>CM034350.1:118067908-118813367 GCA_019925275.1 Mytilus edulis | reverse complement strand
AATAAGGGTGCGTGATCTTTACTTTTAAGTTTGGAGAGGTTAATCTAAGATGATAATATTGTAGCGTAACTAGCCTCTTTTACAAATAAAGCAAACTATATATTGTTGGCGAGGGAAGGGCTCAAGGACTCCAGAAGAACTGGAAAAAATGATACAAAATCTTTCACACCCTTTCTTAATCTAAAGCGCAAGTTTTAATTTATCTATTTTATTATGTTCTGGTCTCGGAGCAAAATATATAGATACAGTATAAGACTTTTAGTATTTACATGTATGAACAATATCAAAAGACATATTTAGGATGATGAAAAAAATAATGTAATCCACAAAGTCAAGTGTGTGGCTATTGTTAGTTTAAACATATTTATTAATAGTGGATTGGAAATTTTGTCACCGGAACGGTGATCGAACCAGGAACTTATGTTTTTGTATAGTCCGATGCACTAACCTATGTTACTTTTGTATAATGAGGATCAATGGTCTAGTTCCTCGTGGAAGACCCTCCAGCTCCTTTCAAGATGAAGAACAGGCATAAAAGCTCTGTTCATTAATAATTTGTATTTTTTCTATATATTGTGTGCGATTCTGTCCCGTGTACATTTACTCCACATCTCTTTATTTTCTATTTCGGACCTGGACACGGCTCAATGCTAGTTTAGACCTCCAATGTTAAAGGTCAAATGTTTTTTTTTAACTATTTGATGCCTTGGGATTGGGATTTTTAGCTTTAATGTAAACCATGTCAGGTTTTTAACTTGTATTTACAGCAAAGATAGCAAGTTTTGTGTTCTGTAATATACTGTAACAGTTTAATTTTACTTGTCCGGTCGCATCGGAACTTCTCAAAACATCTTCCGAACAATATCTGGACGTCGGTTTCGTGGGCATGTACAATTGCTAAACCACACATGAACGTTCTTTAGTCTTCGTAAATCTATTCCAACTTGAAGTCTTTTTGAGTCTACGACAAGCAGAATATGATATGTTATACCATTAAATATTGAAGCCATAGTCATGAAGATGGATAATTTCTTGATTGATGTTCCGTTAACGTAGCCGCAGAACAAAAACGCGAGAGCTACTTTTGAATATTTCTACAATTTTAAGTAGTTTTCCACTCACAAACACAATAATATTTTCAACATTTATTAAAATATTTTTTTTTTACACATTTTAACTTTTATGTTGTTTTAAAATATCAATTTGACTTTAATTTGGGATCCCGCTAACATGTTTAACCCCGCCACATTCAAATTATATGTGCCTGTCCCAAGTCAGAAGCCTGTAATTCAGTGGTTGTCGTTTGTTTATGTGTTACATTTTTGTTTTTCTTTCAATTTTTGTGCATAAACAAGTTAGTTTTCTTGTTTGAATTGTTTTACATTGTCATTTCGGTGCCTTTTATATCTGACTATGCGGTATTGGCATTGCTCATTGTTGAAGGCCGTACGATGACCTATAGTTGATAATTTCTGTGTTATGTTGGTCTCTTGTGGAGAGTTGTCTAATTGATAATCTTACCACATCTTCTTTTATATTTATATGAGTATATTAAATAAACATGTATATACCAAGCTATATCTTGTGTTTCGTCTGTTATACAAAAGGCGAGGAGAGCTACTTGATAGAACAGGTTGACTGATAAGCTGTCTATATAAAGTAATGGGACAATGCATGGCATGAAGACATCACCAAATCACCGTATGCAATACTCAAAAAGACATCCAGAGCTTACCATATAGTCATCAACTACCCACCAACAGGCCGTGAGCTTTGGTTGCCTCTTAACTCAAATCCAAGAGCACAGCAAAATGTCAAAATATTCTATTCAAACTGGGTGACCTGGGAGAAAAACATTGAAATTTTCCAAAGAAACACACACACTCCTCAACTTTTAATAAGGAGATTTGGTATTAATGCAAATGAGTCAACTATCCAACAAAGTTCAAATGTAGTGGATGTAAGCAATTATATATTATAATAGGCAACCATATAATCTCAACAATGAGAAAAAACATACGGTATTGTCGGCTACAATAGTCCATGAATTGAAAAATATGAAACAGTTCAATTGAGAAAAATAACAGCCTATTTTAAAACAACATGAATTACGAAAAACACATATAAAAGACATCAACAAACGAAAACTATTGAACTACATGCTCCTGAGTTGGAGCAGGCACATGCATTATATTGTGGCGTTTAACATGCTTGTAAACAGCCGGTACAGTTTTGTTACAGCACAGCATAAGAACAAACTATACAAATCAGTGGAAAAGGGCTTAATGTATGAGATCGATACAAAACAGAAGGCAAAAAAAAGGTCTAAAAAAAACACATACCGAATGTGGCAGGGTATTTTTACATCGTTTTCAAACAATCAAAGTACTGAAGTACTGAACATCGAATGACTGCAAGTTCTTTTGGATTGTCACAAGCACTTGTCTCAGAAAAAAAATCACATCTCTATACTTGAAAGTGAAGTTAATGTACAGATATATTTATTTGAAACTCAGTACACATATTCTATATCATATCATCTTTTTAATTTCAATGCCAAATATAGAGTTCTGACACTCAATTCCACGGTCCACTAGATATGGAAAATGATAGTGCGAGTGGGGCATTTATGTGGTATGGACACATTCTTATTTAAATCCTTTATTAAAGAAGTCAGTAAATTTACTACAGATAACACTACATTTGTAAATTAGACGAACTAATCTAATCAAAATGTATATCTTTGATTTCGTAATACTTATGTGTATGAGAAAATTATATATATATTTAATTAAAAACCAATTGTTCAGAGAACAATTGAAAGTCTTTCCACACTAAAGTAGTTTGTATAAGAAGGTAGTTTCTTTATACTGATGCGATAATGATGGTTTAATTATCTTTTTGAGTGATATAATGGAGATAATATGCTACTTCCGGTGAAATTATTGTCACATCCGGTCTCAAATGATAGCTTCTTTCACACTGATTCCAAAAATATATAGTTTCTATATACTTTTGTATGTAGAATGGGTGATAATGGTTCACTTCCGGTTTGTTGGAAGTCATTTTTAGTCTTCAGTAATCAGTTTATGTACCTATATGACAAAATATATGGATTCTGAGTACTTTTATGTGAAAAAAACTGCAAAAAAAACTACTTCCGGTTTTCGCAAGGTCACTTCCGGTAGCCATTTTGTAAGGTCATTTGTCACTTAACCTTTTGTATGAGGTCAAATGTCTTTATAATGAACTTACTTGAAGTTATAATCAAATAACCTCATATCAAGACATTTCAGGGGCACCAACTCCTATAAGATGCCATTTAATTGTATAAGTCTAAATGTAGCATATCTTCATTACAATTAGGCAGACATTTTGCACTTGTTCTTTCATATGTATCTCTCAAAGTGAGGGAGAAAATGCAAAAACAAGCAAAAATCACAATTGAGAACTTGACCTTGACCTTTGACCTTGACCTCATTTTCTAAGTTAGAACCTAGGGGACTCAAATAAAAACATTCTAGGGTTATATGATTAACTGTTTATGAGTTAAATAAACATACCGACAAATTTATTTTGAAAAGGTAGATAACTCCTATAAAATTTCATCGAATCGCTTCGATCCAAATACGCCAAAAATTACTGAGGATGTAACGAACAATTTGTAAAAAGAATTTTGTGGCTATCTTTTTTTGTTACGAAGGAGATACACTCTGATGATAAACAGTGAATAGGGAGATTACTCTTACAAAGAAAATGGTTCGGCTTAGCAGGGTGAAATTTAAAAGCGCATAAACTATACGATACAATCTGAGAAATATCAAAGCGACATATTGCGAAACAAACATTTATCGCAAGAACAAAAGTTGGCGGAAAAAAAAAAATAATAATAATAATAATAATAATAATAATAATAATAATCAGAACAAATACAATAAGTCTTTCCACAGAAAAGTGGAAAGACTTAATTATGATAAGATTGTTGAACGAACGCGTTCAATCTTATGATTCTATTCTTGTCAATTTTTCCGATCGAGCAGAGCAAGTCGAAAACAATTAAATAGACGTCTTTCAAGCCAAAGTTAATATGTTTACTATACACATATATGATTTTATTAAACTTGGTTATCAATTGTTAATCAAAAATACAGTCCTAGATAATAAAAAATCATGAAATATTTAGTCAGTAATAAAAAAATCACACAAAAAACAGTAGTTGTCGTTTGTTGATGTCGTTCTTGCTTCTCGTTTTTTAGCTCACCTGGCCCGAAGTGTCAAGTGAGCTTATCTTATATCTTGGCGTCCGTCGTCCGTCGTCGTAACTTTTACAAAAATCTTCTCCTCTGAAACTACTGAGCCAAATTCAACCAAACTTAGCCACCATCATCATTGGGTTATCTAGTATAACAAATGTGTCCGGTGACCTTACCAACTAACCAAGATGGTGGCCATGGATAAAAATAGAACGTAGGAGTAAAATGAAGAGTTTGGTTTATATCTCAGAAATCAAAGCATTAAGAGCAAATCTGACATGGGTACAATTGTTTATTAGGTCATTATCTATCTGCCCTGAAATTTTCAGATGAATCAGACAACCTGTTGTTATGTTGCTGCCCCTGAATTGGTAATTTTAAGAAATTTTGCAGCTTTTGGTTATTTTCTTGAATATTATTATAGATAGAGATAAACTGTAAACATCAATAATGTACAGCAAAGTAAGACCTACAAATAAGTCAACATGACTTTTCAACTGAAACTACTAGGCTAAGTTCATTATAGATAGAGATAATTGTAAGCATCAACAATGTTTTGTAGAGTCAGATCTACGAACACATCACCATCACCAAAAACACATAGACCAAGGTGAGCGACACAGGCTCTTCAGAGCCTCTAGTTATATATAGAGTTTAAACTTTTGGTTTTCCCGTTTGAATGGTTTTACACTAGTCATTTTGGAGGATCCTTATAACTTGCTATTCGGTGTGAGCCAAGGATTCGTGTTGAAGAGGGTACTTTAACCTATAATAGTTTCCTTCTACACACTGTGACTTGGATGGAGAGTTGTCTCATTGGCACTCACACCATGCACATCTTCTTATATCTATATATTCTTTCGATTATTTTTGATTGGGGTCTGGAGCTGGCATGTCAGTTACTGCTAGTAGTTCTTTGTTAATTTATGAATCATATTCGTTTTGTGTAGTTTCTTTTGTTTACTATTTTGTCATCGGACTCGGATTTCTTTTACACTGAGTTTCTCTGTGCATATTGTTGTGTGTTTGTTTATTCTACATGAGCTAGATATAATTGTATAGCGGGAGGGTTGAGATCTAACAAAGCATGTTTAGCCTTGCCGTATTTTTGCGCCTGTCCCAAGACAGTAGACTCTGATCTTTGTTAGTTTTTTTATGGTTTTTTTTGTCCAAGTTAAGTGTGACGTCCATTTTCACGTTACTAGTACATGTGTATATTTTTATTTAGAGACCAGCTGAAGCCCGGATTTTCTCGTTGTGTTGAAGACTCATTGGTGGCTTTCGGCTGTGCTCTTTGGTTAGGCTGACTGTTGTTTCTTTGACACATTTTTTATTTCCATTCTCAATTTTATTGATTGATCAATTGATTGATTGATTCATTGATCATTTTACTACAAGCAAAAGTCATGATCATTTGAGAATCCTTTATTTGTATTGTAGTGTTAATTTCATCAATGAAACTCGACATTAATGTTTGTCTTAATATTAAATTTGTTTGTGAACTCTAAAATTACCGTCTGATTATAATAATACACGCAAGAATAAAAAAAAATATTTGGCCTTCAATGTCTGAACCTTTTTTAATGTGAGTAACTTCATTGTTCACTTAGATTTCGATTTTGATATTGTTTTTGCAAGTTTCCATAATAGATTTCCGGTAATTGTTCTGCATAAAACCCTATGGGAAAGCACATTAACTAAATTTTCGAAACGTTTATTGGAACCTAATGATTTGGCAAAGGTGTTGCAACCTGTAATGTAAAAAAGTTACAGCCGATTGCACTGAGTGTGTAGGCAAAGGTAGCCTATCCTTGGTTAGCTTGCTTGTATTATTAGGTTAGGTAAACTACCCTTCTTTAAGAGTAGACTAGTTCGACAAATAACCAATCAATCTGTCTGTAGGACTAGGCTCCTTCTACAGGAGGGTGGTATACCTTACCTAGTTACTTCATAGTTCAGCTAACAAACAAGCGATCCAAAGATATTACCTTTGTCTACACACTCAATGTAATCGGCTGTAATGAAAATGCGGAGTTTGTGAGACCAGGCTCAAGCAACCAGTCGGTAGCAGTCAATTTTTAGATTATTTTTTTTAAATCATTTTCAAATATATAAAAACAAATATTGCATAGGACTCAAACGTACTTAAAATGTTTTTATTAATATATAACCACTATATCATCAGTTTTTAAAATATAATTAAGCAGTCAAAGACACTTTTCAATAAATTTTAAAATTTCATTTCTGGTTTATTTAAGAATTGAATGCTTTTTTTTTGTTACTTCATTGAGGTGTAAAGCGATGACCGAAATACATTTTGTATGAAAGCGGAAGCGCTTCATTCTGAAAATGTACGCACGGTCAACGCTTTTACAAACCTATGAAGTTACAAAAAGAAGCATTCAATATTTATAATTACATGTTTTAGCTAGGATCATGAAAACACGATTTTTATCAAGTTTTTATTAAATTCACCTTTGCACTTTATTGTGGGACCTCGTGTCATCATGAATAATGATTTTCGTTGTGTAATGTAACATGAGATGTGCAGTTAGCCAATCAGAATAACGAATTATAATGAAACATACATCTTATGTTATTATTAGTTATATAAAGCCAAAATCAATCGCTTTCGATATATTACACAGCGTACTGCCCGCTTTACATTTTAAATAGTCAACACTTGGAGTGTTTATAGAATCGTAAATAATTATGATTTTTTTTAATGATGGCAAAAGTGCACTATTGGGTGAAATAGCTTTCCTTATTATCGGCATCCTGTCAAATAGTTCATGAAAAGTAATAATAATTCTGCAATAAAAGAAAAGAAAGTTGCACTCGTGCTTTAACTTTTTTTTGCCACACAAAACTGTTTTTACAAAACATTCTACCTCTGAACTAGTGGATTTCGCTTAAATATGACTGGACAAAAGGTTTATTTTTTGTATTCAAAGTATGGTGGGCAAGTACATTATTTATTAGCTTAAAAAAGATTGATCCGTGCTATAAATTAACTTGTAATTTTGATCAAGTAGGCCCTAGATCTCTAGCTTACGTTCTCACCTAGAGCAGATAAAGTATTGCCGCAGAATTTTTTTATTAACTGTCTGGTAAGGGTTTTTGTAGGGTATACGACCTCAACTTCAGACCTACTTTAGAAAAAAAAAACTAAGCAGAACAACACCCTGGATTTTTCTACTGTAGACCCCAGCTACCCAGCTTCCCTTTGCACCTAGTGAGGACAATTTTTATTACATTTTCGGTAAGGATGGGGTTCGGTGTTCGACCCCAACTTTGGACCTATCTTTGAAAAAAAATAAGCTAAACAGCAACCTTGATTTTTTTCTCCAGCAGACATCAGCTACCAAGCTCCCCTTTACAAATTGTTCGGACAGAAGTATTTCCGTACACATTTGTTTATAAACTTTTATGTAATGATAGGGTAGGGTGGGTAACTGCGGTCCACTTGAATTTTTTTTTACAGGGACTCCAATGTTGTGTGGTCTATGCAGAACAATTACCGGAAATCTATGGTAGTTTGCAAAATAATAGTCTTTTTGTATAATGTGATATGTAAAATGTTAGTAAATAATGAAAGCATGCTTCTCAATTAATAGACATAGAAATAAAGAGAAACCATATGATAACCAATAGCAATCTCCCAGAGACAAACTAACGTTCATTAAGGCAACTAGTATGATGGTCTGGATTCGGGGTTCTTAATTTCTGTATTCTTTGATATTTTATGCCATATTTCTCTATTCTTTATACTTTTTGACAATTATTCTCTTATCATTACATTTGAACACCATTATTCTAGCTATTTTATTTATTTCTTGGTCCATTGTCTCTATTATTTATATTTTTTGTCCACCATTCTCAATTCCATAACCCCCCATCAACGACCTCTAGTTAATGTCACCTTATAGTCTTCACAAATAAGCAAAATTAATACCTTAATTATAGGCTCCTAATGACAAACCAATTTAATATCCCAGTTTGAATTGTGAAATTGCGAAAATTTTGAAAATTAAATCAAGCAAAATACATTATCGTCAGTGGCGGATCCAGGGGGGGGGGGGGGGGTTCCGGGGGTGCGCACCCCCCTTTATTTTTGCCGATCAATGCATTTGTATCGGGACATATGTTTTGCACCCCCCCCCCCCTTTGCCCTGGGTGCCCTGGGTTAGCACCCCCCCTTTCGAAAATTCCTGCATCCGCCCCTGATCGTCCTCATAGTTCGTAAAATACTGGCACATGGATCTTGGTCATCAATTCCAATAATAATCTTGGATCAACCTTTCTAAACTTAAAAGTAATAAAGTTCACGCATCCATATTGTTCCGATTGCTAAAGACTTTTGCATCCTTCGACATTATCTTCGATTAAAGTAGTATTGATCTGACAACCGCTGTGCATGTATACTTTAACGACCTTTAAATGAATGACAAATGACAACATTGTCATTTTTTGAATGACAATTAAACTTTGTTGGAAAGATAACATAAATACACTTTTGTTTTTCGTTTTTTGTTTTTGTGAAATGAAAAATGAAAAATGAAAACACTTTCATTTTTCGATTTTAGTTTTTGAGAAATCAAAATTGAAAAATAAAAATACTTTTGTTTTTCGTTTTTTGTTTGTGAAATCAAAAACGAAAAACGAAAACACTTTTGTTTTTCATTTTAATTTTCAAGAAATCAAAAACGAAAAATGAAAACACTTTCGTTTTTCGTTTTGGTTTTTAAGAAATCAAAAACGAAAAATGAAAACACTTTCGTTTTTCATTTTGGTTTTTATGAAATCAAAAACGAAAAATGAAAACACTTTCGTTTTTTGTTTTTTGTTTTTGATATTTCAAAACGAAAAACGAATGGACGCAGATATACACGGACCATGCAGGCATTATAAATTGATGCGGACAAAATTGTGTAGTCATTGTTTGTCAATTTTGCTCTAACATTTATTTGTATTACACAATCCATCTTGACATAAACACAATTATTTATATATATAATATGCAGCCATATAAATACAGCCGTATGCATTTATATAATTTAGTGCAAATATGGTCAGTTTTGGTCGATGAAGTCAGACGATTTTCTTATACTATCCAGTCTGAGGTATAACATGTATAAAGATTACTGAATTTTTGCTTCGAGTTAATATTTTGAATAGAAAAGGTTTACACCACAAATTGATATGGACAACATTTTGAATCATTATGTTCCAATATGATGTAATTTGTATTATACAGTCCATCCTGACATATAAAAAGAAGATGTGGTATGATTGCCAATGAGACAACTATCCACAAAAGACCAAAATGACACAGACATTAACAACTATAGGTAACCGTACGGCCTTCAACAATGACCAAATACACATTACTGATATATGATGATGTTATATAAATTTACATAATACAGCCAAATGTTGTCAGTGTTGGTTGATGCCGTCAAACAATTGTGTGATACAGGTCGGCCTGAGGTACAAAACTACTACAATTTTGCTACGATTCATTTTTTTTAATTTAAAATACTACGTGCTGTCACTCTGAATTAATGCGGACAAAAGTTTGGAAACTTGTATTCCAATTTTGCTGTCATTTGTATTATAAAATCAATCCTGACATAATACAAAATGATTAATTATGCGCTCATATTAATTTACTAAATAAAGTACATATATGGTTAGTTTTGGTTAAGATACGTTTGTTTATGTTGTTAGTATAGTAGAAAGATATAATTATTTTCTAAATCGATGAAGAGCGGCCCTGGTTACACGTTACCTTAATGTTGAGCAGACCACCATGAAGTTAACTTAAATCAGGTCTGGTTCAATTGGAGATATTCAAATGAAAGTTTACTTAATGCATGACAGGTTTCGAAGTTAACTAATATTTGTAGCGATATGTACAAGTCTGAATGCAAAGCTTTAATTTTATTGATTTGTGGCAGTAAATGTATGCTTAAACTTTAACTTATCCTGACATCAGATGAACAATTAAGCATAAATTTACCAGTTATTAATGTATTGCACTTCTTTTATGAGTAATAGGGCATGTTTATCCGCCTATTTTGGTTTTACGTATATTTTTTATATCATTTTTAAAATTATATACAACTTTCAGAAATCATTGGGATTATACAGTTACTACATTTATAATAAAATTGAGAATGGAAATGGGGAATGTGTCAAAGAGACAACAACCCGACCAAATAAAAAACAACAGCAGAGGGTCACCAACAGGTCTTCAATGTAGCGAGAAATTCCCGCACCCGGGAAGTTTGATATTTGATACCAAAGTAATATTATTATTTAACTTGTAGTCATAGCATATACATTATTTACCTTGTCTTTGATATATTCGATTGGTTTACTTATACAATTGCTGTAGTCCGGTTCTTGCCATTTTCCATCGCTACTACAGTATCTTGACACATTACCCGTATATTCACCAGTGCATGTTAATGTTGCTAGTGTGCTTTCTGCTGTTTTATTCCAATTAGTATGAAATTTGTCAACATGTTGTACACAATGAGTTGAAGATTCTTCAAATATACATCAATGTAGATTTTAATTTCAATATAAAAAATATGAAATTGAACAAAAATGTGATTATACAGCCCAGTATTCAGCATTTCGGTGTTGACATGAATATCAAATATGTGGTCATTTTTATAAAGGAGAAGGTCCGGTAAGACCCGATTTTGGCCTCAAATTTCAAGTTTAAGTGTCTATTTCAATTGGTTTGATTAGTTTTTGTGAAAGAAAAAACGCTCCGATTCAAGCTTAGATATGAAAAATGTATCAAAAATGCCAAAAAACGTCAAATTACAATTTCACAATTTTGTAAAACTGCTATATTTTGGGGTCAAAAAGGGGTCTTACTGAAACTACTCCTTTCCCGTTTACAAAACTTTAAATTTTTCGAAAAAAAGGATTTTCTTATCCCTGGCATAGATTACCTTAGCCGTATTTGGACCAATTTTTTTGAATTTTGGATCATCAATGCTCTTTAACCTTGTACATGTTTGGCTTTATAATATTTTGATATGAGCGTCACTGATTAGTCTTATGTAGACGAAACGCGCGTCTTGCGTACTAAATTATAATCCTGGTACCTTTGATAACTTTATACAGATGTGCGCTTCCTTACAGATCAGCTAACATCATAAAAATATGAAAATGCATATTAGTATTATATTTTATGATAAATCTTAGTTCAAACTTGTGTATCGTTTCGTATGTTGACTAGTATATTATACAGGCAACACCTTAATATCTTCCATCAGCAAAACATACCAAATGTCATAATCACGATCATTAACGGACTATGCATCAGTTTGTCATCATCGAGTATTTGTAAAAGTATAACTATAGATTGTCGTAAAATCAAATAAATGAAACTACGTTTGAATATGTCCACAAATAACAACGACAGTCGCCAGCCTTTCTAATTATATCTACATATTCACAGTGTAGAAACTGAACATAACGATTTTCTCATATTTCGGTCATTTGGGAATATGTCAAGCGGGGCCCTTGACACTCAAGAAAATAACCATTTGTTGGATGGAAAGTTTGATGAACTAAAATGTTACTATGTAACGTGTCTACTGCAAGTTTTTGGTATTCAAAACACTCTATATGTGAATATTATCCAATCAAATAATAAAAAAGACGTTTGCATCCAAACGTGTTCCTTAGAATGTGAAACTCCGAGTAAATCGATCAAAACTGCCACATAACAGCGATCAAAACTGTCAAATACAAATCGAAAAAAACAATCGTTGCTACCAGTACCTTTTCTTATACATAGTTTGTCTTACTGGAAGTTTAAAACCTGTGTTCCAGTAGAAACCAAAAGATATTATTTCCTTTTTATAGTTTTTAGAGTTTTCACCATAATCAACAAAATCCACTATAGGTTATTGTACGTATCATATTTAAACATTTAAAGTATCATTTCTAATGTCATTTGGGACCTTGATAATTTCAGATGCAGCTTATTTAAATTCAATTATCCAAACAGGCAAAGAATATAAAACTATTATCTAGTTTAAACAGTCAACACCATTACATGTGTATTACAATATCAGTCAGCATATATGAACATTACGGTTTAAATAATTTAAATAGATACTACCATGTCTATTTATCTTCCTAAGAGAACAATGTCTGCTCTCAGTACTTACACTTATTCTGGTCTTACCTTGACTAGATCTTGTAACGCTGGTGGTTGATCGAGTAGTAGTTGGTTTTTTGTCTGACACGTCTAATAATAAGAATTAAAAAAAGATAGGCCAAAACACTTGATAACAATTTTTTTTTAACTTTTAGCAGAGAATAGAAAAAATATATATCAAAAAGAAATGCAATTGTTTACTAAATCGATCCTAAAAACGATACAAACAATTTCTTGTGTTTTAAAAGGATTATGTTCTAGGCAATTAAACATGATACAAAGTCCTTCTGCATTCGTGGTATTTTTTGACATTCAAATGACGGAAACAAATTATTTAACGAGACACAATTGGTAAAATTGTGATCAATACAAACGGGAAATGTATAAAAGAAGTTTTTTATTCAATAAGTGCAATTTGAAAACGCTATGTTTCTATCGTTTAAGCTGGGGTCACATATTCACGATTTTTACTGCCGTCCTTCACAGGACCATTCCCGATAAAAATTTGTCAAAAGTCTGATCAAGATCCTGTGAATCGGGGATGAAAATTCAAAATTTAATTACGACAACAATCAGATATTGTTCAGAAAGCGTAGATATTCAACCGTTTTTATGCGAATCTATCCCGATAATCCCGTTCTTAATCCTCTTCTAATCCGATTTGTATCTTTCGCCAGGTAAAATTCGACCAAGTCTGTCACGACTGCGTCCCGATTCTACCCAATGACAGTCGACAGAGATCAAACAGTGAACCGACGCTGACGGAAGTTATCCGTTCGAAAACTGTAGACATTATCAGGATGAGCAGGTACTGTCGGAACGTAATCATATCGCGGTCCGCTGTATCGCATTGCAAACGGCTTTGTCTGGTCTCAGTCGTATTGTATTCTGTAATTGTCGGGACTCTGACGTGGGTATTAATGACAAATTTCGTATTAATAACGGGACTGTTCCGGAACGGTTTCGGCAAAAACGGTTCGCAATTGAAAAGATATGGATGCAATCTCGACTCAATCGGCAGACAAACAGCAATGAAAAATTTTTCCAGATCATTCCCGTCCAATTTGACACCGTCCAGAAAACACAGAACATTGTTAGATTTTGATCCGATACAGCAGAAACTGTCACGACATAGGCACAATTGTAATCCGACTAGACTAAATCGGATGAGTATCCCCCAAAATCTGCTTTTGTAAAAAAACATCTGCTTGCTGGATGACATGAATCATATCGAGTACAGTTAGTGTAAAACAGTTACAACGATTGTAAACATTCTGAATGGATTTTCAAACTCATACTTTTCCTAAAATATGGCAAAAAAACTAAAAAAAAAAAAATCACAAAAATACTGAACTAGGCGGAAAATTCAAAAGGAAAGTCTCTAATCAAATGGTGCAATTAAATGATAAAACACATCAAACGAATGGACAACAACTGTCATATTCCTGACTTGGTACTGGCATTTTTAGATGTAGAAAATGATGCATTGAAATGGTTTTATAGCGCAGAACCTCGAACTTGGATGACAGTCGAATCAAATTCCATTATATTTACAACGATGTGTGAACAAAACAGACATATTAGCATACGACTTGAAGAAAAACTCTTAATCGATTTATCGGATTGAATGTGTTTATTTTCCATGATAGAAACAAGTGGTTTCTTTGTTTCACGAACTTCCCGGAAAATTTTGTAAGTTCATGTCAAACTTATCAACGTTGTTACGTTCATAATGAAATAAGTTATATATCCGGCTAAAGTTTATATAGGCTTAGTTGACGTATTTGATGATAGAAAGCCGTGATATGCAATTTCATGAAGAGCTGAGAAGAACGACACAGTCAGTGGTAACACCGATGATGAATTTTTTTTGTCAATAATCGACATCCTCAAAAAATGTATATGGCTAATTCACCCTACCTTCATATTGAGGTAGACTGTTCATATTATTTCGTCTTATTTTCAAGTTTGCTTTCTAGCTGTAAACTAAGCTTTTAAAACTATGATACATAATTAATACATCGCCACGGAAAAGCATTTTTTTTTAAATTATAAAATGAACTCAAAGTAACCAACGAGTTTGTGTTGCTTGTGTAGAACATAATACATGAAATAGAAAGAAGCATACATCCAAAATGTATAACATATATTCGTTACACATTTGATGAAAAAAGAAGATGTGGTATGATTGCCAAATTGACAACTCTTCAATAGACACCAAGTAAAATTTACAACTTTAGGTGACCGTACGGGGTTTGACAGTAAGCAAAGTCCACACAGCATAGTCAGTTATAAAATACCCCCGAAATGACAAATTAAAAAATATATTGATCGAGATGTTTAACGGCCTTCGGACACTGTTTGTTGCACACGAATATCGTTTGCTTTGTTTTCTGTGATTAAAAGCCGTCTATTTGAAACATAAAACTTCTTTTAGTTATCTGTTCATTGTAGATATATTTATTTGTCTTGTGTATTCTTTAGTATAAAGATGTCGGGGTTGGAAAATAGTTAAGTTGACCTTATTGTTAACTTTCCTTATTCTATTCCTTCTAAATTGGTAGCATACTACCTGTGCAGTTATCGAAATCAAAGTCAGCTAGAAATGTTCCGTCATCACACATGGCCCTTGTTAGATTCTCATACATCAGATTTTTCAAAAATACGCTGAGTTGTTTCGTATTACAGTTGATACACTTTAGAGGATTATCAGATATATTACTTTAATAAAAATAAAAAAAATAGTTTTTTTCCAATTAAGGTTTGCAGATGTTAATTGTAGATTACATATGATATATTTTACTTAGGTTTTAATGTATTCACACCTACAAGAAAAAAAAAATAATGATTTTCTTGTCATAGGCAGATAACCTTAGCCGTATTTGGCACAACTTTTTGGAATTTTGGGTCATGGATGATTTTCATCTTTGTTTAGCTTTCCTTACTATTTTGACATGATTGTCACTGATTAGTCTAATGTAGACGAAACATGCGCCTGGCGCATTACATTATAAGCCTTGTAACTAAAATAACTATTAGCATGTCGTAATGTGCTATTGTATTGTTTATTTGAGTATTTCTCTGTCTTATATGTTCTTCCTTTTATTTGTATTGAAGTCCTGTCATGCAATGTTGTAATTTAAGTGTTATATTTAAGGTTGCCATAAAAGCGGGAGGTTTGGCTAGCAACAAAACCAGGTTTAACCAACCAATTTTTCTTAAAATATCTTGTACCAAGTCCGGAAATAACAATTGTTATCTGATACTAGTAGTTCGTTTCTGTGTGTGTTGCACTTTAGTGTTTCTGTTGTTTCGTTGTTCCGTCTTATATTTGATGTCTTTCCCTCAGTTTTAGTATGAAACCCGTATTTGTTTTTTTCTTAATCGATTGATTTGCATTTATTTATACATATAAAAAATACCTACACAAACAAACTTTTCGTTAAAAGTTAAAGAGAAACGAAAACCATTGTAATAAACTGGTAACAATATTTTGCATAAGTGGGTGTACATCGAGTAGTCTGTAACTGTATTCGAATTGCTCCAATCATATATTTGCATAAGTCAACACCAATGCATACCGATTTTGAAAAAGAAACCATGTTCAAATCTTTGATCGGGAAATCATATATTCATTGAAAGTTTGATTATCTATTTTAGTTCTTACTTGTAAAAACTCATATACACTTTTATTAGATCTTTAAATCAATCTATGTTTCAGAATGCATTTTTGTTAAATAACTTAAACTGTTCACATTGTTTAAAGCAGTGTTATTTCAATCACTTTCATTTTTGGTTAATATTAATTTTTATTTTGACAACATTTTGCAAGAACTTTTCGTAATTGAAATAAGGAGATGTAGAATGATTGCTACTGAGACAACGGTCAACACGTGACCAAAATGAAAGGCATGGCATTTACAACAAAAAGGTCACCGTATGGCGATCAACATGATATATGCGCAAAACAGCGAACGAAAAACAAAATGATGTACAACAAAAAACGATATCAACCGAATAACACGATGATTTTGGACAGGCACATACATAATGTGGTAGGGTTAAACTACTGTGAAAGTACTTTTATTCGTGGGGTACCAATTTTCGTGGTTTTCGTGGATGACTTTATCCACGAATTTAAGTGTCCAACGAAATAAAATAACCATTGTCTAAATCAAGACCTGGAAAGATCCCAATCGGTAAGTTTGACTACTGATATGACATGTATGATCTAGTCTAAGAGAAGATATTGAATAGCACCAACTCTGAGAATACTTTAATAGCAGTCACAGAACTACAACCGCATGCAGGATTATACCCATTTAATCTTTAATAACCTAAAATGTTCAACTTTTGTTTTTGATCAATGGAAGTCAGATTTCCGGTATTGATATGCTAGTATGATAAAGTGTTCATTTTATATCCTCATAGTTCTCGTACATAGAAGAAATAAAAAAATTATGCTGGTCTTGATTTTGATAAGAATTATTTGGCAATTCATAGCATTTGTTTATGTTACTGTTTTCTTTAGGTGACATGTTAATGGCCTAATTAACACCTTTGGTGGTCTTTAATCTGTTGATAACTTTATCATGGGTTAATTAGTGTTATCACTACGATTTACACGGGTCAATGTTTACTTTGCAATTTCCTTCAATCTAGACTATTTGTAACCCTTGTTTCTAAAGGCTTCAATTTTTCAATTTTATTTTTTTTAGAAAACTAAAATCCACGAATTTAAAATCCCACGAACATGTAAATATTGCTCAAACCACGAAAATTGATACCCACGAATTAAAGTACTTTCACAGTACCTTGAAGGTGCCAATCATCCCCTAACCTTGGACAATGGAATAACAGTACAACATCAGAACAAACGATAAAAAATATTATAGTTGGAAAGCGATTCACTCACAATTACACTTAAAACTTAAAATGATTATAAAACTAAATGTCAAATATCATCAAACCATAGATTTCAAAAATAATGGTAACAGCTGTTCAATAGTCATTAATCGGATCAACGAAATAAAATCCGGGTCACGAACCAAATCACAGGGAAACACATCAACTGTAAGAAACTACTTACATGCCTTGAAGGGCAGTCAAGCCGTTAAATGTATTTACATCTATAGTTGTAATGTGATTGCTGTTCAAGGATCTGAAAAAATGAAATTTCTTTATCCAATGTGATACTTCATAACTTATGTTATCTTCATAAATTCATATATATTTAAGTAGCGAATGATAAACAAGCAAAGACGACATAGAGGTATTTTAAAACTAGTTATCCTTTGTCATGTGGGCTGAACTGTGTTTTAAAGATAAAAAAAACAACGATGTAGGTGTGTGTCTTAAATGATTTACGATTAATGCATTTTCCTCCATGGTGATTTTTTTTAACTTAAATTTTGTTTCCCAAAGTTTTACCGCAATTGTACAGATGTTTTTGGTGTAGATATATTTATGCAAGTGACCATATTTGAAGAAAACAGTACGATAACATTGTGAACAGACCAAAACTAAATTATCAAGCCTTAAACATTTGGCAAAATACCTTTGACAGTATCATAACTACTGGGGTGCTAATATAAGTGGAAGATGACGAAAATAATCAAATGATGTTTGGAAAGAATATTTATCATTTTTTATTTTGACAAAATTTTGCAAGAACTTTTCGTAATTGAAATAAGGAGATGTAGAATGATTGCTACTGAGACAACGGTCAACACGTGACCAAAATGAAAGGCATGGCATTTACAACAAAAAGGTCACTGTATGGCGATCAACATGATATATGCGCAAAACAGCGAACGAAAAACAAAGTGATGTACAACAAAAAATGATATCAACCGAATAACACGATGATTTTGGACAGCCACATACATAATGTGGTAGGGTTAAACTACCTTGAAGGTGCCAATCATCCCCTTACCTTGGACAATGGAATAACAGTACAACGTCAGAACAAACGATAAAAAAGATTATAGTTGGAAAGCGATTCACTCACAATTACACTTAAAACTTAAAATGATTATAAAACTAAATGTCAAATATCATCAAACCATAGATTTCAAAAATAATGGTAACAGCTGTTCAATAGTCATTAATTGGATCAACGAAAAAAAATCCGGGTCACGAACCAAATCACAGGGAAACACATCAACTGTGAGAAACTACTTACATGCCTTGAAGGGCAGTTAAGCCGTTAAATGTATTTACATCTATAGTTGTAATGTGATTGCTGTTCAAGGATCTGAAAAAAATGAAATGTCTTTATCCAATGTGATACTTCATAACTTATGTTATCTTCATAAATTCATATATATTTAAGTAGCGAATGATAAACAAGCAAAGACGACATAGAGGTATTTTAAAACTAGTTATCCTTTGTCATGTGGGCTGAACTGTGTTTTGAAGATAAAAAAAACAACGATGTAGGTGTGTGTCTTAAATAATTTACGATTAATGCATTTTCCTCCATGGTGATTTTTTTTAACTTAAATTTTGTTTCCCAAAGTTTTACCGCAATTGTACAGATGTTTTTGGTGTAGATATATTTATGCAAGTGACCATATTTGAAGAAAACAGTACAATAACATTGTGAACAGACCAAAAATAAATTATCAGGCCTTAAACATTTGACAAAATACCTTTGACAGTATCATAACTAATGGGGTGCTAATATAAGTGGAAGATGACGAAAATAATCAAATGATGTTTGGAAAGAATATTTATCAAAATATTTCAATTTAGAATCCTATATCGTCTTGATGAATCCAACACAGGTGAAACTTAATATATTATATAATATAATGCAGTTCTGTGCAAATACACACAAATTAGTTGGAAAATATATCAATAAAACATTTCAAGTGAGCAGCTTACGATTGTCATTTTGAAAAAAAAACTATGTTTTGCATTACGATCTATGCTGGTTTAAATTTTGTTAAAGATTGTTAGGGAATCAGTATTGGTCCACAAATATTTTGTCTTCCTTATTCTGACGTATATTAAATAATAGACTGCTAAATATGTAACTCCAAAAGTATCGAATTTTTTTTATTTGTTCTTTATCGTACCTTCCAGACTTCACAATCACCAGCGTTATAGATTAAAGGCATACGATACAGTTACTGGGGAGGTAATGACCTAGCTAACGTAAATTGTTATTTTTGCGACGTCAAACTATACCTTATCGGGAAAAGATTCTGATTTCGAATGATTTTTATCATTCAAACTTATCTAACTTGAAAACGAGTTCATGGACAACTCTTTTTAAAAATATCATTAGGTGTGATTACGTAAGAAGATAAATGTGTGCCAATTTTTATGAAAATGTAAATAGTGCAATTTTTTTTAATTTGATAAATATACAGCAAAAACTTACTCTTTTTTTTTTACATTTGTGAACATTTGATAAAAATGAGTTATTTGAGAAACAAATTGCACAAATTTAAATGACATTTATATAAAAAGGAATTTACAAATAATTTAACAAAAAACAGCTTGTGTTTATCTTTTAAAACCAAAAAGTTATGTATATCTGTCGAAAGGATAAATACGTCTACAAATCCGAATTTTGAGCAAATATATATAATTTGGACCTCATTTTACTCAAAAAGTAGCACATGAAGGTATATTTTTTATTACATATTTAATTTAATCAGGCAAAAAATAGCCTATATGCAAATTGTCAGCAAAGTTTCAATATGGGATCAAAACTGTATCGTATGCCCTTAAATAAAAAGCATAGATTTATTTATCAGTCATTTAAAAGAAGTTAATCGTAGAAAAGTAGGACACCTTCAAAGAAGTCTACAAGCAAATATATCAGATGACAGTTTCTTTGCAGGTTCTTAAATTTTGGATTGATCAATCAAAGATGTTTACCATCAGATTGAATTGTCATTTTATTTATAACAATTGATTTTCACTTCATTTCCAATATTATTTCTTAGAAGGACACATTGACACCACTCTATATTTTGACAACTGAAATAGTAAAATTGAAAGAGTTGGTATAGCTGTGTTTCATACAAAAAGGAATGAAAAACTTAGATACAAGTAACTTGTCTTATATTTTTCTTAGAGAGGGATAAATTCTTCTTTGTAAAGAATAACAAAATTCTCTGAAACTCACATCATAAAGATGCTTGATTCGCGATTGACAACATATTTGAAACGTTTGGACGACGTTTTTTTCAACAGACAGTTGAAATTCCATTGGGAACCAATTGTGCCCTTTTCTTATGAAGAACAATAAGTTAGTAATATCCCTTAACTTTACTTTCCGCTATATAGATGATGTTGTCTCACTAAAAAATGAAAAATTTGGTGACTATGTTGAACGAATATATCGCATCGATCTAGGAATTTTTACTACAAATACAGTTGGGTCTCCCTCATATCATGACTTACATCTTGACTGAAATTAAAAATGAGGGTCGGTTAAAAACAAAACTTTACGACAAAAGAGATAATTTCAGCTTCCCAATCGTGAACTTTTTATTTCCATGACGCAACATTCTAGCAGCGCCTGAATACGGAGTATAAATCTCTCGAAGAGTTCCAAATAATGAAGTTGAAATCATCCGTTCGTAAATTTTACGGACGCCATCACGTGTTGGTTGACTGTTATAGAATAACCGTTTCACAGATGCTATCGGATATGTTCCTTATCTCCTTAACTATAATCCGCATCCCTTTTCAAGCAATGTGACCTGCCGAATTAGACTATTTACCGAATTTGTAATAAAGGCAACACGACAGGTGCCACATGTGTAACAGGATCTGCGTACCATTCCGGAGCACCATAATTCACCCCCAGATTTGGTGGGGTTCGTGTTGATTAGTCTTAAGTGTTCTATGTTGTGTCTGTTGTACTTTTATTTGATTTTTTTTTTTTTTTTTTCATTTTTAGCCATGGCGTTGTCAGTGTATTCATTTTATTTTCGATCTATGAGTTTGACTGTCCCTTTTGTATCTTTCGCTCCTGCTTTAAAGCTGGGTCATCAAGTCAGTAACATATTTGTTGCACCCTTCTTTGTATTATATTAACATGTTTCTTATTAAAAGTATCATGAAATGATCATGATGATATCAAAACGAAATGTAATAAATGACTCATTAAAGCCATATATTTTTTGGGAAATTTTCATATGGCCCTAACTACTTACATTACTCGAAGAGCAGTTAATCCGGTAAATGCATTTGCATCTATAGATGTAATTTGATTGCTATGCAAAAGCCTGAAAAAAAGTCCAATTGTACTACTAGATCATATGTGCTATCTTCATAAATTCAAATATATTTACGCAGCAAATAACAGGAAAGTGAAAACGACAAAGAGCTATTTTAAAACTTATGTCCTAGCGTATGTGCTGAAATATGTTTCTAGAATTAAAATTCATGCATGAGTGCCTTTATATATTTATGTTCAGATATTATTCCTAAACATAAAACAAATGTTTAAAGAGTTCTCCCACAACTAGATATGTGTTTCAGATGTAGAAACCCGTATGCAAATGACAACATTTGCAGTAACCAGAACAATTCCGATGTGAACTGACTAAATAGGCTTCTGTCGGCGAAAAAAACCCAATCAATTTTACATCATCATCATCAGTTGGTATGAGTTTAAACATCAGTCAATCCTTTTCACGTTAGCTAAAAATAACAAAAAAGGTATAAGCTAACAAACTATACTTTGCACAATGGTTTCTTTTGTTTTTGTCGGAGTAAATAATTTTAGTCTTCACATATTCTGTCATCTATCGCCCAAATACCCAAATTTATTATGTTAGTTATATTTTTGCTACATTTAAAAATTATATTAACTTATAAATTTTATGAACTCAATGATAAGAAGCCTGTAATCGGTGGTTGTCGTTTTTTGCTGCATATGATATTTGGTTTTCCTTCATTTTTACTATATAAATCAGGCCGTTTCTTTTCTTGTTTCATGTAATTTAGAGTCATTCATATCTAACTATGTGATATGGGTTTATTCATTGTTGAAGGCCATACGGTTACTTATAGGCGTTAATTTCTAGTCTCATTTTTTTCTCGTTTGGAAAGTTGTTAATTTAGCACTACGACATCGTCCTATTTTATAAAGCTATCTTTTTGCATTTCTTATGAAGTACACACATACACGGCATGATGACATTATAAAACAAGAGGTATTTATAATCAGGAAATTGATAACGCTTTTTGAAGTATCAGCCTATTTCAAATATCAACACAATATAATGTTGTAATTTTAGCCGTATTCCAAACAGTGTCATATACGCGGGCGGTTTGGCTAGCCAAAACATCAGGTTCAACCTACATTTTAAAAAAAAATGTCCTGTACCAGCTCAAAAATATGGCAGATATTATCATATTGTTCGTTTCTATGTATGTTGACGTTTGAGTTTTTAAGTGCTTCTATTGTTCCTTTTTGTTTCCCCTTATAGTTGATGAGTCTCCCTACGTTTTGGTTTGTGACCCGACTTTGTTTCAGTTAAATTGATTTATGACTATTGCACAACAGCATATTACAATTAATTAAACAAAAGGAGAGGAGATATTTCATATCTTAGCAAACTATCAACACATAGACGCAAGAAGATATACTTTTACATACAAAAATTGAAGCGACGTTAATTCGTTGAAGACATTTTCCTTTAGTGTGGTAATCTGATTCTCGTTCAACCACCTGAAAAATATCATTTCAAATTGAATTGTTGAATCAAAATTGTAATTTTATAACTGCAAAAAGACAATGTTCAAGATGTACATGTTTTAAATTGTCGCGCAACTTATGATCTGAAAGAGATGTTTAAAAACGTGTCCCACATTGTTTTTGTTTTGGCAAATGAGTATATTACAATAATGTATAACATTATCAGTGTACATGTATGCCTTGCAGCTTTAAGCTTATCGCGGTGATACATGACTAAGTCTTGACTAGCTGGACAACAAGGTTTTGACTCGCGCTTTTTCAATAGTACAAGATGGGTCATTTTCTTTTTAATGCATGAACTGCGCCCAAATATCGCTTATATACATTGTATTTCTTAAAGATATATGAGGCTCTTGATCCACATTTAAAGTGAGGTTTTTTTCTTGTGTGCAAACAAGGTAATTCTTGCCAAAAATTACAGGTGCTTGAAAATTTGAAAGATGCATTGAATTATATTCTGAGAATATCAACATTATTTATTAACATTAAATTTAATTATTTTCAATAACAATTTACAGGAGTGGGCCAAGTAAGACCCCGTGTTCCCCTAAATATACCAGTTTTAAAAAAATTTTAAAATATAAACTATTTATTGGAAGGAAGAATACTTCTGTTACATAAATATGAGCTGTTTTTTGACAATACAATGCACATGTATCGGGTACTAGTATCATTAAGTCATGCGAAATTACTAAAATTTTCCAAAAATTTGAACATTTTGATTAAAATTTTGACGGTATTCGCATTTGTGTTCATTCTATATATTTAAATGTAAGTTGTATTTGATGATGCAACATGACATATATAACGATTGAGAATGAACACGAATGCGGCCAATTTCATTTTTCGACAAAAACCATCATAAAAGTGACATATTATGGCATATTTAAATACTTAAAAGATTTTTCATATTTAAGCTTGACTTTGGGCGTCTTTAATGACTAAGTCAGTTTAAATCGTTCACATAAACTAATTTAATTGACTGAAGTAGACACTAACGTGTTTAAAAAGTGTTCAAAATCTTTAATCAGATGAACCTGAAATTCGAGGTCAAAATTGGCCCTTACCGGACCTACCCCTTTCGATCTTTATAGTTTCATTTAGTTTGATATTTGTGAATTAAAATTAGTATTTTATTTATTTCGTAATCATCAATATATCGTACCTTTACATTTTGTTAGGATATTATAAATCAATAATAAGAAAGAAAATTATTTGTAATTTAATTCTTAATGTAAAATTGTAAACAGACTCAAATAATTGTATAAAATTTAGACATAATTTACAATTTTAAGTGCCAAATAATAGCCCTTGTCAAACTTCCATGTTGTTATTAGTGTTTTCAGATAAGACTCATATATATTCCTCTCCATTAAGAAATTCAGAAGGTCGTTATTCAGACTCTTATTGTATATCAATCTGTACATACAATGTTATACAAAATTATACAAAAATAAAAAAAGGAGATTCAAAATGAAGCAGAATCCATGTTGAAAAACGATGACAGAAGCTCATGCTTAATTAGACTGTAGATCAGTTTGTATGGTTAAATAAATATGGATAATCGTATCGATAAAGCTCTTTACAAGTAAGAGATATCATTAATTGCATTGCATTAGGCGTGTTCAAGTGGTGCAATTCCTTGGAATTCTGTGATTGGTGAAAGAAAAACGATTTCAGGTTCGAGCCAATAATGTGGCATTTATGTTTGAGAGGTATAAATGTTGTTAGTTAAAAGTTATAAGTACTAATGTTGGTTGAATTCGTTGAAATTGGATTTTCTAAAAAATAATATACTGCTCAAACAAAAGGCTGAGTTCCGAGAATTTGCTTTATAAACATATAGTGCAAAAATAATTTATAAGGATTTAATTTACTTACAAATCTAAAAGAGCCGTCAAACCTTTGAATATATTTGTGTCCAGCATAGCTATCTGATTGTTTTCCATATACCTGAAAATGTATTGCTTACTGATATGTGTCTACTTGATAAAAAAAAATGTTGAGAAATTATTCAAACAACAAAAATTGAGAAACAACATTTTCTTTTATAAAGATGCTTGATTCGCGATTGACAACATATTTGAAACGTTTGGACGACGTGTTTGTCAACAAACAGTTGGAATTCCATTGGGAACCAATTGTGCCCTTTTCTTATGAAGAACAATAAGTTAGCAATATCCCTTAACTTTACTTTCCGCTATATAGATGATGTTGTCTCACTAAATAATGAAAAATTTGGTGACTATGTTGAACGAATATATCGCTTCGATCTAGGAATTTTTACTACAGATACAGTTGAGTCTACCTCATATCATGACTTACATCTTGACTGAAATTAAAAATGAGGGTCGGTTAAAAACAAAACTTTACGACAAAAGAGATGATTTCAGCTTCCCAATCGTGAACTTTCTATTTCAATGAAGCAACATTCCAGCAGCGACTGCATACGCAGTATAAATCTCCCGATCGATACGATATTCCAGGGCTAGTTGGTTGCTGCATACAAGGAATCTATTAAATCAAGAGTTCTAAATGATGAAGTTGAAATCATCCCTTCGTAAATTTTACGAACGCCATCATGTGTTGGTTGACCGTTATAGAATAACCGTTTCACAATTGCTATCGGATATGTTCCTTATGTCGTAACTACAATCCGCATCCCTTTTCACGTAATGTGACCTGCCGAATTAGACTATTTACCGAATTTGTAATAAAAGCAACACGACAAGTGCCACATGTGTAGCAGGACCATTCCGGAGCACCATAATTCAACCCCAGATTTGGTGGGGTTCGTGTTTAATAGTCTTAAGTGTTCTATGTTGTGTCTGGTGTACTATTATTTGATTTTTTTTTTTTTTTTAATTTTTAGCAATGCATTGTCAGTGTTTTCATGTATTTTCGATCTATGAGTTTTACTGTCCCTTTTGTATCTTTCATCCCTACTTTAAAGCTCATGAAATGATCATGATGATATCAAAACGAAATGTAATACATGACTCATTAAAGCCATATATTTTTTGGGAAATTTTCACATGGCCCTAACTACTTACATTTCTCGAAGAGCAGTTAAGCCGGTAAATGCATTTGCATCTATAGATGTAATTTGATTGCTATGCAAATCCCTTAAAAAAATCCAATTGTACTACTAGATTACATGTGCTGTCTTCATAAGTTCAAATATATTTACGCAGCAAATAACAGGAAAGTGAAAACGACAAAGAGCTATTTTAAAACTGATGTCCTAGCGTATGTGCTGAAATATGTTTCTAGAATTAAAATTCATGTATGAGTGCCTTTATATATTTTTTTCAGATATCATTCTTTAACATAAAACAAATGTTTACAGAGTTCTCCCACAACTAGATAATGTTTCAGATGTAGAAACCCGTATGCAAATGACAACATTTGCAGTAACCAGAACAATTCCAATGTGAACTGCCTAAATAAGCTTCTGTCGGCGACAAAAAACCAATCAATTTTAAATCATCATCATCAGTTGGTATGAGTGGAAACATCAGTCAAACCTTTTAACGTTAGCTACTTAGATTGTCATGTAAGCAACAAAAAAGGTATTAGCTAACAAACTATACTTTGCACAATGGTTTCTTTTGTTTTTGTCGGAGTAAATAATTTTAGTCTGCACATATTCTGTCATTTATCGCCCAAATACCCAAATTTATTATGATAGTTATAATTTTGCAACATTTAACAATTATATGAACTTATAAATTTTATGAACTCAATGATAAGTAGCCTGTATTCGGTGGTTGTCGTTTTTTTCTGCAAATGATATTTGGTTTTCCCTCATTTTTACTATATAAATCAGGCCATTACTTTTCTTGTTTCATGTAATTAAGAGTCATTTATATCTGACTATGTGATATGGGTTTACTCATTGTTGAAGGCCATATGGTTTCCTATAGGTGTTAATTTTCTAGTCCCATTTTTTTCTCGTTTGGAAAGTTGTTAAATTGGCACTACGACGTCGTCCTATTTTTTAAAGCTATCTTTTTGCATTTCTTATGAAGTACACACATACACGGCATGATGACATAATAAAACGAGATGTATTTATAATCAGGAAATTGATAACGCTTTTTGAAGTATCAGCCTATTTCAAATATCAACACACACAATATAATGTTGTAATTTTAGTCGTATTTCTAACAGTGTCATATACGCGGGCGGTTTGGATAGCCATAACATCAGGTTCAACCTACACATTTAAAAAAAATGTCCTGTACCAGTTCAAAAATATGGCAGATATTATCATATTGTTCGTTTCTATGTATGTTGACGTTTGAGTTTTTAAGTGCTTCTATTGTTCCGTTTTGTTTCCCCTTATAGTTGATGAGTCTCCCTATGTTTTGGTTTGTGACCCGACTTTGTTTCAGTTAAATTAATTTATGACTATCGCACAACTGTATATTACAATTAATTAAACAAAAGGAGAGGAGATATTTCATATCTTAGCAAACTATCAACACATAGTGGCAAGATGATATACTTTTACATACAACGTTTGAAGCGACGTTAATTCGTTGAAGACATTTTCCTTTAGTGTGGTAATCTGATTCTCGTTCAACCACCTGAAAAATATCATTTCAAATTGAATTGTTGAATCAAAATTGTAATTTTATAACTGCATAAAGACAATGTTCAAGATGTACATGTTTTAAATTGTCGCGCAACTTATGATCTGAAAGAGATGTTTAAAAACGTGTCCCACATTGTTTATGTTTTGGCAAATGAGTATATTACAATAATGTATATCATTATCGGTGTATATGTATGCCTTACAGCTTTAAGCTTATCATGGTGATACATGACTAAGTCTTGACCAGCTGGGCAACAAGGTTTGGACTCGCGCTTTTTCAATAGTACAAGATGGGTAATTTTCTTTTTAATGCAAGAACTGCGCCCAAATGTCGCTTAAAAATCTTTGGGGGTGGGGGTAACTTTAAGTAAAAAATTGAAACATTGTGAAACAACTTTTACATATTATAAACGCATATGTGCATGTTTGGTTAAGGCTGCTTTGATAGATTGTGCTTGTAGATATTTATACTATTTATGCTACTCGTTTTTAACCACTTTATTATATTATGTCGACTATAACTATTGGTAGTGTAAACTGCAGGGGTTTATCAGAAACAGTTAAAAGAATTAATATATTTACAAAATATAAGGACTTATATGAATAACTATATTAGTAGACACCCATAGCTTATCTGAAAAAGAAAAACAATGGCGTCATGAATGGGGATATGTGGGGAAATTGAGTTCTTATTCTAGTAAAAGTAGAGGGGTAGCTATTCTTTTCAAAAATACTTTCGAATTCAAGATCCATGAGGAAACTATAGACCTAATGGGTAATTTTATTATACTAGATATCACCATTCAGGACTACCGTATAACTTTGGCAGCTATATATGGACCGAATAATGATGACCCAGTCTTTTTTTTAGAACATAAAACACAAAATATCCCACTACAGCAATACGTCAATTGAAGTAGCGGGAGATTGGAAGGTTATTCTAGATTATGACATGGACACATTACATTATAGAAATGAAAATAAGTCAAAAGCCAAGATTCATGAGGTAATGCATGAACTAGATTTATTAGATATATGGCGCCAGCAGCACCCTTTTGATAATAGGTACTCCTGGCAGGGTCCAAATCACAAACAAAGTCGTTTGGACTACTTCATGATACAGAAACATTTGTAGTTTCATTAGATATAGGGATAAGTTAGAGATCGGATCATTCTCCTGTATTGATTAATTTAAGGTTTTCTAGTCAGATAAGGGGGAAGGGTACATGGAAATTTAATAACAGTCTATTGAGGGAAACTGAATTTATTGAGAAAGTAAAAGGGGACATCAAAACTGTCATTGAAGGATATGAGTCTGATCCATCTATTGATATTGAAACAGAGGATAAACAGTTCAATATAAGCTATCACCTTTAATGGGATATGATGAAGTCCGCGGATCTGCACTCTCATTTTTGTCTTTCCAGAAAAAAAGATGGAAATAAAAAAGAAAGAGAATTACTATATAAGATATCATTATTAGATGAAAAACTTTTGGAAAATAACTTGCCATCAGTATACCAAGAAAGGGAAGGGATCGAACTAGAATTAAAAATATTGAGGGGAAAATTAAAAGGGTTAATAACAAGAGCTAAGGCAAGATGGCAAGTAGAGGGGAAAAGGGAAGTAACTATTTTTGTAATTTGGAGAAAAAAACATTACACAGAAAAAATTATTCCCAAACTTTGGAGGACGAGACTGAGATAACAGATCCCAGTACTATAAGAAATGAGCAAAAACAGTTTTATAAAAAAATATATACTAGTTGCGAACCATTGTTACTTGAAACTCACAGGGACACATTTCTTCAGCATGATAATCCTTTTATTACAAAACCGAATGAGGAAGAGGTGGGTTCCTGTGAAGGACCTTTAACAATGCAGGAATGTTTGTCTTCTCTTAAATTTATGAAAAACTCCAAATCACCTGGTATAGATGGATTTACTGTTGAGTTCTATAAATTCTTTTGGAATGATATTAAGATACCACTGGTAAGATGTTTAAATGAGGCTTTAGAATATGGAAAGTTCTCTGTCACACAAAGGCAGGGACTCATTACTTGTATACCAAAGGAGGGTAAGCCAAATTTTATTTAAAGAACTGGCGACTTATAACAGTTTAGTGTGTAGACTATAAGATAGCTACAGCAAGTTTAGCAAATAGACTAAAAAAGGTGCTGGTAAATATAATTAGTCAAACACAAAAAGGATTTCTTAAAGGTAGGTATATAGGCGAATGTACTAGATTTATTTATGATCTGATGGAAAAGATGGAGGAAGACGACATTCCTGGTCTTTTAATTTTATACGATTTTGAAAAAGCTTTCGACACGGTCGAATGGTCTTTTATACGAGAGGCTTTGCAGTTTTATGGCTTTGACCATACATTTATAAGTTGGATTAAGGCATGCTACTGTGATGCCTCTAGTGCAGTGTTAAACAACGGATATATTTCAGATTTTTTTCATTGAAAAGAGGGGTTCGTCAAGGGGAACCTCTGTCTCCTTATCTATCTATTTTAGTTTTGGAACTACTCAGTGCAGCTATTTAAAATGACCCTGATGTTGCTGGGGTAACAATTAATGACTCTTTTTTTTTATTGAGTCAATATATATGCTGATGATTCTTCCCTAGTCCTTTATGGTGTCAAAAAGTCTCTAAATCAATGTCTAGATTTGTTTGATAAATTTTCAGAATGTGCTGGACTTATGTGTAATGTTGACAAAACTGAGGCCATATGGATTGGGTCAAAAAAGGTAGTATGGAAAAACTGTTGCCACAAAAAAATCTTGTTTGGAACCTTTCTGGGAGGTTCAAACTATTAGGTATATGGTTTGAGCTTGCTAAAAGGGATAAGACTGTATGTAATTTTACAGCCAAGATAAACAGTATCAAGTCATTTCTTAATACTTGGGCTTATAGAGAACTAACATATATTGGGAGGGTGGTTGTGATTAAAACTTTAGCACTTCCCATTTTGGTTCAAGTTCTGACTGTCCTTCCTAACCCCCAGATGGGGTTTTGAAGGAGATTCAAAATATATTTTTCATTTTTTTATGGAAAGGAAAACCAGATAAAGTGAAAAGAACAGTGGTTATGTCCGAACACTGTGATGGCGGTCTTAAGATGCCTAATATTTACTATTTTTGTTATAACGTAAAAATGTCTTGGTTGTATAAATTAGGATGTATCTCCCTCATGCAAAGCTCTGATTCCTTTCACGAATTTGACTATACTTTTTGGACCTTTTGGATTATAGCTCTTCATCTTTTATATAAGCTTTGGATTTCAAATATTTTGGCCACGAGCATCACTGAAGAGACATATTTTGTCGAAATGCGCATCTGGTGCAACAAAATTGGTACCGTTGATTTTTTTACTACCACTGGGTCGATGCCTCTGCTGGTGGACTATTAGTCCCCGAGGGTATCACCAGCCCAGTAGCCAGTACTTCGGTACTGGCATGAAAATACGGATTTTTTTGTGTTATTTAAATTTGCTGTTACAAAATATTAGAAATTATTATAAATTAAGGAATGTATCTCCCTCATGCAAAGCTCTGATTCCTTTCACGAATTTGACTATACTTTTTGGACCTTTTGGATTATAGCTCTTCATCTTTTATATAAGCTTTGGATTTCAAATATTTTGGCCACGAGCATCACTGAAGAGACATATTTTGTCGAAATGCGCATCTGGTGCAACAAAATTGGTACCGTTGATTTTTTTAGGAAAGTTTTGCTGCTTAGTTATATACAAAAACTCGGGGGAGACAAAGTTTTACATTTAAGTAAGGAAGGATTGCTTTATTTAGCAAAAAAAGTCAATCCTTTTTGGCATGGTATCCTGGTAAATTTTTCAAAATTGAAAAATAATTTCAAAGTTGAAAACAATACCGATATTCTGGCGCAGTCCATATGGTTAAATCCAAACAGCAAAATGGATGATTTTGAAGGGTAATATATTGAAAATTGTATATTTCTTATCAATGATCTCGTGTCAGATAATAATACATTATTTTCATATGAAGAATTTGCGAAAAAGTATGATATCAATACTAATTTTGTAGAGTTTTATGGTATTTTAAGTGCTATTCAAAATAGATTGAAAAGTACGATAGAAGGTAGTTCTAAACTTGACAATATAGTAAATAAATTAGTAGATAAAAGTAAAAAGAACTTAAATCTTGTAAATTTTTCTATAATTTAATTCTGGAGGATAATAAAGTATTATCACTATCTTCCCGTAACAAATGGGGAAAAGACTTAAATATACAGATTGAAGATCGGAATGCTATTTATTCCATGCCCTTCATTATATGATTATAACCAAAAATTGGTTTTTACAAAATTTTCAATTTAAGATTGTTCATTGGATTTTACCATGTAAATCCTTTTTATATAAATGTAAATTAAAAGAAACTGAACTATGCACATTTTGTTCAGAAGTTAGAGAGAATATTTTTCACGTTTTTTGGGAATGTAATGTAACACAAAACTTCTGGTTATCCATTATAAATTGGATTAAAATTATGAAATCTTCTTGCCTTTTAGTGCAAAAGAGGTCATTTTAGGTGTGTCTGGGGATTTTTTCAACAGTAAAACAGTTAATAATATCTTGTTGTTACTTAAATACTATATATACAAATGTAGATGTAAGATCATAATGCCCACAAAATATGGTGGGATAGAATATTTAAAGTATTGGATTAAAATAGAAAAATACTCTGTATGTTTCTTAACCCCTACACAAAATATAAAAATGGATCAATAGTGGCAATTGTTAGAAGCAGCATTTAATTAACAAAATCAATTGTAATATTTATATCTTAATATAACATTATGATTTAAACGATCTTACAAGTATTAATTAACTATTTATACTTTGTGTCTAATACTGTATTATGTAATTTCACATGTTTCATCTTGAAAAATAAAATAATTACAAAAAAAAACTCGAAGGGATGGTCGCAATGAGGTCATTGAAACGTCGCTGTGAGATCGTATTCTAATCTCTCCGGTGGTATAAATATCTTACTGCGTTTTAATTACGCCTTTACTACGACCTGATGTTGCCATGACCAAACCACGCTTGTTTTGAACATGTTTAAAGTTGATCACGACAAAAACAATCTAACAACGACTGTATCACGACCTTAGTGCGATCTATACGATTTATTTTTTCATTTTTTTCACAGATGGTAGTGTGCACGTGTCCTAGTGTGACAGGTGTATACCATTACCAGTCATTCAATTATTTAAACGTAATAGTTATCCAGTTTTAATTCTGATAAATTGAATTGCCATATGACTTTGACTGAGGTCAAATGCCATTAGTAGTATGACTATTTTTGAATAACTGGCCAGCAAAATATTTAGGTAGAATTGTTCGCATAAGATTTCACATCGTACATAATGTAACCCTTTAAAAAAGCATAAGTGGGTTGACATCTTGACATAGTTGAGCATCGTAAACGGAGGTTTGGGATTAGTGGCAATTTTGGCACAAAATTATCAACCACTTTAAATATCCTTAGTTATGAAATGATGGCGACCAATATTACTTGGTAAAGGATACCAGTGTACCTAAAGAGAACCTTTCATCTTTGGATGAAAAAACGAGAAATCCTTTCAAGTTCGATTCGAAGTCAAACACACCTCGCCACGATAGATTTTCGAAATCAAAATAGTTCTATCGAATGTACAGACTAGGTTTATATGAACCACATAGAAAACTCTACTCAAGAAAGACAAATGTCATTTTCGCGTTTTGGACGTTAAATGACTATATATATAGACTATATGAATTTGAAACACTAAGATAATTCTTCTAAAAAAAGACAAATGTTATTTTGGCATTTTAGACGTTAAATGACTGCATATCCAAGAGGTAATTAATTACGAAATGATTTAAATCTGCTCTTCCTTTTAAAATCTCATAGAGTTTATGATTTAAACGACTGGCTAATAAGTTCATTTGCCATACTGGTTATTACTGCAGCCCTTTATAGCTTCATCAGGTGTGCATGTGTCCGTGTAAAACGGATCCACATGAACAAAAATTGCTGTAACTCATTGTACATAAGTATGTCAATACTTCATTTATCCTTAACTATTAGTTATTAACGTACACAGTAAATGCAAAATTTGAATAAAATGCAGTTCGTGTTTTGTTTCCTTTCTTGTTTGTTTTTGGTAGGAGGGTGGGGTAAAAATAAATCATATTGAGCATATTTTAAAAGACTTTTCCCCTTATACCTCTTAAACCTTTCGTTTATAAAAATAAAAAGCACAAACATGAATGATTCATACTTATTATCATTTAAATACAAAACCAGGTGGTAATTTGAGTTATTAAAATGCATATTCAAATGAATGTAACAAAGATTATAATCAAAATATTGCATTTGTTTTGAATGTTTTTCTTCTATGCTCTGAAAGCATAAAATTGAAAACAACTATTTTGTTCTTAACTTTTTATAATGTCTATTTATTAATTACATTTGATTCAATTTATATTGGCTCAGATCATGAATACTTGTACAGGTTTTCATCAAATATCCATTATAGCAATTATTTCTATGTTCTACATTACAAACTTCATGGTACACATTTGACAATGATTGGGTCGATATTCCTTCAATATACATCTTGAAGTAAACACATTTTGTCACAAATAACTTTACATGTGTCTAGATTCTGCTTCCGGATAAAATATTGTAAAACTGTATACATACAGATATTTGAGAGCTGGTAGGTTTTTAAATACACCATTCTGTATTGTGTTAATGCGATTGCTCTCCATGTCTCTGGAAAGAAAAAATATATATCTTATTGCCATGTTTGTTAGCATATTACTAGACTTAAATAATTAGTCATTTCACTTTAAAAGAAATCATTTGTTCTTGGAATACTATGTCGTGTTTTTTTTATGAATATTTGTAAAGTTTGTTATTGAATATTAAAGGCAACAAGTTACCTACAGTAATTCCTTTAGCAATTACAACATTAATTTCTGCCACCTGACTGATGTGTAAAAGTTTCACAAGTACAGCTAGGTTCGGAGAAAAGAATCAATGTAAGAATACCGTAACAACTGCGTTGATATGCGTGCACATTTGACATTCCAAAAACATTCCGTTTCTTTCACGTAAACGCGCATTAACCATGTGTTTATACAAATATTATTGATTAACGCACAACAAACGACGCGTTGAAACGTTTTGAATTAGACGTAATGCAAAATTGGAAACACTGTACAACGAGCGAGCTTCCATACCACATGATATGATATACCATACCCTCCAGTCTGATTAAATGGCGTATACTAAATTGTGTATATAATGTGTCCATATGTATTTTGTTAAAGATTTTTTTAATAATTTCTGGTATCTTTAAAAGCACATATTTGTTTGCGTACTGTAATATGCAGTTTATATAACTAAGCAGTTTTTTTATAAACAAAACGCGCGTCTGTTTTGCCAAAAGATAAGCCTAATAACTTATTTGAGGTTATTACTAACACTATTGTGTTAACAACAATTATTATCAAAATGTGCATTTTCTGTAAAATTATCAGTTTTTGACAAAATTTCACGATATATCTACCCGTACAAAAAACATTCCTTTCATCATATTTTTAATTCTTAATATTTGACCACTGTTTGGTCTTTTAACTTTCATTTTAGGACCATAGATGTGTTTGTTGAAGATGAAAAGCACGACATGGAAACTTATTAAAGCCTGGTCTCTTTAACGAGTGTTATTTTAATAAGGTTGTTAATTCTTATGATCATACTCTACCTAATGGATTCTAAACAGTTAAAACATGATTAAAAGTCATGCTGTTGAAACAATTTAATTAACTTTTTTACTCACATATATACGAGTGCTGGTAGGTCTTCAAATGTTCCCTGTTGTAGTATAGTTAATAGATTACCACTCAAATATCTAAAACAAAAAGTATGGTACTTTATAAAATTGAGAATGGAAATTGGGAATGTGCCAAAGAGACAACAACCCTACCATAGAAAAAAAACAACAGCAGAAGGTCACCAACAGGTCTTCAATGTAGCGAGAAATTTCCGCACCCGGAGGCGTCCTTCAACTGGCCCCTAAACAAATATATACTAGTTCAGTGATAATGAACGCCATACTAATTTCCAAATTGTACACAAGAAACTAAAATTAAAATAATGCAAGACTAACAAAGGCCAAAGGCTTCTGACTTGGGACAGGCGCAAAAATGCGGCGGGGTTAAACATGTTTGTGAGATCTCAACCCTCCCCCTATACCTCTAGCTAATGTAGAAAAGTAAACGCATAAAAATACGCACATAAAAATTCAGTTCAAGAGAAGTCCGAGTCTGATGTCAGAAGATGTAACCAAAGAAAATAAACAAAATGACAATAATACATAAATAACAACAGACTACTAGCAGTTAACTGACATGCCAGCTCCAGACTTCAATTAAACTGACTGAAAGATTATGATTTCATCATATGAACATCAGGCACAATCCTGCCCGTTAGGGGTTTAGTATCATACCATCATAACATACATGAGAAGAACATAACCCGTGTCATGCCAACAACTGGTTTTTTAATAAATGTGTTTAGTTCCGATGCAAAGACCCTATAAGTGAATCAATATTAACGCCAAAATATGCAATATTTAATGACCTGACATCAGTATCGTAACTATATCTCTTCTTAATAAGTCTATTCAAAGGTTTTGTTAGTTTTTGAGGTGAATACTGACACCTTTGTGCTTTATAAAGACTATTTCCATAAAAAATTGGATGTGAAATACCTGAACGTATAAGAAGTCTGCATGTTGAGCCATATTTACGAATGATGTCCTTATACCGATGATAAGATTTAGTAAATGTTTTGACTAGTTTGTGATATCGAAAACCCTAATGTAATAATTTTTCAGTAAGACATAAATTTCTCTCGTTAAAATCTAAAACATTGTTACATACACGAACTAATCGTACAAGTTGAGACATATAAACACCGTAAGATGGTGACAAGGGAACGTCACCATCTAATAATGTTTATTTCGTCTGCAATGACTATATATATGTTACAGTAAAAAGGTGAAATTAGGGATTACATGTAATTACTAAAATTTAGGAATTACTTGTAATTCCCGATGCACATAGCATGCTTAGTAAATACAAGTAAATACTGAATTTTCCCAGTTATAACCAGTAAATGAATTTTTACAGCTATTTACTAACTGTTAAAACAATGTTGTAATAAGGTCAGCGGGAAACAAATTCGGGTAAATCTGATTAGAAGATCAGTGAATATTATAAAAAAGTGATCATTCTAAAATATACCTTTTTGCTTTATTAAGGGGGCTTGCTGGTATAAAACCCTATTTTTTTTTTATATAGGATTTCGCTTTTTTTTATAAATGAACTTTATCCTAGTACACTTAAAAATGAATGAGAAAAAATTGGGTCACCGTACTTTTGAGCTCACAATCTGCCTTTGAAAGAAGCATGTAATTTTGTTAAGGTGCTTTTTATCTGTGGAACTAACAGGAGAAATAGAGGTAATATCGAAATATTTTATTTTTTTTAAGAATTGTTTAGTTGCAGTATAGCTTATTTGACAACTATGATGAAAGATATAGGTCACCGATGAGTTAAAAAGATAATTCAATTTGAATGCCAAAAAATTGCATTTTTTTAACCAATGTGAGATAATTTGGATCCTTTTCAATAAAATAAACAAAAATAAAGTCATCTGGGACAAAAACGGATCATTTTTTAGGATTCATGTTTGCAAATGTTTTGTACCATATCATAAAGTAACAAATAGAAATAAAATTTTAATGGAAAAAAAATGTTTAAAGTTTGGCTGAAGTTTTTAAAACCTCGATCCTTCTTAAAGGGGCAATAGCTATATAATACAGACAAAAAAATAGATAAATTGAATCAAATTTAATTCGCTTTAGCAGATAAAATTTAGTTAGTTATTTTTTCAAAATAAGCTTAGAAAATGGCTGATGAGTAATCCACTTGCAAATGAATAATACGGCCTCAATGTAACCGTTTAGCTGGAGAAGGGTTACAAATGCATTCAGCTTTTAAAAAAAACAGAATGTCAAATTTGAATCATTAGGTTGACTGGTTCGATTTACGAAAACATCATTCTTATACATGTACAGGTAAATACGACATTTGTTTGACGTGTTTAAGATTATGATTGTGCCATTTGATTAGGACTTATAGCTTAGTCCTTAGTTTTCCATGTTGTGTCTTGTGTACCATTATTTGTCTGTTTATCTTCACCCTCTTTTTTAGCCATGGCGTTTTCAGTTTATTTTCGATCTATGAGTTTATATTTGGAACAGGCACCTGCATTATGTGCTGGGGTAAACTAGTTTTGTCAAATACCCTCCCAAACACCACCTCCCCCCAAACACCCCAACCCCATAATTTATATGTGTGATTAATGATGTAAAAAAATACTGTAGTAAACACATTGTAAAAATCCACCCAAAAAGCATTAAACCTACCCAGAAATAATAATGTCCATCTGTGTCTGTCTGTTTGCAAATCAGGACCAGGTGCTTTGTAAAGATAGGTGTTCTCGGCTTCTCATTTGACACTATAAATATGTCAATAGCCACTACACATCAAGTAAACATATATATATATATATATATATTAATTCTAAATGGGTATTCATATTTGCTACAAACAGGTGGGGGCAACTGCTATATTGGTTTGTTGTAGGTTTATATGCTTACGTTTGGATGTCTTGAGAAAGTCACCAAAAAGAGACACGTAATGCCATCATTTTGTATAATTTAATTTATGAAGATTGTCAGCTTCATCGTAAAAGTCTGACAAAAAGAAGTCGTAGTTAAACCTAATTTTACAAAGGAATTTAATCATTTCATACATATAGTTGGTCTGATTGATATGCAAAGTATGCCTAATACAGATTTTCATTTTTCATTTTGAAAAATCAAGATTGTTTAACCAAATTTGGCATAATATAATGTCTATCATCAAAAAGAACTGGCGAAGTTGCCTATGAACTTCTCACAAATCCATTTCTCATATTTGGATTATATCATTGTCTTGTAATTTGCAAATGAGTTTCATCGAGTTTCAAAAATTATAAAACAACCATTTTCCAGTCTCAATTCATAAACAAAACTATAGAACATACAGTCTTTGATTCCTATACCTTTAAGTAATCCCTGCAATCCCTAACCCGTTACTTTCTTATTTAGTATCATGAATTATGTCTCAAATTTAATTCAAAATATAAAGTTAGTAAATAGCTGTAAAAATGACAAAAAAAATTTAATATCAGTAAATACCTGTAATCACTGAAACCATCAGTAAATACATGTAATTACTAAATTGATTAGTAATTACAGGTATTTACTGAATTGTTTAGTAATTACGTGTATTTCATAAGTTCACCTATTTACTGCAACAGTAGTATACTGCGGTTCAAAAGTGAAAATTCGATTGAGAGAAAGAAAATGGTTTACACCGAGGTAAACACATTGACTGTTAAAAGAAAACAACGGAATAAGAGATACACTAAAGTGTAATATGAGGGAATCAATATACATTTCTAACAAATGCCATCTTTATTTACTGGACAACAGTATCTTAATTATATTCCTTCTGAATAAGTATGATTGAATATTTGGTTACCTTTTTACGTGAATGACGACTTTGTTTCTGCTAAATATTACTTTAAACGATTAGGTCTAAAACACTTGAAAGTTTAAGATGTTTACACATCGATTTAAATCTACGAAAGATGTTTTTTAATTGTCTTTGAATTTTTCCTCGGAGTTCAGTATTTTTGTGATTTTACGTTTGTACCGATGATAACATTTAGGAATGCAGTAATAAGACTATAATATCAAAGCTGTTGTAATATATTTTCAGTACAACAGAGGTCTCTTTCTTTAAAGACAAATACTTCACTATTTATGTATAGCTAGAAATAAGAAATAATCCATAAGAAATAAAAATCGTGTATTTTTATTGTAAATTTTTCCGTTAAAGTTAAAGATTCAAGAAAGCAAGTGTTCATTGTTGGTATTAGCTTTATTTGTAGTAATTTCAACAAAAGAAATCTTTTAAGTGCACATACTCATGACACAGAATACGTCATTATTAAGAGTCAATATATAAATTAATTGACTAAAATTTTGTTGTTGTATCAGTTATTAAAGATTGAGAAATATATTGGAACCGAGCATCACAAGTTTCGAACTACGCACACGATGCTGAGAAATTATTTCAAATTTAAATGTAAAAAAAATAAAATAAACAACACGACATCAAAAAATATGTAGTCATGATCTGCTGGTAGAGATTTGTGCATCCAACCAACCAACGCACACATTTATCACATGTGCGTGTTATAATATTTTTATTATAAATTGGAATCCTAAGTGAAGATCTAACATATTAGCAAATTTCTGTCGTCTAAAGATTATCAAGCTAAATACGATTTTGTTTTAGAATTTGAGTATTTCGAATAATAAATAAGCTCAAGTTTTCACGGCCATTTATATGTTATGTTTCTTCTGCACTGAACTGGACACGGTAAGGCCTTTAGCAACAGCCATATCCTATACTAAGCTGTGTGCACACCCATTAAAACTTTATATAATTTTATGTAACAATAAACCTGTTTATAAAATAATGTTTGTACCACAGAACCATAAAATCCTTAGATCTCATTTTGTTTCCGTACTGCATTGTACACCACTTATAAGTCTGATGATGACAAAACGCACGTCTGGTGAAATTAATTAAAGCCTGATATTTTAAATATGTTATAATACTCAAAGGTATGTGATTATTCATATTAATGAAAACAACGTTATCTTCATGAACCTAACAGTTATTATAATGCTGTTTAATACATATACATGATATATACATACATATACTCGAGTGCTGGTAGATCTATGAACGCTCCCTGTTGTAGTGTATTTATTTGATTGCCACTTAAATATCTGAAAAGAAACAGGATGTATGTAAGTATTTTATTTACCCATTAGCCCATATTGTACAGTCATCGATAGCATGACCCGACATGAAAAATATGAAACAAGTTGAGTATTTTTGTGACTTCAAAAAAAGAAGATGTGATATGGTTGCCAATAAGACAACTCTTCACAAGAAACCAAAATGAGTCAGAAATTAGCAACTATTGGTCACCGTACGGCCTTCAACAATAAGAAAAGCCCTTACCGCATAGTCAGCTATTAAAGGCCCCGAAATGACAATGTAAAACATTTCAAACGAGAAAACTTACTGCTTTACTAAAAAATGAACAAAAACAAATATGAAACACATTTAACAAACGACAACCACTGAATTACAGGCTCCTGATTTGGGGCAGATACATACAAACATACAGACATAAGTTGGCGGGGTTAAAGATGTTAGCGAGGTCCCAACCCTAGCCTCCACCTAACCTGAGACAGTGTATAACAATACAACATAAGAACGAACTATAAAAATCAGTTGAAAAAAGTTCAACTCATGAAATTGACAAAAATACAAGTGGACGTGGCCGGGTACTTGTACATTCCAAATACAAAAAGACACTAGGTATATATCTGAGTACTCGCAGTGAATTAACAGCTAGTTCAAAGCCACTAAAAACTACTTTTGAGCCTCGTTAGATCGATATTTTCCTAAATAACTTTACTTCAGGGTAATAATCTATCTTTTCTTATTTCCCAAATGTTACTCAAATTTAAATGTGTTGTTACACATTATTGTGTCATATTCATATGTGTGTGAATGCATTTAATTCGTTCCTTCAGTTTGTCTATTTCATCAAACCATACATGATCGTTTTCAGCTTTGTTTTACATGAAAGATTATTGGGGGAAATGATGGATAGTAGCAGTTGTCCCAAAAATATCGCCGCATTTGAGTTTCACATCCTATATTGAAATTTGACTAAACATCTATAATCTTATCTATGCCATTATAAATCCGCGTACATGTATTACTCGCTAAAACTCTAAGAAGAATGACAATCAAATGTAATTTAATTAGAACACTATATATGTGATATTAGTGCGGTGCTGGTATTTGTATATGGATGATGTTTACAACGACGGATCATAAATATGTTTCTATTTTATAAACAAGTCTTGGCTTTCAAACTTTTGAGTTTAAGAGTTTCTGTTCAGGATAAATATAGAAATAAGCTACGAAAAGTGCTCCGAAACCACCAACAAAATAACGTGTTATTTTAATATTAAATTGAGAATGGAAATGGGGAATGTGCCAAAGAGACAACAACCCGACCATAGAAAAAAAAAACAACAGCAGAAGGTCACCAACAGGTCTTCAATGTAGCGAGAAATTCCCGCACCCGGAGGCGTCCTTCAGCTGGCCCCTAAACAAATATATACTAGTTCAGTGAAAATGAACGCCATACTAATTTCCAAATTGTACACAAGAAATTAAAATTAAAATAATACAAGACTAACAAAGGCTATAGAAAAAAAAACAACAGCAGAAGGTTGACTCTTTTGCGTTATTATTTACGCAGTGTGTTTTTCTTTCTACTTAGAAATGTTATAGCTTTTATTTGTTCCTTTTTTTTATTTGTCCTATTTTTCAACCGTGCATTAGGAATAACGTTTAAACAACCAAATGATATTATTTACAATATAACCAACTTATACTTACATTACAAGTAATAATGTCATATTTTGAAATGCTCTTTCTTCGATTGTGTTAATTCTGTTGCCAGTGATGTTTCTGAAATACAAAAGCAACACCTTTTAAATTCCGGTTTTTTGTTGGTTTTTTTTTCTCTCACTTAAGTCTTATTTTAACCTTTCAACACACAAATACCCATGTTAAAATTGTTTTGTATTTATGAGTTGATCGTTTTGTTTAAGTAACTCAAGACAGTGTAAAACGAACTTACCTGGGTGTATAATTCAGAAGAATACTTAAATCAGTTAGTTTAAGGATAACTGAGAAAGCAATTGTCTATTTCGATTCTGACAATAAATGTGTTCAGTTTCTTCATCATTATCATTTACTTGCAATTTTCACTTACATATATCAATTGAATAACTAATTTATATAAAAAAAGAAGATATGGTGTGATTGCCAATGAGACAACTATCCACAAAAGGCCAGAACGGCACAATTTTATCATGTCGACTAAGACTATCATGTTTTAAGTCAAAATTTAGATATGTAGAGGAGACACTGTTGATGAATAAGTTGTTAAAAAGTCCATGATTTGAGAATATAATTTGATTCCTAGGTGAGAAAGTTATATTTGTTGAACACTATATTTGTCCTGCATATACTAATATCGAATGACAACGTGACCAGGTATAAACATATGCTGTAAATATTATTTAATACTATACTTATATCTTCATATTTTTAATTTGCATACTTCCTTATATTTGGCTCTTTATATCAGTACGGTCATATTTAATTCCTTCTCTCGACTGGAAGATAAACACATGTAAACACGAATCTGTTTTATCAACAGGTAACTTTCCCATGTTTCCCGCTAGGTTATCTAGTAGTCCAATTCATTTGGATGCTTTTATCAAGAAAATATGAATGAAGTAATGTGTGGGTTTTTTTTTTGGCATACGAATTTTGAGAATATTTTTTACACTTTCTGTGCTTAATGTTCTGTTTGACCGATGTAAAAGATTGTTGTAAGAACTTTCCCATATGAATTATTTCTACAATTCTTTTGGTAAAAAATTCAATGTGAGGCAGAATTAATGCCATGTGGAAGCATGTTGTAGATGGCGTATAATTGTAATGCCGATATGGTTTTCTGGTTTATTGAAATGCAAAACCAGTTGTGTTATGACCACTGTGACGTAAACCTATGTAGATCATGTTGAAACATAGCATAAATAGACTATGATGATATTTTGAAATGTCCTGACTTATAAACAACTATTTGGTCGCAGTTAAAAGTTCTATAAATTATACCTACGAAATTGAGATAGGTTAGCAGATCGTAAAATTAGGCAGGAAAATCTTTGATGGTCATTTTTAGACTATTAATATATTATCACATGATTATTTTGTTTTGCTAAACTTCTATGGACATACTGCTTGTGTTGTTTATATTGTTTTAAAGACATACACGTAAATTATCATAAAATTTGCTAGTATAAATTATTAGATATAAAAGTCAATGAATAAGGTTGTGAAACAACAGATATATTACATGTAATATGAGTCACTCGGAAAGTTTGTAGGAATAACAGTCATTCCTCCGCTCAAACACTCTACAAAAACTGTGTTGTTCATTGTTCGTCCACAGGAACAGATGGACGGACAAGATGATACTCTGTTAGTTGACACCAACATGATAAGTAGAACTAGTAAAGTATAGTAAATTGTCATCATCATGACTTCATGCTGAAACATAAAAAAAAATCATTTAATGTCTTCATCACGTGAACACATGATTAAAAAGATAAAATTAGTAAATCAAACAAGCCAGATAATTTAATTCTACTTTCGGATATAATGGTGATGTTCGTTATTTTAACAATCGAAATTTTCTGATTTGATTCAACTAATATACATGTACCTATAAGAAATGGAAATGGTTATACCTTTACCTCGAATTTGACATGTATACACGGCCATCTCAGTTACAGAATCAAACTTAGTAGGCAGAAAGTTATGTATGTCAAAGAAAGTCTCATCATGTTTCTAATAAAATTCATCGGAATGTACCAAAACTTCGCTGATAAATATTCCGAATCAGCTTAACAAATAATACACGATGGTCTCTAAAAGTATAGTTTATGAATATTACGTTTACTTTTTAGTCTATTTTATTGATATCTATTTGATCTGGATTGGACATCGTCATTGCATTATGATAATTCTCGTATTCATGTCTTTCTTTCTTGTTAATGTGCTTGGCCTATATTCCTTTTGGTGTTTCTTTGATACATGTGACGGGTTTCTGTTCTTATATTCATCATGTTATGGTGCTATATATTGTAAAACAATTTGTTTGCTTGTCTTTCTTGTTTGCTAATGTGCTTTGTGTGCATGTCTTTTTATGTGTGTTTTTTTAGACAAATATGACCTGGCTCTGTACTTAAACATCCCGTCATCGTGTAATTGTACTTTGGCATATTTGTGTATTTTGTCTGTAATTGTTTTCTTATATGCCAGGTTTATATGTCACTTTGTGCTTCTTTGTTTCATATTTGTTTGCTCTGTTCATTAATAACTGTTAATATAATGGAATTTGATGCGACTGCATACAATTGAGAGGTTTAGCTAGCTTTAAAACCAGGGTTTATCTACCATCCACTATTTTCTACATTAGAAAAAGCCTGTAGCAATTAAGTCAGAAATATGACAGTTGTTATCCATTCGTTTGAGATTTTGACATTTGATTATGGAATTTCCGTTTTGAATTTTCCTCAAAGTTCAGTATTTTTGTTATTTTCGTTTCATTTCCAGAATTTAGAAAATGTCATTTGGCTACAGTTCGATACATTTCAGATACAGCCAACTCAAATAAATATACAAATAAAGTAAACAGTAGTATACCGATGTTCGAAAGGCGTAAATTGATTGAGACAAAAACAAGCCCGGGTCACAAACTTAAACTGAGGATAATACATCAACTATAAGACGAAAACAACAAAACAAAAGAATCACTGAAGTGAAAAAAAAAGACAATGCAATACACAAATAAATGCTTTATAAGTTAAAAACGAATAAACTTTCATATATTATATAACTTATCGCTGCCCTGTTGTACGCGCCCTAGACACACATTTATATACATACATTATGACGAAAGTCCTCTGTTTTTCTGATAAAATGTCGGACAAAACAGTGTATGGAAGGAGTCTTTCTTCAATTAAATCGCATGCACAATACGTGGAGGTTTTAAATGTCCTCAACATTTGGATTACAATTAGTTCTAATTAGCATTTAGAATAATGTTAAACTAACAATAGAATTTAAAAGGTCTCTAGTATGATAGGTTACGAATATTCGTAAACCAATCTAACTACATAATGAATGTTGCGTGTATGAATATTTTTTGGGAAATGATTTTAAAGCATTGAAAAATAATAGTTATATTATATATTTATAAGTACGTCTGAGCCAGTGACAAATCTACAACAGATTTATCCATCGGATCACCAGCAATATATAGCTAACAATACCTCTCGTTTATATTCCAAAGTTACAATACCGTCAAAATGACCAACAGTAAGGTAAAAATAAACCTTCTTTAAAAAAAACCCACTCTTTTCAGAAGAATACATAAATACATAACTCAATAGTACAATACAACATGTAAACCAACGAATAACAACGTAACAATAGGAATGTAACCGTTTATTTACATGATTGAATTCAACTACATGTTTTATGATTTAAGACTATACAGTAATCTCAAATAATCTTCAATATAAGTTTTTCACATCCCAATACAATTATCTATTTGATTATTAAAGTAGATTTAATTTTGTGTCATATATGTTTACTCATATAACCCTAGAAATAATTAGGAATATAAGTCGTAATTGAAAAAGAGGATCGAAAGATACCAGAGGGACAGTCAACTCATAGGTAGGAAATAAACTGACAACTCCATGGCTAAAAATGAAAAAGACAAACAGACAATAATAGTACAGAAGACACAACATAGAAAACTTAAGACTTAGTATGACATAATTATTTCTATATTATAGCAGTAACAATATACTAACTGTTAAGTTGATGATGCCCTTTTAATCTAATTATAAATCCGACAGCAATATTGAACCAGTGTTTGAAAAATGAAAATAACAATGTGTACATTTTTGCATCAAAAACCATTCGGGATTATCTTTTAGATGGAATTATCAAGTCGTATTGTTGAAAGCCACTGTTGTTTGAACAGACACCTTAGTAGTCAAAGGGCAATATATTATCACTATGATAAAAAAAAAAAAAAGATAAATACAGTAGAAGTACAAGTCAGGTTACTTTTGTTTTCATGTTGTTGACACCGCAGCAGATACTCCTTTAGTTTAAGATTTCAATTAGTCTACATTCAATTTTTACCTCAGTTATCTAAAATTAATGTTACTATTGCTCCGAACTTACAAGTTGTGTTACTTATTGTGAATGCTATATTTCAGGGGTTTCTATTGGCTTTCGCAATTTCACATTCTTTACGAAAAAATAACAGTTGTGGCGATTAAGATTCATCATTTGCGAAAAAAAAATGGCGAAAGAAATATATATAACAATTCAGTTTCAGTCGTCTTGTTTTTATATTTTGTTTAGGGTTTCTTGGATTTTACATGATAAGACTATAATCGGTATAGACATTGAGCCCGTTCCAATTTTGACCAAGCTGATTGCATGTTATAGCTGTAGGCTACAAAGGACTAATTAATAGAGGTGTTGATTGTATTGTGCGACAAAATGATATGTCTAATTAAATGGCAAACGTCACATGTCCCATAAAGGATTTATTTACCACTTTGCGACACAAGTGTTTGAAGCAAACTTTTGAAGACTGCTTTTCTTCATTTAATAATTAAGATTTGGAAAGGAAAACTGTTGTTATGATGACAAGTTTTTAATTAAAAAACATGTCTTGAAAAAAGAAAAATGTCAAACAAAAAATATATTGTTTTAACGATAAAGGTGGCGAAAAAAGTTAATGACCCAGGGGAAACCTGCTATAGGTTATTATCCTTTTCAGAAAACCATTGAAAAGAAGATTAAAAAAAACTATGTCATTGATTAGTGCTCCTAACATTAAAACAAATCAATTTCAACTTCATTAAATTGAAAACAAAACTATTCTGAATAAAAATGTTTTAACATAAAATAGTTTTAATTAACCATACCTTTGAGACATCTATTCCTTAACAAAATTTCACTTTATGTGCCTTTTAAATTCTACAGTTCTTTTAAAGAAAAAGGAATTGATTACACAATTTGATCAATGCACGATTATAATTATTCAATTCATTCTATTCATTTAAATCATTGAAGAGGTCTATCTATTTTTTTATCCGCTAATACGTCCAAAATAATAGAATTTGTCAAATGTTCTAAATTGTGCAGTACACTATACAATACATATGTATCTACAACACTAGACTTGTTTCTGTTGACATGAATTGTCATTGATATGGTCATATTGTAATGAGCCCTTCTTTAGATACAATATTTTAAAATCTTGAAGATTTAAACTTCAATGCAAAGCATTTTCACACTTTAAATACCTATTCATTTAACCCAATATAATATTGACAAAGTTCAAATTGTTAATGCATGTTCCCTATATTTCACATCGAAACCTTATTGATTTTATATGATTTTTTTGATTTTTCTGAGAAACAATCTGGACCTTGCTAACTGAATAGTTACGATGATGCAGCGGCACATTCAGTGTACACTTTCTGGACTAATCTATGGTGACAAAGACAATAGAAAAAAGCCATCTGTCTTATTCAAACTATCGTCTAAACAACACATGTATCTTTAAAAAACTTAATCAGTCTGACAAATATGTTGTTACGATCAAAGTTTGGATTATAGAGACAATTTATCATTTATTGAGCACATCAACTCCTTTACAAATAGAAGACTTTGGGACATATTAGAGTCTAGATTTCGATACAGACATTCCCTTTAAACACATGATTGATGCATTTACAAAATTATTGGGGTAGATTGTTTGTCTTGTCCCAGTTGTAGTACTATCAATAAATTATAATCATTTTACACTTATGCTTGAAGAAATAAAAGTCAAGGTCATAGAAATTATACATCAACTGATGTTCGCACCTTGACAATTGATAATCTGTCATCGTGTGTTCAAACAACTTACAACTTAACTATACCCTTAAAGTATCTAAACTTTATTTACTATTTAAAGAGGCCTACCAATATGTTTCCATTAAAAAATGTAATTCTCTTTTTTTGTACAGACTGGTTAGAACACAAATGACTACACGCAGCATGAACACTTATAGTTGATTTTAATGTCAAGGACGATTGCAGCGTACATGATATGTTTGCAAAACAGCCACAAGAGCTGTATTGAATACGATGCTGACAATATCATGTATGACTATACGGTTAAAATGTAGAATGCCAAATGTGTTATTATTTACACCCACACTTATCCATTCTAATCAAATCAATGTAGATGGAAATCAAATTTAATAAAGAGATAAATAAGCATTAATTATCTAATAATCCTAACACAATTCCATATAAATATTCTTGTAACTGTTATAAGACACATCAAATAATTACAAACATAACTTGAAATATATCATTTTTTTTTAAATAACCTGTGCCGTCACTTTTGTAGCGTTGATCAGTCGTTTGACAGACAGTTCGTGGTGTTTTTGTGTGCTGTTTTGTTTGCTGTCCAAGGGTGTTTTACGTGTACGTTTTTATTCTGTGTTTTTGTTGTGACGTTGTTTTCCTCTTATATTATTGTTGCCTTTATAATTTACAACAAACAATTCGGCTGCGGTTAAGATAAACAAATTTAAAATCATCTGATCGTCCACTAGTGAATAAAAAATAGTTATCAATTGTCAGTTTTATCGTAAAACATCTTAAAAGTCTGGAAAATCAATTAACACGTCCTTTTAAGTCTTTATAGTAATGTTTAGACTATCGAATGTGTAAAATTAGAAATGAAAGTATACAGGATAATAAAAGAAACTGTAAAGTCTAAACATGAACTGAACAATGTTGTGATATTGATTATTACTAACGATACATTATGGATCAAATTAGAAATTCAACATAAAAACAAGTAATATGGATGCTCTTTCATTGTTACCACTTATCGCTTATAAACTGTTGCAATAACATTCACTAAAACTATTAATGATAACAAACAGAATGCAAGTATGCAACCAATGTATCAAATTGTAATGTTAACTTTTTCGGCGAATTTGCTAAAAAAATTCCATCCAGTTATATAAGCTTTTCAAAACAATCTCATCACCAATACCAGGATAAAACATTTGAATGCCATGTAATTGTTTGTGTACATAAGACTTAAAGACGCTCATATAGAATAGAGTACCAAATAAAGTAAAAAGTCTAAAAAAAAAAGCTTGCGGACTCGAATTTCTGATTGTTTTACCAAAATACAACTTGGTTTTTCGAAAAAAATCGAAGTTTAAAAGCTACGTGTTATTTTTTTTTTTTTTTTCAATTACAAATTAGAAATATTTGGCTCTGAGCTAAGATACAATTATCATTGAAATTGGGCTCAGCCTTAATGATTGAGATCATATGTTTTATTTCTCAATTTTTTCCCCACAGTGAGTCGCTATACATTCATGGATGTGTTATTTAATAATAATAAAAAGGAATTTTGAAAGAATACCAAAACATATTAGAGCTTTTCATATTACATTACCAGAGGAAAACCTTCAAAACTTTAATATTGTTTTCTATTCAATTTTAAAATACTTAAAATAGTTGTTAGTTCTAATGACCAATCTAGCGCACAAGACAATGAAATAGTACAATGCATATTTAGAAATTGTTTAAACCATAATTAAAATCTATGTAAACAAAATCCAACAGATCGAAATCTGAATGATTATTTGACTTATTACAAAATGAACTGCCGGATATTTAAGTATGTGTTATAAATTTACATTGTTCTGAAATGCGGTTAGCGGAACTTACATTGTTCTGAAATGCTGTTAGCGGAACCAAGGAGAATCTGAACAATTGAGACATAACAAAAGCATATTCTTTCTTTAGATTTACATATGGCATATTGTGTGTTGACATGTAATATCATTGATATGGTGATAATGATAAATAAACTGTTTAAAAAATTCTGCTTTTTTTAATTGATTTTTCTTCATACTTTCTTTAAAAGTAAAATTGTTTTGGGCTTTAAACATTTTATGTGGTATTAGTAGTACATTCCATACATTTGTGTAGCAATGAACCAAAAAATTCATAAACAAAGAAATGATTATTATCTTATATAAGTTTACTTTTGAGCTAAGTACGTACATTGTTGCTTCCATAGACACACATTTATAGAAATATATTTTCGACTGTCATTTATTCAAGTTTCTTAAAATGAGGAGGCCCTTTTCGAAGTTTTTCTATCCTTGTTATCCCATCGTTTTATATCTTCAAATATTACAAAAGAAGTCAATTAGGGGCAGAATATACCAATTGTAATATGTTTTTATTGCACTTATAGAAGAAGGTATGATAAGCTGTCTGATTGGCCCCCTATTTTAGTGAAAAATTAAAGGCAATTGTTTTTTATGATATATATGTTTTTAACTTCCATTAATATCGAACTCACATAAACACCATTGAAGTCCGATTATTTCAAACTTTTAACAATCATAACGACACATTTTTCTTTACCTAGTTACGCAAAAACAACAAAATGGTCGGTATTCATCTGTAATATCGAATGAATTAAATAGGAGCGGACGTTCTCCCCAAGAAGATATTATCAGATATTGTCAAAAATGTAATACTGTGTCACCTTGCAAAAGGACTTTTTGGGGCGAGCGTTCGCTCATATTGAAATTCTAAAAAAAAATGCCGGAATTTTGCCCCAAAACTTACTTTTTACCGGTTGACGGAATGAACTCGTTTTTATTGCCGAATTTACGTTCATTTTTTCCAAGCTCCTTTTTATACACTTAGATTAAGTTTAAAGACTGTTGTTGACTTTTTGAGTGGTATAAATACTTAGACATCAACTACGATTTTTGTGTTATGACCAATCAATAGTTCATTTTGAATTGCCGGATTGTAAGACTTATTGTGTGCCTCTGTTTCTATCGGAAGGAGCTGACACGATAGATTACATTAGCAACCCGGAGATCCGAAAAAGAAAGGTATGTACTTTTTTTATATAAATTGAAAGATAATTTTATCAGAAATCGGTTATAAAACATTTTGTTAACAGAGCAATAATTGGCCGAGAAACTTGAGAGTTTCACTGTGATTATAGGGAAGCGGCAGACGATTATGATCAGAGCAATAGTTACTTCTCAGCTGTAAAAGTCATACCCGTTTCTTTGCTAGATTAAGTTAGGTTGAATATCTGGACAAAATTATGATTAAAAGATAGTATTTACATTCCAAAAGAATCATTAACATGATTAAAATATCAACAAGCAAACAACTTAAAGGCTATGTTTCCCTGTAACGCCAACTCTGTGAATTTTAAAGAAATATTTCTGCTTTGTATCCATCTGCTGAGATAAGTCTTTTTCAAATGATTTGTATAGTTCATTCTTATGGTGTTCTGTGACACAACTGTCCCAGATTAGGTGGAGGAAGTGCTTATAAAACCCTTCCACATTCTGTCACGATGTGTCATGTATGTATTAGGATCATGTATTTCAGCGGTTGTCGTTTGTTGCTGTATATCATATTTGATTTTCGTTCATCATTTTGTAGTTGGTCAGTGCCCGATTCAGAGGGACGGTTTAGAGGGGTGTGTGTGGAACCCCTCCTTTTCAATGCATTTAAAGGGGGCATAATATCATATGCTGATCCTGGGGTGGGCTCGGGACTGGCCCCCTTTTGGTGGGAAAAAATGGTTTAATTATATAGGGAATCACTAAAGCATAACAGGAGCGGGGCCCCTTAGGTCAGTCAGCGGGCCCCCCTCCCTTATGAAAAATTCGAGATCAACCACTGTGGCTTGATCTGCCCCTGTTGGTAATTTCTGTATCATTCAGTGTCTTAGGGAGAGTTGTCTAATTGGCAATTATTCCACATATTTTTATTTTTATAGGACTTAGTTTTCAATATGGGTTCAAATAACCTTAACTTTTATATGAAATAGAACGGACTTACACTGTTACAGGAAGTCGGCTGGAAATTTTTTGCTTACTATATAGAATAAATTTCATAAGGTGTCAGCCTTGCGTTTTATTAAAAATTGTACGATTTTCTTTTAACTATAACATGTATAAGAATAGAAAAATTAGTTAACATTGCTGTTCTTGTGTCATTGTCGGGGCTGGTGCAACAAAACGAGTTTCAACCACAGCGAAAATCTCGGACATATTTTTAATCAACATACCTTTATTTTCTTTTATAGATTCAAGATTAGTTGCTGTACATCACAGCAATCCCCATGGCTCGGTTTCTTCACACATGGATTGTCCATAATGTGAAAGAAGGATATGGTAGTGAATATATGTATGAAACTTAAATGTAAGTTGCAAAAATATTATAATTGATTATACTTGAAAGGGGCGTTAGGTACGATATATGTAATAAAATAAAATACACACGAAATGACAGATACATATTATCGAGTCAATGCATCATAACATACTATCGAGGCAATGCATCATAACATACTATCGAGGTAATGAATCATAACATATTATCGAGTCCATGCATCATAACATACTATCAAGGCAACGCATCATAACATACTATCGACGCAATGCATCATAACATATTATCGAGTCCATGCATCATAACATACTATCGAGTCAATGCATCATAACATACTATCGAGGCAATGCATCATACCATATTATCGAGTCCATGCATCATAACATACTATCGAGGCAATGCATCATAACATATTATCGAGTCAATGCATCATAACATACTATCGAGGCAATGCATCATAACATACTATCGAGTCCATGCATCATAACATACTATCGAGGCAATGCATCATAACATATTATCGAGGTAATGAATCATAACATATTATCGAGTCCATGCATCATAACATACTATCAAGGCAACGCATCATAACATACTATCGACGCAATGCATCATAACATATTATCGAGTCCATGCATCATAACATAATATCGAGTCAATGCATCATAACATACTATCGAGGCAATGCATCATAACATATTATCGAGTCCATGCATCATAACATACTATCGAGGCAATGCATCATAACATACTATCGAGGCCATGCATCATAACATATTATCGAGTCCATGCATCATAACATATTATCGAGTCAATGCATCATAACATACTATCGATGCAATGCATCATAACATACTATCGAGTCCATGCATCATAACATACTATCGAGGCAATGCATCATAACATATTATCGAGTCCATGCATCATAACATACTATCGAGGCAATGCATCATAAAATATTATCGAGTCAATGCATTATAACATACTACAGAGTCCATGCATCATAACATACTATCGAAGCAATGCATCATAACATATTATCGAGTCCATGCATCATAACATACTATCGAGTCAATGCATCATAACATACTATCGAGGCAATGCATCATAACATATTATCGAGTCCATGCATCATAACATACTATCGAGGTAATGCATCATAACATATTATCGAGTCAATGCATCATAACATACTATCGAGGCAATGCATCATAACATACTATCGAGGCAATGCATCATAACATACTATCGAGGCAATGCATCATAACATATTATCGAGTCCATGCACCATAACATATTATCGAGTCAATGCATCATAACATACTATCGAGTCCATGCATCATAACATACTATCGAGGCAATGCATCATAACATATTATCGAGTCCATGCATCATAACATATTATCGAGTCCATGCATCATAACATACTATCGAGGCAATGCATCATAACATATTATCGAGTCAATGCATCATAACATACTATCGAGGCAATGCATCATAACATATTATCGAGTCCATGCATCATAACATATTATCGAGTCGATGCATCATAACATATTATCAAGTCCATGCATCATAACATATTATCGAGTCCATGCATCATAAACTGTTTGTATAAGACTTTTTATACGACAATATTTTTTTTAGTTCGTATATTGCTATCATGTCGTTGTCAAACGACACATTTGGTTTCCAGACAATTGCTTTAGTTTAAGTGAATTGATCGCTATAAAATGTTACCAGAATGTTCAATACCACAAAAGGAAGGTTCGAATTGAGTTTGGCAGTAATAGCACAAGATGTTCAGGCAGTGGGTGCCAAAACGTAAGCAAAACAAATATTTTCTCAGTTTCAGACAAAACCTTGTGTTAAAGCGTATTGCTCTCAAGGTATCATACCACAAAGGGGACAAATGGGAAGGTTTGGATTTACTTTAAAGGTAATTACTCCAAAAAGGGGTGGGGTAAAAAAAATCCTAATTTCTATTTTTACATTGTTTATTCTGATTAAACAATTTTTTGTGATTTCTGTGTAATTTTGTCTATTTTTTTATCAGAGTTTAGCATTTTGACTAGTTGCGCTAGAAGCTGTATCTAAGTCCAAATATTCTCATTGCACAAAAACTTTACAAAACATGTTAATATATCCTTTAAGCACTTACCCTAGGTGACTTTTGCGTTTGTATAACTGCATAAAAATCGTGTTAATGAACACTATCCCCGAGGAGGACTATAAAATAAACCTATTTGATTTTTGTTTATGCCTGTTATTATTAAAAGTATGAAAATATTTATAAAAGCTATTTTTATAATGGATGAAATGCTGCTTTTGGTGCATGGTCAAGAAACACTAACCATTATTGGTTATAAGACTACATATATATCAAGAGTTTTCTTTTGTGTATTATCTATATAGTAATTTTTTATTATTAATATCACTGTACTGGTTATGACCATAATAGGTCCTCTATAGGAAATAAAATTGATCTTATCTTATATGCCGATATAGTTTTTGTTTTACGTTAATCAATGATATGTGTTTACATTTTTCCAGGTGACTGATGGCTAAAGACTACAAGTGTGTGGTTTGTGGGAGATGTCATCTTAAATCCAGACGTAAGATAACAACTAAAGCACTGAAATAGTTTGTAAGAAAAAGAATTGAGCGAAACCTTGAAAAAAATGATGTAATATGTGAAAAGTGTAGATCAATATACAGGAAAACACTAAAAAATGTAAACAATGAACAGAAAGTTTCAAACTGTCTTTCCGAGTGTATTTCAGATGACAGTAACGCTTGAGTTTGTTATTAATAATGAAGAAGCCGTATCCACGAAAATATTAAGTCCGAAACAAATTGAACTGAACATTTCTTCCACTCACACATCACATAGATTCTGCATTGTATGCAAGAAGGAAGTTACCAGTAGAAATAAGTTATGTAAAGTTCCTTTACAGGCAAGAACCAAGGCCTTTATAAAAAATGCCGTTTTCATAAATGGGAATACACGCTGTTGCAAACATCATTTATCTGAACAACTTTTCGACAACACATCACTTCAAGCATTAACTGCAAAATACACTACAACATATATGAATCGTCCTGATATAACTTCATTATTAGAAAATGTAAGAAAAACTTTGGCAAGCTCTCATATCCTGAATTTTGAAAATCCATTATCGTTATCTGATGGTGACTATTACAATCTAACTGGATTATCAAAGCAGCAATTCAATGAACTCTCATCATATATTGTATCAGCATTTCAAACCAATGTTAGGTCTGTACGCACATGTATAGCTGTCTTGTTAACAAAATTTAGGACAATACTTCAAAATCATATACTTGGAACAATGTTTTCATTAACCAAAAGCCAAGTGCAAAGATGTATTCATAGTGCCAGAGTTTCCCTTATGCAGGATTTTTTACCACATTTCATTGGGTTTCAGCATATAAACCACGAAGATTTTGTTCGGAACCACATCATTCCAATAGCAAAAACTCTGTTTGCCAATGCTTCTGAAGATGCTGCAATTATTGTCATGGACGGTACTTATATCTACCTTCAGAAAAGTGCTGATTATGAATTCCAGAGGCTATCATACAGCCTCCACAAAAATATACCGCTAGTAAAACCAATGGTTATCGTAGGAACAGATGGATATATCCTGTCAGTTCTGGGTCCATATTTTGCAAACGGAAAAAATAATGACGCGGCAATAACAAAGCACATGTTTTCTGTCAATGCCGAAGGCATGAATTAGTTACTAGAGACTAGCGATGTTTGTGTTGTCGACAGGGGATTTAGAGACGTGGTAGACTTTTTAAGAGAGCATGGGTATAACGTAGAAATGCCCGTTTACCTTAAGAAGGGATCAAAACAGCATTCGATAGAAGAAGCCAACGCCAACAGACTAGTAACCAAAGTAAGATTGGTCGTTGAAAGTGTGAATGCACAGGTTAAACAATGGAGATTCTTTGACAAGGTAGTTTCTAATCATTTCATTCCAATCATTGGTGATTTATTACGGATTGTTTGCGCTGTTTGCAACAAGTTTCGCCCACCACTTGCTGGTACACACCCTGAGGACAAAAGTATTGCCGAAGCAATACTTGAAAAATGCAAAATGGGAAATGCAATCCAAAAGATGGTGACGGAAGAAGGATTATTGACCAAACGTACCATTTACAAACTAGTTGATACATCAAATGTTTTAGATGAACTAGCTGATTTTCCCGTTCTGAGTATGAAATAACGACGACAAATAACCATGGGGGTATATCAGCTTAAACAGGCCCCTAACTATGTCAGAGAACACGAGGGTGAAGACGGAAAATTTAAACTGTATGTGTGCAAAATTAAAGAAAACCTGCTCAAAATTAAAATACAATCTAGGCATACTAACAAACTTTCCAATATTGTCTTCATAAGTTACAGTCACGAAGGAGATATAGAAGGATGGTATTGTACATGCAAATCGAGAGCACGAGAAGTTGGTTGTTGTGCACATGTTGCAAGTGTGCTATGTTATCTGGGGTATCAAAGACTTGAACAGCAGTCTGGGTCAAGGCGAGACTTTAAAACATCTGTTTTAGATACATCTCACATACCGAGTTCTGATGAAAGTGCCTGTGATTCTTTGCCAGAGGAGTTAAATAACTAATACAATCTGTGTGTATGTGACAGCTACTCTTCATTTATATTTTAAGGCATTACTTTAATTAAAATTCTGTTTGTTAAGAACATGTTCAAATAAGTCATTAATTCACATATTTTATGAGCATTTACAAACAGATAATGTCTTATTCTCATCATTTACCAAATAAGCCTGATTTGTTTATTATATTGTGGTTAAAGTACTTTTTTAAAATGAAATGGTCGTAACTTATTCATGTTAGTGAATTTTATCGTCACTGCAAATGTTATTAAACAATATTTTCATATAATTTTCGGTGGACTTAAAATTGGTATATCGAATTCTCAGCCGATAAGGAGTAAACAGATTATTAAACAAATTTCTGTTCGTATACATTTAACTTACATGAGATTGTTGTATTTTGTATAAGAAAAGACTGTTATTTTTAAATGTAGTAACATAAAAAAAAGTCGAACGCTGTTATGTAATAGTCACGTATTAAATATATATGTGTTTCCATGATACCCTTTGAATTTATAAGTGTAACATAATTAGAAAAACTTACATGTTTGAACCAATGGAAAATCATATCTGTTGATTTTGAAAAGTAAAGTTTAGAAGATAAGATGGTACAAATTAGAATATTAATACTCTTGAAAAGTATCTTACTATGTTTGTTCCAACACTTCCCCTTCTGACTTGCTGTTGTTGCTAAGGAAATACTAATAGAACTACAAAAAGCAAACGAAAGCCGTTACTCAAGATTTTCATATTGCATAATAAAGTCCTCAGTGGTTTCCAGAGACCATGGTCATTACTAAATTAAAGCTATTACTGTAACACAGGGCATATTAAATATTCATCTTGATATTTTTAAGCATTTGACGCAACTTACAGCATTTTAAATATTTCAAAGAGACATTTTACCAAAAAAATGATATTTTATGGTACTAAGTAAAACCTGTTGCTTGGAAATCATTGTCTTGTCAGAAAAATTGCTCTCTGAAAATATTTTTTAATGAACTTTTACGCAGTTATGTGTACAGAGAGTGACTAAAAAGAACTGTAACATACTACTATCTTATAAATTGTTAACCGTTGCTATGCGCCATTTCTGTTGCTACGTTGTTGTCAAGCATTAATATAATAGAGCTACAAATAAATTGACATTTTCATTTCTTACCAATTGTTCTTCTTGAACATGCATTCTGTTTTCACATTTAATTTTATAAGTACAATAAAATGCATATGACTATTTCATTTGCAGTAAGCTTTAATTTAATAGTTTATGATGTTGCTAAGCAACATTTGTGTTGCTAGGCTCAATATAAACCTAGTAAACAGGAACACTCACACATTGTATTATAATGAAACACCATTATATGAACACAAACAATGCTTGATTCATACTTTAAAAGAGGACAAAAATCACCTTAAATTAACCGTTGCTAGGGAATATTTCTGTTGTTTGGTTGTTGCTTAGCATCTTGTAAACTTAAATTAAAGTGACTATTCATTTGTAACTTCAAGTTATTCTCAAACCAACCATCTTATCTGGAAACATGGTTATTTATACAGATACAGCTATTCATATGTGCTTATTCTATTATCTAATGAAAATGGTTTCTAAGTTTCTATACTAAGGCTAACAATGGTATGAATTAAGGCTTCTTTGGAGAGGGGGCCAAAAACGCCCCTTATCATACTAGCACTACAAACTGCTCGGAGTCTGAATTGACCAGTTTTTATGCTCGACCAGTAAAATCGAGCAAACATTTTACTCGACTAGTCTCGACATTGTCTCAACAGTACTTAACTGTACTTAAGTGTACTCGACTAGGTCTTGACTTTACTTAATTAGACTGATTCAGTACTTAATGATCTTTGTGTAGTCTGAAATGGTCTTGACCAAGGCTCGACCTGTCTCGACTAGTATCGACTCAGTCTCAACCAGTCTTCGCCTGTCTCGACTAGTCCTGACCTTCAAATTTAGTTTTGACTTGTGTAAATCAGCCCATCTAACAAAATTTAATATTGATCTTACAAAATTCAAGCTTATTAGGTACATTGTAGTTTGATTTAGTGCTGTGAAATGAAAGAATTTAATTTTACAATATGTAAAAATAAAAATTATCATAGAAAAGTTCAGATAGGCATCTTTCATTTTTTTATGAGTATTTCAAATCAACTTGGATTTTCATCAAACTATGCAGCTATCTTAGATATATATCAAGCTTACTGAATCCCATTTCATTTAGTTTTTTGTTGTATTGCTGTAAAACTTAAGAATTAAAGTAATCTTGGTAAAAAAAGATAGGATTTGCAATTCGGACAAAATAGAGATATTACACTTTAATTTTTTTATAATTTTTTCAAATCAACTTGGATTTTCATCAAACTATGCAGCTATCTTAGATATATATCAAGCTTACTGAATCCCATTTCATTTAGTTTTTTGTTGTATTGCTGTAAAATTTAAGAAATTAAAGTAATCTTTGTAAAAAAAGATAGGATTTGCAATTCGGACAAAATAGAGATATTACACTTTAATTTTTTTTATAATTTTTTCAAATCAACTTGGATTTTCATCAAACTATGCAGCTATCTTAGATATATATCAAGCTTACTGAATCCCATTTCATTTAGTTTTTTGTTGTATTGCTGTAAAATTTAAGAATTAAAGTAATCTTTGTAAAAAAAAGCTATGATTTGCAATTCGGACAAAATAGAGATAGTACACTTTGAATTTTTTAATAACTTGAATTTAGTAAGATTAATACACCACCAAGGTAGCTATATAGTTTGAATAAAATCCAAGTTGATTTGAAAAAGTTATTAAAAAACTTAAAGTGTACTATCTCTATTTTGTTCGAACTGCAAATTCTAGCTTTTTTTTTACCTAGATTAATTTAATTCTTGAATTTGACAGCAATACAACAAAAAACAAAATGACATGGGATTTAATAGTAAGCTTAATATATATCTAAGATTATGGAGGCGGAAAATGCCAATGCGAAATTGTAACGGAAAAGTCAAAATAAACTCATTGGAAAAATAAATTAGAAAAGAAATTCGATTGCTATTATTATGATTTAAGTATACTGCCACATCACATTTGTCATATCTCTCAAATTAAAAGATAGTAAACAATTTTATTGTCAAGCCTCTGAATGCATTTTCATTCAGATTTGATATTTGATTTATTTGCAGTTTCCTGAAAATAAAATATTTTCTAAATGTACCATGACATCAAATCTGTCTATTTTTTTTAAATATAAACATTTAAACGTAGAAGATATATATTAGGCAATGGAAGGTGAAACAGAGCTGAAAACTTGTTAACCTATTGCATATATTCTGACAGTTGATATTATACAATAAAGAGTAATAAATAATACAATAAAGAATAAAAAATATCATAAAGAGTCATTAGATTACAATGAAGAGTTATTAATAATACAAAAAAGAGTTACTTATAATACAGTGAAGAGTTTTTAATATTGAAAATCTTACCAAATGGTTGAAATTATCCTTCGTAAATTTTATGGACGCCATTAGGAGTTGGTTGACCGCTATGAAATTATCGTTTCACAGATGATATCCGATATGTTCTTTATGTCGTAACTACAATCCCTTTCCATTTTTACGAATGTGACCTACCGAATTAGACTATTACCCGGGTTTGTTATAAAATGAGCAACACGAGCAGGATATGCTTACCCCTCCAGATCACCTGCGATCACCTCCAGTTTTTGGTCGGATTCATGTTGCTAAGTCTTTAATTTTCTATGTTGTATCTTGTTTACTATTATTTGTCTGTTTGTCTTTTTCTTTTTTAGCCATGGCGTCGTCAGTTAATTTTCGATCTATGAGATTGTCCCTCTAGTATCTTTCGTCCCTCTTAATTGGCATTAGGTTTTCTGGTCTGTGCGTCCGTCCGTCCGTCCGTCTGTCCCGCTTCAGGTTAAAGTTTTTGATCGAGGGAGTTTTTGATGAAGTTGAAGTCCAATCAATTTGAAACTTAGTTAATATGTTCCCTATGGTATGATCTTTCTAATTGTAACATGTTTAATGCCAAATTAGATATTTCCCCCATTTTCATGGTCCACTGAACATAGAAAATGATAGTGCAAATGGGGCATACGTGTACTTTGGACACATTCTTGCTTTTTATTCTTTCAGCATCAATATACTTACAAGGTTCGAAGAGCTGCCAAATCTTGGAATAGATTTACACCCAGAGTAGTAATTCGATTGTTATTCAACTGCCTGAATTTTATTTTGAAATAGATAGAAATAATTGTATTAATCAAAGTTCTATTAAAAGACATGTTATTACCATGTAATTATTCATAATAAAATAAACAAACTAAACAATAAACTAACAAAAAATAATAATTATTCATAGGAATAATGATTTAAAAATTGATTGTATAAAACATTTAAATTAATCATAAAATAAAACATGTTATAATGTGATTTTTTTTTTAAAGATATATCTATATTCCTGTTTTTGAAGACGTAGACGTTAAAGGTAGTTTGTAAAACATATCAGTCAAAACATTTAGATTCACTTACAAAAGAGAGCCTTTCGACATGCTCGGTATCCTCAAACCCGATTTCATTATTTGCTCACGTTCTTTTTATAGAGTAGCCAGATAAAGATGTATAACATCAGATTATTTGTCTCCGTAAGGAAGATTTCATCTCATTTTTCCTCTACTTTTGCCAGTTAAAATTTCAAAACAGTGTAAGGATGCCTTATGTTTGGCAAAATGATTTATTTTATACTTCGTATCAACGGATTTTATGGGATGTATATTAGTCGACAAATGTTCTGAGTTTTCTACCGAAGCTTTGCCGAATGGTTATTTTCTAGAAACAAACTGACAATGATAATTATAAATAAAACGAAAAACTATCAAAAGACAAACAACAGTACGGAGAACACATAATACATAACATAGCAGACTGAGCATTACATACCACCCCACAACAGGGGTTGTGGACTGAGCATTATATACCACCCCACAACAGGGATTATCTCATATGCTCCTGGAGTGTACGTATAAGCAAATCCTGCTCAAAATTTGACATCCGTCGTGTTGACCATGTAAACGAAAAGGTAAATCAGTATTAATTAATAGTACTTTAGTTTTTTGCAGAATCAATATACTCACAAGGATGAAAGAGCTATTAATCCTGTCAACGCATTAACATCTATATCGGTGATTTGATTGTTATCAAGATTTCTGTAAAATGTCATTTCTTCTTAATAGATAAAATAAATCGTACTAACCAATCAAAGTGTCTTTTAAAGCACAGATTAATAAATTACAATTTGATTATTCATAACATTTAAATCAAAGTTAACGCTCGAAAATGTTTTGAGCAACGTTTTTTTTTATAAAAGTCCTTAATCGAAGATGTCTGTTTACAAATCTCAGTTGATACGTTATGCTTGTCTGTATTAAAACTATATAGATACAGGAGTCTGTTACATTAGAACTCTGAGGAGGAAAGATTTAAAATAACACTCTAAAACTTTTATGGGCACCATCACGCATGGTTAATATAAATGTTGTGACTGAATTAACTAACAACATTTTTACCAAGTCTCAAATTGTGGTTCAGATTGTGGTTTACCCTCTACGTCGTCTGGTCTTTTAAGTACCGAACGTTGAACAATTTCCGAAAATGAATGTTTTGCGAAGTGTGAATCGTATTGCTATTAGTTATCAAAGGTACCAGGATTATAATTTAGTACGCCTGACGTGCGTTTCGTCCACATAAGACTCATCAGTTACGCTCAAATTAAAATAATTATAAATCAAACAAGTACAAAGTTGATGAGCATTGTGGATTCAAAATTCCAAAAAGTTGTGCCAAACACGCCTAAGGTAATCTATGCCTTGGATAAGAAAATCTTTAGTCTTTAGAAAAATTCAAAGTTTTGTAAACAGGAAATTTTATAAAAATGACCACATTATTGATATTCATGACAACACCGAAGTGTTGACTACTGGGCTGGTGATACCCTCGGGTTTCGGTACATGTACATCAAACATTCATTTTTTTAGTAACGATGTTTTATTGTAATTCTAATAGGACATTTTGGAAAAGTAAAAATGATTTATAACCTACTTCATTTAAATGTTTTTTAGTTTAAAGCAACTATATGCACAGAATATATTTGTTTTTGCAAAGTTTGACGCCATTACTAATACAATTCTGTATAAATAATCATTTTTTAATTGTTAGAAAATACACCAAAATAACACCATAACAGCCTTAATCCTGATTTCATATTACATGTTTGAAATTTACCTGCGATGTCGCTTTTTGTCTAATGCTTAGTCCGTTTCTGTGTGTATTACATTTTAATGTTGTGTCGTTGTTCTCCTCTTATATTTAATGCGTTTCCCTCAGTTTTAGTTTGTTACCCCGATTTTGTTTTTTGTCCATGGATTTTATGAGTTTTGAACAGCGGTATACTACTGTTGCCTTTATTTGTTGAGTTGCAACATTCGTGTGACGCACAGCTCATAATTTCAAAAGCTGTATGTGCATACTGTCATTTATCACTTTTAAGTGTTCGTTGTTATTCTCTGGTCGAAACGTATCAATGTATGTATTTCTCTATCCTAATTGTTCTTGCTTTTATTTGTACTGTATTTCTGTCAATGGATTTTGGAGTAAAATAAAGTGAAATGTAGGAATACTACTGTTTGACGGCAAGCGAAATGTCTGACGAGTACTAAAATGTAAAATCACAAAAATACTGAACTCCGAATAATATCCAAAACGGAGAATCCCTCATTAAATGGCAAAATCAAAAATCTCAAACACATAAAACGAATGGATAACAACTGCCATATTCCTGAATTGGTGCAGGTCCTTTCTAATTTTGAAAATTATGTAGGTAATGTAATATTGGTCGACAAATGTTTTTTTTCATCCTTTTTAATGAGTATTTAATGCAAACTTTGCATTTTTATAAAAACATACTGACAACAACATGGTAAAATATCGACAAACGATTAAAAGACAAACAACTTTATGGAAATCACGGCTCCGAAATCACAACATAATAAACTAAAGACTTATCAACGTACCACATAAAAACAGGAGATAATCTCGAGTTTCGATAGGGTGAATAAACTCATCATAGATACCAGGACTAAATTTAGTATATACGCCAAACGCGCGTTTCGTCTACAAAAGACTCATCAGTGACGCTCGAATCCAAAAAAGTAAGCTCATCCTGCTCGACATTTGACACCAGTTGTGTTGCTTATGTAAGTATAAACCCGGTGATGCGACTAATTTTATGGACGCCATTACAAGATGGTTGACTGTTATGGAAAATCCGTTTTACAGGTGATATCGGATATGTTCCGTATGTCGTACTATAATCACGTTCACTTCTCACAAATATCACATACTGAGTTAGACTATGTATCGGGTTTGTAATACTATGAACAACACGACGGGTGATATGTGTGGGGCATGATCTGCTTACTCTCTCGGAGAGTCACCCACATTTTTTGTGTTGTTTAGCCTTTAGTTTTCTATGTCATGTGTCTTGTACGCGTAGTATTATTTGTCTGCTTGTCCTTTTCTTTTTTAGCCATGGCGTTGTCAGTTTATTTTCGATGTATGTGTTTTATTGTCCCTCTGGTATCTTTGGTAAGTCACAAACGAAGAGATAAGTAATATAATGCAACAGCAAACTTCAACAAATGATGTTTTTTTCTTGCAGATTCAATATACTCACAAGGTATGAAGAGCAGTCAACTCTTGGAACAAATTTCCTTCTAGTTTTGTGATTTGAGTGTTTTGAAAATATCTGTAAAATGTCAGTTAAAATAGATACAGATAACTATATAAACAAATTAATGTGCCTTTTAAAGGACAAAATAATAAACATGCTAAACAAACAGATCTCAATTATCATATGTCGTCCTTATAACGCTATGTAAACAAAGCCGTGTTCTTATTATCACAAAATCGTGTTTGACACGTACTCAAAAAATGACTGTTTTCATTCTCGTTGTTTCTCTTTTTATTTGATAAAAAATATATATACTTAGCTGCTTACATAATTTTAAATGTAAACACCATATATGCACACGGCTATGAGTGTCTATATTTATTAAGTAGAAAGTGTTATGCAAATGATTCATGTAGAGGCAACGGGAGTAGCCAATCTATCCTAAGGTATTTCCGTACGCCTCGACCGATAAAATATCGTATTAGTCTTATCGTGTAACCATCGACCAATATAATGCCTACCCATAACAAAATGATCATAGAGCATGCCATGAATGATTTCTTTTCAATTTTGCTTTGAAACATCTTTTATTATTTATATTTTGTCATAGATTGGTTTTGTGTGTTGTCTTTTTGATCTAGTTACGCCATTTTAATTGATATTTATTGTGTGTCGTTTCGTGTTTCAACATAATAGCACTGTTTCCGGTGAGAGTGAATGTTTGCGACAGTCAAGATATATAAACCGCATGTGTATGCATCTGTTCTCAGTCAGGAACCTATTGTTCAGTTGATGTCGTGTTCTCGAGTTTTGTATAGATAAGACCGTTGGTTGTCCCTTTTGAATAGTTTTACACTAGTCATATCGGAGTTCTTTATAGCATATTGTTCGTTGTGAGTCAAGGCTCCGTGTTGAAGACCGTACTTTGACCTATAATGGTTTTTCGTTTACAAATTGTGAATTGGATAATGAGTTGTCTTATTGACACTATTACCACATCTTCGTATATCTATCAAAGTGAGCTATATTTTCTCGGGTTTTTTCTTCATTATATTACATCAGTATACTCTACCTAACAAATGTTAGTTAATATTTTATAAATTATGATCATATGAGTAATGGTGAAAAAAGGACAGTCACTGTTTTACCTTCTTGAAAATCTTCTATGACAGTAATTCATTTAGGACATACAGAGAGTAAAAGTTCAACTTAGAAAATACAGTCAAACTTGTTATAAGAAACCACTTAAGGGAGAGCAAAAAAGTGGTCTCTTATAAAATGTTATTAGAATCTTAAATGAACTGAGAGTTTTTGTATTTAAATTTTGTAAAGATTATTTCATATTTTATACGATTGTAATCCGTCCAAGAATGAAAATCATTTGTAAATGTTAAAAAAAATGAAAACCTGAAAGGAACTGTGAAGCATATCTAAAGCAGTTACAATTGCATAAAGGAAGTTTTATCTTCGTTTTTGAAAATATGGCATTGTCTATTTTAAGTGAGTTATATGCACAATTACATTCATAGGAGGGAAGAACAATTGCCACTAAACGGATGAAAATCTATACAGGTTAATCATGGGTTAAAACTCAAACGCATAATACTGATTAACAGTGGTTTTTTTTTTTACCGTCAATGATTGTACATAAGCACAACAATTAAGTATGAAATAGATAACAGACACACGAACTAAATTCAACTGTACATTATTTAAATATGGCTAGATTAAGTTTTCAAAATTAGTCATCTGAAGTATTTTCTTTGAAAGTTTTACAGAAGCAGAGTAAACAAGCTCAACACAATATGTAGTACATATAAGAGATGACGACGGTTTGTGTGTTTTTCTGATTAATTACTCTTCTTTTGTTGCACATAAGGGTCGATTTACCAGCCTTCTTTGTTCTAGACATCTTAAATACTATTGTTTTGCGGAAATTATTCTAATAAGCACTGAAACAGCTAATAATTACTGTATTGTTTACAACTACTTAATTCAGTTTTGAATACTTACAGTGATGTTGTTGAATTTGGAAATCCAGTGGGAACTGTTGTAATATTTTGAGATTCGCACCAAACTGTTTCGCCACAACCACATACAGAAGGACAACCAAAGTCTGCAATTTTCAAAACAGTGACCACAATTAAGAATATTGTTCTATACATTGCTTTTGCCTTTAGATACCTGCAAAAATCAATTACACTGAAATAGATTTCAACAGTCATGTCATCACAAGTTCAGAGTCTTGAATTTAAATATACTTTTATATATAAATCAAGTTTATGTAAAAAAAAGTCTGTAAGCAAACGGTAAATAAATGATCAACTTTCGTTTAACTTAAAAATGCAGACAAAACAAATAAACATTTGTTCCTTAGTTTTGCTATCCAACATGTGTTTCAACTGTTGTATGAAGGCTGTTATTTGTAGTCCAACATTTTTCCTTTTGTTCATGGAATTATTTGATCGTTTCCATGCAATCTGTATCAAGCCCCTCATTAAAAGTTCACCAATTTTTTCAATGTTCCGGTTTGTCAAAAAAAAAGTTAAATCATAAATATACCGAACTCCATGGAAAATTCAAAACGGAAATCCCTTTTTAAATGGCAAAATCAAAAGCACAAACACATATGAATGAAAGGACAACAACTGTTTAAAAACATTTAAGGTATTTATGTTCTTTAAAATCTTCGGCTTTCAATATCTTGACTTTGAGGGTTTTTCTTGTAGTACAGTTTATAAATCTAGATAAACACTCCAGATTGGTGGGGTATTATCGTCTTTTTAATATAATTTTCTGCAATCAAAAATGCAACTTAAAATGTCTAATAAGAATACTAGTACTGCATATACATATCTCAACACAGGAATACCATATGTAAAGCTAAACAAAATTGCAAAGTTATATAGCACAACATATATCCCTTCCTGAATGTTCAAAATTTATGATAGAACCATAAACAGTATGAGTTTGCCACATATTATATGTCTTATTTGTAAGTTTTTTGTTTTCTTCTCGCATTAACAAGTAGCTAAATTTATTGATGTTTTAAATCATACATAAGACAGCATTTAAAAAAAGATAAGTTGACAGTTTTGGTACTTAGACAAATTAAATTTATCACTGTTAATATATTACGTGGATGATCTTTGAAAGATGGCTCCAGTCCCACGTTGGATTGATATTAAGTGTTACGGTGTACTGGATATAAGAAGTTTAACCGCGGAAAAGCAAACTATTATTTAACTTGTTTTGAATGAATTCAGTTTTTCTCTATGTTATCTGTCATGTCTGTGAATACATTTTTTTCTTTAGTATTGATGCCTCCCTTTCATTACATTACTTAGATGCTCTCTTTAAGACAATAAAGATATTTGGTAATTTGACAGGGAAACATCAAAGTTATAAATCATCACCTGACACTACAGCACAAGCACGCCATGTACATGTAAAATAAACAATAACATTAGTCAGTTAAACTGTTTATGATTCCAAATACAGTGTGAATCAGCAAAATGAAATACTTTTGTTTCTGGTGACTGCAGATGTTAAATTGTTTATGAAAAGATATCATCATCAGACTGAGTGTGCTCAATCTAAAATACATAAATGTTTTTACTAAAGAAAGTATTAAGGCATTTAAATCACTGATTAACTATCCCCCTTCCCTAAAAGAAAATTACGATGGACAATTGATTTTTTGCGGTTTGGTCGGAATTCTTTTTGTTTTCATACATACACTACCACGGTTGCGTGCTTTTCAATTATACAGTTTAAAATTTTCAGCTATTTACTTTAAAAAGACATTATACATCGTAAATCAGCAACAAAATATTCAAACAATACAGTAAATATCTTTTTTAAAGTTAGATTAAAATTGTTTTCGTAAAATCATAAAGGGATTGAGACTAAATAAGTATCAGTTTTGATTAAAGAACAGTTTATTACATTATCTTTAATTTTTAATTTTGACAGCTGTCTTACGAAAAACTTTGATTGTATGCAATAAAGATATATAAACCTATTTTATAAACGCTATTTTCCAAACCGTATTTTGATATATTCCTTTACTTGAAAAGTTCAAATTCAAATCTAAATGCATTTCCAATATCATCTCTTTGATAAGAAAAAAATTGAATACAACACATTTAAAAATTGTAATGCTTCAGTATCGCTTTTCTGGATTTAACTTCATCAGGAACGCTCAAAGCTAAACATTTGAAATCCGAGGATGTATAAGTACCGAAACCGTTGTTAGCCAAATTCATCTATTAAATTCAACTTTGCCTGAAGGGAGTTGAACCTTAGTTTCTTAATAATTTCAAAATTTATAAACGGACAATTTTAGAAAAGTTTGTTAAAACATGTCAGTTCCGAAGTACTGACTTCTGAGCTGATGATATCCTCGGGAACTAATAGTCCACCAGCAGAGTATAAGCTTATACTCACCATTTCGTACTGTGAAAAAATCAAAACAACATTTTAGAAATTCCATGCATCAGAATTGCTTTTCAGTTTACCTTCATCATATAGAAACACAATTGTAATGCTTATAAATCGTCGCAAATTTGTAAAACTTGGATCTTTAATTATTAAACTATATTCAGTAAATTAGAAACACGCGAAATTAAATACCCGCGAAGTGGACTAGAAAGGGTAAAACGCAAAATAAAGTATCCACGAAAATAAGTTGGTTTACAGTATATAAAAACCAAAACTATTATAGAACCAAAACAATTGAAGCGCTTTATATCGGAAAAGGATCTAAAAAATAGCTAAATCCTTGTAATTTCAACTTTGACTGTACTTAGACATGAATATGACAGCTGTTATTCATTCGTTAGATGTATTTGAGCATTTGATTTTGTCATTTGCTTAAGGACTTTCCGTTTTGAATTCTCCTCGGAGTTAATATTTTTTGTGTTTTACTTTCTGTCCGAGGGAGTTGAAACCTTAGTAGCTTCAAAATTTAAAAGCAGATAATATACAGCGACCCATTGCTGTCAAACATGAATACAACACTTTATAATTTGCATGCATGTAAAAACGTTTGCTGACAGGAACATTTGTGTCTTATTTATTTAAGAATTGAATGCTTCTTTTTGTAACTTCATTGGGGTGTAAAAGCGTTGACCGAAGTACATTTTGAATGAAGCGCGGAAGCGCTTCATACTAAAAATGTGCGCACGGTCAACGCTTTTACAACCCTATGAAGTTACAAAAAGAAGCATTCAATACTTATAATTACATTTTTTTAGCAATGATCATGAAAACACGAATTTTATTATTGTTTTATTTTATTCACCTGTGCACTTTATTGTGGGACCACATGTTATCATAAATGAAAAGATTTATTGAGCAATACAATTGCTTACGGAATAACCCGTGATGTGCAGTTAGCCAATCAGAATAAAGTATCATAATGAAACATACATCTAATGTAATTATATAAACATAAACTTTTTTTTAATTTAACACTTAACAAAATCTTTTGCAATTGACGCCTTCGAAATCGGAATGTTAAGTTTGTATTGAGTAAAATTACATCAGTTTATCTTAGGTAAGAGGTTTGCATGTATTATTTTCAATTTTTGAATTATAAATTAATTTATTTGTTGTCTCTTTGACATATTCCCATTTCCATTCTCAATTTTATTGTTGCAGTTGGCATATGGCTTCTGCATAATATGATATTATATATATGATTTTTAATTAATTTATTATTCACATTTTGCCCAAATTCACATTTGTCTAAAGTGGTTATGGTGGAAGCTGCTGCAAATCTAAAAAAAATTAACCTTGTACAGCTTTGAAATTTTATTCATATGTATTTTATGAATTAAAAAAAATAGAATTTATTTGTTATTTATATCCTTGCTTTATAAAAACAAGAAATGTCTTCTGTCCATCTGTCTATTCCTCTGTTCTAAAGTAATTTTCATCCACAATTATATCAAATAACTAAATGATTTTAACAGAAACTCCCACGGAACCTTTATTTCAAAATTGAAAACTCTCCACGAATTTTAGTGAAACTTACATTCAATCTTATTCCCACTGTTTCTGTTTTGACAAATGATTTATCTATTTTTAGATGATGACGTTGAGTCACAGTCAGAAGCAGCCCTTTTATCGTCTTTCAATATTGTTTTAAATGGTTCTAATATTGATTTTTCATTCATGATTAGGCCGTTAGTTTTATCGATTAAATTGTTTTCATTTGTCATTTCGGGGTAGCTGCTATGCGGTATGGGTTTTGCTCATTTGAAACATTATTGGACACATCATTACTTGTGTGACTGTAAGTTATAGAGAAAGTCCAAATGACTATCCTTTCTTGGGAAATATAGGGGCTGATTTTAATTGCATGTTACAACGAATATGTCGTGTACAAGTTGCGATATCCTTATTTTTCGATTTTGTACAAGTTAAAACCATTTTTAAGCAATATTTTGTACAGGTTATAACATGTATGAGGTACTTGTGTACATGTTATAACTTGTATTTTTGCATTATACAAGTTATAACATGTTCAATATTTTTGTATTTTTTTTATGGTTTTTTTTTGCTTAAGAAAATTTTTCCTTAAAATAGGTAAATTTTTTGAATGACGTCATTGTTTGGTATGTGACGTCGCGAACGTCGAGTTTTCATATTGTATGTCACGAACGTCAAGTTTTCATATTTTTTGGCACACTAAATGCAACTTTGAAAAATACAAAACACACAAATTAATACAATAATAAACAAAATATTTTTAAAACAACAGCACGCAAATTGTAAGGTAAGGCCAGGATTTTTTAATTTATTGGTTTACGGATCCGCCGACCCGATTTTGCTGATTTCCAGAATAAAAATAAAATTCACTTTTCACGCTTTTTTATTCCCGCCGACCTTAACAAATGCATTATCCCTGAAAAATAATTAAAATATTTTTTTTCCTGAAATGAAATGCATTAATCACTAACAAAATGACAACACTTTCTGGTTTACGTTTCTAAATATAGACAAATCAATTATAACTGACCTTGAAATGTCGTTTGCGCAAATAATTTTGCGGAACGAAACTTGTGTTTAAAACCAATTACACAATAAGTTCGTTTACCTTATTTGTCATCAGTCCGTAAGATGCATCATCTCATAGAAATAGACTTGTCCAAATGTGGACAGGGTGAAGGCATCAAATTGAAGAACTGAATATTAACAAATCATTAGGAATTTTCTTGTTTTTATAGGTAATAAAAAAAAATGTCGTTCATTTGGATAAAAAAACGGGAATGCAAGACAACAGATTAACCCAATATCGTTTTTCCAGTGGACGATTCTATTAGGTTTTTGACACGTGTGTTGAAACTTATTTTCGTACGACGTTTATGCATTTTTTCTTTATCAGTTTTCGTGCTTGAAGATCATTATTTACCAAGTTTTCTGGAATTGATTAAGAGCTACGCGAATTTATTTTTCTTGTTTCTGAAATGATGATTTAATTTCGTCTTTGTCCGTGCATCCCCTTTTTTTTACTGTAAATTACTAGACAATGTCATGCGTAGTTTATAACAGCTGAGCAATAATATTTCATCGAACTAAAATTTTAGAAATGATGATAAAATAGCATAAGAAACATATTGCTAGAAAGGTGAAATATATATTGATCTTGCATATTTTTTTGTCTTCAAAGATGATTTTTTTTCTTCTTTTTTTTCCCGACCGACCGACCCGACTTTTTCATGGGGAAAATCCGTAAACCCATTGCCAAGAATAAGTCCGGTTTAAGGGAGGTAATCCAATCTTATTGATAAAATTCCTTCCAAGGACAGATAACTCGGAGTATAAATTGCTATCTCAACATCCCAGCGTGCATGGTTACATAACGAGGTCTGGCAATTAACACCTTGTAGTTTTTGTCTCTTAGCTCAAAATTATGTTATAAACATGCAAAATAAATTTGCTTTCGGTTTTGACAAGTTTACTAGTAAAATGTAACAATTTACGTGTCATCTTATTCTACTTTAGATTTTAATGGTGGTTTTTTTTATTCTTATACCCCGATTTATTCATATTTCTATAGGAGGAATAGTGTTATGCTTTTTTTTGTATATATGCTTTTGTTTGTTCTAATATCACTTATTTTAATGGTAATATTTGAAGGCCTGTTTTTGTTTCTTTTGTCTCTTTTGTCTTTTTCATAACTTGAATATTTGCTTAAGAGTTTGGAAACATTCTTTTTTTTGTTCTGGCTGTCTGTTACATGTTTATAAAATAAATAATGTCTACTCCCTTAAACAGAACAATATGTAATAAATAAGCATTTTATAGCACCATGTGTTTTTGTTATGAATAAATGGTGATGTGTACGTCAATAAGTCCACAACCCAACTACAAAAATAAAAGGTAGACATTTAAAAAGGGAAAAATACCGTGGCATTCAGGAACAATAGTCTATATATAATGTAACGGGCACTTATTCGCCCAATATCAAAGTTTCTAATAAATTTAACTAAAGCAAGCAAAGATCTGTCATAAATTTCTGCCAAAAACTGAAGTTATAACGAAAACACTGACCAGCCGATGTTCGTGACTTTAAACATTTAAAAGAAAATAAGTGTGTTTACTATAGTACGACAATTTATTTCAAGACTATTATACTGCAATAAACAAGGTTAGCTATATCATGGAAGTAATATTTAAAAGGAATAACATCGAGTAATTAGCATGTATTAACGGCCTGTAGAGCCCTGTAGTAAAGTTATATGATTTTATCCAATTATCACTGGTGGTAAGCGGATGGTCGTAACTAAAAGTTACGACCATCTGAATATGGGAGACAACTCTAGGGATAAGTTTTTCTTTTCCGATTTTCGTGCAGTAAAAGGTTCATTTGAGACAAACCGCTTGTGTTATATACCCATATCGTGAGTGCGTTGTTTTTGAAACCAAATTTGACGCATAAAATCATTCCAATTTTCGTAAAATAGTCATTCAAAAATTCGAACATGATGGTCGTAACTTTAACTTGTGATGGTCGTAATGTCAACTATAGTATTTTGGATGATGGTCGTAATTGACAAAAGATGGTCGTAACTTTGAAAGATGACCGTAACTCAAGTATTTAGACGAACTTTTATCAAATTATTTTAAAAGTACTGTGCATATGCATAACAATGTTAATAAACTCAGTTGTTATATAAAGTTTACTACAAAAAATATTATTTCATTTGTTACTCTGATAATGGTATGCAGAAATTAAGTTAAAGAATTATCAAACATACATTTTTGATATGTTCCAAACGACCACCATTTAGGAGAAACATTGAAAACTAATCAACTCGCATTAAGCCAAATAGTATGTTAGGGTTGAGTATTAATATATTTTTTACTGTACGTTAAGGCACAAAATTGTTGAATATTTGCTTTCAGATTTTTTTTTTATTTACGACTTTTTATTATCTGCAATCATGTCGGCAAATGAAATTATTGAACGTACAATTTTGAACAATCTTCTTTAATTTTTCATCAGCTATTGCAGTTTTTATAAACCATTGGCTTTCAAATATTCGGCTTTTGGTGAATCATGATTAATGAAAATCCACAAATGCCTGGTGTTTTTAAAGTGTTGTCCTTATTTTTTATCGATTGCATGACGATCTTGCGGTATATCATTGATATTTGTTATAAGTATTGGTTTAGAATAAAAAAAAACTTAATCCATGATGTCGCAATGAACATTGTGTTAACCTAGAAAGTATGAATAAGGTTGGTATATATTTTACAATGCTACACGCGTTGAATTTAAGAGTAAGATCAAATATTCGTAGTTTATAGACAGGCTTGTAGCCAGGATAATATTGCAAGGTAGAACTAAATGTACTGCGGCAAATATTACATACATATGCATGTAAATATTTTACAATGCTACACGCTTTGAATTTAAGAATAAGATCCCAAAAAAAATATTAGTAGTTTATTGCCAGCCTTGCAGCTAGGATAATATTACAAGGTAGAACTAAATGTACTGCGGCAACTATCACATACATATGCAGGTTGAAAATAATGTTTATATTATATGTTTATATTGTATAAATGTACTCAGATTTAAAAGACCAGCACGCTGAGTTGAAGCATAAAGTTCTATCTTTTAAATATTATCCTGGCTACAAGCTATGTATGAATACTGTTTGCTGAAATTCAAAAAATGCATATAGTAAACAATGTAAATTGCTAACCCCTTTGATATTCTTTAGAAAGAAGATTAAGGATTCATTCTGTGAAGGATTTTTTTTACTCGTGTAGTAATTTTGACTCTAAATATGGCTCCTCTAGTAGTTGAAAGATGATCCCAAATTGTCAAGGCTGTGCTAGTATCTGATCATAGACTTTGCAATGTCAAAATACAGAGTGAATCTACCGAGTTAAGAAAGATTGGCAAAATGTGTTGCTCTTTTGGGTACACCAAGTAAATGTTTACAAAATTTCATGCGTAGTCTTTCTGAAAGAATCTTAGGATAAGCCTGATCTACATTTGTAGTCATAGATTTTTTTTTTTTTTTTGAAAGGGTTGAAATATCCCCAAATTTTAGTACTATATAAGAGAATAGGTTTTATTGTATGCTCAAAAACATGAAGACTGTTTTTTTTAAATTTGGATTTAGTGACAGAATGTCCTTGCGTAGCTTATAGTAGGCTTTTAACGCTTTATTATAAAATTCTCTCTGAGCGAAGGAAAAAAATCCAGATGCACTAAAAGTTATTCCTTAATATTTACAATGTTGAGCACAATCAATAAGTCTGTTATTAAAAATAAAAATCATGTTTGATATGTCTGCCTGTCTTGTTAAATACAAGCACCTTGGTTTTAATGGGATTCATTTTCAAACACCGATCTTAATCCATCAAGTTTACTTTGAAGTCCTTTTGCTGAAGTTGACAAAATGGCAATATCATCAGCATATATATATAGTAAAGAATAAACTGGTCGTGAATAAACAACAGCTTGATTAGGGGAACTTTAAATACAATCAGGAAGTTCATTTATACAAATTTTAAACAAATTTGGAGTCAAATTGTCTCCTTGTTTTACTCCAATTTTAGTTCTAAAGAGATCTCTTACCATACTCTTTAACTATATTCAATAGCTTAAGTTTTATCCTGGGAGAATGACAGTATCAAAAGCCTTCTGGAAATCAACAAAGCAGGCAAACACTCTACCTACTTTTGTATTACAAATACTTATTAATAATAGTTTTTAGAATGAACATATGGTCAGATGGTCGCTTTTTTTTTGGTAAATCCAATTTGGCTATCACCAATGATATGATATTTATCTAAGAATTTACAAAGATGTGTATCTTATTAAAAAAGCTTCCCCAATGAATCAGTAATTGTAATTCCTCGATGGTTATTAAGATCGGATGCATCATTCCCTTTGTGAATTTGGAATAAAAAAAACCTGTGGTCCAGGGTTCATTGTATTTTCCATAAGAAACACAAAGATGTATAGCGGATAGCATGGTACCAATAGGCGTATTCAGAACTTTCTAACACCACGGGTTATAATTATACCTGAACTTCGAAATTGCACCTTATAATCAGCTTGACTATATACCAAATGACAATACGACTTCTCAAAATCCAGGCTAAGAATAAGATGTATGTTCTTTAATTCGATCACGGACCTGCGAATTCGCGGATATGGTCTTGTCTCGATAACGACCCCCATACCATTATTTTGATTCCTTACTGATGCTATCTCGACTTAAAGTATCAATTTTAAATTGTAGATTTTTCTTTTGAATTCCACCTAGTAAGTACATACTAGTTTTTAAAAAGTTTATCTTTTCAATACATGCAAAATATAAAGAAAATAAATCAGGATACTGTTATTTCATGTGATGTCAAATTTGTTAAAAGCGCCTTTTCTTAATTCGTAACTAAGACTGATCATAACCAGAGCTGTGTTTTAAAATGAATTCTCCACTTTTGAGAAATTTATATTGTTATTAAACTTAACCGCTTATAATTAGTTGCCTCTTGGTCGATTTTATACACTATATTTTAAGTAACAGTGACTGGTCATTTCATTTTGTATTGTTTTTGTTTTTTTTCGATTCATTCCAATTTTCTTTCCTTTCGCACTTTACAGGTATCCCTCTCTTCATCCCTTTTAGTTTTTATCATTTAGTGAAATCAACTCCACAAATATATCATATAATATATTCATATAACAAAAGACACATTTAAAACTCTTGACTTGTCTTATTCGTTCCTATTTAATAAAGAGTTACGACCATCACAATTTTAAGTTACGACTATCCTGAACTTTTTTGTTTTTTTAGTTACGACCATCATGCTCGAATTATTGAATGATCATTTTACGAAAATTGGAATGTTTTTATGTATCAAATTTTGTTTCAATAGCAACGCACTGACGATTATTATGTATGGGACAAGCGGTTTGACTGAAACATCTTTTTTACTGCACGAAAATCGGAAAAGAAAAATTTATTACTAGAGTTGTCTCCCATCTTCGGATGGTCGTAACTTTAAGTTACGACCATCCTCTTACCACCAGTGAATTATAGTCTCAGCGGTACGACCCCTTTGGTTACTATCTGTGATACCGCGGTTGTAAAATGGCATCTGCAATTTCTTATCAGTCACGTGATTTTATCGAGTCCGGTAATTTTAAAGTACCTGTGTGAAATCCGAGGTTTATTAATAAGAAGGTGGCGCTGTATCATATAAAACCTCTACCTTCAGATAAAGTCGTATGATGTAAAAAAATCTTGAAAAACGGACAAGAATTGTTTAAACTACAGCAGTTTAACATTGAAAATTGTATTTAATTTAGCATATTTTTGCTTTTTACCGTTTGTTTTAAACTGTTCTAAAAGTATTTTCCGGTTAAAAGCGGATCCCGAGTTAAACAGATAAATACCGATGAATCGATCAGGTTTCACATGATGTTTAACAAAATAATGTTGGCAAATGTAGGCATAGATTTTTTTACTGTTGAAATGTGCAAAGTTAATCGAGATTGAATAAAAGAATATTTACAGTACTTTCAAGTATTCTAAATTTATGTATATGTCATAAATGTCATTGATTGCATTATTGAAACTGGACAACTAAAATGGGGATAATATTTTCGTAAATATATATTATTGTGGAATGCTTGTATTAATATATTAAGCTATACAGCAAAAATTATATCAAACCGACGAAATGGGCTTGAATCTATCTGTCTTACGGTAAATTCATTTTTACACAAATTAGTTTATGTATCAAGAACTTAAATTGAAGGATAGAACCGTTTAGAATTGTGAATATTTTAATTGACTATAAATACACGAAGGATTTAGATTTTTCGAATTAAATAAAGGGGGTCCAAAAAAATTGGAGATAAAGGATACTACAGATACAGTTAAGTCGGCTTCATATCTTGACTTACATCTAGAAATTGACAATGAGGGTCGGTTGAAAACAAAACTTTACGACAAAAGAGATGATTTCAGCTTTCCAATTGTGAACTTTCCATTTTTAAGTAGCAACATTCCAGCAGCACCTGCATACGGGGTATATATCTCCCAATTGATACGATATTCCCGTGCTTGCATTTTCTATCATGATTTTCTTGATATAGGGTTACTGCTCACAAGGAAGCTATTAAACCAAGAGTTCCAAATGGTGAAGTTGAAATCATCCCTTCGTAAATTTTACGGACGCCATCACGAGTTAATTGACCGTTATGGAATAACGGTTTCACAAATGATATCGGATATGTTCCTTACGTCGTAACTACAATCCCCTTCCCTTTCATTAATGTGACCTACCGAATTAGACTATTTACCGGATTTGTAATCACATAAGCAACACGCCGGGTACCACATGTGGAGTAGGATCTGCTTACCCTTCCGGAGCACCTGAGATCACCCCTAGTTTTTGGTGGGGTTCGTGTTGTTTATTCTTTAGTTTTCTATGTTGTGTCATGTGTACTATTGTTTTCCTGTTTGTCTTTTTCATTTTTAGCCATGGCGTTGTCAGTTTGTTTTAGATTTATGAGTTTGACTGTCCCTTTGGTATCTTTCGTCCCTCTTCTTTTACATTTTATAACCCCTATAAAATCATTTGAATGATGATGCTTTGCTACCTAGACAAAGAAACACATTTTCGGATAAATTTACATCATAGAAAAATACATGACAAAGATTTCCATTTTCAGGGGTATACAAATACATAAGTTTGCGAAACTTTTGCGACGGTCATAAATATATATAAATTCTAAACTTCAAAATGGTTTGATTAGGTGTTAATATATTTTATTAACCGCGGTCTCTCATAACCGCCCATCGGAGGGTATAGCACAAGAAATATTGATATTTACAATATGTAAAGACAAGATAAATTAATGCAGCGGTTTGTAAATATATGTAAATGTCGGTCTCTGAATACATTTACATAACATTTGCATACCTCTTCAAAGCCGGTATTTTGTGTAGAGAAAGAGAACGAAAATATCGAGCAGTCTATTATTTTGGACATCTGTCGATTTTAGACAAGCCATCATGCGTCATATTGACCATCCAAAATCAACGAAACGACCATCGCTTATCTGCACAGACTATCGCACTTTAGCGTGACTATCGTACCCCAGCGTCCCAATCGCACCTTACAGTCCTACATGTTTAGATATATATGTTTATCTAATAGATTGTAGAAATGCACATGAAAACTCAGGAAATCTTGTTGATTTAAAGAAAGGCACATTAATTACTTTTATTTTATATGTTTTAAAGAGATCCAATATTCATAATATTTACAAAACGTTTTTAACTGAAATATGAAGCCTAAAAGTTTGTCTGCAAACCGCAAGTACTTGAGTTTTCAAACATCTGATTTGCCGAGCACACATTGGCCATCATGTAGGATATCTTTTGTCTATAATATTGATACAAGTTCACATACAAAAATATAATGTCTATCAAGATAGTTACAGAAAATGAAAAAAGAAAATAATATTAAACGCTGCCATTGCAGCTTCTATCTTCTTTGAAACGTCAAAAAACAATTGTTTCTAAATAGATTGATTCTGTAGAACGTTGCCATTGGTCTGGTTGAGAGAACATCGGTACGCATGCTTTTTTCCCTTTTAAAGAAAAACCAATGTTATTGTTTATGGTTAATTTATTTGCGATGTGAAATGATTTGTTATAATTGTTTTTGAGTATGTCAAGTATTATTGATAAGAGAAAGCTGACGTATTATGTGTTTTGCATTTATCTTTAAAGTTCTCGTTCAAGTTTTAATTTAGTAAATGTTTTAGCTATATATTTAGATAGATAAAGGCAACAGTAGTATACCGCTGTTCAAACTCATGAATCCATGGACAAAAAACAAAATCGGGGTAACAAACTAAAACTGAGGGAAACGCACCAAACATAAGAGGAGAACAACGACAAAACACTACAATGTAACACACAGAGAAATGGACCAAGCATCAGACAAAATCCCACGAGAATAACAAATGTAACATCAAAACCAAATACATGAATTTGGGATAGGCAAGTACCGTGACACGTCTTATCGCAAGTGAATTTACACTCAAAAATAAGAGAAATTAACGACATAATGTTAAAATGTTACACACACAGAAACGAACTATGATATAACAATGGCCATTTAAAGGAAAAAATGGTGGGTTGAACCTGGTTTTGTGGCATGCCAAACCTCGCACTTTAATGGCAGTGTTAAATATAACATTGAAATGACAACATAATATTACAGGACTACAATACAAATAAATAGGAGAACGTATTAGAAAACGAAACACATGATTAATTGATAACAAAAAGCATCAGGTTTAAAATTCAATACGCCAAAAACGCGCCTCGTCCACACAAGACTCACCAGTGACGCCCAGATATATAAAAAATCGAAAGTGAAAGAAAGGGTACAAAGTTGTACAGCACTGAAGATCAAAAGTTGAAAAAGGTTGTGTCAAATACGGCTATGTTTTCAGAATGTGATTTTGTGTGCAGTTGCATCGTTTCGCATGTGTTTACTGTAGGTAGTAGAAGTACTTTATTAAAAATACCAATCTCCGTGGGTAATTCAAAACGCAAAGTTACTAATCAATGGCAAAATCAAAAGCTAAAACACATCAATTGAAAGGATAACAACTGTCATATGCATGTACCTGACTTGTACCAGACATTTTTGTACCAATAATGGTGGATTAAGCCTGATTTTAAAGCTAACTAAACCTCTCACTTGTATGACAATTGAGTAAAATTCCATTTTATTGACAACGATGTGTGAAACAAACCAAACTGACATAATAGGCAGAAATTTTAAAAGATTGGGGTAAAACAGTCAAAGCTGTATTATAATCTTAATTACTTTAAAACAGACAAATGTGTATACAAAGAAAAGAAAAACCAAAAGGCTTATTGAAAAATTACATTTGCAAACACGATAGACAAGAATACAAAAAAAAAAACATCAAATCTTAAAAACCATCGTGTATTAGTTGATACAGAATATTTATCAACAAGATCTTCGTATCTTCCAATGAACTTATGAAAAAAAGGAAGGCGTTCGTTAACATACTCATGGGATATCATTTTTCTGCTCAGACACTGGTGAATCTTTACAAAGTCTGATTCACAGCTGCAAGCTCTTGAAAACCGAATACAGGTGCAGTTGGTATATTGTTACTAAGGTGGTATAATGTTACTAATGTGAATTAAAGTCACAAAAATACTGAACTCAAATTCAAAAAGGAAAGTCCCTAATCAAATAGCAAAATCAAAAGCTCAAACACACCAAACGAATGGATAACAACTGTCATATTCCAAACTTGGTACAGGCATTTTCATATGTAGAAAATGGTGGATTGAACCTGGTTTTATAATAGCTAAACCTCTCACTTGTATGACAGTTGCATCAAATTCTATTATAATATACCCGATGCGTGAACAGACACAATAGGTAAAAATGTCAAAAATGGGGGTATAGCGGTCAACATTGTGTTATCATCTAAATCACTATAAAAACAAACAAATGTAACAAAAAGCACAAAAAAGCACAAAAAAGCACACAGTTTACTTTGTGGTCTTTCAAGTAGAAATGCACTACTCAATCATATACTCTATTTCTCTATCAATCAATCATTCTGATTTTAAGTTTCATGCAATAACATTTGAGTTTAATAACCACTGTTGGACACAAACGTAATTTTTCGTACATATAAAGAGAAATTATCAAGAAATCAAGCAAAGTTGCTCTAAAATGTGTTATTCCGACCTTTTTCTGTGTCCTTTACATTTTCATTATATATACATCTTTTGGGTTTATTTTTTTGTTTTGTTATGAACGTTACTAAGTACGATATTTAGAAACTGTGATTCGGTTGTATGCATTTATAAAAAATGATGTTATGTTGATTTAAGATTTAAGTACATTGTTAATTATGTGTTTTATGCTATTTTTTAAAAATAAATTTCTTGTTTACAAAACTTTGAATTTTTCGAAAAACTAAGGATTTTCTTATCCCAGGTATAGATTACCGTAGCCGTATTTGGTACAACTTTTTAAAATGTTTGGTCCTCAACGCTCCTCAACTTTTTCCTTCATTGGCTTTATAACTATTTTGATGTGACCGTCCCTCATAAGTCTTATTAGACAAAACACACGTCTGGCGTATTAAATTATAATCCTGGTACCTTTGATAACTATTTGTCTGTTGACGGTTGTCAAAATCACATTTCATTTGACGGATTGTCATGTAGTTGAAAGTATTTAAATCGATTTATGACTATTGACTGTATACAACTGTTGCCTTTATTTAGGATGCAATGTATATATAAAACTAGAGGCTCTAAAGAGCCTGTGTCGCTCACCTTGGTCAATGTGCTTATTAAACAAAGGACACAAATGGATTCATGACAAAATTGTATTTTGGTGATGGTGATGTGTTTGAAGTTCTTACTTTATTGAACGATTTTGCTTCTTACAATTATATCTATAATGAACTTTGCCATTAGTAACAGAGAACTATATTTGATAAAAATTTACATAAATTTTCCAAAGTAATGAAAATTGTTAAAAATTGACTATAAAGGGCAATAACTCTTAAGGGGTCAATTGACCATTTAGGTCATGTTGATTTATTTGTAGATCTTACTTTGCTGAACATTATTGCTGTTTACAGTTTATCGTCATCTATAATAGTATTCAAGATAACCAAAACGGCAAAATTTCTAAAAATTACCAATTGGAGGCAGCAACCTAACAACCAGTTGTCCAATTCATCTGAAAAATTCAGGGCAGATAGATATTGACTTTATTAACAATTTAACTCCTTATCAGATTTGCTCTAAATGCTTTGGTTTCATAGTTATAAGCCAAAAACTGCATGTTACCCTATGTTCTATTTTTAGCCGTGGCGGCCATCTTGGTTGAATGGCCAGGTCATCGGACACATTTTTCAAACTATATACCCAAAGACAATTGTGACCTAATAGTTTCAGTGGAGATTTATGTAAAAGATTACTAAGATTTATGAAAAATGGTTAAAATTGACTATAAAGGGCAATAACTCCTAAAGGAGTCAACTGACCATTTCGGTCATGCTGACTTATTTGTAAATCTAACTTTGCTGAACATTATTGATGTTTACAGGTATCTCTATCTATAAAAATATTCAAGATAATAACCAAAAACAGCAAAATTTCCTCAAAATTACTAATTCAGGGCAGCAACCCAACAACGGGTTGACTGATTCAACTGAAAATTTCAGGGCAGATAGATCTTGACCTGATAAACATTTTTATCCCAATCAGATTTCCTCAAAATGCTTTGGTTTTTGAGTTATAAGCCAAAAACTGCATTTTACCCCTATGTTCTATTTTTAGCCGTGGCGGCCATCTGGGTTGAATGGCCAGGTCATCGGACACATTTTTCAAACTAGATACCCAAAGATGATTGTGACCTAGTAGTTTCAGTGGAGATTTTTGTAAAAGATTACTTTAATTTAAGAAAAATGGTTAAAAATTGACTATAAAGGGCAATAACTCCTAAACGGGTCAACTGACCATTTTGATCATGTTGACTTATTTCTAGATCTTACTTTGCTGAACATTATTGCTGTTTACAGTTTATCTCTATCTGTAATAATATTCAGGACAATAACCAAAAACAGCAAAATTTCCTCAAAATTACCAATTCAGGGGCAGCAACCCAACAACCGATTGACCGATTCATCTGAAAATTTCAGGGCAGATAGAAATTGACCTGATGAACATTTTTTTCATGTCATATTTGCTCTAAATGCTTTGGTTTTTGAGTTATAAGCCAAAAACTGCATTTCACCCCTATGTTCTATTTTTAGCCGTGGCGGCTATCTTGGTTGGTTGACCGGGTCACGCCACACATTTTTTAAACTAGATACCCCAATGATGATTTTGGCCAAGTTTGGTTAAATTTGGCCAAGTAGTTTCAGAGGAGAAGATTTTTGTAAAAGTTAACGACGACGGACGCGACGGACGCCGGACGCCAAGTGATGAGAAAAGCTCACTTCGCCCTTTGGGCCAGGTGAGCTTAAAAAGGCGATGTGTACTAAGAACTGTATTAGACTTGAAATTAAATCGTAACAACAATCCATTCTGCCTAAAATATATGTACGAATATTCACTACGAATATTCACTGATCGGTAGATAGCACGATAACAATGATCCTATTAAAAGATTCAAAACACAGGGCCTTGCAGAAAGTACTTCTCGGGTCTCAACAAATTGAAATATATGTACTGACGTAATAAGTACTAAAAACGTCATACATTGACAATGGCTCCACGCATACTACTCTTTATAGTCAATGTTTGTTTATAAACAATCATTCCGTACACTAACGTATATCGTAAAATGTTTTCTTCTAATGTATACATTTTCCGGTGTTAAAGTATAAATTACCTCTTTAAATAACTGCAAAATTTAACAATACAAAAGGTTACAGCAACAAAGTAAGTAAAATCATCAACAGCGGCTCCGTTAATCGTTGTAAATTAGTCGAACTCTTTGATGTTAAATCTGAAATAAACTGATACTTGATCTAATTATCTAATATTTTTAATTGAATGATTTTCCACGAATGTTATCTACTGAATTAGACTTATAACCGGGTTTGTATTAACATGAGCAACACGATGGATGCCACATGTGGAACAAGATCTGCGTTCCCTTCCGAAGCACCTGAGATAATCCCCTTCTTTGTTGTGGTTCATGTTGCTAAGTTTTAGTTTTCTATGTTGTGTAGTATGTGCAAATACTTTTCTGTTGTACTTTTTTTTCTTTTTAGCCTTGTCGTTTATTTCGATTTACGAAATGAGTGAATCTCTTGTATTTTTCAACTTTGTGTTATGTCATTCGTGTGAACTTTTTTTGTTAGTATCCGTATCATGTTCAACTTATCTTTTGCCTAAAAAAAAAACCAAATACCAATGAAAAAAAAAAACACTGACAGACTAATACTGTCATGTTTTCTTCATTCGTATTTTTATGCGAGATATTCCTCATAAAACGGGTTAGCGTGCTTTCTATATGTGCCTGACACAAGCCAGAAATATAAAACAAAATATTCCTTCATTTTTCCAGTCAACTCCATTGAAGACGTGTTACGATATTAGTCAGCCTATATGACCATTACGGTTTGATGTTTATTTTTTACTACTATGTTTATTAGTCCTGTTGAGAGTACAATGTGTACTTTCAGTACTGACACGAATTCTGGTCTTACCTTGACTAGTTCTTGTAACGCTGGTTGTAAGTCGAGTAGTAGTTTTTGTTGTTTTTTCTAGTACGTCTAATTATAAAAATAAACAAAAAAAAAAGATAAGCCAAACACTTGATACAAATTTAATTTTGAATCAGAGAATAGAAAATAACATATCAAAAAAGAATGCAATGGTTTACAAAATTGATATCAAAAACTAAACAAACAATTTCGTTTTCGTGTTTTAACAGGACTAGACTATGGCCAAGATAAAACAAAATCCTTCTGCATTCGTGGGTATATTCATTGGTATGTCAATGTCGGACACAAATTAATTATTGAGAAACCAATGGAAGGATTGTGACCAACAGTAACAGAAAAAATGTATAAAAACGTTTCTATCAATAAGTGCAATGGGAAAATTACATGTTTCTTTCGTTCATATTTTTGTTTTTGTTTTTTCTTTTGTTTTTTTGTTTTTTTTAGTTTTCTTATTTCAAAATACTACGTCTGTAGAAAAACATGTAAATTCTGCTTGCTGTATGACATAAATCATGTCGGGAACAGTTCGTGTAAAATGGTAGCAAAGATTGTAAAGCTACTATAGGAAAATTCAAACTCAAAAGTTTCCGACAATATGAAAAAGCCATGACAATAAAATTAAGGACAACTCAAAGAGAAACTAATCATCGATTTATCGGATTGTGTGTTTATTTTTTATGATAAAAAACAAGTGGTTTCTTTGTTTCACGAGATAGTCGGGAAATTGTGTAAGTTCAAGTCAAACTTATCAACGTTGTTTTTTTCATAATAACGTAAGTTATATATATATCCGGGTCAAACAGTGGTAACACTGATAATGATTTTGATTATTTAAATCGACTTTCATAACAATTCATTTGGTAAATTTACAATTGCTTTGTGTTAACTCTACAATGTTGATGTGTTCATAAGTGTTTCTCGTTTTCTCGTTTATTTTTATATAGATTAGACCATTTGGTTTTCCTGTTTGAATGATTTCACAATAGTCATTTGGGGGCTGTTATAGCTGGCTGTTCGGTGTGAGCTAAGGCTCGGTATTAAAAGCCGTACTTTAACCTATAATGGTTAACGTCACTGATGAGTCTTTTGTAGACGAAACGCGCGTCTGGCGTAAATATAAAACTTCAATTCTGGTATCTATGATGAGTTTATTTACTGTTAACAAATTATGATTTGGATGGAGAGTTGGCTCATTGGCAGTCCTATCACATCTTATATCTATATAAGGGTTTACTGTTTCTCTTTGTTATTACTCTATTTCTGTAGTTTAATACCTGTGCAGTTAGTGAATACAAAGTCAACTATCATAATCCCATCACACATTGCACCAGCATTCCCAAAAGCCTGACTTTGTAAATATAACTGTAGATGTTTCATTTCACAATTGGTGCAGTTGAGTGGATTGCCAGATAAACTTCTTTAATAACAAAACAGGAAAATATATGTATGCTTCATTTTAACATGTTTAACTATTGCGCAACTTTTACAACTAGTCACACAGATTTTGACATATAAATGTTAGATCGAATAGGATGAAGTTTCAGTTTATTTTAGTGTGACGTTTGTCAATGCATTCCTTACGGAAAATCGGATGCATTACATACATTCTAAACTATTAGCGAAAACAATCGTTTGAATAAAGACATACGAAAGTTATTGTACTTAACCTGCAACAAATTGCATGTATATATGGGTATTTATTATTTAAAAAGGATCTGTATTAGCTTTTAGTATGTATCTATGAGCCACCATAAAGTATAGATCAATCGAAGATTATTTCACGCCGTTGTTAATGAAGCAAAAGTAGAAGGTCGTATTTTAGTTATACACAAAACAGGAACAAGTTCAATTGTATGTGTTTACCAAATCAAAAAGGAAAGGACCTTATACGAATTTTATCTTACATGCAATCATGAGACGATAAATCTGCATCAATTGGCGGAAAAGGATGTGATTGAATAAATATACTTACAAGTTCTGAAGAGCGGTCAAGCCTTCGAATGCATTTGCATCAATCGTTGTTATTTTATTGTGTAGCAGGAGCCTGAAAAAAAGCATGAAGGTGGTACAGAGTTTATGTTAAAACTTGATAACCTGTATAATAAGTATTAACAGTAGCTCATAAAACGATACATAATGATTATCATTATTGGTTTATATCTAAGAATGAAATAGCTCCTAAACTTTAAGCTTTCTGCTGTAAGACAGTTTAGTCTTTACTTTATTGATTAAACTTGATTAAACTTGATTAAACTTGATTAAACTTGATTAAACTTGATTAAACTTGATTAAACTTGATTAACTTGATTAAACTTGGAATGCAGTAGAAGACCTTTTTATACAAAGCCTAGCCTGATGCTGATGAAGACAGTTCCTAATTGAGCTATTCTGACGTCAAATATCAATGTCCTCATTGATAAATGTATGATTTATATATACATTAATAACCAGTCTCGATAGAGAAAAGAGATGATTAAAGTTTACATCTGCTACTCATATATACATATGTATGCCGTCCCGAAAAAACAAACAAAACCCTTAGTTCATAACTTATGTGTAACAAAACGTTTTTTTTCTATTTTTGATAAACTCATTTTTTGGAGAGGTGACAATCGGTATAATGCAGGGCCAACGAGCAACATATGGTTACATATCGTATTTTGCTGAATATATTTACTTACAACATCTGAAGAGCGGTCAATCCTTTGAATGCGTTGGCACCAATAGAAGTAATTTGATTGTACATCAGGAACCTGCAAAAACAACTTTTTGTAAATAAATTACTACATCATATTTTGTATCTTCATCAGTTAAAACTGCATTCACTAACACATAATTAAGCATGTAACATGACAATGAACTGTTTCTAAAATTATTTTTTAGAAATTTAGCTGTGACTTCACTTTTGTGCGTCGACCTATTCGGCTGAAATACAATGCGTTGTTCGGCTGTGCTGTTTTTATGTGCTGATCTAGGTTGTTTTACATATTCGTTTTTATCCTGAAGTTAGTCACCACTTCGGTTATAAATTAACTGTTTGCAAAAGTGTGAATTATTCTTAATACTAAGGATTTTCTTATCCTAGGCAGATAACTTTGGCCGTATTTGGCACAACATTTTGGAATTTTGGGTCATCAATGCTCTTCCTCTTTGTTTGGCTTTCTTTGCTTTTTGACCTGAGCGTCACTAATAAGTCTTATGTAGACGAAACACGCCTCTGGCGTATTAATTGTGGGCCTGGTATCTTTAATAACTATTAGGTTGTCGTCATGTTTTATTGTATTGTTTATTTGTGTGTTTCTCTGTCCTGTATGTTCTTCCATTTATTTGTGTTGTAGTCCTGCCATATAATGTTGTCATTTAAGTGTTATATGTAACTATCGTAAAGTGGTTTTACTAAAACTGCATGTAATATAACAAAGACGTCTAAACTGTATGAATTTGTATTGATGACTAAAGTACAAGATAACGTCATAAGTAAACGACGTTGGATATACAATAATGCCGCGTTACGTTAAAGTTCTCTTCTGTGTGTGATTTCCAACATTCTTCGGCCCACGAAAAGTGAAATTTAAAACTTGGTTAAATGATTAAAGTCTCTCTGTTAACAACATGAAATAAAAATTAACTTTAAAGTCCATCATTAAAATTAAATCTTTTAACCACAGTTTGTTATAGTACGGTGTCATGTATTTCATGTTCTTGTAAGTTTCTCCCTGTAATCCACATTTCTGATATAAGTTGAGCTGTTTGAACTGAGATTTTGATTTTCCCATTCCTTGTAAATCCTCGTAAAAGCGTTTGTTTTTGTTACTGTCTCTTGTCCACATTAAAGCTGATTTGTCTGTTTCATTTACTTTCAACGGATCAGTGGTTCTTTGTTTTGTCCTTGAAGTGTCCACAAGTGTAGAAATATGTTCAATGTTAATAGTATTCCTCTCTATTGCATCATCGGTAGTGTGCGTCTCTTCTGTTTCTCCTAAATTTGTAGTACGAAAGTGTGTTTCGTTGATTGAATTGGTTCTTTTGAGTGGTCCTGAGAGTAGGTATCCTAGTTTGGACTTTACTGCTGTTGGTCCCTCACCCCTAATGATATCATCCTCTACAATATCCCAGTATTGATCAGCTCCAACAAGCAGTCCAATTTCAAATGATGTATCCTCAGTTACGGCGTGTGCTAATTTTACGTTTTGCAAATACGGCAACTGTTTTGCAGTTTCAATGTTAGTCTTAAATGGTGCGGCGATTTTAGGTACAATCAAAACATCGACTGGTATTTCTTGGCCAGAGATAGGTTGTATCTTCACTGTTGTTGTGTTAAGCTGTTCAATAGAGTTGTTCTTATTATCGTCTCCAAATTTAAATAGCGTAATTGCTTCACTTCCTCTGGTTTTTAACTCCAATTTCTCTGCTAAATGTCTTGTGATAAATGACCTTGTGGCGCCTTCGTCAAACAGAATGTTTGCATCAATCGGTTGTTCTTAGTGGTGCTATTGCGGTCTTTAATAAAACATTTGGGCGATCACAATTTAAAGATGAATATAAAACAGAAGTCTCCGATTCCTCCGCGTTGTGTTTTTGTATTGTACTTGTACTACTTGTACTTGTAGTTTCTTTATTGCATAGGCTTGTGTGGTGACGTCTATCACACTTCTTGCAGTTAGATTTTGATTTGCAAGCTACTACGCGGTGTCGCCCTAAGCAATTATAGCACAATCTATCTTCTTTTACAATTTTCATGCGGTCGTTGGGGTCTGTAAATTTGGTACATTCAGACGAAAAGTGTGATTCCTTGCAGTATGTGCAGCTGACTTGATAAGATTTCTGTGGTGAATTAGTCTTTGGCCAGTTTTCTCGAGATTTTGTGTTTGTGTAGAAGGTAGCTGTAGCGCTCGGACTTTCAAATGATTCTGTACTGTTACCAGACTCTAAAATTGCCAGTTCCTTAAGAATAGATCTCCTAAGATCACCAAGATACCAATCTGTTGAACCGTGCTCACGTGTTAAGTTTTTGCGTATTTCACTGGGCATTTTGTTGAGTATGACTGGTACTAATAACGAGCCGTATGAGTCTTGAACTTGTCCGAGAGATTCATAGGCCACGTATGTATGTTTCTGTCCTGTCGTAGTAGCTTCTAAGGTGCGATAAGCTTATTCTTTGGTGCGGGTATGTCTAGTAGTGCTTGCATGTACGATTGAATGATCTTATGTTTTTGTCCGAATCTTTCATGAGTTCAATAGCTTTGTTGTAGTTTGTGTGCGTAAGAGCAAATCCGGCAATGGTATATGACGCTTCTCCTTCTAGTAAAGATTTTAGGTAGTTGAACTTTTGAACTTCGGTTAGTGTGTTGTTGTTGTGAATTGCGGAATCAAAAGAATCCCAAAAGGATTGCCATTCAAGTACGTTTCCATCAAATGTAGGTAAATTCAATTTCGGTAGTTTATGAAAGTTGCTGCTATTGACGCTTGAATTTGAACGTAAAGATGTGAAATTGAGGCCAGTATTTTGTGAGTCATCTCTTATGTTATATACGGGGCCAACATTTTGAATGGGTTGTAGTGTCTCATTGTGCGGCGAAAAACTTCTAGCGGCTGCATTTAAATTTGATGTTTGAGCTTGAATAAATTTACGAATTTTGCGTATTTTCGTCTCTAAATTAAATTTATACTCATCTGTGTCAAATATCTCTTGCTCTATATCCTCCTCTTGTACACTATCTAAAATGTTCTTATCCAAATCCTTCAGAATATCTTGCTTTTCCTTTAATGTATCCAAAATTGTTTCCAACTCGTCCTCTTCCGGTTTTTTTTGTTTGTTTCACTTCTCTCCTCAAATCTTCTTAAAATCCTAGAAACTGCGCTTCTGTGTCCCGCTCGTATAGATTTCAGCTTTGAAGTCATCTTCTTCTGGTCACGGTACCAATATCGTAAAGTGGTTTTACTAAAACTGCATGTAATATAACAAAGACGTCTAAACTGTATGAATTTGTATTGATGACTAAAGTACAAGATAACGTCATAAGTAAACGACGTTGGATATACAATAATGCGCGTTACGTTAACGTTCTCTTCTGTGCGTGATTTCCAACAGTAACATTGCTATAAAAGCTGGAGGTGTGGCTAGCACAAAAAATCAAGATTCAACTCACCATTGGTTCTTAAAATGTCCCGTAACAAGTAAGGAAAATGGCTATTGTTATCTTATACTTCGTTTCTGTGTGTTTTAATTTAGTGTTTCTGTTGTGTCGTTGTTCTTCTTTATATCCCGCAGTTTTAGTTTGTAACTCGGATTTGTTTTTTCTCATCGATTTATGAATGTTTAACAGCGGTTTATTACTGTTGCCTTTATCTAAAACTTTTATCCTTTTTATTTGTTTTGAAACATTAACATATTTATGATCAGGGTTTTTCCTTTAAGCATGGTAAGCTCTTTATCTTTAAAATGTCCTAATTAATTAATCTGAAAATCTTTAGACATTCTAGATTCTAGATAAAGAAAAAACTTTGATAAATGTCCATTGACCATGTTTTCAGTAACAAAGGCGATTCCATGGTGAGCAGACTTTGTTAGGCTTTTTCATATATGGTCATCACCAGTGGCAAATGATTTAAGATAAATAATCTGTATAAAACAGGCAAATGAATCTTAAGAATATTTGGACAGAGTATCTGTCAAAACTGTTCAACTTGGATTTTAAGATCATCATGATAAAACCAATAAAGGATTTAATTCATTATTAATATTTTTCAATGGTTTTTCTTGTTTTGTGTGAGAAAAGTATTTTTCAGTGGAAATAATGTTGGTTTCGCATGTTTTATCACATTTACGTGATTAAGAATAAGAAACGCTAATTATGCCAAAAGCGCATTTATTTAATGTAATCTCTGCTTCTGTTGAAAATTGATCATTATAAGGATGCAATGTAAACCTTACAAAACACAACTATCGTATCAATTCACCTACAAAATGATTTAAATCTTTCTTTTTTGCATTTTACAGGAATGACATACATTAAATTAAAAGGGAATGTATAAAGTTCAAAGTATTCTACGCAATATGATAGGAAAATAAGATAAAATAAATACATAATGTGTCGACAAACTATCAACATACAGTGGCAACAATGATGTAGCTGCAAGGACTTACAAATGTGTAACTGCCGTTAAGTCTTTGAAGACATGTTCACCAAGTGTAGTTATGTTATTAAAATCAGATCCCTGAAAATAACATTTTAGAATAACTATATTAAATCACATTTTTCTAATTGTTTAGATACATAAGATATGCATACCAAATATTGCTGAACTTAGATCTGAGATAGGGCTTAAATGAGGACTTGTTCTCAAATGGCATATGTATTGACAGATTAATACAATTAAATTTTATGCTCAATGTTTGTTATTATATATATTTTTCAAGAATATTAAGTTAGAAATGAGCGCTGGAACTTAAAAGAAACTTTATACTCAGACACTTTACTGTTATGTAATTTATAAATGTAGAGACACTTACTTTAAAAGTAGCCATATTTAAACAAGTAAGGGAACGCCATTGAATACAGACTTAGTAAGGCTTCAGCTGTAGACGTAAACTAGTTATATCATTATCTCATCTTGTTCATAGTTGTGCGGCAAACAGTTTGGATAGATAAAAGAATGTGCTTAAAGACACAAGTTTTGAGATGTTACTCTCACAAACACTGATTTAAAAAGGTCGTTAAAACTTTACTAAATTATCAAATTATGTGCTTTTTCATGTTTTTCAATTAATTTTATTTGAGTGTCTTTTCATTTTTGTTTCTCATTATGTTTTTTTTTTAAATGTCAGTGTGATTTTTTTTATTTTCATTAGTGTTTTAAAGTTTGCGATTCCCCCTTGTTTTAATCTTTGCGACAAAATCTTTCGAAAAAATATATGAGTTATAGTTTTAACGAAAACATCTTGCTATTTTATAATACATTTTCCTCAAATCTTTTTCGATTAAAATCTGATTGTAAACGCGCCATTACAGATCATATTAATCACTTTCGACAGGATAATGTCGCGAATATGACTTTACAAATACACTTTTTGCTTTTCATTGTTATGCCCAAACTGAAATCTTCATTTATCTTAGCATAACATATTTTAAACACAATGTCTTTTTATGCTAACTTCTATTTGTTTATATTACAATGAAACTTCACCATTTAAAAATTCAAATAATGCTAATCATAATAAAAATTCTCTTTACCCGTATTTTGTAGTTCTTTCTCGTGATAACTTAAAACGTTAAATAATCTATATTGAACTAAATCAAACATTAGTTTGAAAATAAGAAACGTTTATCAGAACCAGCAGGCAAACAAATTGTAGGAAATAATGTTTGAAGCCTCTGTTTACTTACAAGTATTGGAGATCCGTCAATCCTTGGAATACATTAGTATTTAGCACCTTGATCTTATTGTAACTCAAGTACCTGAAGATAACAAAATGTTCTAATATACAGATCTACAAGCAAGTAACTGGATATCAGATTGTTCTGTTTGAGAGTGTAAATTTTATTGCATATATGCTGGGTATGTTTATTAAACAATAATTCTTATATGCACTGTAAATACAAAAATTATTTAATGCATTTATTATTGCTATCTAAACAAAATGGACAGAAAAAAAATATACTTAATTGTGACTCATCTAAATAACTATATTTACAAAAAAAGATTCCGTATTAAATGTAATTATTATTTGTGCTTTACTATTAATCCAACTGGTTTTAATCCATCAATCTGATATGGTATGGCATGTAAAATATGTGCAATCTATCTTCAATAGCTATACTGCAGTAAGTACATTTATGTACATGTAATTATTTTAAAGCACATACATTTGTGCCTATGATTCATTGTATTATTCTAACACTGAACCCATTAAGTATTGTGCCTTTTGATATAGGAAAGGTCATATTGTGCACATTTTTGCAATCATTTTTTTTTACTCATTTTTATATATTATTTATCTTCACAATCAATTATTCTTATAAAATTTTATACATATTTTTGGCGCCTATATTTGATGAAAATGTTCTTATATTTTTTGAAAATATTGGTCAATGAATTTTTTTAAGAGTATCAAGACATATATTATATTTGAGAATAATTTCAATGGGTTTAATCCAAACCAAACCAGTTTGGTTACATTTCTGGGCACGTGCTCAAATGGTAATTCAATTGTGTATCCGACTGTTTCAGAATAATGAACAGAATTTCCTTTAGTTCATACAGTGCATCTTATGCCACTTTCAAGTTTCTACGTGGGCGGGGTCGGGGTTGAGAAAGGTACGTCTTTAGGTCAGTGATGCTTGACAAAAGTGTTTTGATTACGAAAGTTAGACTATTTCAGAATGTTATTGCGATAATAAAGAGTCAAGCGCACACGTAAATCTGCTGGTGCTTGAGACTTTAAACAATGCAATGAAGGATGAGAGAAATATCAACTTACTGCTTATCTAACAAGTGTTGCTAAGTCTTTAATTTTCTATGTTGTGTCTTGTGTACTATTATTTGTCTGTTTGTCTTCTTCTTTCTTAGCCATGACGTTGTCATTGTTTTTTTCTCGATTTATGAGTTTGACTGTCCCTCTGGTATCTTTCGTCCCTCTTTATTTATGTAACAAACCAATATAAAACCCTTTATATCAGATAAATATTACTTATGTTGAATATTTTTTATGACAAAATATATCCGCTTTACTATAAAACTGGTGTTTATTGAACGTTTGAAATTATGTGGTCAATTTATTAAGAGCAATTCTCCGTAACCACCAACCATTTTATATAGGAAATAGTCGCATAGTCGCCGATTTTCCTGTAACTTAACCTTAACATGTAATCAGGTAAAAAAATGTACTACTGTGGAGTCATTTTGAATGAAAACCTTATTTTATTTAATGATATTTGTATAATTATGTATTTCATTTTTTGTTCAGAAACATGATACTACAAACAAAACAGCAATGTCAGATATAAGCAGTGCCTTTGGTTTTTTAGTCAGACTCTACCAAATCAATGCATTTCGCAAATTTTCGTAAAATTCGAGATTTTATAGACTTTATATTGAAAAGCCTATCAAATTCATTTCCCGTTGAATATACTATTCTCAGAAGAAATTCAAGACTACCAGTGTTGATGTTTATTCCAAGCTCTTTTGTGAGACATTCCAAGTAATGGTTTTTACAAATGAAGATACTATCATTGAAGGCTTAATCAGATGTTGCTACGACATATTTGATATAAAAGGAGGATAAAACATCCACAACCTCGTTGTTCTTGAATTTGTTAGAAACTCTTGTCCTCATAGTATATCGTAGTTTCTGAATGCGCTTCTGAATGCATTATTGAATTGCTTTGATCCATACTAACGGAGGCATTTGTGGTCTCTTTAGATAATTGAATGGAGTATAATTCATTTCTGATATGGGAACTCCTAACGGTTTTGAACAGATGGCAACAGACTATCAATTGTCACGATGTGAATAGCAGGTGGTATATAATTTCTGTGACCATGGCTTCTATCTTTCCAAGCAGAAATATTATATATTTACACTAACTACACCTTGACAAAATAAATACAGCATCAATGTTGTCATTGTATCCATAGGGAATGGCTGTTGCCAATTTTTTTATCTAAAAGTCTTCTCTGTGTAACCGATATGGTGTACTTGATATATGTATTTGTCAGGCTGAATAACATGTTTAGAAAGACATATGTTGTTGTTAAGTCATTTATTCTAAAATTGTCATTGACATAGATAAGTCCACGTAAAGCACGCTGAATACCGGAAATAATAATGGAAGCAATACAATTATCACTACTGTTTGTATTGAAACTTTTGATGTCAAGTTTTTTTTAAGTATGTATCAGATACTAGTATATCACAGTTTTTACAGTAAAGGTTCGAATATAAACAAACGTGTATGAATACAACGTGGAATATGTGTCGTTTTCTTTACATCCTTTAATATTGTCAATGGGACACTTGATTCAATCGGTGTTGACGTGTCCTTGATAACATCCGATCGATACCCTTTTTAATCTTGGCGATGCGTCATCCAGCATAATATTATCTATTCAACTTGTATTCATACTGTAAGGCTACCAACAGATATTCTGATACGGTGGTGATATAAAGGCAAAAGTAGTATAACGATGTGCAAGAGTCAAAAATCGATCAAGGAAACCAAGTCTAAGTTGATAACTAAAAACCGGGAAAACACATGAACTATGGGAGGAAAACAACGGTACAACGGACACACTGAACTGCAAAAAACAGTCGGCAACATAGAAATGGACTATTTGTGTATTTACATTGTGTCGTAGAGAAAATTGAATTCGATAGCGTATGCTCACTTTTTATGTTAATATGTCTTTTGGATGATTTACCCCATTTGAATCGATATGGTATAGTGTGTCGTGATGTTACATTGTTTTGTCAGGTAAGGTTGAAGGTTGGTACCTTTAGTGTGCACCAGTTCTGGGTCGGGAATCTGATGTCCAGTGGTTAGCATTGACAAGAATACAGAAAAAAATACGCATGAACAGTCAATGCACAAATATACAAAGTCATGTTTTATGATCTACTATTACATTACAGCATGTAAAGCACAGATTAACAAAAGGCACCTTCCACCAATTTACGACAGTACACCAGTACTCCACAAACGAAGATTAAACTGCGACTCGCACGAATGTAACAGAGTGACGTATTTTTAGTCACAACAAATTAGTAATTATATATTAGAGTATAAAAGTATAAACGAAAATAAAATATAAACCAAACGGATATTCAACCTCATTTGTCGTTAATAACCTGACAATGCAATGCATTTTTTTTTTAAACTGTTAAACGATGATGACTGATGTACCCATATTTTGACTATTTTATTTATTGTGTCTGTTTATTTAACGCATCAATGTAAAAATATCGGAAATTGATGAGACTGTAATTAAAGTGAGAGGGTTAGCGCTATAGAACCAGGTTTAATCCACCATTTACTACATTTGAAAATGCCTGTACCAAGTCAGGAATATGACATGTCTTGTCCGTTCGTTTTTGATGCGTTTTGTTATTTGATTTTGCCATGTGATTATGGACTTTCCCAATTGATCTTCCTCTAGGTTCAGTATTTTTGTGATTATACTTTTTATGGTACAAGAAAGGCAAAAGATCTACTACAAACAAAAGCACATAAAGTACAACATAGAAAAAATAAGAGTCGTGATTTAGAGGATTTTACTTATTATGTCCCAGATTTGGTGATTATTGATGAAACCGCTACCATTGGAACGTGAATATGGCATTACATACGTTTGTGACAGGTATAAAGATATAAGTTTAATTCAGTTGTCAGTGAACTCTTAAATTCCCATATCCATTTAGAATAAAATCGATCTCTTGAATACATACAATGTAACAGCAGGCCTTCACTATTTTATAGGAAAATCAATTTACTTACAGACCGCGAAGAGCCTTTAAGCCTTTAAATAAATTCTCATCTAGCATGGCAATCTTATTGAGTTGAAGGTTCCTGAAAAAAAAAACATTGTGAAAGTGTTTTGTTAATTGTTTTTCACTCCTCATTCACCTCGTATCAATTTTTATCTTTCGAGCGTCACTGATGAGTCTGTCGTTCACAAATTGAATCCTGGTATCTTTTTTTTTATTTATTCTTTACATAAATACAAACAGATTTGGGTAGAACGCATTCGAAAACCTTAAATTAAAGCAGCCATGAACCAAGGAAATATCTATGGACAGATTTTTCTTTTGCAATGCTTAGTCATTATTCATGTATGCTTGGTATAATTTGAGTTGAATGATATCAAATTGAAGGTCTGTGCTTAAACTTTTAAACACTTCTCAGACCGTTTATTAACATCATAAATGAAGATTTGAACATATAAACACCTATTTACTAGAATGTATTTTAACATTCAGATAGCACTGACTGTTTATGTTTTAGAATTTTGGGGTCTTTTATAGCTTACTGTTCGGTGTGACCCAAGGCTCCGAGTTGAAGACCGTAATTTGACCTAGAATGGTTTTCTTTTTACAAACTATGACTTACATGAAAAATTGTCGCATTGACATGTATATCTTCTTATAACTATGATAATATCGACACAATAAACTCATTACAATTATATCCAGGGCAATGAGATAACATTGCAGAATGTGTGTACACGCAGGTACAAGTCTTTTAAAGGTTATAGATGCATCAAGTAAATAAAAACTTTTGATTGTTTCTACTCCCATGATTCCTAAATACGCCTTTTTATCTCTTTTTCTATATATAAGTGAGGACAGAAATAATTATCAGAATAGTTAGTTTCATCAATTAGGGGATGTCATATTGATCTATTGATGTCTTATTCGCCTTGTTCAAAAGTTCAAATGCTAAACCCTTTTGAGAACTGTTTAACCAACAATATCCTGCACGATCTTTCTTGGTTTTTTTTCCAATTATTATTATCATTTGTATGCATTGCTGTATCTCATGAAAAAAATATGTACAATGAATATCAATTAAAACCTTTCAACCAAGTCATTTTGAATTCCGTATAAGTATGAACTCATATATAGCAGTTTTAGAAGTGTTTGTACAAACAAATTATCAGGTAGTTATGCAAATTCTGACTTATCGAAGATTTATACATTCAGATTCGTTTTTATAAATGTGTTGATTTCTTCCTTGCCTCCTGTGTATTAATGTCACTCTTTCGTGTAAGAACAACTAAACAATTGCCAACATTTTGTTGGCTTTTACATGTGACTATCTATGAAAAACAAAACGCGGTTCTTTAAGTGATACGATGGTACATGGGAGGTAAGTTTACGTTAACAACGTCAAGTATTACTCTCTGCGACGTTAACTGTATTTCATCCCGAGTGATGTAAATCCTTAGCTTGAAAATAAGTACATTAACCCCTCATCTAAATTGAAGTTGACCTTGATATTGTATTAAGCCTTTTTATTCAAATTTCTATGCAAAAAGTAACAGATAATTTTCAAGTATGTGTATCTACAAATCCAACATATTTAGTAAATATTTTGTTTTTTCCCCATTTATGTCTGAATATATCATATTGAGGATGAACACCTCTGAGGAGCCAAAAATTTCAAGAATTAAATGTTTTTCCTAAACCTGATGTAGGGATTATAAGACTAAAAAATCACTGGTGAAGAAAAAATTATATGGTGGTGCACTTCTTTTTTTTGCTACGGCTCTTTGGAAATACCCAATTTTGATCATTTACTCATTTTTCATCAATTGTTACCTATTTTTGGGCTTTGATCGTGAAAAAAATCACAGTTCCACAACTGAACTTTTTTTCATACTGTCAATAAAGATGAAGTGGACCAAGCTGATTAAATTTAACTAAAACAATCTCTAGATAGGTGTCCATATAAGTTGTATCATATTTTGATGCTTTTTTGGGTCAAATTTACCATGCTTTCAATTTTTTTAATTTGTGATTTTTTTAAATTTTAAGAACCAAATGCGTATAATTTCAACTTCTTTGTTATACAAGATTGAAAAAATGCATATCAAAGAAATTTGAAAAGACAAAATTGATAAGTGATGAACATGCTTCTTGAAAAATCATTTGTTTGTACCCCTCAACCGTTTTCTAAAAAAAAATAATAAGCTAAAAAGACTAACTTGATTGGTCGTAAAATTTGAAAACTGATTTACTCAAAATTATTCATCGTAAAATACACATTTTTTTCACAGAGTTATGTTTGATTATAATGTTTTTAAAAATTCATTGATATTTCCACTTTTTTGATTTGGAAAAAAATCCAGAACGAGATTTCAACGAGGCTGAAACGTCAGAAGAATACATCCTTAATGTATTTTTTTTTTAATTGTTTACATAAAATATTGCTTGTATAGAAATGTTCGTAAAGAATCACAGTGAGATTAACACTGTATCGTATGTCCCTAACACATATTGTATAATTCATAGGAATGGTACAACTAAAACGAAAAGGGGTCATTGAAAATGCCTGCTCACAATGTAACTTACATTACATATAAATAACAAAAATATATTAGTTATATAACGACAGCAAACAAGAAAACAAGGGTTAAATAGATTATCGTATTCACAACAATGAACTTACAAAAGTTGAAGTGCCGGTAAGCCTTGGAACACATTTGCCGCTAGCGTTGTAATTTGATTTCTGGATAGGTGCCTATAAATAAAGTGTTTCAATCAAATTGTACTGCAACATAAACTATCTCATCTTCATAAACACTGACCAGACATATTAACTTAGTGCATATTAAGAAAATGAAGGTGAGCAACAGAAAAACATTTGCAAATTTTACAATTTTATTAGGTTTTTTTCTGTCGGAAGGTCGTTTGTACTGTATTATAACTATCGTGTATCTTGTAGTTAGAACTTCGTTTGAATTAGTAGGGGTTGTGTTCAAACAAATGATACTCATGTAATGATACGTTGCGTACAAAGCTAACAATAGGTAACGTGAGTGACGTTTGTTACATAGTAAAGAAATAACAGTTAATCCACGACAATATGTGATATAAGAATATAGTGATTCCATCTTTCGACAAACTTCAGTTGGTCGTTAGCATTCTTACTAAATAAGTAACAAGATTCTCCGAAATATACATATACGGAGTTTAGGTTTGATAAAAAAAAGGTAAAAAAGGATGGGCAAAACGAACCCTACCACAACCGGATGTGATTTCAGGTGTTCTTGAAGGTTGAGCATCTATTGCTGCCCTTGTTACACTCATCTTGTTGCTCAGGTAGATACTAACAAAGTGACATAATATACATTACTCTACAACATTGCTATTTAAAAACGTAGAAAACATTTTCGTAATAAACCCAAATCCAAAAAATATGATATTACGTTCAAACATTTAAGAATTGAATGCTTCTTTTTGTAAATTCGTTCGAATGTAAAATAAAAGTTGACCGAAGAACATTCTGGTTAAAAATGTACGCATAGTCAGCGCTTCTACAACCCTATGAAATAACTAAAAGAAGCATTCAATACTTATAATTACATTTGTTTGCTATGATCATGTAAACACAATTAATATGATCACGTTTTTATTTTAATAACCTAAGCACTTAATTGTGAAAACGTGTGTCATCATGTATATTACATTTCATGCAATTTAATTTGAATCGACGAATGACGCGGGACTGTTGTTAGCCAATCAAAATAACATATAATAATGAAACATACATCTAATGTAATTATAACATCATGAACATGGCATCCAACCTAAAACAATTGTGTAACACATGGACATAAAATGGTTGTTTCAATAATTGATTTACTTACAACTGTTCAAGTTTGGTCAGGTCTTGAAATAGATATTCAGGTAGCGCCGTGATATGATTTGCGGACAGATCCCTGAAAAAAAACGTTTTGTTAAACGTATTTCTACATCGAATTTCCAATCGTAACAGAGACAAATTTCCGTTTCGTCTGATTTTTTCCTAAGAACAATTGCCTATTGTTATTTAATTTAGATTAACTAATTGAATACGCTGAATCAGATCACTTTTCTTTTGGAAGTTTAAATCTTAAGTTGACAAATGTTTTTTTTACAGTTAGGATTGCTTATTATGTACTTTTTGTCTGAACCCAATTTGTCTCTTTTATCTATCTCATGTGATTACATTTAGTAAACATATGTTTTAGAGTCATTTTTTATTTTGTTTGAAAAAAAAAAGACATCTTCGTTTTCAAACAAAATAAAAACTGACTCTAAAACATATGTTTACTAAATGTAATCCCATGAGATAGATAAAAGAGATTAGAGATTAAATACTACATCAAACCAACATCATATAGAACCAAACTTGCCCAAGTCAAGAATGGAGATATTTACAAGATTATATTAGAACCGTCAACCCTTGGAATGAATTTGAGTCTGAAGATGAAATTCAATTGCTGTACAAGTACCAGGGAAAAAACATTGCACTACTCCATCATAATTGATGCAAAAAATCTATGTTTTAATTACACTTACAGTACGCGAAGACTGGCCAATGCCTGGAATGTGTTCGCATCTATAGTAGTAATATTATTTTCTGCAAGATTCCTGAAAATGTCATGCAATGTGATATATTGCTGTTACATCAGAATTCTAAGGTTCAAGGCAAAGAATGTCAATATAAACGTGTCAACTCAGTCACTAATGTGGTCTATTCAAAACATTTTTTCACTAATCAAAGACGTAAATCTTTGCCTATTGTTTTTAAATTTAGATTTTCTAATTAAATACGCTGAATCAGATCACTTTTCTTTTGGAAGTTTTATTCTTAAGTTGACAAATGTTTTTTTTAACAGTTAGGACTGCTTAGTATGTACTTTTTGTCTGAAACCAATGCACATTTCAGTAATGCTCCAAGCCAAAAAAAACAAAATGTAGTGATTAATGATTAACTTTTTTAGACTGAACTTTACTAGCTGCAATCTAAATTAATATATATAATATACTCTTGAAACTATGATATTTGATGTTTATGGATATTTACATCTTTGTCTCTCATTATGTATTCTACCTTTCATATACATGAATATGTGTACCCTCATTTTGTTTGAAAAAAAAACATCTTCGTTTTCAAACAAAATAAAAATTGACTCTAAAACATATGTTTACTAAATGTAATCACATGAGATAGATAAAAAGAGATTAGAGATTAAATACTACATCAAACCAACATGATATAGAACCAAACTTGCCCACGTCAAGAATGGAGATATTTACAAGATTATAAGAACCGTCAACCCTTGGAATGAATTTGAGTCTGAAGATGAAATTCGATTGCTGTACAAGTACCAGGAAAAAACATTGCACTACTCCATCTAATGTAATTATAACATCATGAACATGGCATCCAACCTAAAACAATTGTGTAACACATGGACATAAAATGCTTGTTTCAATAATTGATTTACTTACAAATTATCAAGTTTGGTCAGGTCTTGAAATAGATTTTCAGGTAGCGCCGTGATATGATTTGCGGACAGATCCCTGAAAAAAAACGTTTTGTTAAACGTACTTCTACATCGAATTTCCAATCGTAACAGAGACAAATTTCCGTTTCGTCTGATTTTTTCCTAAGAACAATTGCCTATTGTTTTTGAATTTAGATTTACTAATTGAATACGCTGAATCAGATCACTTTCTTTTGGAAGTTTTATTCTTAAGTTGACAAATGTTTTTTTACAGTTTTTCATGCCACTTTAAACATATTAAACACGTATATCAAATCAAAGTTAATATATTACTCGGACAATCACAAAACGGTAAGAGTTTTATTTTAATCAACAATGACAAAACTTTAGGAAAAACTTTCGCAAAATGTAAATAAATTTGAAGTATGAACAAAAGCCGATAAATAGATTAATGCGAAAGCAAATCAGCAACACATAGTGATTTTTTTTGGCTTTTATTTCGAGATCAATTTACCTACAAGAATCAAAGAATTACTCTTGTAATATATGTGCATCTAGAGACGTGATAAGAGCTCCGTTAAATGTATTTTTGTATATATTAATGTATCGGAAGATATTAAACGTCAAAGTTGGCTTGCACAAAATATCAGTAAAATATTTTCAATTGAATTACTAAACCGGTCTATTTAAACTCTCATAATACTCAATTTATATTTCATGTTTCGTGCAATGTTCGTTCTGAAAAAAAAAAACACAAATTATCTTAAAAATAATCCAAAAGTATATCTGAAATTTAGATTATTCTAGTCTAAAAAATATATTGTCAAATAAAAACATGATTAATTCTAATCTTTTAAAAGATGTTATCCTCGAATCTGACCTACCGAATTATATTAATCAACGACTGTTTCCTTACATGAGTAGCTTGAGTGGTGCAACACGTAGAGCAGGATCTGCTTGCCCTTCCGGGGCATATAATATTACAATCGACTTTTTAGTGGAGTTCGTATTGCTCGGTCATTACTTTTCTATCTTGTGCATGTGTTTACTGTTGTTTCGCCATTGTATCGTTCGACTCTCTTTTATCTTAATTCAACTATAATCATGTTTTCTTTCATTCTGTTAATTAATGTGTTAAACAACAGCATCAAGAAAGTTGACCTTATATGGATTTTGCTTTAAAGAGCATTCACTATTTCATTTTTTTTTTTTGCTTTCAAAGATCCAGCTTTGAACATTCCTGATGAAGAGACATCTAGAATAGAGCTTCGGACGCACTGCGTTTTTATTATTTACATCATATTACAGTAAAAGAGAGGTAGAAGAGAGTAAATGGGTATTCAAACCCGTGAGTTAAATATAATTTATTTTTGACAACGTCAAGACCTGTAATAAAACTGAAAACGACAATTCGGGGAACAACAGTCACCAATACACATTATAGAAGACTAAAGACAACATTCAAATAATCTTTACTTAGTTATGGAATCCAGTAATAAGATCCTGTGCACTAAGAAAATATGGAGATGTGGTATGAATGCCGATGAAACATCTATCGACTTGATATAGATATTTGACCATGTAAATTGTGTATGTACAAAATATGCAGCATCCATTTCATTTAGTAATCTAAACAAAACAAAAATGACAGAAACAAAACACGGTTTGAGGCTCACGTCTGGACCTAATTTTCTGTTGGGTTATTTTTTGCGAGAGAAAAACTATTAAAACCGTTTTCATATTTCATAGCGCCGTGTTAAGTCATAGTTATTTGACAATTACATTTAAAAAAATTAATAACAAAATATATTACTCCGAGGAAAATTCAAAACGAAATTCAATAATCAAATGACAAAAATAAAACACACCAAACGAATTGACAATAACTGTCATATTTCCAACTTGGGACAGAAAATGATGGATTAAACCAGGTTTAATAGATAGCCGAACCTCTCACTTCTGTGTTCTTTTATTTCGTTGTTTTCCTCTTTTAGTTGTTGTGTTTCCCTCGGTTGTAGTTTGTAACCCGGATTTGATTTTTCTCATTCGATTTATGAATTTTGAACAGCGGTATCCTACTGTTGTCTTTATGTATGACAGTCGCATGAAGTTCAAATTTAATTTATCATTTCTCCATGTATATAGATTACGTTATAACAATATTATAATGGCTTATAGCGAAGCACTTTTTACGACAAATTCTATACTTTATCTCTATATTTTAAAACCACATTTTAAGTATTTCTGAAAAGGGAAGGAGACGGACAATCCTTCTGGAATAGATTATCTTACTTTACGATAAAAGAGATGAATTCAGCTTCCCAATTATGACCTCTCCATTTTTATGCGGCTACAATTGATACGATATTCCCGGGCTTGTATTTCTTATCATGATACAGGCTATTAAACGAATAGCTCCAAAACCGTTTTGGTTGAGATCGTAAGTAAATTGCCAGAATAAGTTTGTAAAAAATCATTCATCCCAAATATATTTTAAAATTTATCTTCGAACATGTCGAAAGAGTTAACAGCTATTAAAGATCGAACTTAACCTAAGGTCATCATCGGGTTTTCTGAATATAATTCTAAATTATTTTAAAAAAAATTTCTGAAGTTTGTTTTGACTTCACAAAACAATTTTTATTTTCGGAAAACCTTTAACGATCACTGAAACATTGTAGCACACAACCTTATTAATATCAACTTATACATCTTGTTTTGGATACTCACAAACTTGTTGTTGAAGTTGGAATTCCAGATGGAACTGTTGATATACCTTTATTTTCGCAATTAACCCTTGTGACAGTCGTGTCATTGCGGCAAGTACATGCAGAAGGACATCCAAAGACTGCACTTTTCAAAACAGTGACCATAATTAAAAAAAGTATTATGTGCATTGCCTGATAGATATACCTGCAACATATACATTACATTAAAGCAGTCGTGAAAACAAACGTTTAAAACCTTTCATCTAAGTACAGTACCATTCAATAGGATCAACTCTCCCACACCCTACACCAAGGAAAATGTCGGAGTCACCCCGCAAAACTCCAATATTCCTCCCAAAATGTTGGGAGGAATTTGGGAGTAATCTCTCCGAAAATCAGGTAAATGTTTATTGTGATAAAGAGCTCACTCTCTACACCGAGGAACTAATTGCCCTTATCCTACTTTGATCTCTACCGGCACACGACTGATAGGGTAATTGGATTACCTGACAGGTAAAGTTTGAAGTAATAAAGAATTATCAGGTCTACTGTATCAGTTTAAGTGTCAAACAGGTGTATAATTTTAAATGTCTTTTATATTAATTAAGTTTATTTGTGGTAATAATAAGTCAAAATATTTTCGTATTTTTTGTAAGCCCATCTAAAAATATCTTTACCTTAATGAACTTGCTTTTTAAAAAAAGGATTATATAATATAGTGGAATATGTGAAAACCCAAATATTCTACTTCAAAGTTAAAGTCTTTATTTGAAAATTATGTGTCTAAAAGTTGTGTATATATGCAAGTAAAAAGGAAAATTTATTCACCATTCATTAGGCATTACAATTGTCCCGTAATAATTGCGCAAGTCTACGGCATTTTCTTTTTACGATTATGTAATTGCTTGAATGAATAAAAGATTTAAAAGCAAAATGTTGTTGTTAATTCTTTCAATTGCATTTAAGTTTTATAAAAAATTAAAACTACTTAATTTTGGCCTCGACGTCTTCACCAGTAAATTAATATTTTATTTACGGTACGAAATGAACATACTTTTGTAAAAATAACCGGAAACTTTCGCTAAATTAATGATAGCACTTTAAAGAAAATCATAAAAATTACGTGTTTGAAAGTTTTGTATATTCAAGTAAAAAGGAAAATATTATCCACCATTCGTTATGCTTAATAATTACGGCATTTTCGTTTTACGACTTGTTGGCAGTACTGTAGGATAATAATACATTTCGGTTACAACAGGACTCAGCAACAGGAATACTTCCACAGCTACATTAATTCGTCTTTGTATAATATTTATTTTCGCACAATGAATGTAAATTTGTGTATTTTGAACAGTGATCTTAAAAGATTTTAAAAACAATTATTTGCCGTGCGAAGACAATTCCACGATACACATCTCAGTTATCAACAGTTTGGGTTGAACTTGAACTTGAACTTGACTTACTTAACAATGTTAAATGCTAAAAATAGTTTTAGTAATTTAATGTGAAAATATTTTTACACTTTCCAAATTTAAATTTAAATACTTTCGTCAATTTGAAAACCGTTTCGTAAAATACGAAAATGACGAGCGCTATCAATATCACTTGAAGTTATTTCCTTTGTTCGACAGAGTTGTCACTTTACAGTTTCTGTTCGTAATTTAAATTATTCAAGTCTGTGTAAATGTACCGAGGTGGTGAAACATAATATATTACATTGCTCAATAAATTAAGTTTACTTGTTGATCCGATGAATCGTGTTACCGTAAAAACAACATAATTTTATTAGCCAGTTGATTTTTAAATAATGAACAATTAATGCACCGATATTGCGTATTGAGTAAGTCATAACAGATTCTAATTGTGGCAAAATCGTCTTTGTTGAAAGAACACAATGTATGACCTGACCGGACTGCAATAGAAACACAAAATAACAAGTATTTTCTTCATACTTTTTGGTATGTACATTTTATTTCGAAGATAATGGCATAGGACAAAAACATATAAGATAATAATTATCTTATTCTAAATGATATTGTCACATCTTTATCTGTCAAACTGAAAGAAAGGAAAACATTTGTTCAATTTTTAATACCGTGATTTTAAAGTACACCTGTGCAACCAAGATCGATTAAATGTTTATAGATAAATTATCTGAGTATTCCGATTATGTTGTCATGCGTCGTTAATTTTTAGTACATCCGATGGGCAATAAACCAATTAACTGCCACGCGGTGTTGGGAGAGAATCTGTGGAGGACTTTGGGAGTGAAATCCGCGGTACTCTGTGTGATTCCGAGAAACACGGAAATCGGAGAAAAACGATATCGAATCGATCCGTTTGAAGGGTACTGTATATAAAGTTACGATACTGTTGTCAGGTCATTAAAGATTGCATATTTTTGCTTTAATATTGATTCACTTATAGGGTCTTTCCATCCGATATAAGCACATTTAATCTGAAACCAGTTGTTGGCATGATACGGGTTATGTTATTCTCATATTTAATGATGGTATAATACTAAACCCCTAACAGGAGGGATACTACCTGATATTCATATGATGCAGACATAATCTTTCAATCAGTTTATTTGAGGTCTGGAGCTGGCATGTCAGTAACTGCTAGGTGTCCTTTGCTAATGTATGTATCATTGTCATTTTGCTTAGTTTCTTTTGTTACCTATTCTGACAGCGGACTCGGACTTCTTTGTAACTGACTTTTACTGTGCGTTTTGTTGTGTGTGTTTTTTTTTTCTACATTGGCTAGAGGTATAGGGGAGGGTTGATATCTCAAAAACATGTTGAACCCCGCCACAGTTTTGCGCCTGTCCCAAGCCAGGAGCCTCTGGCCTTTGTAAGTCTTGTATGATTTTCAACTTTAGTTTTTTGTGTTTATTTTGGAGTAAAGAAAGATGTCCATTATGACTGAACAAATATTCATTTTTGTAGGGTCCAGCTGAAGCACGTGCACGTCTCCGGGTGCGTGTATTACTCGCTGCATTGAAGACCCATTGATGACCTGTTTTCTGTTCTTTGGTCGGAATGTTGTCTCTTTGACACATTTCCCATTTCCATATTCAATTTTATTATTTATACTGAGTTGAAATCTTTTCTCAGTAAAGGACATACATATCGTCCCTGTCAATTATTATTTGAAATGAATGTCGTTATATTATCCACGAATCACTCCGTACTTATTGCCCGAAATGGATAAAACGTGAAACTGCTAAAAAAATCCTCAGATTGTTTTTCTAATTAAGTACTGAACATAGTTAATACTCGTATTACACATTTTAAAGAACATTTTACTCCTGACAACCACAACCAAAGCACTATTTCTCGTATCAAACATAAGTTAAAGGGACTCGCCAAGGAATTTGTGTATGTCCCGGTTGTCAGTAATATCCATGATATCATTATAGGTTGACGTTAATTTTACATTGAGGTTCCTTAAATAACATTATTTTGTAGAATAAACGTAAAGACAAAGTATGAATAAAGGCAACAGTAGTATACCGCTATTCGAAATTCATAAATCGATTAAGAAAAAAACAAATCGGGGTTTCAAACTGAAACAGAGAGAAACACATCAAATATTAGAGGTGAAAAACGACACAACAGAAACACAACACTAAAATGCAACACACACAGAAACGAACAAAAAATGAACGTATCACAATTACATGAAATATGTAACACATGAACAAACGACAATCACTGAGTTTGAGACTCCTGTCTTTGGACAGGCACATACACAGAGAATGTGGCAGGGTTACACATGTAAGCGGGATCCACCCCCTCCCCCTCACCTGGGACAGTGGTGTAACATAAAAACATAAGAACGAACTATCAAAATCAGTTGAAAAAGGTTTCTTCTTTTTTTTTATTAACACATCAGATGGATAAAAATACAAATATTACAAATACAAATGAACGTGGCCTGGTGTTTATACATCCAAACAACAAAACGAAACTAAGTACAGATCTGAGAATACTCGTAGCTACTGACAGCAGGTTCAAAGCCGATAACAACTAATAAAACAAAATCATGCATCTTAGACTAAATATCAACTTTGTTTGAGATAGTTGAAACTATAGTTTCGCAATAAACCAAAAATTTAAGTTTAAAATAAAAAAATAAAGTTCTGACTTCTGAATTTTTGATACCCTCGTGGACTTGTAATCAACCAGTAACGGTATTATTACAAAACTTAACATAATAAAAATTACACTTTGCACAATCCGTGAGTCCGAAAGTGCTATATGTCACGTTTCCGTATTCAAATTGACGTCTAAGTACTTTTCTCCTGCAGAAGTTACTTAAAACATTACACCCCTGCAGTTTTAGATTTCCATTATTAATCTTTAAATTTGTTACCTAAATTCCTTTAAAATAATGTTTCCTTTGTTTCTAAGTTAATATCTTTTCTTACTTTATATACAATCATGGAAAACAAGAAACACAGTTTTCCATTGAATATTTTCGTTTACTTTATAAAGACCATTTGTTGGTTAAAATATAAAATGTTGTTTGTGTTAATAATATAAAGTCTCCAACTTCACAGAATTATCAAAAAAATATTCTGAATAAGCATTTTCATTTAAATAAATTTTTCAAGTAGAAATATACAGTCCTTGTGTACTACTATCAATGAACAATATTATACCTTATGTGCCTTTTAAATTTCAAATACAATTACGAATCGGCCCCAAAATTTGATTATTGAAATATAACATTTGTCATTCAATTGAGTGTTATTATTGGACAGTTATATTCGGCGTTGATTCCTGAATACGTCTGTAATTATATATTTTGTTCAAAGTTCTACACCATATTTACTAAATTTTATAATCTTTTCATCGGTACAAGGACATGATTCGTAAATATAAATCTACATGAAGACATATAATACGCTCAGGTATTTCACATCAAACCTTTTATGATAATATTTAATGAAAAGCACACAAATGCCGAAATTCACCTCAATAGATAACCAAACTTTTAAACGGACTTATTTAGAAGTGATCCGTGTTGTCAGGTCATAAAAAAGGTATATTTTGGTATTAATATTGATCCATTCGAAGGGTCTTTGTTTTGGACATAAACACATTTTATTCTAAAACCAGTTGTTGGCATGATACGGGTTATGTTTATTGTCATATCATTAATGATAATATGATACTAAATCGCTAACTAAGGGTTTATGCTTAATTTTTAAATCATGAAGACATAATCTTTCAGTCAGTTAATCGAGGTCTGGAGCCACTTATTTGCGCCTGTCCCAAGTCAGAAGCCTCTTGCCTTTGTTAGTCTTGCAAGTTACTTTTAATTTGATTTCTATGTCTTGAAGTTCAGTGTGACGCCCATTTTTATTGAACTGATACTAACTTTTGTTCAGGAGCCAGCTGAATCCAGCCTATTGGTGCGGGATTTTCTCGCTATGTTGATTACCGATTGCTGGTCTTCGTCTGTTTTCTGCGTTTTCGTTGGATTGTTGTCTCTTTGACACATTCCCCTTTTTCAATTATTAATTATACGTCTGAGCCAGTGACAACTCTACAACCGATTTATCCATCGGACCACCAGCAGTGATGGTGATACATGGCTGTGTACATTATGTATATACAACTCGTCTAAACATCAACCTAACAATGTTAGAGCAGTAAATTTGCTTTCGCAAATTTTTTGTTCTTCCCTCGTCAAGATTCGAAGCCATGCTACTGGGAAATCGTGACACCAAATCGCCTGCACTGTAGCCGTCCCGCTAGACCACACGACCACCTGGGCTTTTATATATATATATATATATATATATATATATATATATAAGTACGTTTGAGTCAGTGACAACTCTACAACAGATGTATCCATCGGATCGCCATCAATGATGGTGATACATGGCTGTGTACATAATGTATATACAACTCGTCTAAACATCAACCCAACAATGTTAGATCTGTAAATTTGCTTTCGCAAATTTTTGGTTCTTCCCTCGCCGGGATTCGAACCCATACTACTGTGATATCGTGACACCAAATCGCCTGCACTGCAGCCTTCCCGCTAGACCACACGACCACCTGGGCTCTCAAAAAAAGAGCTTTCGCTGGCCGTGTGTTACCTTTCCTCGTCAGTTTTAATCTAGCGGCGTACTACAGTACATGATATATAAGGCATGAAGATGTTATTGTTACAGATCAGCTAAATTATCTATAGTAAAGGATCCTACAAATTAATGTAATATACAGTCACAGAAAATAATTATATTTATAAGTACATTGTACGTCTGAGTCAGTGACAACTCTACAACAGATGTATCCATCGGATCGCCATCAATGATGGTGATACATGGCTGTGTACATAATGTATATACAACTCGTCTAAACATCAACCCAACAATGTTAGATCTGTAAATTTGCTTTTGCGAAAGCAAATTTACAGATCTGACATTGTTGGGTTGATGTTTAGACGAGTTGTATATATATATATATATATATATATATATATATATATATAAAATGACTGAATAAATAGTCAACGATCAATCTTACAGGGCGATGGATCATGTAATATGATTCTGTACACTACAAAATATAATATATAACAAGTCAAAAAGGGTACAACATCACCATTAAATAACTATAAAATATACAAATATTAGATATTTCGGATAACAGATATCCTTCTTCAATAATAGCACGATGTCAAATGAATCATGTCAATATATTCAAACTGAGATACTTTTTCTAAATCTTGAATTTATACAATTTAAGCGAACACCACAGACGCTGATACAATTTTAAAATTTCCAAACACGGCGCAAAGATTACTAAGATATGCCAAATGAAAGTAGTTATTTTCGTTGTGAACTGGCACAACTCTAGATTTCCAAAGGTTGTGACAGTTGAGATGTTATAACTGCATTGAGGGCAGTCCTCAAACAAAAAGATCAAAAATGTCCTAACCGATCCAGGATGGTATAAATTAGACAACGGTAGGGCAATTACAACAGAAACTACATATTTAAGCCTCCCAAACGAATAGCAGTCTAATAATGATTGAAAAAATAAGTTTTATATAATGAGGTAAAATAATTGAACGTGGCAACGTACTTATACATCATCCCGAATCAATGGAAACCTGAAATTTAAACTGTTATTTTTAAAAATAATTTCGAACTGTAAAGCCAGTACTAAATCCGGCGTTGTTTGAAACAGGTGGTCACAGGAAAATGAAGGACTCGTTCTATGTTTTTTTCATTTATGCCCTCTGGGGAAACTGTCCGTAACTTTCTTATCCAAAATGCCGTTGTGATAATGGACAAAGCTAACTACATCGCGGAAGCAGTGCGTCAGCTCTCTGATGAGAGATTTTATAAGAAGCTAGACTATGACCCTACTTCCGAGTTTAGCTCCAAAATTATCACTGCGTTACAAACCATGTACAATGACGGTCACATAGATGAGGATACAATTGGTTATTTAAAGCCAGAGAATGCCAAGCCTGGTCGATTGTATCTTCTTCCCAAAATACACAAGGTTAACAACCCTGGTAGACCCATTGTATCCGCAAACGGCCATCCGACTGAGAAAATCTCGGAATTCGTCGATTTTCATTTAAGATCTCATGTAGAAAATCTTCCTTCCCACATTCAAGACACTACAGATTATCTTCGTAAAATGGAATCCATGAACCCTCTTCCTCCGGAAACCCTCCTTGTCACTTTAGATGAGGGCCCTCATGGGGTTTTTGATTATGTGATTACTTGGCCGTTTTTTTAATGATTATTTGATTATTAAGCCAAATATTTCATGATTATTTGATTACCTAGGACTGTATTTTTAGTTTATGATTATTTGATTACTAAAGATAAGCAAATATTTAATGATTATGTGATTATATTGGCAAAAAAATGGTGATTATGTGATTACTAGGACCCCCCCATGAGGGGCCTCTTAGATGTCACCTCATTGTATACCAACATACCTCATGATGACGGCATACAATCTTGTAGGGAAATATGGGACTCTCGCAACATTTTAGAACCACCTACTGAATGTTTAGTCCAGCTACTAACTCTGGTCCTGAAATGCAACAATTTCACCTTTAATGGTGATCATTACCTTCAAATTAACGGGACAGCGATGGGGACGAAAGTGGCACCGTCTTACGCCAATATTTTCATGGGCAAATTAGAAAAACAAATTATTGCAGCATCTTTATCCAAACCTTTGTCTTGGTTCCGTTTCATTGATGATGTTGACATGAAATGGATTGAATCTCAACAAAAACTGGATGATTTCATCAGACATGCAAACAATGCCCACCATTCAATTAAATTTACGTATGAAATTTCCGACTCTAAGATATCTTTCTTAGACACAACCACATCTATAAAGGACGGTGTCATATCAACAGACCTCTATTCTAAACCCACAGATAAACATCAATACCTTTCTCCCCAAAGCTGTCACCCCAAACACTGTACAAAAAGTATCCCGTACAGTCAAGCTCTCAGAGTCAGGCGGATTTGCTCCTCTGAGGAGGCTGTCACGAAACGGTTACAGGAACTTCGCGGATTTTTGACAAAACGAGGTTATAAGAAATTGGACATAGATAAGGGGTTTGCTCGCGCTAACAATAACAGCCGCAATGACCTCTTACAGTACAAACGGAAGAAGCGCAGCAAAATAGTCCCGTTTGTTCTTACATACAATCCAGCCTTTAATAACCTTTCACGTTTGATCCGTGCCAATTGGCAAACTATTGCCAAACACCCTAAATTATCCAAGATCTTTCCCAATCCTCCTGTCTTAGCTTTTCGGAGACCAGCAAGTCTGAAAGACTTATTTGTTAGAGCTGACGTCTCCTCAAATAAAAGCTGTTCAATTGCAGGATGGTGCAAGTCATGTGGTAACAGACGTTGCCTGACTTGTCAACAAATACTGAATACTCAATCATTCACTTGCCACTCGACTGGGTCTGTGTACACTATATATTGCAATGTAACTTGCAAAACCCAGAATGTTGTATACCTCCTTCAGTGTCGATGTGGCATGCAGTATGTTGGCGAGACAGAGCAGCCATTTAACAAACGCATGAATGGTCATCGAAGTGACTACACTTGCAAGCCCGACCTACCCGTAAGTCGTCATTTGAGATCACCTGGACACACACAAGCTGATCTCAAAAACCTTACCATCACAATCATAGACCACAACGAGGGTTGGTCGAAGGTCGACAGAGTCGCTCGGGAAAGATTTTGGATAAGAAAGTTACGGACAGTTTCCCCAGAGGGCATAAATGAAAAAACATAGAACGAGTCCTTCATTTTCCTGTGACCACCTGTTTCAAACAACGCCGGATTTAGTACTGGCTTTACAGTTCGAAATTATTTTTAAAAATAACAGTTTAAATTTCAGGTTTCCATTGATTCGGGATGATGTATAAGTACGTTGCCACGTTCAATTATTTTACCTCATTATATAAAACTTATTTTTCAATCATTATTAGACTGCTATTCGTTTGGGAGGCTTAAATATGTAGTTTCTGTTGTAATTGCCCTACCGTTGTCTAATTTATACCATCCTGGATCGGTTAGGACATTTTTGATCTTTTTGTTTGAGGACTGCCCTCAATGCAGTTATAACATCTCAACTGTCACAACCTTTGGAAATCTAGAGTTGTGCCAGTTCACAACGAAAATAACTACTTTCATTTGGCATATCTTAGTAATCTTTGCGCCGTGTTTGGAAATTTTAAAATTGTATCAGCGTCTGTGGTGTTCGCTTAAATTGTATAAATTCAAGATTTAGAAAAAGTATCTCAGTTTGAATATATTGACATGATTCATTTGACATCGTGCTATTATTGAAGAAGGATATCTGTTATCCGAAATATCTAATATTTGTATATTTTATAGTTATTTAATGGTGATGTTGTACCCTTTTTGACTTGTTATATATTATATTTTGTAGTGTACAGAATCATATTACATGATCCATCGCCCTGTAAGATTGATCGTTGACTATTTATTCAGTCATTTTATATTTTTACCTTTTTGGTAGTCTGCATCGAGTGTGTTCACCCGATCCGATTTTCTTACTGCATATTCCATCATGCATTTTCAATTTTATTTTAAGAAATTAAGATCTTCTACTATCAAAATTATCAAAACAGAGCATCACATTTCAAATTTAGAAACCTACATTAATCAAGGAATTATTCCGAAAGGACTAATTTTAAAGGCCTCCCCACTTACAACAGGAGAAAAGTCGAACAGATTTTTTCACAGATGGAACAACATTTTATACAACAGTTCTTTTCGTCTGATGGATCTTTTACGCCAAGAAGCAATTCATCAAGTAAATTATTTATTTAAACTACGTGATAATTTGCACTGCCGATCCCGTGAACATTTGTCTGATCCTGAACTTGACGAAATTCAAGTACGTCTTGGTGATATCAACCATATTGAATCACATAAGCTCCACGTCAAACAGATCAACAAATTTAAACGTGATGGTGTGCAAATTAACCACCCTTCAATTAGACCCTCTACAAAATCTAAGAAAAAGCCTCGAAATCGTAGATTTAAAAGAAAAATTCGAGTTCCGATGGACCCAACAACACGGTTGTCAATTTATCCTCAGTCTCTTTATCTGAGGACGAAACTAAAGTCTTGTCCAAGGGTTTGAATTTTTGCCCTACTCCCAATAGCATAGATAATATGAAACTGGGAGATGACCTTGATAACTTTGCTAGAACCCTCAGAATCAAAGAATATTTTGGTAACAAGGATAAAGAGGTGGATAATGAGGAAGACACAGACACGTCTGACTCGGAGGAAGAAATCATAATTCCGCATTTTAAAAAGAAGAGTTCATGGATTCCAAAACCTAGTAAATCTGCTACATTGGAAGATGTTATCGACAAAATCAAATCGGATGTTGTTCATCTAGCTAGCAACAAGTACTCGTCATTTTACAACACCTCTCCTGACGAGAAAAAAGCCATACAATCGCTGAGAAACCGAGATGATATTGTGATAAAACCAGCAGACAAGGGCAGTGCCGTTGTGATAATGGACAAAGCTAACTACATCGCGGAAGCAGTGCGTCAGCTCTCTGATGAGAAATTTTATAAGAAGCTAGACTATGACCCTACTTCCGAGTTTAGCTCCAAAATTATCACTGCGTTACAAACCATGTACAATGACGGTCACATAGATGAGGATACAATTGGTTATTTAAAGCCAGAGAATGCCAAGCCTGGTCGATTGTATCTTCTTCCCAAAATACACAAGGTTAACAACCCTGGTAGACCCATTGTATCCGCAAACGGCCATCCGACTGAGAAAATCTCGGAATTCGTCGATTTTCATTTAAGATCTCATGTAGAAAATCTTCCTTCCCACATTCAAGACACTACAGATTATCTTCGTAAAATGGAATCCATGAACCCTCTTCCTCCGGAAACCCTCCTTGTCACTTTAGATGTCACCTCATTGTATACCAACATATATACCTCATGATGACGGCATACAATCTTGTAGGGAAATATGGGACTCTCGCAACATTTTAGAACCACCTACTGAATGTTTAGTCCAGCTACTAACTCTGGTCCTGAAATGCAACAATTTCACCTTTAATGGTGATCATTACCTTCAAATTAACGGGACAGCGATGGGGACGAAAGTGGCACCGTCTTACGCCAATATTTTCATGGGCAAATTAGAAAAACAAATTATTGCAGCATCTTTATCCAAACCTTTGTCTTGGTTCCGTTTCATTGATGATGTTGACATGAAATGGATTGAATCTCAACAAAAACTGGATGATTTCATCAGACATGCAAACAATGCCCACCATTCAATTAAATTTACGTATGAAATTTCCGACTCTAAGATATCTTTCTTAGACACAACCACATCTATAAAGGACGGTGTCATATCAACAGACCTCTATTCTAAACCCACAGATAAACATCAATACCTTTCTCCCCAAAGCTGTCACCCCAAACACTGTACAAAAAGTATCCCGTACAGTCAAGCTCTCAGAGTCAGGCGGATTTGCTCCTCTGAGGAGGCTGTCACGAAACGGTTACAGGAACTTCGCGGATTTTTGACAAAACGAGGTTATAAGAAATTGGACATAGATAAGGGGTTTGCTCGCGCTAACAATAACAGCCGCAATGACCTCTTACAGTACAAACGGAAGAAGCGCAGCAAAATAGTCCCGTTTGTTCTTACATACAATCCAGCCTTTAATAACCTTTCACGTTTGATCCGTGCCAATTGGCAAACTATTGCCAAACACCCTAAATTATCCAAGATCTTTCCCAATCCTCCTGTCTTAGCTTTTCGGAGACCAGCAAGTCTGAAAGACTTATTTGTTAGAGCTGACGTCTCCTCAAATAAAAGCTGTTCAATTGCAGGATGGTGCAAGTCATGTGGTAACAGACGTTGCCTGACTTGTCAACAAATACTGAATACTCAATCATTCACTTGCCACTCGACTGGGTCTGTGTACACTATATATTGCAATGTAACTTGCAAAACCCAGAATGTTGTATACCTCCTTCAGTGTCGATGTGGCATGCAGTATGTTGGCGAGACAGAGCAGCCATTTAACAAACGCATGAATGGTCATCGAAGTGACTACACTTGCAAGCCCGACCTACTTGTAAGTCGTCATTTGAGATCACCTGGACACACACAAGCTGATCTCAAAAACCTTACCATCACAATCATAGACCACAACGAGGGTTGGTCGAAGGTCGACAGAGTCGCTCGGGAAAGATTTTGGATAAGAAAGTTACGGACAGTTTCCCCAGAGGGCATAAATGAAAAAACATAGAACGAGTCCTTCATTTTCCTGTGACCACCTGTTTCAAACAACGCCGGATTTAGTACTGGCTTTACAGTTCGAAATTATTTTTAAAAATAACAGTTTAAATTTCAGGTTTCCATTGATTCGGGATGATGTATAAGTACGTTGCCACGTTCAATTATTTTACCTCATTATATAAAACTTATTTTTTCAATCATTATTAGACTGCTATTCGTTTGGGAGGCTTAAATATGTAGTTTCTGTTGTAATTGCCCTACCGTTGTCTAATTTATACCATCCTGGATCGGTTAGGACATTTTTGATCTTTTTGTTTGAGGACTGCCCTCAATGCAGTTATAACATCTCAACTGTCACAACCTTTGGAAATCTAGAGTTGTGCCAGTTCACAACGAAAATAACTACTTTCATTTGGCATATCTTAGTAATCTTTGCGCCGTGTTTGGAAATTTTAAAATTGTATCAGCGTCTGTGGTGTTCGCTTAAATTGTATAAATTCAAGATTTAGAAAAAGTATCTCAGTTTGAATATATTGACATGATTCATTTGACATCGTGCTATTATTGAAGAAGGATATCTGTTATCCGAAATATCTAATATTTGTATATTTTATAGTTATTTAATGGTGATGTTGTACCCTTTTTGACTTGTTTATATATATATATATATATATATATATATATATACGCCCGATGAAGCTGATTTGTTTAGCGAAATATTGCGTGAATAATATATAAAATATAACAACTAATTTTATAACACTCATTAGTGTGTTAAAGTTACATTCTTAGACACTTATATATATATATATATATATATATATTGAAAAATGAAGTATTGTTTTTACATTTGCTCTCGTCCTGAACATGTTTGTAATGTTTACCACTGAATGTAAAACAACCACAATCAATCAATCAATGTGAAATCAGACTCACAAATTTCCTCAAAATACATAATTCATCGAAATTGGACTCATTTTTCTTTAAAATCACACCATTTCATAGTCATTGGATTCCTTGTATTTGTTCCTTTACTACTGTATATTTGCACAAGATAATTGGATAACAATTTTATTCACACATCGTTGTCTTTATAATAAAATTGTATGCGACTGTCATACAAATGAGGGGTTTAGACGGTTGTCACATCAAGTTTAATCCACCTTTTCTACATAAAAAAATGACTGTACCAAGTCAGTAATATGACAGTTTATGTCTATTTTTTTCATGTGTCTGAGCTTATTATTTTGCCATTTGATTAGAGACTTTCTGTTTTAGTTTTCTACGGAGTTAAATATTTTTTTTAGTTTATTTTTAAATAACTATCTATTTGAGTATCTTTTCCACACATCAGTTAACAGTGTATGGTCTCAAACTGTGTTTCACAGTTCAGTTATTTTGGTCAGCAAGACGATCAAATTGTCTTTGCCAAACAAATTACGTTTTTTCGACGTTGATTTTTTTTCAAACTGAAGCTATATCTTTGCCTTCCATTATTTCAGCCAACTATATTTCAATGAATTGATGATTTGCTTTCATTTGACATGAGAGTTGCAGTTAACGCCTCGAAATATAAACTATCAGTATGGTATTGTTCATGTTAATGTCAGTGCAAATTAAGTCTGAATAAGGCCAAGCATTACGTAGTAAGTGTGTGTTGTCCTCGTGAGGGATATACGTGTAATTTAGGTTGGACATACCGAGATGCAAACAACAGTCACAGTTTATATTTTGAATGACTCTTCGATACTGTAGATGATGTCAATTTTTTGTATCGGTAACCATCTTGGATATCACAACGAATTTTACCTTTTTAATTTTCTGACAATAGTATGAAATATATACAACTCCTATCAAGTGTTGCAGAAGATGATTGAACCAGATAATTCATTCCGACTTATAATTTTTATCTATTTCACCATAATTTTACCTAGTTAAACAAGAATCATCTAGCATTTGTGTTTCATTGTTTCTAGTAAGCTCGATAGTTTGATATCTGCAAGAAAACTTAGAACAAAAATTGAACAACAAATATATTTCTCTCACATTCAGTTATTACTTTGATAGAAAATAAAACGCAAAGATAAATATGGTTGAATATGTTTCAATAAGACAGTAACCAAAGGACAGGCATATCAAACCAAAACCAATAAAATAACATAACGTCTCAAAAAAGAGTAAATGCAATTGTAGAGATCTATTGTGGCTGTCTTGCAATCAGGTGTTTGTTAATCGTTTAGAGCCATACAGTGACTTATATCTGATCTTATCTCCTTTTATCTCAGTACAAGAAAATCAAAGTGTTGAACTCCTATTGTTTTTGTCTTTGATGGATAGTTGTCTCAATTGCACCAAAACAATATCATTGTTTTTTTTTATAATGAGCACGTAAGGGACAATTTGAATTACAATAGAGTTTACAAATATAGTCAAGCTTGTAAAAAACAAAACAACAAATAGTTTAATATGTCGTTACCTTTAATACAATTACATGCCTTGTATTGGCATGATTGGTGAACTTATTCATCATTAATCAGATGAATAACAAACTATATTCAAACAGTTGTCATTTTCTATATTCTGAATAATAATGATATTCAGAACAGTTCTGACAACTGGTTACAACAATTATCAGAGCTTGAATATGATAGAAGACATTATTTCTGTCAAGGTTTCAAACTCTGTGAATACGAGTAGTCAAAAGGATGAACAGCGATTTTATAGACAAACATGAAACACCTACATATCGCTACGGTTAGTGTTATGTTTATTACTTCACTTGCCACGCAGAAAATAGAAGTAGCGTGTCCAGAGTTTTTGAATTATTTGTTTGATTAAAAGTAACAAAAAGACTTCCAATCAGCGTAAAAGCAAAAATACTAGACACAGAAGTATTCATTTAGAATATATACAATAGAGCATGACAGAAAAGCATTACTTAGGCCATTTCTATTATTACTATTCAAAGATTTCAGGTTAACAAAAAAAATTAGCCTATGCCATTACGCTAACGTTAACTCTCTAGTTGCTACCTGTCAACTATAGGTGGATCGATTTATGACTTTTGAACAGCGGTATTCTACTGTTGTCTTTATGTTAAGAATTTTGGCATTCAAACAACATCTGTATATAGAGTGTTATCCTCAAAGATGATACACAGAAACAAGAATCGGTAATTCATTAGATACAGACTGTCTTTTATTGTCAATCCTGTCAGAAAGAGAAAACACCTAATTAAAAAATATTTTTTGCAGGATGCTGCTGATATACTAGAGCATGCATTTTTGAGTTCTAGAAATACGTATCACGCAGTTACAAACCTTATATATAACATTGTTCTATTGTTCCAATTTTGATTCCTCTTATTGCTCAAGTGTTTCCCTCGCTATATATTGGGTTGTTCAGATAAATCGATTTAGAACCATTGAAAAACGGTAAATAACTAATGCCTTTATTTAGGGAACAACTGAAGCCCGCGTCCGGGTGCAAATTCCGGATGTGTTAACGTTCTATTGGTGTCCTTCGCCCGGTTTTTGCCCTGAGGTTGGGTTGTTGTCTCTTTGACACATTCCCCCATTTCAATTCTCAATTTCACATACAATAATTAACAAGGATCAAGTGCAAAGATCTACACGTCTTAGTGCAGAAGGCATTTGTTAAAGCTAGTGAAAGCATCAAAGAATAAAGTAACCTACAAATAGTGAACCTGCTGATAAGAAAATACACCGTCATAAACTCTTATGTCATTCAGAATTGACACTTTACAGCAATATGCTAATGTTGCTACTGTCTTGTCAGGATATTATTTTCTTTTGAATAAAAGTATGCATTGGTGTTTATACTTACAATTAAAAGAAAGCAAAACCTTCACTTGGAACTTAAGTGTGTCCGCTACTGTGTCTTAGAATAAAAAGTTTTTAGAAAGACTGCTCTAGATTTATAGTATGTATAAAATATAACTTAATAAGCAGAAAAATGACAGCCATCGAATATTTGAGATGATTCTCTCGAGACTTTATATTATTAAAATTGGCACTTGTTATCTTTCCAAAAGTATAATTAATTAACAAGGATTTTCAAAATGGGTTTTTACGCTATGTGTAATAAATTTCTGAAAAAAAAAATTTGGTTATAATTTCAAATTACATTAAACTAGAGGATTCCTTATATTTGGCAAAAAGTCAAAAAACAAGACTTACCAACATCCTTAAAACGTATCGGATATATATTTCTCTTTATTTAGACTAAACAAAAATGCTAATTGATCGGGATTCATTATGTGTTAAACGTACACTACCACGGTTGAGTGGTTTAAAACGATGCAGTTGAAATACATATTTCATTCAAACAACATAAATCATCAAAACAATAGTCATTTGATACTTTAAACAGCCTTTAAAAGGTTATGTTTGAATATTTCTTGTCAAAATTAGGAAGATTGAGACCTCATATATTCATCTTCGAATTATGAATAACTTTGCCCATTTAAATCGTGAATCGTTTGTCTTAGGATAGAAACTCTGATCGAAAGATAGCAATACAACATAACAATAAACCTTTTATTGCCAACACAATTATTTTGTTTTCGTTTCTGTATCATTTGTACTTCATTTCAATTTATTCTACGATGGGTCATATTGAGAATGTAAAGTGTATTTATTATATTTATATATATTTTCATAGACTCAAATTTAAACTTTTCACAACGGAAATCGTTTTTGAAAATAAATACACGCGTTCATCGTACCATTCTTACTTATTTTGCATACGTGAAAACAATTTAAGATCAAAATGAATTTCCTCATGCGCTGTTTTTTATTTACATACTAGAAAGCAGTGTATCAGAATTAACGAAATGCACCTAAAACGAGCATTAATCATCGGACAAACTATGACATTCGTCAGCTTAATGTCCTTGTAAACGTTTGCTGACATGAAAATGTGTGTTTAGAATACTTAGATAGCAGCTTTGCTTTCTTTTTTAAGATATCACTTTCTCTACTTTTTTGCAATAGGCACATTCAAAATAGGAAATGATAAATTGCAGTATTAAACATTATTTCATAAGTTTTTCTTCTTGATCATGTTGATAAAATAAGAAACAGTAGATAGTTTTAATGAAGTATTTTTGATACTCATAAGAGCGTTATGCCGACTACGATAGAGGAATAAAGAAGCGGTACTTATAAGCTGGCAAAATAAACTTTTATTGGTTTTGATTTGGCTAAGATGTTACCATGGTTACCCTACATTTGAAAAAAATTGCTTTGATGTTTGATGTTAGCAAAACTTTAGCTATCCATGAAATCTGACCTTCAGCTGAGGAATGGAAATCTATGAAAGGTGACTGGCCAGAATTGGAAGAAGCAGTTGTAAGTATTGACAGCACTTCCTAAAGAATAAATCGTCCAACCGAAACCCAGCCATTCATAATTGTTTTATAGTGGACATCTTCATACACACTATATACATACGCAAGTCATATAAGACACAGGAAAGAAAATAAGATACATCAAATTTGGTTTCCTAGGTCTTTACAATGACGCGATAACTTACAGATTGATGGATGAGATCGGACCACACGAGAGATTACCGTTTCCTCATAGATTTTGCGATACTGTATATCTATCTGAACATCTTATTGCAACACAATATACTGTAAGGCAGCTACACAATAGACATGCAATCCGCGATCAACGCAACATTGTCAATGAAAAGATTTGTGCAAGAAGAGTTTATGTAGAACATTCCATAAGACAAATGAAAATAAATAATAGATATAAGAAGATGTGGTATGAGTGCCAATGAGACAATTCTCCATCCACGTCACAATTTGTAAACTAAAGTAAATCATTATAGGTCAACGTGCGGTATTCAACACGGAGCATTGGCTCACTCTTTACATACAGAGTCGGAAGAATAATGCACCTATTGTAGAACTCTTTGCAGCTCTTTGCCTATGACAAAACCTGCTTCCTGATTAACGTATATTATTAGAAAATAATACTTGCATTAGTTTATTTAATAGTGGTTGAATTTAACTTTGCTTTTTTGATAGATTCATGTGAATTGATGAATTGAATTAATACTACATCTAATGTATCAATATAATGAGTAAAATGGTTGAGTTAATTAACATTATAACCATTTACCTCACTACTATTTTTGGTTTCGGTATCGGTTTCGGTTTTTGGTATCGGCTTATGGTGAACATGTCTAATTGACAAATTCATATAAAAACAATATCAGTTCGGCCATTCTCACATTTTACTAAAATTTACTAGTAGTATTCTTTTATAGATTGTGTATAAATGCCCAGAAGACAATATTCATTTTTTTATGACAGGTTCAAGTATAAAAAGGTAGGGCAATTTATGGCTATGTGTATACATAATTATAAATGGTTTGATTGCCAATAAGACGTCTTTCTAGCAGAATATTTGTTAGCCTATACTCGTGTCATTTGTAAATAAAATGATCGTCGTTTGAAAACTGATGAGACAATTTTCTTACTGAATAAAATATAATGAAAATACTCCAAATACTTAAGAATCAATATAATATTCTGACCTAATTTTCACCAAATACATTTTTTCAACTAAATAAATATGTTTTCAGCGCTGAACATTGCTATTGTGAGAAATTTTTAAAGGTTGCACTATTTAAAAACAGCTGTTTCTGAAACCACGCCTCTTTTGGGGAGATCTAAAATATTCATACAAAATTGCTTTTGTTTACATACTGGTTCCCAGTTATGCACTATGTGTTCCATCTTACAGAGAAATAACTTGGGAATGTTACCAGTGAATATACACAGAAGCAGCAGAATAATTTAGGAAATTTGAGGCCCCAGGGACAAAAAACATAATTGCCTACCCCCTAGGCCATAAAACAAATAATTTAACTGGTAAATGTTTTATTTTATGATTTTAAAGTTCCTCTCAGATATATGGTTGCGTATGATGCTGTTCTAAGAATTCTAAATTGACCATTTGATGCAGAAAATGTATACTTTAAATGACAAATAGGTATACAGTAAGATGTGGACTGGAGACAAAGGCAGGATTGGATACTTCATATAATCTTGAATGCTGTAATGAGTGACTGCTAAATATAACAGTTATAGTATTCTGATATGCTTTCAATATGTTATCAAAATAGTTTTAAACAGGTTATAGGCATTAAATATCAGAAAATATGCAAATAGTGTAAGCTGGCAATAATAAAAGTCTTGTTTTCATATTTAAAAAACAATGAAACAGGGGAGGGGGTATAAAATGTACAGTAAAGAAAAACTTAGAGTATATGCAGGGATTTCAATAAGGCTATAATTCTGATAAATGAGTATTAAAATGTGAGAAAAACTGATTTTTGAGATTTTCTATTCAAATAAATGTTTGTATATGTTGCACTTTGTAAATACAGCTGTTTCTTAAACCACGCCTCCTTTGGGGAGATCTAGAATATTCATAGAAAATTACGTTTGTTTACATACTGGTTCCAAGTTATGCTCTCTGTGTTCCATCTCACAGAGACATAACTTTTGAATGTTACCAGTAAATATACATTTGCATTCAGATATCGCAGATCAAATTTATTCGTTTATAGTGTGTTAATTTACGATTTTGGATTGAGTTAAGCCTGCCAATTGATATTTATTTTATCGTGTGTTATTCTATGTTGTGATGTCATACTATGGTTTCAGAAAAAAGGGGAAGGTTTGGTACCATTGAAACGTTTAATCCCGCTGCAAATGTTTGCAGCTGTCCTAAGTCAGGAAATTGATGTACAGTAGTTGTCGTTTGTTTATGTAATTTAAACGTGTTTCTCGTTTCTCGTTTTTTATATTGATTTGACCATTGGTGTTCCCGTTTGAATGGTTTTACACTAATAATGTTGGGGCCCTTTATAGCTTGTTGTTCAGTGTGAGCCTAGGCTCTGTGTTGAAGGCCGCACATTGACCTATAATGGTTTACTTTTATAAATAGTTATTTGGATGGAGAGTTGTCTCATTGGCACTCACACCACATCTTCCTATATCTATGTGCATATTGTTTATATTGAAATATGTGGTTACCCTTCATTCGAGGTAGGGGTAGTTAAGAAAATTAGTGATAGGTTAAACTCTGAGAAGTTCAGGGCATAAAAACGTTGAAAGTATGCCGCACAGCCCTATATTTTGACCTTAAAAAAAGAATTGTAGTACATATGAACTTTCAGTTCTAGGATAAGATTTTTTTCAAAACTTCATAGAAAAAGTGGTACAGTATTAGCCGTAAATGGAGTTCCTATGGGAAATTGCTTTATCAATATTTACAGAAATGCAACCTAAAGGTTTAAAATTTATTTTTGTATATCCAAAGGATGTCTTTTAACAACATGAAATGATTGTATTAAAAACAATATATATATCTACAATCCTTATTATTTTGTTGTTGATTAAGGATGTCCTTTATTTAAAAAAATACACACAATTCAAGAATATGTGTTAAAGTACGATGATAGTGATTACAGTAGATAAACACTAGTGATATATTATTACAGACTTGTTTTTTTTAAGAAATGGTGTGTATGTACTATATGAAAACGATATACGACATCTCAACAAATGCATAATATCTAGTTTAAATTTGTTTCCAAATATGAATATTTCCTCTTTCAATCTCTAAAAGTGGAAATACTATGCATGTGGGCACGAATTTTAAAGATAACAGATAGTGTAAAATTATCAGCAATTTATTCTACAATTAACCCAAATAGTTCAGTTCCCCTTTCCCCAGATCAAATCTCACATTCGCGAGGGTATGAACTCTTAAAACTAAATAAAATAACATTAGATTCGACATTTTCACGTCCTGTCACAATTTACTGGTAGCAGCTTGTTATATGCGTTTAACTGCCAAAAAGACAATATAAAATAAGAAGAGCGTGGTTTGATAGCCATTGAGACAACTCTCCACAAGAGACCAAATGACAGAAATTAACAAGGTCATCGTATGGCTCTCGAAAATGAGCAAAACTCATATCGCATAGTCAGCTAAAGTAGGTACAGAAATGACAAATGTACTTCAATTCAAACAAGAAAACTAACGGCCTAATTTAAGTACAAAATAATGAACGAAAAACAAATATGATACACAGCAACAAACGACAACCACATAATTACAGGCAGGCATATACATAATGTGACGGGGTTAAATTAGTTTGAAAGCGCCAACTTTAATCCCCTTAACCAGAGACAGTGGTGTAACAGTACAACATAAGAACAAGCTATAAAAATCATTTGAAAAAGGCTTAACTCATCAGATGGAAACAAATAGAAAACATCTAACAAAAAATACCGAGTGAACGTGGATACTTATACATCCCAACAACACAAAGCACGTAGTACAGATCTGAAAATACTCGCGGTCACTGATACCTAGTTAAAAGCCAATCATTAAAGATTGTTTATCCATGAATGTGCATGTGTAAATGAAAGTATTATCTAGTTCGAATTCAAATTTTAACGTTGACAAAATCAGTAATAATACCAATAAAAAAATATGTTCAAAGATATAATTACAGTGTTGAATTGGTAACCATTTAGAACAAGTTTATTTAAAGGATCGATAAGTTGACCGGTAAACAACATCTGCGTGAAAATTAAGATGTGCTATCCCGTTCGAAATAAGTTTTCTACAGGTACAACCAAACTTCTAAGCAAAATATTTATATCTATTGAAGAATTTAGTGAAGAAATAAAATAATTTATGGTAAGGAAATCCCTGAATTAATAATTTACATGTAATACATAGATAACGTTCATTCAAATCCAAAACGCCACAACAGACACAGGCATAGCGGATTATATGTGATATATATACAACGTAAGATTGCGCTGAAGGAAAAGGTAAATTTTATAATAGGGAACGAAAAAACGTCCCTTTTGTCGTAAATTATAGTGTAGAGTTTCCCATGTAAAACTGAAATATCACAATTTAGGAAAGGGCAGTTATTACCGTTTACATTTGATGTATTTAAAGTAAGTTCCTTTGGGTAAATTTCGGCAGTATTGGTAGTTTGATTATTTAATCCTATTTCATTCTTTATCAGTGAAAATTTTGTTCACGATATATGAATTTTTTAACGACAACAAATATAGAAAAAAGTACATTTTAACAAGTGGCGATATCTTGTTTTCTTTTTAAAGCTCAACCCTCTTCCTTTTATTGTCTATTAGTGGACTGACAATGAAATAAATGACTGCAAATACAATAATCATCATACAGGAAAAATACTTTTATAGAATATAAAGTTATAGTAGATAAAAAACGCAAAAAGAGACAATATCACATCGTTTAAAGATTGGTCGTAGTTACAAACTCACGTTGCATGTCCTTCCTTTCTTATACTAAAAAGTAAAATCACAAAAATACTGAACTCAGAGGAAAATCAGATCGGAAAGTCCGTAATCACATGGCAAAAGAAATGACAAAACTCATAAAAAACGAATGAACAAGAACTAACATATTCCTGACTTGGTACATGCATTTTCAAATGTAGAAAATGGTGGATTGAACCTGGTTTTAATCCAACTCGTGTTGTTCTACATAATTTTGTCTTCGTTTTTGTATATTCCATATTGGATTTTGGCTGGGGTAATGGATATCATTATAAATTTAATGTATTAGTTTATAATGTGCATTTCTGTACAAGCGTTTGTTGAAATTTAATCTCCCATCGCTTATGGTTGTGGCCTTTTATTTATTCCCCGCATGAAAATATTTTTCGTTTCACACTGCGCAGATTGTAATACGAAAAAAATGATACGAAAAATGTGTTAATTTGATTGGCTTATCAAGCATCATGATACGATTTTGTGACATTTCCATTGGCTATTCTTTATGTCACTGATTACTTTTAACAATCAAAATTCCATTTCCTCCATGGCAACGGAGATTGCGGTTTATTTAGTAATAGTTAAAAAAAAAATAGTAATGCTATTCACCCACTCTAGTATGGTTACCAACGTAAAAAAAATGATGTCTCAGTATATTGATGATGATTTTAATAATTATTGTTAATTGATGCTGATCATTGCTGAGTGGCAATTGTATTATGCATAGCTACTTGAGTTTTTAATTAATTATACTCGTCCATCGTATTGTTTTACCTATTTTGCATAATAAAATGTGGTTATATGTGGAAACAATTTAAAGTCAAAATACACATTTCCATTTGTGCCGTTTTTTTTGTTTAGATAATAGAAAGCAGTATACCATAACTTGAGATATCCAAATAATTCTACAAAATTATAGATTGAGGTAAATTATTGATTAAACAAATAATATAATTACCTTAAATTGCAGTCAAAGTTATCTTTTCTGTTCCAGTCAATAGTTGTTAAACGATCTATGTTATTTTACGCTGACTGAGAACAAGTATTGAAAACTGAACTATTTATACATTTCTTGAGTAGGTCAAAATAGAATTAATTTCCGTATACATTCAAAAGTAACTTTTTGAAAATTAAAGGTCTCGTCAGCATAAGTTTAAATGTGGGTATTTTTCTTAAATATTTATGTAGGAGTGTAATTTTGAGAACATGTTTTAAAATATTTGATCAGATTATGATCCTTTTAGAAATTACATATAGTCAATCCTTGGGTATCAAATTATCAGCCTGGTACCTATGAAAACTAATTATACCGTGGTACGACATCAAGCTATTAAAATCATGTTGCTTCAATTATCAACACGACATTAAAAACCACTAATTACAAATATTTCCGATTGAATAGTAATTAATCAAAAATAAGGATATATCTATAAAAGAATGTCATTTGATTCAATGTTGACAAATCAAGAAAAATGTATAGAAACTAAGATTCAAACTCCGTCATGCAAGTTTATCTTAGACGATTTGGCAATTCTTTTGGGTCTTCCTTTTGGTCATATGGCTCCTAACGTTTCTGCGTACTATTTATACATCACTGGATTTCAAATACAATTGTTTGAGCGTTCCTGATGACTGTCAATCAGGAAAAGCGCATCTGACGCGCAAAATTTGCAAAAGTCTTATTTCCATAAGAAAGTTTCTACGGTAGGAAGACAGTGATTTCTTTTTTTATTCGTTTTGGATTTTCGAAGTTTATCAGGTTCATATATAACGACATCAGTTTGGTCATTCTCACATTTGTCACAATTTACCGGAAGTATCTTTTTAAAGATTGTGTAAAATTTCCCAGATGACAATACTCATTCATTATCACAGGTACAGGTATAACACGGTCTTTCTAACAGTAAAAAAATTAAAGCAAATACTCGTGTCAGTTGTAAATAATGATAAGTGATTTGATTACCAAAGAGAGAGCTTTCTAACAGAATAAAATATAAGGAAAATACTCCAAATATCAAAGAGTCAATATAATATTCTTGCATAACTTTCAAAAACTATTCAACTAAAAAAAAATGTTTTTAGATCTAGACATTGCTAATATGAAGAATAGTTAAATTCCAAAGATCAATATATAGTTCTACAACCCATATAATTTTGTTGTTGATTATGGATGTCGATCATTTTATTGAAAACAAATACACAAAGTTACAATATAGGCATTTATAAGTTAAGAAAATACACCAATATATTATAAAAACCTTAAAGTTTAGAGTTGAATCTAGTCTTGTTTACAATTGAATTTTAGAAAATGAATATTAAAAACTTTAAAGAAATTGTCCTGTTGTGAAATAAATTCAGGTTAAATGACCTTACCGCTCTGTAATCTCACTGGGGTAAAGCTGATGACCGTAACTGCATTCACGGTCATCCCAAGATGTCGGATGAAAAATTAGGTCAGTTTTTGTATTGTCTGTTAAAGTGTTTCTATATCCTTTTCTTTACAAATCATACATTGAAACGATGTAAATTTATAAAAGAATCACTCGAAAATCACTAATTACTTCCGAGAAATGTGCATGAAACGGGAAATTTGATTTGAAAAAATCGTTAAGATGACCGTAAATCATAATCAAAATATTTTCAAGATGACCGTAACATAAAACATGGATGACCGTGATTGGTAAAAAGATGACCGTAACTTGTTAAGGATGACCGTAATTTGTAAAGACTGACTGTAATTTATATAGGACGACCGTAACTTTTATAGGATGACCATCAATTGTAAGAAATATCCATATTGTATTCAAAGCTTTTTTGTTGAGTTTGTCGATCTCAATAGGGGCTCGGTTAGCGGATATAAATATGTTTCATAAATTTCTTTTTTTAAACTATAATATAATTGGCCATATTTAGGATTTATAACAATGATAGTAAATTGCATATTTCTCGTAAACAATGAAATATTTATTGATATCGACGTTTAAATTTTAAAACAAATTTACAGCGATACGACGAAAATTTGAAGAAACATGAATGTGTCCCTAGTACACGGATGCCTCATCTACACTATCATTTTCTATGTTTAGTGGACTATGAAAATGGGATAAAACTGTAATTTGGCATTAGAATTAAAAAGATCATTCCATAGGGAAAATGTGTACTAAGTTTCAATTTTATTTAACTTGAAGCTGGACAAACGGACAAACAAACAGACGAACGGACGAACGTACGCACAGACCAGAAAAACATAATGCCAATAAATGGAGCATTACACATTAATAATACATACGAATATTTGGTAATCGAGCCCATGTGTATGGGTCCAGAGGAAGCAGATTAAAATCTTAATTTGTCTTGATATATACAGGCGGAAACACTTTTGAAATAGAACAAAAGAATCGAAGCTCTGTGTTTATCGAGAAAGCGATAAAAGTTAACTGTAATGTTTGATATAGTAACAAAATTTTAAAAAGTTAATAGAAACAAATAAAACGACAATTTTCTTATTTTAAAAACACCATTTGCATAAGTTTTCAATGTATCTATTACATAGTAATGCAAAATGTTGTAAATGTGTATATTGGTTATTTCCAAGTAAAGGAATATTGTTATTATTGTATTAAGAGAGTTTATATCAGTTGTCTGAAGTTATTTCTAGTATTTAGTATATTGAATGAGTAATTAACGTACGTTTTACTTCATGTTATTAGCTGTATCGATAACGTCATATATGGCGCAACTTTGTCATGCATTGTTCAGAACGTTACCGTTGGGTCAATATTTTAAGCGTGAACCCAAAAGTGTTCATTTATGAGTTATTAACTGGAAGAATTGATATGTCTAGATTTGTTTATTTATAAGGTTGTATTATTATAAGCATTTTGAGTCGAGGACTCCTATATCTTATGTAAGCGTTTTACGTTGTTTTTCTTCCTGCTTAGAATATTTACTTCCGGTAATTTAAAATAAATACGAGTGCAACGTCACGTTCGTCAGTCTTTGCTGTGTTTACTTTTGGCTTGCAGCAAGGCTCATCCCGGGGGTTCCTAGAGGTAAGAAGCAGCGCATTAGCTGTATGCCTCGCATTTTATATTACAAGTAAGGGTTATAATTTAGAGGTAAGAAGCAGCGCAGATAGCTGTATGCCTTGCATTTTATTTATATTGTCATCTGAGATTTTCATTGAAATATTTAAGATAATTCCAGTTGACCCGTACGAAAATACACGAGAAAGAATATTATTTAAGTATCTTCGCCCCGTATGTTTATTATATATTATTGTTGGAATATTGTACTTTTATGGAAATATATCGGCTGTTTAATAAAAGTATCATTTTTACTATTGACTAGTTATTCACGCTACCAATGATGAGAGAGAACAGACAACAGATTTGACGTCCGTATTTATTTATTACCCCGTCATTTACTAGTTTTATGAGATATTCGTATTTGCTGGCTTTATAACTATATCAAAACATAGCAAGAAGCAGAAATTACGACAAAAAACAATAAGATATCAAGTCGACGACATGGTTCTTATCGGGGCCTTTTATAGCTGACTATGCGGTATGGGCTTTGCTCATTGTTGAAGGCCTTACGGTTACCTATAGTTGTTAATGTTTGTGTCATTTTGGTCTTTTCTGGATAGCTGTCTCATTGGCAATAATACCACATCTTCTTTTTTTATATATAGTATCTATAAGTTGGATGTAGAAAATGCATAACCTCCGATTTTTTTTATCACGGACGGCGAACATATCAATCTTTTAGTTCAGAAATTTTCGTGTCTGCCCTTCCATTATGTGAATCAAGAAAAAATTCCTCAAAACAGGTAACGATTGTATAGAAAAGAGAAAAATCGAGTGCACCTTTTTATTTGGGGTGTATATTTTGTCTTTAAAACGTACAAAACAAGAGTATTTTATATAGCATCTCGCTTCAGATTATATCATTATTATATATCAAAGCTACAGGTTGACTTTATAACGTAAAAAAATGACAGTACGAAAAGATGAAATATATGGTTTTATTGAGATACCTATCTACTGAATCACAAAAACAGAGTAGGTGTGTTCGAATAGCTATTTTTTCTAAAAGTACTTGACGACAGTCTTTTAATTTGGATGATGAAAATGTGTGTGTGATAACTAGGGTTTATAATCTTCAACCACTGAAAATGTTTAGTCTGCCCTTCCACGAAATATTTAATTAGAATTTTTTTAAATGCTTAAGAATTTTCAAAAATTCCATCTGACATCCAAACAGACAATATTTTTAAGTTGAATCAATGCAGACAAGATCATTAACTAATGCTCATTAGCTAGTAGATATATTTGTATTTTAAAATATAACTGACATATAACGATCGATCGTAATGGTGCTATGTGGATAAATTTATCAGTTTTCAAGAGCAAAATTGGCAGAGCGTCATCCCTACAATGGCTTCCATTTCTACGACTGTGAGCATGAACTTGCGTAATGGGGAGATAATTTTGAAGAAGTAGAATCCTGACTTTATGAATAACATTTCTATATATATACAAATTGACAACGTTCCGCCTTGTGATACGCTTTTCGTTCAATACTATTTTAAGGATCTACTTTGCTGGAGCTCACCTTTACTAGTTTATTCGAATGATATTTTCAAAATATTTCTGTTATTTTATTTGCACGACAAAATGAAAGACGATATAATATCAATGGGTGTACATGCAATTTTTTGGCATTTTTAAAAATGTGTATTTATTATATGTCATTAAAAGGAATCCCAGAAACAAACAAAAAATCTTTTGTCGAGCAGTTGAAGGCTGTGCACCGCATGTCTTTTGGCAAATTCATTTTAAAAATTGAACCCTCTACTGTAAAAAAGATACATATGGTAATCTATGCATTTGAAGCACGTCTTATTTTCTTCTACCTATAGGATAAAACTTTCATATTAATATGTCTATACCAACACGATTAATCATTTGATACAAAAAGATAGTTATATAAATACGGATATTTCTTAGAATTGACGGTCATCCTTTAAAAATTACGGTCATCATTTACAAATTACGGTCATCTTAAAAGCAGTTACGATCAGCCTTGTTATGAATCGCTGATTCTGTTACGGTCATCTCGATTGTGATTTACGGTCATCTTGGCGATTTTTTCAAATCGAATTTCCCGTTTCATGCACATTTCTCAGAAGTAATTAGTGATTTCCGAGTGATTCTTTTATAAATTTACATCGTTTCAATGTATGATTTGTAAAAAAAATGATATAGAAACACTTTAACAGACAATACAGAAACTGACCTAATTTTTCATCCGACATCTTGGGATGACCGTGAATGCAGTTACGGTCATCAGCTTTACCCCAGTGAATCTGTCTTACAATTTATAAATAGTTAAGCGTATTTGATCAGTTAAATTTCTAAATATCTGGGGCCGGTTTCACGAAGCTATCCTCAGACATGTCATAAGACATATCTTAGGACATGTCTTATGATCCTCTTATGACTATCCTAGGACATATCTCAGACCTCGTCTCGAAGCTGTCTTAGGATCATCTTAGCTAAGACATCCTAAACCTGTCGCAAGTTATTTAAATTTTCAAATATAAATATGATCTACGGAAAAAAATCATGTAAATGTAGTATGTCTTACCATAAATTATTCTAAACGTATTGATTGATATAATGACATAATTTGCAAAATAAATATAAAAAAATTAAAAGAAATTTATATATAAATTATCTTTAAACAATACATCAACATAAATATGAAATTTTCAATGCAAAATTAAGAAAAAAGAATACAGAATTATGACATTGTTTTGGTACAAGTGAGTTGAATTCAATTTCGACTTTATAAAAGGTTAAGAGATAAAATCGTGCAATTTTTATATCAATACATTGAATTTTCATTGTTGACAAATCCTGATAATCCGTCAATGTATATATGTTTTAAGCAGGAACAGGAGAATAGATAATTAGATAATAATAAGATATTTTTTTTTCAAAATTAATATAAAAAATGAGTGTAATTTATATAAATAAACGTATAACTATCCTAAGACCATCATAAGACACCTCTCGCGTTGTCCTAACTTTATGACCAACTTTAAGAGATGTCCTAATTTAGGACCGCTTTGTGAAACCCACTTAGGACTAAGATATGTCGTAAGACCATCCTAAGACATGTCTTAGTCCTAAGACAGCTTCGTGAGACTGGACCCTGACCTTTAAACTAAAGAAACGTTTTCAATTCCAATAAAGACGCGTATTACAAATTTGTAGGTAATTATTAAATCCAAAAACGTCATTTGATTGTTTATATAAATATAATAAATTAAACTTCCCATAAAATAGCGTTTGTACACTTTAGAAATATGTGTAGCAATAACATGATAGTGATTATAGGAGTTTAACTCCTTTGATATATATATCTATCATTAAAGACTTAGTAATTTTTGTTGTAACGAAATGAAGATATGTATGCACGATACGATGTATTTTGCATAACGCTATAAGATATCTAAACAAGTGTTTATCTAGTTTTGTTTCCAAATCTCAATCTTTCCTCTGTCAATCTCTATCATTGGAAGTACTATATGCACGATAAGGCGCATTTTGAAAACGATTACAGATAGTGTAAAAATAATTATGGCGTGATCAAATTACGTAAATGATCTTTTGATGTGATGCACGATATCACTACGCATTCTACTATCAACCCGAATGATTCAGTTCCCACTTCCCCAGTTCAACTCTCCCATTCGTGAGGGTATGAACTCTTTAAACTTTATAATATAACATCTGCTTTGACATTTTCGCGTCGTGTTACAATTTACTGGTAGCAGCTTGTTATATCTTGTGTATAATTGCGAAGAAGACAATATAAAAATAAGAAGATGTAGTATGATTGCCAATGAGACATCTCTCCAAAAGAGACAAAATGACAGAAATTAACAACTCTAGGCATCGTATCGCCTTCAACAATGAGCAAAGCCCATATCGCATATTCAGCTATAGCAGGTACCGAACTGACAAATCTACTGCAACTCAAACAAGACAAATAACGGCCTAATTTATGTACAAAATAATTAACGAAAAAAAATATGATACACAGCAACAAACGACAACCCCTTAATTACAGGCTCCTGAATTTGGAGGGGCACATACAGAATGTGACGGGGTTAAACTAGTTTAAAAGGGCCAATCTTAATCCCCTCAACCTGGGACAGTGGTTTAACAGTACAACATAAAACAAACTATAAAAATCAGTTGAAAAAGGCTTAACTTATCAGATGGAAACAAATGGAAATAAATCTAACAAAAATACAGAATGGACGTGGCAGGATATTTATACATCCCCACAACAACAAACACGTAGTACAGATCTGAAAATACTCGCAGTTACTAGCAGCTAGTTCAAAACCTATCTCAAATTATAAAAAAAGCATGCATCTAAGACTAAAATATCAATCAGTACACATCCAACCTCAAATTGATTTAGAGTAAAGACGTCGACGTCATTAACAGTCAGAGAAAACATGTCCAATGCCAATATACAGGTATCAACAGATTGCATATCCATGAATGTTCTTGTGTATATGAAAGTATTATGAATAAACTCATCAAAGATACCAGGACTAAATGTTGTAAATACGCCAGACGCGCGTTTCGTCTAAAAAAGACTTATCAGTGACGCTCGAATCCAAACAAGTTAAAAATGCCAAATAAAGTACGAAGTTGAAGAGCATTGAGGACCAAAATTCCTTAAAGTTTTGCCAAATACTGCTAAGGTAATCTATGCCTGAGGTAGAAAAGCCTTAGTATTTAAAAAATTACAAATTTTTGTAAACAGTTAATTTATAAATATAACGAAATATCAATGATAATTCATGTCAGCACAAAAGTGCTAACTACTGGGCTGGTGAAAGTATTATCTAGTTTGATTTGAATTTACCGTTGACAAAATCAATAATAAAACCAAGAAAAACCATATTCAAAAATATGATACAAAAGTGCTGACTACTGGGCTGGTGAAAGTATTATCTAGTTTGATTTGAATTTACCGTTGACAAAATCAATAATAAAACCAATAAAAATCATATTCAAAATTATGATTACAATGTTGAATCGGCAACCATTCAGAATATGTTTATTTAAAGGATCGATAGGTTTACCGGTAAACAACATCTGCGTAAAACTTATGATGTAATATCCCGTTCGAAATAAGTATTTTACAGGTACAATCAAACTTCAAAACAAAATATTTATATCTATGGAATAATGTAGTAAAGGATTTAATTAATTTATGGTAACGAAATTGATGACTTAACTGTTAACAATTTACCTGTAATACATAGATAGCGTTCATTTAAATCCAAAACGTCACAACAGACACAGGCATGACGGATGATTTGTGATATACATATCGATGGGTTAATGCCACAACCAAATAACTGAAAATGTAGCATTTTTCAGACGGCATGTTTTTTAGTTTTATGGGTACTTTAAAAGTTATTACATGTAAATAAATGATTTTGTATTTCAGTTTCAATGTTTGCTAACAAACTATCAAATACATAAGAACAAAATAAGTAAGACAATTGATTTATTGCTTCAAATTGATTGAGACATAATAAAACATAGTATTACATTGAAAACACAATTGCCAAAACCAAGTTACTGGTGATACAGTATTGATGCAATCAAATATCCATGTTTAAAAATATGATATGATAGTACCATAACACGGTAACTAACATTATGACCTTGTGGCTGTTACGTTAAATATGAAAAAATGCTGGTCGTAGTGTCTTAATCATTTAACAGAAGATAATTGTTTTTGACATATCAAAATTAATCTTATCAAACTATAATTTGTATGACAGAATACAATAACAGGCATTATGTTTTTTTGGCATTACAAAAAAATTTGTATATTTTTTACAAAACTTGCCATAACCTGTCATAAAGAAATAACTTATGTTGGCAATTAAAATTTATCATTATTTTATGTTAAAAATAAAGACCACAACGCAATATCCAATATAAGATAATCAATTTGTGAATTAAAACAAACATCATTATTGATATATTGATAAAAATATCGTTAAACAAGAATTACTGAGGTGACTATATTGATCAGAATTTATAAAATGTTGAAGCTTGAAGCATATATGCAATCTATCACTCTTGTTCTGAGTCTTGTTCTTCTTCCTCTACATCCGGGTCCGGTAGATTATCAGGAACCTCTCCATTGGCAGGAAGATCTTTGTAAAATTTGTGATACTCAGCGGGAATAACCTTGGTTTTGCAAAGGTTAAGAAGATCCTTCTTCTTTGCCAATGTAATTGGTTGCTTTCCTTTGTATTTTCTTGGCAATTCGTGTCCTTTAATATTTGTTACAGGAACTCCTTTTTTGTCCAGCTCGATGATCCTCAATCTTCTGAAATCTTCGTCAAATGTATGCTTAAATAATATATGTTGAGGTTCCTGTTTGGAATATCGTAGCCATTTGATTTTCAGCCAGTTGACCTTTTCACCGTTGGCATCCACCTTGCTGTAGGTAAGTGTTGTCTTTTGGAGCTTTTTGAAATCGTAGATATCCTCATGTTGTATAGGTACAACCGAGTACGGATTAGTCCTCCTCGCCATCCTGACAACTGTTGCCCACTGGCTTGGGATGTAAATCTCAGTTTTTTTCTTGGCAAACTCGATTGCTGAATGCATGCTGTCGCATTCCATCTGGGTGTGTCCGCTTTCTAGGAACTTGTGGTCAATTATCTCTATATTTGGAAGATTGATGACAGCATGCATTAAGCCAGTTGCAGTAAACTGATTTCTATTTTGCCCTGCACATGCATCTGAGTAGAGAATTACATTCTTGATATTGGCTGTGAGAGACAACAATTGCAGATATAAACAGGTTGTAATTTCACAGGCTCCACGTTTACCCTCTACCTCTGACCATAAGTAGCAAGTTGCATTTTTGGTACCTAAGTTATAAATTGACAGATTATAACAATTCAGTTTCCTCATGTAGTAAATTTGGCTGACTAAGGAACAAGGTGTTTGTAATACAGCCTGTAAGTCAAAAGTTGCTACAAAGGTATCATTAGTTGTTTTAGATTTATCTTTGTCTTTCTTCTTTTCCTCTCTCGCTCTCATCTTCATCTGTTGGTGCTCATAATACTTCTTCTTTTCGTTTTCTGAAATAGATGCATCTGCAATACCTCTGTCATAAGTAACACAAATATTACATTGGTCCTTTTTGGGAACATGAAATGAGAAATTGTACTCTTCGTTGAATGTTTTTCTGTATATTGTTAAACTAACTAATTGGTTCTGTGGAGTTGACTCTTTGTAGTAATCCAGATAAAGCTGATACATCCTGGGTACGTTCAACTCTGCTCCTAGATATCTTCTGTTGGAAGACTTCCTAGTGTAGTGCCCTTCGACAGCAGGAAAAGACTCAATATGACTTCTCACCTTTTGTAAGTATTCTGGTTTGGTTTTATTGTGGGGTGTGTGCTTACCTCGTTTGTCAGCGCCAATAAATACTCCTCCTGACTCATTTTGCATGGCATTGTCAATGTAAGCATCACCAACATCTAATGTTTTCTTAAAGTACATTTTGCAAACTATTGTCTTCGTACCTCCAATATCAAAGAAATATGATCGATGAATATTTCTTTTCCTCTTTTGTGTGATATCCTTGTTTGGGTCGATGTACTTTCTTGTTTGTTTTTCTTCTACTCTTGATATGATGAAATCCTTTTTCCTTTCGTACAATTCCAGGGACCAAAATAAATCAAATATTTTCTGTCTGTTTTCTTCAGTAATTTTCTGGCTACATTTGAATTTACACTTGCTGCAATCTACAGATTTAACCACCTTTTGATGTACAGGTTTCCCTCTTTGTGACACATATTCTTTTCCAGACATTCGCAACTTCTTTCGTATGTTCTTTTTCTATTCATCTGGAGTAGCTTTTCTTTTTCTATAGAGTTTCTTTTTAGGAGGTGTCATAAACGTATGACATTTTCGTAGAGGAGTTCCTCTTGGCCGCCCAACTTTTTTCCTAGTCTTTGAAGGAGTAATTGGTTGTTGGTCTGTTATATTTTCAATTGCATCATTCTGTACATCATTTTGGTCTTTCTCTACATGTTTGTTGCATGGCTGCTCCTGTCTTGCCTGTGAACTATTCTTGACACATCCATCATAATGAGATGGAATTGAGTGATCTTCTGATGTTATGTAGGAAAGGAAAATAAAACTTGATTGGTCAGGCTCACATAAAGTTGGTGATATATCTAAAACTGGTTTCTTGGTAAGACTTGTGAAAATTTTGATTGGCTTTCTACTCCAATTAGAAAGTGCAAGTGGCAAAAGGACAGCTGCTTGATTTGTCCATTTCCCACTACATTTGAGCTCTTCAACTTCTGTGTGAAAATCGATCCAAATCATATCTTCTTCAAATGATTCATTTGTTTCGTTATTTGAGAAAAAAACAACATATTCATTAGCGTTGTCTATGATATGTCCACATAACATTCCTCATTAAAATTCATTCTCATCCTTAACATACGGCACGTGCAGCAGCGATGCTCTAAAAAAGCAATTTCCATCTGGAGATACTTCCTTCCTGACAAGAACATTAGCAGCAAGTAAGGTATCCAGTTTTTGTTCACACTGATTTCGTTCTTTTTCTGACTCCTGTACACTAATTTCTTTAATTGACTGTATTATGCTATGCTCTTCCATCTGTTTGGTTGACTGACCTTTTGAAATTTTAATTTGGTGCTGGAGACTTGTGTAAGTTTCTTTACAGGAAAGTTGTGTTTTCTGAACACTACCATTTGTACTTCTGTTTGCATTGATTATTTTGCAGTTTTATTTTTTGAAATAAATTGTACAACTTTTGATTTTTTTTTCTGTCTTTCTAATTATCTTGTTTTCTTTCGTGTTTCTTTTTTTCGAAAGTTTGTTCCGTCTTTTAGGACGATTCAAGATTTTATATTCAGAGTCTGTGTTTGAAGTTCCTTCTAAAGACGGTGCTGATAATAAATCAGATGAGTTGATATCTGCCTTAGTTAGATTGTATGAATCTTCACTATCATCTTCTACAAAGATTGTTCTATGTTTCAGTCGAGATAGAGAAATATAATCGTCACTATTTTCTTTATCAATGGATACTGTTACCTCTTGTTGTATATCTTCAGACGTTGTATCATCTCCTTCTTGTTCATTCTGTAAGGGCCTTGTGTCATTTAATTCTTGTTGAATATCTTCAGGCGTTGTTGTAAGTTAACAACCTCTTGTTCATTCTGTAAGGGCCTTGTGTCATTTCATTCTTGTTGTAAATCTTTAGGCGTTGTATCATCACCGTCTTGTTCATTCTGTAAAGGCCTTATGTCATTTAATTCTTGTTGTATATCTTCAGGCTTTGTATCAACAGCCTCTTGTTTATTCTGTTAGGGACTTGTGTTATTTAATTCTTGTTGTATATCTTCAGGAGTTGTGTCATCAGCCTCTTGTTCATTCTGTTAGAGCCTTGTGTCATTTAATTCTTGTTGTATTTTTTCGGGCGTTGTGTCAACAACCTGTTGTCCGATATTTTTAGGCGTTTTGTCGACTGGCTGTTGTTGATTCTCTCCTGTCTCTGACAGTTTGTACCCGATCAAAAAAACAGAAAACAGCCGAACTCTATCAATGGGTCTTAAAGACAGTGAGAAAATCATAGTATGCCCAAAAAAGAGAAGTTTATAATTACCTAGTTTCTGTTATACAATTCTTTATTATAAATTTGCTTTCACATAATAAGGCTTTACATCAGATTTAAACTCATACAATTTGTTTTACATGTTTAAACAGTAGGTATAGGAAATTTTCTTGATAAAACAGAAAGATGGCTTTGAGCGACGAACTGAATAATTCGTTAAAGTATTTTATGTAGGAAGAATTTAGACAATACATAGCATTGTACTGTTTCATTGATATTGTACATCTGAAATAAATATCAAAAGTATGTTTACGAGTGTGTTGTATGAAACGCATGTGTATTAATGATTCCCTATTATAAACTGTCCATTTTCTACGCAGCAACAGTTTGGCAGCAACTCCATGTATTTAATTCCAAGTTTACAAGATATTCATGAAGAAGATATGAAACAAAAAGTTCAAAGCATTTAAGTTGAAATCATTACCTCGCAAATTTTACTGACGCCATCACAATTGAGTCTTTATTATCTTTGATTTGATTGTTATTCTGTTTGCATTTTCGTCTTTTTAATTCTAATCATAGCCTTTGTCAATTTGGTTTCGAACTATGATTTTGAATATCCGTTTGATCTCTCTCGCTAAGGTAATCTATGCCTGAGGTAGAAAAGCCTTAGTATTTCAAAAAATTCAAAATTTTGGTAACAGTTAATTTATAAATATAACAATATCAATAATAATTCATGTCAATAGAATCAATATCTAGGTTAAAAACAAAGCTGCGGAAACACATCACACCACGACAGAAAAAACAAAGGAACAACAGAAACACCAAATTTCCGTGCAGCTGACAAGTGTAAACGGTAGCAAGATTCAAACAGCGCTTGCATATGGAATATATAGCTCCCAGTTGATACATTTTTTTTCATGGACGTCATCACGAGTTGTTTGACTGATATGGAATAAATGTTTCACAGACGACGACGAACATGCTTCAATTTGCGTAACTAAAATCCAGATCGCTAAACCCTGAGTGTGACTTACCGAATTAAACTTATCACCGCGATTGCACTTATATTACCAATACGATGGGTATTGTATATGGACCAAGATATGCTTTCAAGTCCTTTCCACCTTCAATCATTCAAATTTTTGTGTTGCACAGCCCCGTTTTTGTATGGTATGATTTTTTGACCGTTATTTTTTGTTTGTCGTTTTCTTTTGAATCATAGCGTTGCTACTTTGTTTTCATCTTTCGATTAGGTTAAATGTCCCTTTGGTGTCTTCATGTTTAATCCACCATTTTATACACCTCAAAACGCATGTACCGAGTCAGGAATATAACAGTTGTTATCCTTTTCTGTGATGAGTTTGAGCTTTAATTTTCCATTCGATTCCGGAGTTTTTCGTCTAGATATTTCCGCCGGGTTTGGTATATTTTCAAGGGTTTGGTATGTTTTCAAGATGAAAATGATATATGGAAATCGTGTTTAACATGCAGAGTTCCAAAGACAATTAGATATTAATTATCAAGTTCGAATTTTTTTTTAACAAACTCTGTAAAATAAATCTTTAGAAAAAATGAATTTTATTCAGTGAAAGTACAAGAATGTAACTATACACATGATATATATGAGTAACTACTTGAATATATTTATAATAAAGTAAAATAATTAACAGGAAATAATTTTAAGTAAAACAAAATTACAAAGATTAAAACACAAAGTTTACCAATACCATTATAACCTGTTATACATCATTACCCTTGATTTATACCTAATAAGTGTATTAAACCTGTTTTGTCATCATACCACTTATCACACAATTTGATTTGATCAGATACTTGATCTATTATATTCGTTAGCGAGAAATTAAATGTTGATTAGCCAAATATATAGTGAAACTAAATAATAGGTTTCTAAAGAATGCCTCAACTTATATTTGTTAGGCAATGACCAATCATTAAAGGTGCCATTTCACAGAATGAGCACAGCATAGAAAGACCTTATTTTGATTTCAAAATTCTAATTTTGTTTAAGAGTTATGTTAATATTAAAAAAAATATGTATTCACTTTATATAATAAATAATAATAAATAAATACTTATTTTATTATAGTGTCACATATTTGATCAGACAATATTTATATACAACAATTCATAATACAAACAGAGATCAAATATCCAGCCTAAGAATAGACTTATGAGACACTATAAAACACATCAGACAACTGTACATTTATATAAAAAAATAAAATGAGCATTTCTTTGTAAAATTCAAAAATAATTACTGGTTTATCACATTAAGTAAACTGCTTTTAAAATATTGACTAGTAAAAGTATCAATTAATGTTAGATAGACTATATTTATTAATAAAGAGATTACAGATTAAAAACATAAGCAATGTTTAAAAGGTTTTGCCAAAAACCGGATACACTTCTTTAATAAAAACTAACAAAAAGAAAAAAGAACAAAAAAAAACAAATATTTCTAGGGAGACAAAAATAATTTAAATGTGATGATATACAATAAATGATCTAGCTAAAAATATCCGTACTTAAAAGTAACAAAAATAACAATTATAGTAAAAAGACTTTAAAAATATAACTATGAAAAATATATGTTAACATTCAAATAAATTTCTTTCTTCTCTGATAAAAATTGAAAAGTGCGTATGATAATGAGGATTGTATTTCTTTACATTTCATAAGACTGATAAATTGACTGTCAATATCAAGAGTATCAAAGTTTTCTATAAAGTTTTTGGCTCGAGAAAATAAATTACATCTTAAGTCATCATACATAGTGCAGTTCATTAAAAAATGTTTCTCGTTTTCTAAGACGTCATCCGGACAGAATTTACAACTTCTTTCATTAACTGATATTTGCGGTCGTGCGTATCGGCCTGTCTCGATTGCCAACGGAAGCGATCCACTTCGGAACAGGGCAACAACTCGTTGGACCGATCTCGGCAACTGAAGTTTCAAATATTTTTCTGTTTCTACTTTTTCTTTGTATTGTCTATATGTACGTAGTTTATTGCCGTTTGGATTATTCTTGTCGTTAAAAGTTCGCTAACAAATTTGTCGTTGTCTACAATAATTACGCGCTCATAAATTGTTCTCATCGCAGTTTTTGTCGTAATGTTATTATCGTTCACTATGTCCGTAGCATTACACTTTTGTATCATTTTGCTAACTTGGTAGTACCTATAGCTTTGAAAAGTCGTTGTTAGTGAACAAAATATTGTTTTTGTTACCTCATCAATTTTTCAAAAAACTTTTGCTGTCTTCCCGCATTTAAAGATCGTGTTATTTTTTTATTATGCCCTCTATATGATGATAATAGAAAACGATGTCTTTATAAAATATTTGATAAGTTCTAAACATTTCTAAAGCTGGGGAAAACTATATGAAGATGTTCTATTGATTTCGATAATGACAATTGCAAATGGTGACATAAATTTATATTTGATTTCAGTGATTATCTGTATTCTCTTATTCAAATTAAAAAGACAACAGATATGAAAACGAACGTTCTATCTTGGCAGTGGAAACTATTTACCATAAGATTATGAAAATTGGATGTGAACCTGGTATTATCCTTCGGTGTTTACTTTAGGGACTGACTATCTCACCTTAATTATTGAACATCAATCGTAGTTCTCTTATATTTGATACGTTTCCCTCAGTTTAAGTTTGTAACCCGGATTTGTGTTTTTCTCTATCGATTTATGAATTTTGAACAGCGGTATACTACTGTTGCCTTTATTTATGCTATATGTATAACTAATGATATATATATATATAATGTTGTGTTTGTATTTGTTACCTCATTACTATGATTGTCATAGTATATTATTATTAGTAGAAATAAATAAAATATGAACTAAAAAAATGCTAAAACTATACCCTACTTCTGACAGGCTTGATTTATAAGTTCGATTTGTAATTATGTAAGACATTATTTTACACCAGAACAAATAAGATAATAAGTATACATATAATAATAATTAAAAAAAACAATATTAAACTGCATACGGTTGATGTCATATGTATTCTAATTCTCTTTCATTTGTTTCTTCTTTTCACGGAAATTGTCGTTGAGACGATGTGTTTTTGAATTGTCCTATATGAAAATAAGAGAAAGTTAAAAACAAAAAACAGATCAACATGATCAAGTATACTTATTTAAGTTTCAACACAATTTTATTAAATGAATGGACATGTATATGATTTGGCGCTCTTTATTAGCTATAAAGTAACATAAAGCGCTGTTATGTCGGGATAAAAATCATATTACAACATTCATATATGTTTATATATCAGAATGCTTAAACCCTTATGAAAAATGTGAAAAGACGAACAGAGCAAACACTGCTACGTAAAATAAATACAAAAAAGATTGCTGTTCTTCAAGTTTTTTTTATATTACAGATATGCTTTGATAAGTATATTCATGAAAAAAATAAAACTTTGTCACACTATGCATGAATGAACTAATGTTTTTCAAGTTCATAATGTTTGTGATCAGATTTTTCTTTCTTTTTGTTATGTTAAAATAAAAGGAGGAAGATAAAACAACATGCGACAGACATATATACGGAAATATTGACGAAATCGACCAAAACAATATAAGAGGTTATGATACTTTTGTAGTTTTGCTCTTGCATACTGTGTTATTTACAATGCATAATCTGCATATAAAGGTAACACTTGAATGTAGATTCAAACACCTGTATGCAGAATATTTATCTATATTTATTGTTTTATTTATATCAGGTTGAAAAGATGCACTTTCTGTTGATATATATTTACTTACAGTATTAGTAGAATCGGTAGGTAGCTTAGAATCCATACGATAGGCGTGTCGTCGTCTCTGGAAATGACGGTAGCCCAGTCTGACCTGTTTACAATATAAAACAATATTATACATATGTATACAGCTCAAATAGTGCACATTTTTGTCAGGAGCCAGCTGAAGCTCGCCACTTGTTTCGAGATTTTCAAACTGTTTTAAACACCAATTGGTGGCTTGGTCGGTTTCTACGCTTCGGTCGGGTTGTTGTCTCTTTGACACAGTCCCCTTTTCCATTCTTAATATCAAATGAAAGTGTAATCAATATCACGAAATAAAGAATACATGACAGCTAGTTTACGGATTTATTGGTGTCTTAAGGTTACAAAATCCATGACAGGTTTTCTTATGCTTTAATCTCCTTTATAGCTTATCAAGTAGTCAACACTTCGGTGTTGAAATGAATATCAATAATGTGGTCATTTTTAAAATTTTCCTGTTTACAAAACCTAGAGTTTTTGGAAAAACTAAGGATTTTCTTATCCAAGGCATAGATTACCTTAGCATTATTTGGCACATTTTTTTTGGAATTTTTGATCCTAATGCTCTTCAAATTTGTACTTGTTTGGCTTTATAAATATTTTGATATGAGCGTCACTGATGAATCTTATGTAGACGAAACGCGCTTCTAGCGTAATAAATTATAAACATGTTACCTTTGATAACTATTTACACCACTGGGTCGATGCCACTGCTGTGGACGTTTCGTCCCCCAGGGTATCACCAGCCCAGTAGCCAACACTTCGATGTTGACATGAATATCAATAGTGTGGTCATTCTTATAAATTTAATGTTAACTAAACTTAGAATTTTTGGAAAAAGTAAGGATTTTCTTATCCCAGGCATAGATTACCTTAGCATTTTTTGGCACAACTTTTTGGAATTTTGGATCCTAATGCTCTTCAATTTTGTACCTGTTTGGCTTTATAAATGTTTTCATATGAGCGTCACTGATGAGTCTTGTGTAGGCGAAACGTGCGTCTGGTGTACTAAGTTATAATCCTGGTACTTTTGATAACTATTATCAACATAATGAATAGTAGGACGAAAACATTGCAATCCGATTAATGTAAAAGTTAACAAAACAATCGATGCCCGAATTATGCAATCAAGTTGTGATGTTCAACCTCAAAAATCAGAAATAATATTGACTTTGAAAACGACTTGTATATAAAAAAAAAAGGTACAACACAAATGTGGTTATAAATAACAAATGTTAAATGAAACATAACTACTTCAACTGAATCATAACATTTAGATCTTCAAATTATTCACAATTTAAGTTTTTTGAAAACTCTGTTCAGTCACAAACTGCCGAGTATAACATTAACACAATCGAATGAATAATTTTCTTTTGTGTTATTGATTTCTATGGTAAAGATAAATACCTGCTCATTCAAGATACAGTGGAACAAACATATGAAGAAACCCTGTTTAAAGAATATTAAATATCAGGTTATTCTATTATTATGAATTGAATGGTACAGTGATGTAATATTAGACAATTAGACGAAACACGCACAATTGATTACTAAACTTTGACAATGTAATTAACAAAATTTACGCGATTATAAACTAATAAATATACCGACTTAAATTTTGGTACTCGAGCATCAATTTTAGTTTACATTAGAAATTCGATATCTCTATCGCAGCATTTCAGCAGCACCTGCATATAATATAAATATCTTCAAGTTGATATTTCGGAGCATGTATTTCGTATTAGGATTTCCTTGATATACAGTGCTGCTTAAAAAGAAGCTATTAACTAAGGTCCTTCATAAGTTGCTTGACCGTTATGCGTTATCTGTTTCAGAGATGACGACGGATATTTTCTAACTGTTCTATTCTCAATCCTGTTGTTTTCTTGAACTTGACATCACCTATTAATACATCGCTGTATCTATTCTATCATAAACATCACGACAAACGCTACACTTGGTGACTGGATTTGAGTACATGATATCACATCAGGTTTTGGAAGAATTATTATCGCTCGTTTTTTAGTTTTTCAATGATGCGTTATTGACTATTATGAATGTTTTCGTTGTACTTTACTTTCTTAACTTTAAATTGTCAGTTTTCCTTATACTTATAGGTATCCATTTCGTATCTTCCATCCTTACTGTAATTATCTCAAAGTTATCATGATGAAACGAAGCTCATGTTGAAAAATATTAAACTTTAATTAATATATCATAGAACATTTTGGTAAATGATTGCATTTAACACATATTTGGTTTTGAAGTTCTTTAACACAAATTTGACTGAGTGATAAACAAGTAGATGTCTTATATACCTGCAGAGAGTTGAACGTTGCAAATAGGTATTGGAACATGACCAGATCATCGTTTATAGAAAATGCTCCTAGTACCCATGTTAATCCAAACAATGGCAAAATGACACAAATACTTTTTAAACCAATCCTGAGAAAAAACAACATACATTTTTTATTCTGAGAATTGACAGATACACTTTATTGTTTTCACAAGACGACGATTTTTCCGCTATTAACATTTATACTTTTAAAGCAATATGAAGTATTAAAATTAATGAATATATCATTGATAAGGTAAAGTTATTTCCTTTCATATGACTAACAATTTGTCAAGCACGCATAATCGACTGAATGAAGTTATGATGGTTTCGTTCATAATTGTCATCCTCATATATACATTAATGATTAATCTCTCCCCCGATCACCGTTCATGCCGATGTCCTGCTTATGTATATGTCACAGATGTCTTGTTCTGTTAACTCAGCTGTCATTTATTCTTTTATCTATTCATGAATGGAGGTTTTCATCAACTCGTCGTATTTTGTTATGTTTCCTATAATATTGATGAATATTCCCTGCTAATAATTACATGTTTTCTTATCTTCCTTCGTATTAAAAAGATGTATCTGATCTATCAAACCAAACTGTTATTTCTTATCTAGCTTTGGAATACTTTTCAGTTAGTAAAATACAACATATATAAGTTCCAAACATTTTGCAAGTGTATTACAGAAAGTACTGTTAACCATTTTCCCAATATGACAATGAAATATCATTACGGGTACCGATGATTGATGCTGATAAATTCATCATCAAAAGCAAACTTACTTAAATTTTACTTGAAGTGTTTTCGCAGCTAAACCTCTACTTGTCATCATTTTATACACCGTAATAATTATGAACATAAAATTAATCTATAAATAAACGATATACAAAAATTATTTGACAGTTAATAATTTTTAAAATATAGTTTTCCCTTCTGTAGATTTTTTTTTATGTTGGTCACTTTTTCTAAGCGGTTAGATATTTAAACTGGTTTTTGAATAATTATTTCTTTGGTTTTGGTTATATCCATTCTATCCTTTAAAATGATACTGACATATATCTCAGTAGAATATACACATTCCGCGATATTATATTATCTATCTTTGATTTTTACCACAGCCTTACGATTGTCAGTTAGATTTCGACTTTATTTTGATTATGTCTATAATACATTCTGCCTCTTCCGTGAAGGTAATTTCAATTTTGTGTTTATTTGTGAACCATACGTAATGCAGTCAAAAACAGTATTAGGTGCATGTTACTGTCATTTTTTTATTTATCAAAATTGATATCTTACAATGATACTCTAAAATTCAGATTGTAACATTCTTATATAATTTGTACATACATACCAATATTACAAGTAGTGCTGGTCCAATAAACGCCCAGATGAGGTTCGATTCAAGGGTTAACCAACAACTGAAGTAATTAAATGAAGTTATCCTCTGGTGGTTAACATAAACCGTATATTTTATGACGTTTTATATTATCAATTGCAAATTTTAAGCAAATGAACAAAGGATTAAAAAAGATGCTAATCCGGATCCAATATGCAATAAATAAATAGTAAAACAATATTACACAGGAATGTTTAACTCATACTTATATATTGTCGAACGATAAAAAAATCAGTCGAACTCAGATTAAATTACTAACTGATATGGGAATACACCGTGAGGAAACACCATTGTCGCAGATTAGCAGAATTACGCCGCCTTCAAACTATTTTAACCTCACCACATTATGTGTGTGCCTGTCCCAAACAGGAACCTGTAGTTCAGCGTTTGTCGTTTATTGCCGTATACCTGGTATTGCTGACAGACTTTAATCAAGTAATAGAAGCGTAATAACCTTCAATTTAAAACATTTAATAACTCGACCCTTCAATGTATTATAAAAAAATAGCATAATAACGCATTAAATACGTACAACTGTTGATTGCCATAGCCTTTTAGTTTAGTCACAGCAGCAGTAACTCCAACTATGACAGCAGGAATAACTGGAAATAAAGATTGAAATATTTAGTATAGAGCAAAGGCTACTAACTGTCTCTACAATAAGCAGTGTTCAAGATGTTTTGCACGTCCGTACATTCTCGTTATCGTCCCTGATTTTAAACTGATATTTATTCCGGGATTTGTTAGTTTGCTGTTTTTAAATCACATTTTCCTGGTTCTTTATTCTTCTCGTATGTTGATTTTTTAAAATGTTTTTGGTGATGATGAATGCCCTGAACTCACCTGGGATTATGATTACAAACTCTCTCTTTTTTGTATTGAAACCATGAATAAGTTTGCTGTTACCTTTTAGCCTTCATATCGATTAGTTGTTTATCATTGAAAGCATATGAGTTTTTTTTTTTTAAATATACTTTCTTTTTAGATTTAACGCCGTCTATGTGTTAGTGTAATGTAAATAATTGTTTTTTTTTATTTCAACTTACTCCAACATGCTGGTATAAGCTTATGAATTATAGAACTTGCTGGGAAAACATATACTACCATTCTGACAATGAGAATTCCCTCAGCAAGCATCAGAGCAAAGTCTGTCAGGAAGATATAATGCAAAGCAATTGCAATCGCTGAACACACAACCTATAAATAAGATGTACAAAAAAACATTACAAAATAACATATAAAATTGTTTTGTTTTGAGGGCAGTGTTTTTTCGTATTGACATTTGCAACCAACACTGCATTTTTCTGATCATAGGTTCAATAAAACTTCCTTTTTATTGCCGATTTTCACATACCAAAATGTTGACAAAGGTTCGTGACTTCATCGTAAAACTTTTTCCTGGAATCATGTTTATTGCATTCAGTATATTACGATTCATTCATATTGGCTTTTTTTTTGGCAGGAAAGGTACATTCTACGTAGATGCTAGTACTTATATGGTAGCTCGATTAAGAAATAAAAAAAAATGCACCGTGAATTGGAGTTCTTACAACAATAATAGTTTTATTTTCTGTTCAATGCTAGTCAGTACGGATTTTCTGTAATAGAACTTAAACTATTTTATTTATATATGACTGAACATTTGACAAAACCTTTTTTTGTATGTGGGTTGTAATTTTGTTATAGATTTTATTTATGCTATCATTACGTTGTGTGTATTTGCAGTATGAAAATTTATAAAACCTTCAAGTTGGATGCTTCTAAATCAGTCTAAAACATTTCGTGATTACATAAAGGGACTATATTCTAAATCGCTTATGCAATAAAATTAAAATCTTTTTAAATACATCATTATATGTGTGATTATATCTTTTTTAGTTAAAAGCTATGGATATTATAACGCGTTTGATTAAAATTTATATTTGAGTAAACAGCTTTGTCTCTGATGAAAAGTTGTTTTATTGGCAAGCATACACTATCTTCTGAAGTTGATAATGACAGCTTATTGTTGTTCCTGGATACCAACGTAGATATTCGTCGTGTTTATTATTTGCAATGGCATTGTCATTTTGTCCTCGACTTGTATGTGTTTCTTGTTTTCTTGTTTTCGTTTTGATTCACAATGTTATTCTAATTACCAATAATGGTGTTTAATAAGCAATAAGCTGGCATATTCATGACACGTGTGAATAAATATTCATGTTGTGTTTTCTTTAAAATTTCAGAAAATTGACAATTACATGTATGCAAATATTACATAGTGTTGTTGTCAAATTATCCCAGGTATATTTTTGCAGATTTGGCTACTAGTACCGAAAGAAAACAACAACCAAAATAACCCAATCTACGGTACTAGTTTTACAAATATATACTGTATGACTTATTTCCTGTTTTCTTACTTTATTCTCTGTTTGTGTTATACCAGCTAAGAATATGACATATGACATAATTAATGCCACACATAGGTTCATCAGTGTTTTTGTTCTATCAGTTTTCAAATACCTACAACAATTACAAAACCGGTCAATACATGAGTATAATATATAGCTACAAAATCGCAAGAATGGGACGCACAAATGTCAGATGAAGTATTTTGCACAACATTTTTGAATTGTTGGACCCTAAATGCTCTCTACTTTTGTACTTGTTTGGCGTTTTGATTAATTTGATCTGAGCGTCACTGATGAGTCTTATGTAGATAAAACAAGCGTCTGGTGTATTACCTTATAAGCCTAGTACCTTTGATAACCAATTAGTATGCATATCAATTATAATGTGCATGCTAACTTTTATGAATAGTGTACAGAATATTGATTAATTTATTAATTGGTTCAAAAACCTCGTATAGTTCCGCTGGCTTTATCAAATAAATAAGATAAAGTGTTTATATAACAACAACGATATTTTAATGACAATAATGCACAAATGAAATTTGTAAATCTTACCTCCAAAGAACAAAATGAATCAGAATTGTAATAACCAGAAACAAAATGGACACTCCGCATCCGATGGCAGATATAAGGCTCAGTGGAAAATGATGAGACGATGGCTTGTAAAAATAGAACAAAAATATATTAAGAAAGAAAGACTGATATCAAAATACAATTTTGAATACTTGTGCGGACAAGTTATCAGCCAAGAGTTCCAAATGGTGAAGTTGAAATCATCACTTTGTAATTTTACGGACGCCATCACGAGTTGGTTGACCGTTATGGGATAATCGTTTCACATATCGGATATTTTCCTTACATCGTAACTACATTCCCGTTACCTTTTATGAATTGATCTACCGAATTTTCCGGATTTGTTATCACATAAGCAACACGACTGGTGCCACATGTGGAGCAGGATCTGCTTACCCTTCCGGAGCACCTGAGATCACCCTAGTTTTTGGTGGGGTTCGTTTTGTTTATTCTTTAGTTTTTATGTTGTGTCGTGTGTGCTGTTGTTTGTTTGTCTTTTTCATTTTTAGCCATGGCGTTGTCAGTTTATTTTCGATTTATGAGTATGACTGTCCCTCTGGTATCTTTTGTCCCTCTTTTATACTGATTTTGTAGTATGACTGACATGAATTATCATTGATATGGTCATATTTATAAATTAATGGTTTCCAAAACTTTTTAATGTTTGAAATACTAAGGTTGTTTTTTATCTCAGGAATATATGACAGTAGGAACAGTGACAAAATTGACGTTAGGCAGTTGACAGCTTAGACAAATTGAAAATGTTTTAAGAAATCAATGTTTTTCGTTAAAAAAAATGTCATTCGACATAATTCGTAGAAAAACCAAAACAAGCATTCACCAAAAGACGAAATAGTACTTGAATGTTATAATTTAATACCCCAAATATAAATGCATATTTCAGACATTTTTGCATTGTTAAATGCACGATTGAATTCCAAAAGGAATTGACCAATTATTCTTTATGACTGATATAAATCTTAAGGCAACTTTACGAGTAAATGCTCAAAAATTGAGAGCTGTAAATGTAAAGTATCCCGGTGCTATCAGTTGAAAAAATAATGTAGATGCAGTTAGACCCTTATCCAGTGCAAACTAACTCCAATGAACCCCAACACGTATTTTAGGAAAGTGCATATTTCAGAACCATTATTTCAGTTTAAATCCATTAACATATTTGTACATGCAAATAATTATTATATTAATTGGAAAGAACATGCAAATGTACTTATGAACATCAACATTATTTCCATAAATACTGTTCCAGCACCAATTATATAGTTTTATTGTTGTAATTCCTTGGTATTATATTGACAGAAGAAGTATACTTAACAACATAATTATTTTCAGTTACCTATAGATAATAATACGTAACTTATTTAGAAGTAGAGGTTTTTCTAAAATTGTTTAACATTTCAGATTGATTTTAGACTTTTATTTTAATTATTCATCCCATATTTGTATTTACTATGTATTTACATTGTATCACAGATCAAATTTATTCGTTCAACGTGTGTTAATTTCTGTAACTACGTTCAGTCATTCAAATTTATATTTTATAGTGTGTCTTTCTATGTTTTGATATACTATTGTTTCAGAAAAGGGAGACGGGTTTTAGTACCATTAAAACGTTTAATCCCGCTGCAATTGTTTGCACCTGCCCTAAGTCAGGAATCTGATGTTCAGTGGTTGTCGTCTGTTTATGTGGTTTCTAAGTGTTTTTCGTTTCTCGGTTTTTTTTTATAGATAAGACCGTTGGTTTTCCAATTTCAATGGTTTTATACTAGTGATTTTTGGGGTTGTCACATTGGTACTCCTACCACATCTTCAAATATCTATTCGCTGCATTATACTTCTATGTGTCATCCCATTTCGTTTTTCCTATCGCAAGCATTTTATATTTAGAGAATAAACATAATAACAATAGAAAGAAAAAATGGAGATATTGTATTGAGAAACTGTGAAACATTATCTAACAAAAGTAAACATACTGCTCTCCCTGGGCTCATCAATATGGCGAAATTAGTTGTGTGATTATATTCACATATCGTGTAGGAATCAGTAGCATCAACAACTTGTGAACCAAAAGTCGACCACGCTCCATTTACAGTTTTCCTATATGATGAAATATAAATCTCCCAAATGCAGTATTTTTATTAATATAATCTTACAAAAAAAGCACAAAATGGTAAATTCGAAAATGATAATGTGTATCTTCACACAGGATATTTGAAACAATAATGTTTAATCAACAAAACCTCAAAATGCAGACTGAACATAATGTTGAAATCAACCAAGATGAATATGTTTTATGACTTTTATGAATGGTGACTACTATACAGTGTTAAAGTAAATATTTCAAACCAAATTCATTTCCTTGTGTGAAACGCGTATTTTAATTTATTACTGTTACAGGTGATATGAGTGTTGAGTGGTTTCAAATATTGTTTTCACTTAACCACATGCGTAACCATGTCATATATAGGTGTTTTTTTTTTATTATTTAAGCAGAAAATATGTTTTCTTGTGGTTTCTTTTATTATTGTTGCAGGCTGTACGATCTACATCAAACTATTTTAGTAGTTTTATTGACCAAACAAATGTCCTTACTTCAAAAAAGACTTACGGAGCACTGAAATCCCAATGTCCACAAAATGGTTTGGAATAGTTTTCCTTGTTGAATAGAATAGAAAAACAAGAAAGTTATTCTAAACATAACAATGCCATAGTCGCACATAATTGTATTTAATTAATTTCCGGAGCACCTGATTTCACTCCCGGTTTTTAGTGTAGCTCGTGTTGTTTATTATTTATTATTTTTAACTATTGATGTAAATATATTTGGTTTTGTGAGTTTTTGTTAATCCCTTGGTTTCGATTGTTATTGTCTTGTATAACGAAGTTACTACCGTGAATGTTTCAACAAATGGCTGAACTGTGTTTCATATTCCTAATTATATGCCCTTTATGATTATAGTGCCTGCAAATATCGCACGCTATGCCTTACGTAAGTAGATGTTTAGAAAGGTGTTAGTTAAAAAATCATGATGTCTTCAAACAAAATGTCATCGAACTTGAAAAAGCAAAGGTAAAATCACACAGAAGATTGTCTTGTGCTTAAAAGTTGCGTTTATTATTATTAATGTATATAATGTTAGGCAATATCAAATAGAAAAATATAACTTGTCGATCAATTTTTTCCGAAAAGAAGTGTATGTATTAAAATTAACGGTGCCAATAAACATCTTTGCAGTGATGATTGAGAGCAAACCTTGAACTTTTTTTACAAAGATGATAAAACTAGCATGGACCAACATTATATTCAAAGTTTAGACAGAGATATGTATGTCCGAGGAATATACATTAATTTCTTTAAAGATAAAATGAAATTTTATAACAGCAAATTGGAGAAGAACAATATCCGTATTTTCATTCCAGCATCGACGAGCTTTCTACTGTAATAATAATTCCCTCGGAGGCGAGCAGTCCATCAACATTGGTTTACGTCGGTGGTAGTAATAACAACAATGATACTAATTAAATGCACACTATTCGCATTTCAATAATTAATGTCTCTTCACCAATGCCCGAGAACAAAACTTGTTGTGCATCCAAATAGATGCTGATAGATTTACTCACCAAAAGATGTTCGAATTTTATAATTAAGGAATAATCCGAGCAAGTTGTCCCATGAATTGTAAAATCAGCTATAATAGAATTTACACCATAACTCCCATTAAATGGTTTGATGTACCTATCAATAGATTGAATAAATTTATAATGAAATTGTATTAAGCAAATAAAAGAATGTTTTCTGAATAATCATTTGTTAAATGGTATTATCATTTTTTTATATCAAAGTGGCAAAGTGTTAATGTTTTTAAATATGCACGGGGCAATACTGATATCTAAGGTGTTTCAAGTTTTTAAAGAAACTAAAAACATTACCAAAAAGAAGTATAAGCCAAAATACCGAACTCAAACATCAATGCAAAAGGTAATGTTTCATTAAACTTGACAATATCAAATGCTCTGCTAAACATTCTACAAGACAGATTAGAGAGTCGTGGTATAGTGATTAGAGCATAGGACTACTTACACAAAGTTTCTTATTCGATCCCCCTTGCGAAATTCTCAGGGACTGAATTTTTGGCTTACTTTTAAAACTATTTACGAGTATCGGCTTGAGAAACCGTGATAGTCCGTCCGAAGGGGACGATAAAAGACTGACCCGTGTTGAGAACGAGCAATATCTCTGGCACGTTAGATACATCCTCATAATTTAAAAAAAGAGCAGGGTAATGAGGCTACAAGGCACCAATCGAACCTGCAAAGTTGAAAGGGATCAATATAAAAGAGGGACGAAAGATACCAAACGGACAGTCAAACTCATAAATCTAAAACAAACTGACAACGCCATGGCTAAAAATAAAAAAGACAAACAGAAAAACAATAGTACACACGACACAACATAGAAAACTAAAGAATAAACAACACGAACCCCACCAAAAACTAGGGGTGATCTATAAGATGCAACAACTTGTTTCCAAATCCACTATGAATAAATATGTTTTAAAATTAGACAAACGGAATACCACTCTTGTATCAAGCAAATATTACATATCTAAAAATGGAAATAAGGATGCGGGTAAAAAATAACGAAGGATAACTCAGAGTATAAAGAGTATGGAAGCCAACTTCTAGTTTTCAGGGTTTGAATCAACAAGTTGGAGTTGTATAAACAGTGTAGTTAATACTTGTCAATGTATATCTTGGTTATTATACCTTCCCTAAAAAAAGGAGAGGAGCGGAGAAGAGTTTTTTGATTTCATAGGATTAAAACATCTGCAAATACGGTTTTAGACTTACCCATTAAGTATTAAATACTTCGGAAAAAAACGTGAAATATTTCTATAGAATGTGCTGCTATACCCAGTCAATCCTGAAAGAGACAAACTGATTATGTATTGTGTTTATCGCTTAAACTAATACATGAGTAAACATCCTTACACATTCTTCTTTCTCACTTGATAAGCAATACGAGAATGATGGGTAACTAGATTACGCATGTTACTCCTCACAGTGTAATGCAATTCATAAAATGGGGAATATGTCAAAGTTACAACAACCCGACCAAAGAGCAGACAACAGTCGAAGGTCACGAATGGGTCTTCCACCCAGCGAGAAAATCCCGCAACCATATTTTTTTCGCAGGTGATCCCTAAATAAATTGTGTACTAGTTCAGTGAAAATGGGCGTCAGATATAACTTAAAAATTTAAACATGTATATTTATAACAATTTAATAAAAACATAATATATCTGGAAATCTTTTCTGTTTATGTCAATACACTGTGCAAACATGTTTGGGATTTAAAAACAAACGAAAACTCGTCCTATCCAGACTCGCTTTACTGATTTCATGAAATTTTGCACTGATCTCTGGTACTAAATGGAGATGTTCAAAATTACCAAAAAAAAATAAATAGATTGCATGCTAAACCACCACGGTAACTGTCTTTAAAGGCAACCATCAATAAGAAGCTACAATATTAATTATAATTATAGGGTCTTTGCATCGGAACTAAACACATTTATTTAAAAACCAGTTGTTGGCATGACACGGGTTAAGTTCTTCTCATATATGTTATGATGGTATGATACTAAACCTGTAACGGGAAGGATTGTGCCTGATATTCATATGATAAAGACATCAGTTTAATTGAAGTCTGGAGATAGCATGTCAGTTAACTGTTGGTAGTATATATTATTTATGTATACTGATTGATTCTTAAAACGATTTTTGTGTTTCATGTTTGATTCTTGTACAACTACTTTTCATGCTTTTCATACTTCTTTCTCTTTAGAATAAATCAACATCTGACTTATCTGTGGATATTGAACATACCAGATTTTCGAAGTAGCACAAATGTCTTGAAGATAAATTTTGAACCAATAAAATATCTCGTCAGTTTTTTTTTTTGCTTTGCGAAACAGTTCTTTTAATCTTTAGCAACACCTTAATCATTTTTAAATGTTTCATCTCCATATTGACAAGACTGAGGAATAGAAAAACTGTATCAGCCCTTAAGAAAAACGTGACATTCTGGAACCATAAATTTTGACTTCAGAAACAAGTCTTACTGTCCTTCTGACAATGATACAGGTAAACGGAATTAGTAATCGACAATCAATGGCCAGATGAACGTGAAGTGACACTGCAATGTCAAAAAAATTTGATTACGCAACGCCATTTGTGATTCGTGTTTACGGTCGTAACTTCAACTGCTTTATCAAATTGACGAATGTTTTTGTGCACAGATTCATGCCATAAAAATTTAAACCGCGTTATGCGTCTACTTTTCTACATTAGCTACAGGTATAGAAGGAGGGTTGAGAGCTGATCAATATGTTAAACCCCGCCGCATTTTTTGAGCCTGTCCCAAGTAAGAAGCTCCGGGCCTTTGTTAGTCTTGTATAATTTTTAATTTTAGTTTCTTGTGTACAATTTGGAATTTAGTATGGCGTTCATTATCACTGCACTAGTATATATATTTGTTTAGGGGCCAGCTGAAGGACGCCTCCGGGTGCGGGAATTTCTCGCTGCATTGAAGACCTGTTGGGGACCTTCCGCTGTTGTCTGTTCTATGGTCGGGTTGTTGTCTCTTTGAAACATTTCAAATTATCTTTGATCTATTCTCAATTGTATTAGGTAGCTAGTATTATATCTTTAGTGCGTACAAACCATCCATGTAATGACGAAATGAAATGAAATTAATAATTATATACAACAGATCTACTAGCTAAATATCAAATAGTGGCAAAATTCATGACAACAATTGCAACAGGCGACGGCAATATTGACAGTTAACTAGTTTTCCTACTTTTTTTGCACTTAGTTTTGATGGTTACAAAAATAATTCAATAATTTGACAATAATAAGTTTTTTTTTTTTTAAATGTTGATTGACGTGCTTCGTTCATAATTTTAAATACTTGAATATATTTGCTCCATGTTGCTTTCATTATTAGTGTATCTTGCTATAATTTATTAATAAATAAATGTTTATTTACCGCTACATATATTCTTTTTCAGTTTAATTTCAGTTGCTGAATCTGATATCCACGAGTCAGATGTTTTAATACGGTCAGGTACAGTTATCTCACCCGAACTAGCCTTTCCTACTTGCATTACTGAAATATTATATAGTATGAAAAAATATTCAAAAATGTAAAATACTGTAGGTATAGGAATCCTTTAAACAACTGTTAATAGTAGTATAATACCGCCTAACTTTAATGAACTGTTCTTATGATATTTCGGTGTTTACACTAATTATGGAGTATATCTCTCCGTATTGCTATGATAGTCCTGGGCTTGTATTTTCTATCATGATTTTTTTATAGCTGGCTGCAACAAGGAACCGTTTAACCGAAGAGTTCCAAATTGATAAATTTGAAATCATCCGATCATGTATTTAACGGAATCCATAACAAGTTGGTTGATCGGTACGCAATATCCGTTTCACAGATGATATCGGATATGTTTATAATTTCGAAACTGTAATTCTGTTCCCTTTCCACAAATTTGATCAACAGAATTAGACTTTTTACCGGGTTTGTAGTAACATTGGTAACACGACGGTTTCCATTTATGAAGCAGGATCTGCCTCCCCTTCCGGAGCACGTAAGATCACCTCAAGTTTTTGGTGAGATTCGTGTTGCTTAGTCTTTACTTTTCTTTGTTTTGTCTTGTATACTCTTGTTTATCTGTTGACTTTTAAGCCGTGCTGTTGTCAGTTTAATTTTTATCTATGGGTTTGAATGTTCCTCCTGTATCTTTCGCCTTTTCCTTACCAATTGACTATTAAAATTAATATACTAAACATAACAACTGCACATTACATTTGGTTCAAATGAAGTTGTATGCTCCTTTTTTTAAAATTGATTGGTAAATATATTTGCAATTATTTATTTTGAAGGAATATTTTACTCATTAAGTCAGCATGTTTAGTAAATGAAATGAGATAAAAGAACAATTGAAACGTTCTTGGATAATTAGTATTAAATGTAAGTATTTTTTTAAAGTAAATGTGCAAATGGTCATCCCAGTTTTCATTACTTCAAGTGTAACATGCTAAGTTTCACATAAATGTATGTATACTCACAATTACACACACACACACACTTAAAATGGAACTAATAAACTGAAGCACATAAGTCACCAGCGCTTAAAAACCTACCGACATTTTCCTTTGCAACCACTAAGGATGATTCACCGTCAATAACATCGTTGTATGCATTACTATACTCCGTTACTGCGTTTACTAGTGAAGTAACACCACCTAAACCCTAGTGAAATAAATTGACATTCCAGAGCTTTGTTTTATAATAACGTGTTTCTTTTTTTTCTTTTTTTTCAGCTTGCTTTTATTTCTCTGCCAATGCATTACTGGTCTTTCTTTTTGATATTTACTTTTGTATCTTTTTTAGTATTATTTGTTAACACCAAAAGATACGTGACACATATTGAAAGGACGTTCTAACCCATAAGTTGAAAATACACCGACAACACCATGACTGACCAACACAAAAAGTACACAAAACTTCAAAAACTTTGGTAATATCAGGTACTTATTTTGTGTTGCTCATTCATGTTCAATCCCGTTGATCAGTCTGGCAGGTTCAGGAGAATACTTTAAGGTAAAAGGGAACGGGATTGTAATTGATTTGATTGTTGGTGATTATCGCCATGATGTTTTGTCACTAAATAATTCAAAATTTGGTGACTATGTTGAACTCATCTATCCAATCGAACTATCCAGATAAAGAATACAACAGATACAGTTAAGTCGGCCTCATATCTTGACTTATATCTAGAAATTGACAATGAGGGTCGTTTGAAAACAAAACTTTACGACAAAAGCGATGATTTCAGCTTTCCAACTGTGAACTTTCCATTTCTAAGTAGCAACATTCAAGCAGCATCCGCAAGCGGGGTATATATCTCCCAATTGATACGGTATTCCCATGCTTGCATTTTCTATCATGATTTTCTTATTAGAGGGTTGCTACTCACAAGAAAGCTATTAAACCAAGAGTTCCAAATGATAAAGTTGAAATCATCCCTTCGTAAATTTTACGGACGCCACAAAGAGTTAGTTGACCGTTATGGAATAACAGTCTCAAATGATATCGGATATGTTCCTTACGTCGTAACTACAATCCCTTTCCCTTTCATGAATGTGACCTACCTGATTAAGACTATTTACCGGACTTGTTATAATATGAGCAACACGACGGGTGCCACATATGTGGAGCAGGATCTAATTACCCTCTGGAGCACTTACGATTATTCCTAGTTTTTTGTTGGGTTTGTGTTGCTTATTCCTTAGTTTGCTATGTTTTGTTATGTGTATTATTGTTTTTCTGTTTGTCATTTGCATTTTTAACCATGGGGTTGTCAGTTTATTTTCGTTTTATGAGTTTGACTGTCCCTCTGGTATCTTTCGTCCCTCATTTAGATACTACATACTGGATTTACATTTTTTAGTTTCAGCGTTCCTACATGTAGTGTATGCAAATAATCGAAATAAGTTGTAAGTGTTTAAAACATGAAAATGAATATTTGCAACTTACAATTGATATTATATCAACCTGAATATGAAACTTATATCGGTATCTTTCTTTAATTAAACATAATCATGATTTACGACTTACAAAATTACGACACATAGACGCTTGTTTAAGTTATTTAAAACGTTATGACAGAATAACGACTGGGAGAATGTTATAATGTTTTCATTATCTCAATGTATATTATATAAATATAAACCTCGTTGTTAAGTTCTTCCCACGAGTTATGGTTTCTTTCATCAAGTAAATTGTCGCATAGAGATCCAAAGATCTGAAACAAACAGATGACTTTGATTAAATAAAGATAATTAATTATAGATCGTTAGATATGAGTGGCCGTTCGTGTCATTTGCGCGATATTCTAACGCGTTAGTAAAAACTAACGCGTTATTTTGTACAACTAACGCGTTATTTCTTCATTTTTACGCGTTATTATACAAAACTATCGCGATACTTTTGTATATTGTACAAATGTAATCTATCGCGATATTTTATTGGAATTATCGGGTTAATTTTTGATATTTGTACAATGATGTTAACCAATCACAAGCGCGGTTCTATATTGAATCTGAAGAGACAAGGGAGATAACATTAACAATAAAAAATTATAAACAAGAGTTCCCTCAACCAACATACATAGCTAAACTCAAGCCTTAATAAACAAGAGTTCCCTCAACCAACATACATAGCTAAACTCAAGACTTTATAAACAAGAGTTCCCTCAACCAACATACATAGCTAAACTCAAGACTTTATAAACAAGAGTTCCCTCAACCAACATACATAGCTAAACTCAAGACTTTATAAACAAGAGTTCCCTCAACCAACATACATAGCTAAACTCAAGACATACTACGTAGAACTTGAACAACCTAATACTGTATCTATTAGTAAAAAGATAGAAGAGATAATTGGGAAATTGTTTTCTCAAAAAGAAATAGATATGAAAACATATAATTTTCTGACACAGAGTCATAACCCAAAACATGGGCACATGTATTTTCAACCTAAAACCCACAAAATTAACCCAGAGGTAGAAAAAATATCATTAAACAAGGTTTTAACCATTCAGATATTGAGGTTGCATATAGACCCATTGTCAACAAAAGCAATTCCCCAACTTGTAGAATTGAAAAATTCTTAGATCTAATTTTTAAACCTTTATTGAGGAAAGATCCATTCTTTATTCAAGACTCTAAAGATTTTATTGTAAAATAAGAGAAAGAAAAGATAGAAAACAAATGTTTTCTGATTGCCTATGATTTTACTTCGATGTATACAAACATGCAAATAAAAGATTTGCAAGAAACATTAGTCAACAATTTAGAAAAAAATTGACAAGCTATCATATAATTTTCAAATCCCCAATTTAGCAGATTTAGCTGAGCTAATTAAAATAGTATTAGAAAACAATGAATTTGAATTTAATGGACACATCTATAAACAGATAATAGGCGCCCCCATGGGAGGGATTTTATCGCCTACATGTACGTACACAGATTTACATCTGGCCTCTATACTAAAGATGATATTGGATAAATTCCAGTACAGAACACACATTAAATTACACTGTCAATATAGAGATGACGGCTTTATGGTCTTCACTGGTAATATGTTACAAATAGAGGAATTTTTTAGCATTGCTAATAAGATCGACAATCTGTTAAAATTTACTTATGAAGTATCTGAAGAGTTAATGACCTACCTAGATTTAGAGGTTTATAAAGGTAATAGATTTCATATAAATGGAATCTTGGATGTCAAATCTCACATTAAAAAGACAGAAACTTATCAATTTGCCACCAAATAGCTCTCATCCACAGAGTACCTTTAAAAGTATCACTGTGGGAGAAACTATACGGCACATTAGAAACAATAATAATGAAATCGATTTGAACAAGCACCTAATTAACCTTGAACTAAAATTAGTAGCCAGAGGATACAATAAACCAATTACAGTACTAGATATCTGATTTCAGATACAAAGTTAAACTAGAAAGACCATTAAGAAAAATATACCTTTGACTCTCATAACTAAATATAACCCAGCAGTTAAAGGGCTGGGTAGAGCATTAACAAAGTCCCGGAATATTTTACAGTCAGATGAAGTATGCAGACAAATTTAAAAAAAAAGTGCCTATCATTGCGTATAAACGCAGCAGAAATCTTAAAGAATATTTTGCCGAAACCCGGCATTAGTTGGGAGACTTTTGAAAAGGGACCCAAGGTAGGCCACTTATAGAGTGAGCCAATCTAAAAAATCCCGAAACACCGTTATTTTAAAAGAATTAATACCTTAGGCAATCAGAAATAAAGAAAAACGGTGTAAAGTCTTGAGTTTAGCTATGTATGTTGGTTGAGGGAACTCTTGTTTATAACATTTTGCATTAATTCCAAAACATAGAAGTAACAAAATCTCTCATTGGATGATGCTTATTTCCGTATTATCGCGATAGTTTTCATAAATATCGCGTTAATAGTGAAAACTAACGCGTTAGTTTTATAATATTTTAAAGTAAAAGCAAAAATGAAATATCGCGATAGTTTTGTATAATAACGCGTTAAAATGAAGAAATAACGCGTTATTTTGATAAAATAACGCGTTAGTTTAACAAAATAACGCGTTAGGTTAACAAAATAACGCGTTAGTTTTTACTAACGCGTTAGAATATCGCGCAAATGACACGAACGGCCACTCATACTAACTTAGATACATAGTTGTCATTTCTCTACCATTTACTTCATAATTCTTATTATTTACAAATATTGACATTTAGAGAATTTTAATAAGAATAAATAAAACTTGAAATTTACTGTTCCATGTGAACATTTTGCATATTTTATGCATAACCTAAGTAACAAACCTCTAGCTGATCAACTGTAAGGTCTTCTGTGTGGTTGGTAACATACTTGGCAATATCATTCAGTACAGCTGATGACGTCAGCAGGTCACCTGACCGTAATTCATTATTAAGTCTTTCCACTTTTCTGTGGAAAGACTTATTGTATTTGTTCTGATTATTATTATTATTAGGTCTTTCCACTTTTCTGTGGAAAGACCTATTGTTTTTCTTCTGATTATTTTTTTTTTTTTTTTTTTTTCTTCCGCCTAATTTTGTTCTTGCGATAAACATTTGTTTCGCAATATGTCGCTTAGATATTTGGTATATGATATCGAACAGTTTATGCGCTTTTGAAATTTACCCTGCGTAAACGAATACTTTTCTTTGTAGGAGTTATCTCCCCAAACACTGTTTTCCTTGTTAGCGCATCTCCTTCGCAACCGTAAAAGATTATGACAAATTTATTTTACAAAATTGCTCGTTATATCCTTCGCATGATTTGTCCTATTTTGACCGAAGCGATATGACCGCTCCATATGAGAGTTATTTCCCCTTATGCATCTGATATAAGTGATATGAATTTCTATCTTATAAATCATAAGTGATAGAGACCTAGGATCTTTTGATTTGAGGTCCTTGGTCCCAAAAAATGAAAATTAGGTCAAGGTCAAAGGTCAAGGTCATATTATAATATTTGAATTTGGCTTATTTTCACTTATATCCAAAGACTGTATAAGATATCAACAAATTATTTTTACTAAATTGTTAGTTGCGACATGTCGTAAGATGTAAATTTTGATTGCAAGCGTACGTTGAATGTAAAAGGGAGTTTCCTCCCCTCTTGTATTTAAAAATACGCGTTTGGTGATATAACTCATTAACTAAATATAATAAAGACCTATGGTCTTTTGATTAAAGGTCCTTGGTTTATGACCTTGAAATTGATCTCAAGGTCATAGCTTAATTTGACGTTCTAGATTTTGACCTTTGCTTTTATTCTATATGTATACATGATAAAGATATACAACTTTTAGAAAAAGGTATCAAACCATTTAACCTTGTAAAAAACAACCGGAAGTGACCTTTTGTAAACCGGAAATAGCTATTTTTTTGTAATTTATTAATATAAAAGTATATAGAACCAGATATTTTTGGAATCAGTGTCAAGTAAATATTCAAATATAATCGGAAGTAACATTTTTCAAACCGGAAGTAACAAATTATCTCCCTTATTTAAAAAAAATGTATGGAAACAATATATTTTTGGAATCAGCTTACTAGGAGCTATCATTTGACGATTGAAATGACATTTTAAACTTAGTTTCACAACTTTTCATATCAAAATACATTGTTTTGATGGAAAGACCTTCAATTGTTCTCTGAACAATTGGTTTTTAATTATTATTATTATTATTATTTTTTTTTTCCGCCAACTTTTGTTCTTGCGATAAATGTTTGTTTCGCAATATGTCGCTTAGATATTTCTCATATTGTATCGTATAGTTTATGCGCTTTTAAATTTCACCCTGCTAAGACGAACAATTTTCTCTGTAAGAGTTATCTCCCTATTCACTGTTTATCATGTGTGTGCATCTCCTTCGTAACAAAAAAAGATAGCGACAAAATTCTTTTTACAAATTGTTCGTTACATCCTCAGAAAATTTTGGCTAATTTGGATCGAAGCGATTCGATGAAATTTTATAGGAGTTATCTATCTTTACGGAATAAATTTGTCGGTATGTTTTTTTAACTCATAAACCGTTAACCGTATAACCCTGGAATGTTTTTATTTGAGTCCCCTGATTCCTAACTTAGAAAATTAGGTCAAGGTCAAAGGTCAAGGTCATATTTTAGATTTTCATATGTCTTTGATTTCCCTATAATTCTTGAATGGTTATAGATACAGAAAATTTAAGCAGTGAAAAATGTTAAGTACTTCAAGGGGCAACTTTTTTACATTATGACTATATTGATTTTACCATCATGTAAGGGACATAACTCCCATCGATGGTTTTTAAAAAGCCATATTTAGGCAAAACTCTTAAACAAAGGTCCTTGACCCATAGGGTCTTTTGCAATGACCTTGTGGAGCAATGACCTTGACGAAGGTCACAAGGTCAAAGGTCAAGGTCATCAAATTATGTGGTTTTGGCACTTTTAAACAGTTTTATGTGTGTTTGAATTTCAACCAACCAACCAACCAACCAACCAACCAATCAATCAATCAATTAATCAATCAATCAATCAATGTTTCCGTTTCATGTGTTTGATACGGGATTCAAGGTCTCTTTTTTTTCGCTTGTTTTAATTAAGCCTATCAAACGTGTTTAACCAACATGTTTAACAAATATGTTTAACTAACGTGTTTAACCAACGTGTTTAACCAACCAACCAACCAACCAACCAACCAACCAACCAATCAATCAATCAATGCATGTTTCCGTTTCATGTGTTAAATACGGGATCCAAGATGTTTTTTTTTCGCTCGTTTAAATTGAGCCTATCTAACGTGTTTAACCAGCCAACGTGTTTAACCAACGTGTTTAACCAACATGTTTAACCAACCAACCAACCAACCAACCAACCACCCACCCACCCAACCAATCAATCAATCAATCAATGCATGTTTCCGTTTCATGTGTTAAATACGGGATCCAAGATGGTTTTTTTCGCTCGTTTAAATTGGGCCTATCTAACGTGTTAACCAGCCAACGTGTTTAACCAACGTGTTTAACCAACATGTTTAACCAACGTGTTTAACCAACGTGTTTAACCAACTTACCAACCAACCAACCAACCAACCAACCAACCAACCAATCAATCAATCAATCAATCAATGCATGTTTGCGTTTCATGTGTTAAATACGGGATCCAAGATGGTTTTTTTCGCTTGTTTAAATTGAGCCTATCTAACGTGTTTAACCAGCCAACGTGTTTAACCAACGTGTTTAACCAACATGTTTAACCAACCAACCACCCAACCAATCAATCAATCAATGCATGTTTCCGTTTCATGTGTTAAATACGGGATCCAAGATGTTTTTTTTCCGCTTGTTTAAATTGAGCCTATCCAACGTATTTAACCAGCCAACGTGTTTAACCAATATGTTTAACCAAGGTGTTTAACCAATATGTTTAACCAACATGTTTAACCAACGTGTTTAACCAACCAACCAATCAATCAATCAATCAATGCATGTTTCCGTTTCATGTGTTAAATACGGGATCCAATTTTGAGCCTATCCAATGTGTTTAACCAACGTGTTTAACCAACGTGTTTAACCAACCAACCAACCAATCAATCAATCAATCAATGCATGTTTCCGTTTCATGTGTTAAATACGGGATCCGAGATGGGTTTTTTTCGTTTGTTAAAATTGAGCCTATCAAACGTGTTTAACCAGCCAACGTGTTTAAACTACGTGTTTAACCGATATGTTTAACCAACGTGTTTAACCAACCAACCAACCAACCAACCAACCAACCAACCAATAAATAAATCAATGCATGTTTCCGTTTCATGTGTTAAATACGGGATCCAAGATGTTTTTTTTTTCGCTTGTTTAAATTGAGCCTATCAAACGTGTTTAACCAGCCAACGTGTTTAACCAACGTGTTAAACCAACATATTTAACCAACGTGTTTAACCAACCAACCAACCAACCAACCAATCAATCACTTAATGTATGTTTCCGTGTCATGCGTTTGATACGGGATGCAAGGTCTCTTGAGGTCTTTTTCCCCTTGTTCTAAGTGACCCTATCAAACGTGTTTAATCAACCAACCAACAAACCAACCAACCAACCAATCAATCAACCAACTAATCAATCAATCAATATGTATGACTGTTTATTTATGACAGTTTATTGAAGGAACAAACTCTCAATTATTCAAGAAAATTTTTATTTTATTATTGTTCTTACGTCTCTTCTGAAAAAAAATCCACATATTCTCTGAAACTACAAGTCCAATCGACCTGAAAATTTGCAGTCAGCAGGGCATACATGTACTGAAGGTTCATAAAAAAACTTTTTGCAGATATCTCTCAAGACTTTTCCTAGAAAAAAGAAATGGCAATGCAGTAAAAATCGCTTGCTAGGTCCGTCAATCTCAGTAAAAACCTACAATAAAATGTCCGCTCCGAGATTGAAATACTAATCTGTGTTACAAACAGGTGCTGAAAAATGGACATTATCAAAAAATAATCATTAAATGTGTTTTAAAGTTACACCGGATCGATTAAATCCAAAACATGCACTGCTGGTGAACTGTGATCAAAATGTCAATTTCCTACAATGACAAAAGAAATTACATTGTGTACATTCCATCTCTAGACATGTTGTCTGTTCAAGGTCCCGACCTAAAAAGAAATTAAAAGACTAAGTTTTTCTTAATATAAACCCGCGTCACGTGATGTCTCCTCAATATTGCGCGCGCGCTGTATCTAAAATAAAAGAAAAACTTTCCAAACTAAACATGAAACTTCTCCGGTAAGATAATAATATAGACCCTTTACAAAAACAAACAAACAAACAAATACCCCCCCCCCCCCCTTTTTTCCAAATCAATCAATAAAAAAAAAAACAATTATCCATTCATCAGAGGGGAAAGACTGCCTAACAATTGTTTTCAAAACAATTGCTTTATATTTATCTCTTGTTATGTTTTCTAGATCGTCCAGGATAATGGTCACAGGATCAGTTATATTGTCTCCAGACAATAGCTTAGCTGTCTAAAGTGATTTAAAAACACCAATATTAAAATAGATCAAATAGCAATTTGCAAACCAAAAAAAGACGTTAAATCATTTACAAGTATGTCATCTTTTCAGAACTCGGACTCGTGATGGTACTTCGAATAATAACAATTAGTGTATATCAGATAATTAATACTGGTTCTGTAACTATTTTTAAAAATCGCTAAATTTTGGTTACTAAGCACATTGGTTGCCATAGAAACCGATGACCGGTTTTACCTCTTCTGGATATCTATGAATTTAAGCGCAAAATGGCTATTTTCAACATAATTTATCATAATGAATGATTAAGAGAAAGAATGTTTTCTTATGATTTTATTCAATATATGCATTTTATTAATGTAATTTAATAACTGATATTTTCATATTCATTTTCAATCAAAATAACATGCACCCCCCTTTTTATGTGGTTTGCATAAGGTAAAAAATACCCTTTTGTGGTCATTTTTGAATGCTCACAATTTTTTTTTGCGGACACCTAAATTAGAGTCAACCACAAATTCAATAAAACCATAGTCTTATCTTATCAATGATGTAAAAAAGCTATGGGAAAGTATGTGTCATTTTTTTGTTACCATGGATACAAAATGAAAATTTTTCATTTTTTCATTTTTTAATTTTAAAATTTTTTGAGAATAAATGTTTCAAAACCTAATTCTGCAGAAAAAAAAATATAACAATGATAATAAAACAATTTTGAAAAAGTTTCAGTTTCTTAAATTTGCACAAAAGTAGGAAAACTAAAATGCTGTATACACACATGTGTATATTTAAATGATTATGCTAGTATAGTATATCCATAATGGTGTAACCACTTGAAGGAAACTAACACAATTTCTCTAATCTGGTTAAAAGTGCTGATTATGAAGAAATTTTAGTTTGTTTCATGATCATGAAAAATATACAAGAAAAACAATTACTCATTCTAGAAAAAAAATCCTCATTCTAGAAAAAAACAATTCTTCATTCTAGAAAAAAAAAATACAATTTAGAATATAATTCGTTTTGGTCCAATCATTAGTGTACCCCACCAAAGGGAGATAATTCGTATTGTGAGGAATATTGCACGATGACCATTTTTTTAGAAATTAATTTCACATGTTTCTAGGTAGATTACCCATAACTTTTTTTGATTTTTGACTAAAACAAGAATGGAATTAATTGTTTTTGCGTTTCTTTTTAATAGAACTAGCCGCATGATTTCACAGCACTACACCAAGTATTGTATTTTTCTCAAAAATCGCCACTTTCTCCGCTGTTACCATGGTAACCAACCAATATGAATATCGCTTGGCATTATTTTTCTGACTAGTCTTATAGGATCTACATATCAGCCAATTTTCAGAAAGATCGGTGACTATGTGTGCCGAAAAAGTTTAATCGGTTACAAAGAATGAGTATTAAAGGAGTAAGTACGGTAATAGTCCAGTCGATTTGTGCAGATTTTTGACAAAATTGCTCAGATTGTGGTAAAAGCATGAAATTTTGCATAGTAGTAGTATATATCATGGACAACATTTTAAGCTATAGACCCAATCTGAAAGTCGAATTTGGTGGAAGAGGCGGCCATTTTAAAATGGCGGCCGTTTGATCTCAATAGATTAATAATAAAAAATCATGAAAATGATATTAGAGAAGATATTGACATGAAATCTGGATAATAGAATAACAATGCTGAATCCAATTGTCTTGTAGAACAAAAGTTTTGGAAATATTACCCATATTGAATGGCGGTAATTTTGAATTTTTTTTTAAGCCAAAGTATGTAGTCCTTATTCGATATAATAAAAAAGATGCATTGTGGAAGATAAACAAATGTATTTGTTTGAGCTATATAAACAGGACAAAATGCGAGCCTATCACCCTCCCCGAGTAATTCTTCTGTTTTGTAGCGGGTACAAAAGCATTAAAACGCGGATACGAAGAGGATCATAAAATGAACTATTACTCTGAAAGCAATATTCGTGCAACCGCTTGTTCAACATAGAATAATAGGAGAATTTTATTTCATACGTACAAATAAAGCAAGAAAATATGTGTATACCTGTCGTTTATAATAGTTGACTGATTACTGGATAATTCGTTTTGTTGATATTGTTCATTTGAAACTACTTTCAAAAACCTTGATTGCAGACAGAATAAATTTTACATCATACAAGTAATGTTATAAAAACATACACTGCTCAAATGTTCTCAATTGACGTTAAAAATATCTAACAATAAATGAAATGTACATGTTTTGTCAAATCACACTCTGTTTATTCTATCGCATTGTCCTCCACATTAACATAGAGTAGTACAACTTAATACTGCCTTTACACATTTGCATTTCCTTAGTAACCATGTTCATTTTGACTTATAAGTTAAGCGCTTGCTGCAGGAAATTATTATATAGTCATATGGTATATTCATCACAGATGACAAGGACTGTCATCTGAGGCTTCATATATATTGATTTTTTGGTAGCCATTTTAAATGATGGCCATTTTGAAAACATGAATTTTCAATATGTCATCATTCGCTAATCTTATTAGTTCACTGTTTGAATTCATACTTTAATTACTAATTTATATTGGATATTCACAAAGCGGTCAGATAAGGCATGCACATGTTTACAAAATTAAGATATCAGTATCAAAATTTCTGTTACTTACACGTTTGCCTAAGTAACTTTTTAAAACAGAAATTACATATATATTATATAATTTATGACTGAAAGATTTTTTTGGAAAAGATCAAAACTGTAGATTTCGAAAACACTGGAACTAGATATCAGAAAAACATAATAGGCAACTAGACTCGAAGGAATGTGTGAAACGGCAAGAGAGGACATGTAAGGGTTGCAATGCCAAGCAGGTATAAATAGAACAGTCATAGACATTTGAGCTGGCAATCACTCTTTTGATACAAGCATACGAAGATGTTTGGTCTTGAATTGGTTTGATTTTCGCTCAATTCAAAACAGTTGAATGAGGGCTTTGGAACTGCAGAAGCACTCCAGAATCACAAGGCAAAATGGCACAAATCATGTCAAACAAATTTTCAGACCTCAAAATATTTCATCAGCAAAAGGGAAAACATACTTCTGATGTTGAAGATAAGTTCCCAATTGAAAGGAAACAATAAGTAACCAGACACTGTAAAGATGAACTGGACCAAAAAGAACAATGACTGCAATGTATTTTTTTCTGCGGTGATGTATCTGAAGATCTCCATGATACATCGACATTTTCAAATCGACAAAAATAGGGCATGACTGTGCACTTGTACTACAAGACATATTCTTATAGCCAAAGTAAGAGCTGGAGATGTCAAATCACTAGTATCATGCTTGATGATTGATGAAACTTGACAACATAGCAAATAGGCAGAATAAAAGACACAGAAAGATAGCCAGGAATCTTTTATCCTTGGAGTTGTGCTTTCCTAAATAATAAAATACATTGATGGCACATGGTCTGGAAGAGGTATTGCACCAATCTCCAAGCTTGCAGATCACGCTAAATTGTACAGTAAACGCCTGTAACATCTTGGAGTTAGCATGGAAGGAAGAACTGATACAACGCAGTTAACAAAATTGGAATGTAGCTGCCATAGGATATCTATAAGCATACAAGCAAGATAAATTAGTGCTCTTCATTTTCAACAAATGTAATCATGAAGCTCTGAAACAGACTCATAATAAAAGAGTAAAAATGAAGGCATCACCATAGCCATAGCAGGCAAAATATATATGCTTGATACTAAGAATTACTTTACAGGGACACTCAATAACAGCTGTTGACACGACTCAGTTCAACAGACATAAGTTTCCTTAGTAAGAATGGTACAAGATGGCCAAACATCGAGACACAGTCCAGAAATATCGTTGAGTGGCAGACAAGACTTACCATTTCTCATCTATAATAGTTCAATTGTGCAACTCGTCGTTGAAAGGATACAACTGACTTATCGGTCCTCAGATAGAGAGTAAGATGTCTCAAAGATTGTGGAACCGATTCATTTAGAACATTGAATGTCCCTGTAAACCTTTTTATAGTAACAAGCTTAACTCTTCAAACTATTCTAGTTACTTGGAAGAGGCCTTCATAATCACGACTAAAAGACATGGCCTGTTTCAGAACTTCCCCAACATATTCCTTGAGAATCCGAAGAAAGACGCAACCTTTCATGCGTGCTTGCATATTATCTATGGCAGCTAGTATTCAATTTTTCAGAAGTGTTGTATTAATCATTCCTTCAATGCCAACTTATATTTACTAAGGACGTTTACTGTACAATTTACCAATATCATCAATTTCAAATATTAAAACAATATCTGTTCCAGAGTGTGAGCCGTCACTGTTTTCTATCAATTTGGCGAGCCCCATTCCATGGATAACAGATTCTTGACTTTTTTCTGTGTCTCGAATTCTGTCTAGTTGCCTTGCCGTGCAGTTTTAACAATCATTTAGCATGATATCTGCTCCTGAAATATTAATCTCCACCACTGAGTCTGGCTAAAAGAACAATGGTTAGTATTTCAAGTGACAGTCACATACGTGGCTGGCTATTTTACTGGTATTTTCAATCCGTGACTTATCTTCATGTTAGACTTTTTTCGTTTTTCCTGGCAAAATATATTTTGATCTTAAGATTTGCTTTGACAGGATAAGTACCTTTTGCCTTGTGATTCTCCCATTACATGGCCTTATTCAACTTGGAACAGTTGTATGCTTACAAAAATGACTGATTACCAGCTCAAATGTCTATGTCTGCTCTTTTGGTATTTGATTGACATTGTAAATCCTCATGTGTCCTCTCTTGGTGTTACGGAGTTCTTTCCGGTCTATTTATTATTTGTTCAGCTCCAGTGACTTTAATACCTACGTATTATTCCTTTTCAACATACAGTGGTCATAACTTATATCGTATATACGCATTTTTTGGTGGTGAAAAAGTAACTAAGCCCTACATGCTAAACTGAAATTAAAAGAATTTACGCGTGTTTTTTTAAATACATTTATTTGTTAACATATGCCTGCCTTATTTGAGCACTTGGTGAATATACTCTATATGAATAGCAAAAGTCATAAATAGAATCATATTCAAAACAGTGTAGCTGTGGCCATTGATTGACAACCTTAAATTATCCCATTGACTGGGGCAGATTATGTGAACGTTCGCTGTAACAACCGCTGCTCACTATGTACTTGTTAAAGGCACTTAACTGTGAGGTCACAAAAGGTTCTCGACACCTAAATAAAGAAATTAGAAAAACTAATCAGGAATAACACGATGTTTTGATTTATATCAAAATTATAAATCAAAACATAAAGTTATTCCTGATTAATTTTTCGAACTATTTTAATATTAAAGGCGTTAAGAACCTTTGGTGACCCCAGAGTTTAAATTCTATAATAAGTAAGTAGTGAGCAGTTGTCGTTACAGACACACGTTCACCTAATCTGCCCCAGTCAATGGGATAATTTAAGGTTGTCAATCAATGGCCACAGCTACACTGTTTTGAATATGATTCTAAATGATTAGAAAAACTAGTTGTTAATGCATATAAAACTTAGTATTAATTTGAAAAAACGATTTAGGATAGCGAATAATGATATATTCGAAATTTACGTTTCCAAAATGGCCACCATTCAAGATGGCCACCTAATACTTCAATAGTCCTCAGTTGATAATCTTTGTCATAAGATATACGAAAGTTTATCAAAATTGGTAAAGTAATATATTTTTCATATTTTTTCCAATAATTTTATTAATTTTTTGGACATAATTTCAAAATGGCCACCCAGAGCCGCCATTTTGATTTTCTGAATTGGGTCCATAGCTATAAATGTTAGTTATGACCTCAACTAACACTCTGCAAAATTTTATGCTTTTACCACAATCTGAGCAATGGTTTCACAAATCGACTGGACTATAAGGGCCATATTTGGCCTATATTTGGCTCCGATTATAAAATTGATTGGCACAAGATAACATATGTTTTAAGTTGTCTTAAAGACATATTTTAAAGTAAAAAAGGACTATTTGTGTCAAAGTTTTATTCTAATGCGTTGATAGCTATATATATAGTTATCAAAGGTACCAGGATTATAATTTAGTACCCCAGACGCGCGTTTGAATTCAACAACCAAAATGCGCTCTATGTTTCCTTTCCAATAATCCATGCAAAATTAACCAATTTCCTTAGATTTTTTGTGGAAAACTTAAATGAGTACTGTTTGTGATGTCATCAGTAAAAGGGCGGGAACGTAAATTTTCAACAAAAAAGCTCACTTCCCATTTTGTTAATGTATAAGCTACGATTCGTTGTGGTATTGGTCAATAAATCCTAATTTGAAATTTAAAGTAAAAAATAGGGCCATTTTATGGCCTTATCGAATCTTCTCCTTCAACGAAGACACTGGCGCTCGTTGTTTTTGTTTACAATTGATTAAAGTTTTCACCACCAGTGTTTCGTTTATCAATATACTTACCAACGAAAATAAGAAATTATATATTAAGCAAAAGTAGTTGGAATGGTATACGTTACAAACACTATGTACAGCAACACCAATAATCAAGATATATGTTTAGTTATAGACACAAAATTGTTGACAACGTAAGTTTCAATTTCCTATTGTAAGAATATAACACTGTCATTTCATCTATAAAAAACAAGGAGTATTATTAAACGAGACGTATATAAAAATTGACATTAAACACCGAAATGTAAACAGTTTGACATCCGTTTTCATTTAACTGCTACACTATTTTATTTAGGGGGCAGCTCAGGACCATCTCCGGGTGTGTGATTTCTCACTGTACTGACGACCCATAGGTGGCATTCGGTTGTTATCTGCTCTTTGGCCGGGTTGTTGTCTCTTTGATACAATCCATTTCTTAATTTTATACATCTTTTATAAACAACTGTTAACATTAAACACCAAACTATTAATTCCCTGACTCTCAAAAACTTAGGAATAATTTTGTTTTAAATGAAAATAATTAGTCTAAAAACAAGAATGTGTCCATAATACACAAATGCCCCACCTGCACTTTAATTTTCTATGTTCAGTGGACCGTAAAATGAGATAAAATCTCTTATTTAGCATTAAAATTTGAAAGAATATATCATAGGGAACATGTGTACTAAGTTGCAAGTTGATTGGATTTCAACTTCATCAAAAACTACAACAGCGAAAATTTTTAACCTGAAACGGACGAGCAAACGAACGGACAGACGAACGGATGCACAAACCAGAAAACATAATGCCCTTAAATGGGACATAAACATGTTGCTTCAGCCATAATAAGATCATATCAAGATTTGAAAGAATAATTGTATTGAACTTAATTCATATCAGCACCTTTTGGTTCAAATCTTAAACTTCCCTAAAATTGACAAAACTTAGTTAATTTGAAATCAACAGTTTGATAATTACAAATTCTTCTGTGCAACGCACTATTGAAACTATGGAATAATACTGAATGTTGTTCGTTGGCACGGCCTCGCTTTCTACATGTTTATATGCCTTGTACAATTAATATTGATGTTTCGAGACAATGTAAGGTTATTCTATATGAATAAAACCACTAGACAAGTACAATATATATATCAATTTCAATTATTCTAATTGCATCTTCTTTTTTTTTATTTGTAGATGTCATTTCATGTCAAATAAAGAAAACAGAAGTATATCGCTATTCGAAAGTAAAAAATCGATTAAGAGAGAAAACAAATCCGGGTTACAAACTAAAACTGAGTGAAACACATCAAATATAAGAGGAACAACTATAACTTATCATTACTTGTTATGAACAATTCAACATGCATTTACTATTGCGTCTTTGAGTGCACTTGTTCGTTAAAGTTTGGCATTACAAAAAATCCCAGGAACTTCTGTTATGAGCATCAGGGCAGGTATGCCTGCCTGTTTTAATTGCAACTATCATTTTTGTATAATTAAAAAAGAAACTTTCAGCAACGATTCTAGATGTAATTGGATTCTAAGCTTGTTGTTTGATTCCAAAATAATCTAATTGATGTTATGTCTTATTGACAACGTTACAGCTAAGATAAAATCACATCTATTTGATATACATATAAATCTCTTGTACGTTCTTTATGACTAATGTAATGGTTATGTATATGCTGTAAAAAAGTATATATACCACGTATGAAAGAAACTTATAGTCATAGTGTATACAGGATTTACCTGTTCTCTGATATGTTCTATTGAGTTACTTGTACAATTTCTGTAGTTCGGCTGTTGCCATTTTCCATCATTACTGCAGTATCTAGAAGCATTACCCGTGTATTCACCAGTGCATGCTGCGGTAGCTAGAGTGCTCTCTGCTGTTTTACTCCAATTAGTATGGAAGTTGTCCATATTTTCTACGCAGTGATCTGCTGATTCTACAATTGGTAAGTAAAAGTATTTTCAAACTCAAGTTTCTCTTAAGAAAACAACAATTTAAATATTGATTTTAGTTAGAACAATGTGATTTATAAAAGATGTGATCATATATATGTGCTCTTATTTTCAGACAAGCCACACTCATAAAAAAGTATGAAAAAGACGTATCGAAAAATAAGATGGGAAAGGTTAGAGAGGTTTAATTTGTGTGTAAAATAAACTGAATAATAAGAGCTTATATACATATCTTACTTCGTTGCTTGTCGCATTTTAGAAAATCATGAGGAGTCGCACAGCTGCAGATATTACATATAATTAAAAATGCTAATAACCATACTAGACTATTGCAGCACGTCTTCTACTGATCACATGATTTAACGATCTAGCGCTTTTTTCGAGCCATAAACATGCAAACAGGGAAGACACAAATGAAGTAAAAATAATTTTTATATAAGTGATGGTTGTTAAATGGTCCTGCTGAATGATGAAATGACCAAATATATTCACCGTTATGAAAACTTGTCTGTTTCAGCAGCTATGGTCATAACATTATCATAAAAACAATCAAATATGTGTTTTGATTGAATGAGAAGCTATGAAATACAATCTGCAATTTGTTGCTATAGTAACCGTTATACTTGTCTCTATGCATTTTCGTCATCAATTTAGTGTTGCTCGATCTCGAACTTCATGTTATGTACAGTGTGTATGGAAATATGTACAAAGTAATTAGGTGTCTCTACTCAAAGCTACAAAGTGCAGTACGATTATCGCCTACGATGTTTACTGAATGGTTTTCCGTTGATTCCGGTGTCCGTCAAGGGGATAATCTCGCGCCCACACTTTTTGCATTGTTTATTGATGAATTGGTACCACTCATTAACGGACTCTCTTGTGGCGCATTAATCGGTGACGATATGATCAGCTGCTTGCTATACGCTGACGATCTAGTTCTTTTTTCGGGAACTGTTGACGGACTACAAAATCAGCTCAATGCTCTTAACGATTGGACAAAGACACAATTAATGAACGTTAACACAGAAAAGACAAAAATTATGCATATTCGAAAGACTACAAAGGACAGAACTCAATTTACGTTTCGACTAGGGGACAACATAGTTGCATTTGTAAATAAATATCGTTACTTGGGACTCACATTATCCGAGCATATTGATTATAATGTCTCTGTCAGTGAACTCGTTAGTGCAGGTAGTAGATCATTGGGATCTTTGATATCTAAATTCTTTAATATGGGTAATATGGACTACGACATATTCACGAAAATTTATGAAAACACTGTTATTCCTGTACTTGACTATGCATCCGGTGTATGGGGAGCAAAGCAATATGACAATATCGAACGCTTACATTATAGAGCAATCAGAACTTTTCTTGGCGTCGGCAAAACAACACCAATTCCAGCAATATTAGCAGACATGGGATGGCATCCAGTTTTCATTCACAATCAATGTAACGTTGTCCGCCTATGGTGTCGTCTTATGAACATGCCTGGTCATAGGATTTGCCGAAAAGTGTTTGTTTGGGATCGTGAAATGTCGAGACGTTACCGAAACACATGGTTTAACAGCGCAAAAACTCTTCTGGACAGATGCAATCTTTCACACCTAACTGAAAACGACTCCGCTATCTCAACAAGATTCATACTCGACTCTGTAAAAAGTAAACTTGTAGCAGACTTCAAAGACAAGTGGTTTAACGAAATAAACAGTATGCCAAAGTTGAGGACATATAAACATTTAAAAACCGATTTTTTTGCCGAGCCATACGTACAAAAGCATTTAACAAGGACACAAAGATCTGCAATCGCTAGAATTCGCTGTGGTACTTTCCCACTAGAAGTCGAGCGAGGACGCTATAGAAACATTCCAATCGAACAACGAGTTTGTAAAATGTGCAATACTGGATCTATTGAAGATGAGCAACACTTCATCTTGTACTGTGATCGTTACTCTGTTTTGAGAAATAAACTATTTACTTCAATATCACCAGACCCTGCTTATCCTCTACGCATAAATGAACTTCCTCCAAATGCTGCCTTAAATGAACTGTTATCTAACAACAACAAAAGTATAGCAAACTTTATCTTGGACTGTGATCGTATCAGAAGAGAAATTATTTAACTATTTTACTTGAACTGTTGAATTTTCTAATAATTTAGACATTCGTCCAAAACTATGTGTTATCTATTTTTCAAATTTTGAACTTTAATTTGTCAGTGCATCGTAAGCCTATCTGGCTGGCTGTAATGTAATATTGTATTGATATGTATCTATTGTATATATACAGGTTGCACTATAATAAATCATTCAAATCAAAAATCATACAGTGGCCGGCTAGGAACGTGGTTTTTCGAGTGATATGATCGAGCTTTTACTAGTGTGACCATTTTTGTCGAGTGAATATGATCCAAAATGTAAACGAACTGACTTCCTTTCTGACAAGACGTGATATAAAAGCTTGAGACTAATATACAACTTTATACAAGGTATGTTAGTATTTGAGATAAAAAAAAAATATTATCATTCTGACATTTTTTTGCGTTTAAAAAGTTAAATTTAGGTTAAGGTTCACGTATGCTTCAGCAGAGAAATTATTTTTGAAAGTTTTGTATGTTCGCAGTTTTGGATATTTACTTAAGTTTGTAAACCAATCAAGACTATGCTGTTCAAGTAGTGCTGATTTTGTGTTATCTATATCACAACTCTTCTGTGAGGAGGAGTCTGATTATGCATATGTAATAATTGTTCATAACGCAGTTGAACACCATGAGAACTTCCTTTCAATAAAAGTAAAGTGCCTAAAAAATGGAAACTATGGATATCTATAGAGATTTTACAATGTTATTCCTTATTTCGTACGATGCACCAGACATTCCAGCTGGTGATAGCATATACACATTTTGTCTATCATTTCTTAAGAATCGTATTTAAACTAATGAATTATTCACTTCATTGTTCATTATATATGAAAGTTCTAACTAAACACTGGAAAGTAGTTCATGTAGTTGTAGAACGCTTTCCGAATAGAAAATTTGCATTAAATTGAAAAAAAGCTTTCTTTTAATCAACGAATTAAGATGTGTTTTTTTATGATTTATTGGGAATATGTGATATTGTCCTTCAATTAATAACAGTTATAAACTAGCAAAAGTCATTTGTTAAAGTCTAGAATACCTTTTTTCTTATTCAAATTTTCTGTAAAAAAGCCGGACCATTTGTTTAAAAACCCGGACGATTTCATAGTTGTTCTCGAAAAAAAAACCGGATAATAACAAACACTGAATTATTAGGCTAAATTCAAGAAAACATATTTGAAGATTCGAAGTTTCTTCTTGACATTGGCATACTCGAATTAATTTCTACATTCATATAATAGTGCGTACAATATGATCACTACTCTGTTTTAATCTCTAACCTGTACATGTAGCACCGGTCCATTCAACAGCACATGAGCATGATAGATCACCAGAACTGTCCTGACTACAAGATCCTCCATTTGAACAGTAATCAGTATACTGACAAGCATTGTCTGTGGCAAAAAAAGCATAATTCAAACCTTAAACATGCAGATCGAATGTTTTGGATTTAAGATGAAGTGCACATTCTAGGTGATATACCAATTGCATTACAGTGATTATATAGTTTTTCTTTTCTTATTAATGAAATACCTGATCAATATTAATTTTAATTTTCAAAATAAAACACAAAAACAATAGAAAGAGGGGTTAATTCTAAAAGAGCATGTGAAAAAAAATTACTTGACTAATTTATCAATTCTTTTAGATGGTTAAACAAAAATATTATGTTTCGTAAGGAAATATCGAGAGTAACTATATAAGCTGCTTTTTTTTTACTTGTGAGTTAAAATAATGTGTATGAATAATCGTCTAACAATCTTTACCACAACCATGATTAAACTCTCAATTGACAATTACTCCATATGCAATTAACAGTATAAGCAGGATGAACGTATTATTGAACTGCACCATATGTACACATATAGTTATGACCATAGGCGTCTGCTCCAAATTTTGATTTGATCCGGAAGAGTTACACAATCATATTGCTGTTCAGCACTTGCTTTTTATTGTTTTCCGAACCTTTCTAAATTGTGTTTTTTCAAGTTAGAAATAATCATTGTGATATAAACTTCTCGTTTATAATTTAACATTACTGAGTTGATACCGCTGCAACCATTCGACGTTGGTATCAGGAGACCAGTCGTCAGTACATCAGTACTGGAATACTTCATAACACATATTTTTTTAAATGTTGTACTTATAGAAATCGGTTTCTAAAGCCTAAAATTGATTTGGCTATCACTTCATTATCACCTTGTTTTTTGTTTATATGAAATAGCACTTTAAGTATTTTGGTTCCTTAATTAACATTTTTATCTGTCATATATCAAATTTTGAGCGATCCTGATGAAGTTGATTACAGAAAAGCGCAAAAGGGATATATACAGCGTTTTCATTTGTTTTGTTTTTTTCTGAAACACAATGTTTATACGATATCAATAAACATTTAAAATAGTGGCATTTGAACTTTTAAAAAATAAAGTTAAACTTGAATTTACGACCAATGGTAACTCGAAAATTAAGTTTCACAGATTCACTGTCTCTACACACGTTTGTGATATTACAAAATTTGTGAAGGCAAAAACAAATGCTCAATTCTATTTATTACAGAACACATTTTATTGTTTCAAAATGATTTTCGAAAGAAACACCTGTAGAGCACAATATGAAATACAATTGAAAATAGATAAAAGGTAACACCTCCGGACCGGGCACGAATGCTGATTTTTATCAGGTATAGTTGGAAAAGCGGGTATTAAAGCGGTTTTGCTTTGTTATACGGCGTTTCGATAATAGTAAGATAGCACGAAGTATATAGGTTCAAGCCCAGTGAATGGATAAAGTAAAGAATAAGATCTACACTACCAATCTAAGTTGATTCTCTTGGCACCTTTTTTACGCTTATGTTGTTTATCCTTATACCTTTTTTTTTTCCAAATAACTAAATATAATTCTTTCAAATTTATAGTAATTTGGACAAAGTGACGAGTTACCTCAATCATGTCATTTTGTTTATTTCGTAACATATGAAAACCAACTAATCTAAGCATATATAGATTTTTTATTAAAACGAAAACATATATCCTAAAAACGGCTTCATTTATTCATCGTGATTATGAAAATTGATTAAATCATGAACTACTACCCGATCACACATGTTCTTAATTTTATAACAATACTTACATGTACAATTATCAAAATCACTGGCATTAAGACTTGACAGTTGAACATAATTCCGATCCAAACAGTATACATCTTCGTTAGTAAACGACTTTGTTTTCAGCCAGGACCAAAAGGGAACGTTACAATCACAGAATAATTCAAAATTCCTGTTCATACAAAGAATGATAAGAAAAGACATACTAATGTATATAATTTCTACTTTTTTATTAAGTGCTTAAGTTTAGTCCGATACAGATATTGAAAAAAGGACGATGAAAGGTTAAAGCAGCAATACAACGAATGTGTGAAGTATAGCACAAAAGGAAATTGTTGTTTTTTTCTAGATAACAGTGTCAGCTAATATTGGCGTGTACTGATGACATAAAAGTATAAAAATCAATCAAAAATATTATTTTCTTAAATTTGACAAGGATCTGAAACCTAACTGGGTTCTTTTTATCAGAAAACTCAACAAAAGAAATATACTAAAATCACTATTCGGCTGTTGGCAATATAGTTATAAATTATTCATTCTAACATGTCTAATATGACGTGTTTTTTGTGATAAAATAAAAGATATATCTATAAATAGCGCAACCTCAGAGAGATATATATAATAGCTATTAACTCCCGCGCAAATCCAAATATACACATGGAAAAAAGTATTGCAACACCTTGATTTTTTCAAATTTGAAAAATCTGCCTCTTTTTTGGATGAAATATAATAAAATATTTGTATAATATTATTGAAACATAGTTTATGATAACATTGGCATTGAAACGAACAAAAAATGTTTGAAAAAAAATGATTTATATAACCACAATTTTAATAACAAAATGAAGTGTTTTTTGTAAAAAAAGAATGCATTTTACAACTTTTACTGTAGTCGAACCTTACAATGTCAGACATTTCAAAATTAATCTTCAGATGACTGTTCACATCATGGTTGATCGTTATACTCCAAAGAATTAGTACTTTGTGCGCAGCCTCCATTCAAACGGATAACCGCATCTAAACGTCTTCTGATTCCTGCCAAAAATCGACTAATTTGTTGCTAAGGTAGCAGCAACCATTATGATGAAGAGCATTGTTTATTTCATGATGTGTTTGAACTGGGGTGTTCTTTCGCGCAGGTGTCGCCCAATAGTGTCCCATATATGCTCGATATGGTTCAAATCCGGGATACGATCCGTCCAAGGAAGATGAACCGAGCTCCACGATGCTAATTTTCAACTTTAGCGAGCTCCGCACTACATTGGAAACGGAAAACTGTGTGTCTGTTTGTAAGAAAAGGTCTCTGAAATAGTCTTGTCGCACGATAACCAGTAGCGATGAGTCGATCACGAACAGTTCTTGTTAAAAAGCTCCTGTATGCCCACCACTCTCTTTTTAGGATTGTATGCAATGGGTTTCCTTCTGACCAACCTTCATTATGCTTGATTTTCCCTAGCAAATGGTAAAGGGGGTCTTCTTTATCTCGGAAGGTCTTTAACATCGTTTAGTGCCTTATTTTTTTAAAACTCAAATCGACTTATAGTGGAATGGTGATGACCAACAATACGTGCAGTTGTTACAGCGACATCCCTGCATCTCTCATGCTGATAATAAGCCATCTTGCTGCAGTTTAGAGTTGTCGAGGACCCATTATAAGGTGTCAATCACATAACTTTAAAAACTTGGTTATTTAAAGTGTTGAAAACAATGAGGATGAAAACATCTGTTTTGCTGTTTACGGACACAGTAGCTGCATGTGCCGATAAAAACTTATCGGTTCGATATTTATTGATTAAGCTCAGGTGATACTTAAATAATGTTTAAGTTGCTCTATTTTACCAAATTATATCACAAAAAGATAAAAAGTTTTTTTTTTTATTTCAATTTCAGTTTGGTGTTGCAATACTTTTTTCCTTGTGTATATATCGTAAACTCTTGAACTGAATTTTAAATTTGCGTATTGTTTTGCGTTTACTTTTCTGCATTGGCTAGAGGTATAGCGGGAGGGTTGAGATCTCACAAACATGTTTAATCCCGCCGCATTTGTGCGCCTGTCCAAAAGAGGGACGAAAGATACCAAAGGGACAGTCAAACTCATAAATCTAAAACAAACTGACAACGCCATGGCTAAAAATAAAAAAGACAAACAGAAAAACAATAGTACATACGACACAACATAGAAAACTAAAGAATAAAGTGCCTTTGTTAGTCTTGTATTATTTTAACTTTTAGTTTCTTGTGTACAATTTGGAGTTTAGTATGGCATTCATTATCACTAAACTAGTATATATTTGTTTAGGGGCCAGCTGAAGGACGCCTCCGGGTGCGGGAATTTCTCGTTGCATTGAAGACCTGTTGGTAACCTTCTGCTGTTGTCTGCTCTATTGTCGGGTTGTTGTCTCTTTGGCACATTCCCCATTTCCATTCTCAATTTTACATGTATGTGCAAACGCTTAGGAAATTTCAATGTGTTAAACTTTGCAATTGAAAAATAAAAAAATAATTTAAATGCCTTTGGCGTCATATAAATAAACAAGAATGTGTCCACAGTACACGGATGCCCCACTCGCACTATCATTTTCTATGTTTAGTGGACCGTGAAATTGGAATAAATTCTCTAATTTGGCATTAAAATTAGAATGATCTTATCAAAGGGAACATGTATACTAAGTTTCAAGTTGATTGGACTTCTACTTTATCAAAAACTACCTTGACCAAAAACTTTAACCTGAAATTTGCACTATCATTTTCTATGTTCAGTGAACCGTAAAATTGGGGTCAAAACTCTAATTTGGCATTTAAATTAGAAAGATCATATCATAGGGCACATGTATACTAAGTTTCAAATTGATTGGACTTCAACTTCATCAAAAACTACCTTGACCAAAAACTTTAACCTGAAGCGGGACAGACGGACGAACAAACGGACGAACAGACGGACGCACGGACGGACGAACGGACGCACAGACCAGAAAATATAATGCCCCTCTACTATCGTAGGTGGGGCATAAAAACGCTAAAGCTGATTTTTTTTTTTAACCATCAAAATTTGAATAATTTTCTATTTAAATGGAGGTTTAAGGTACGTTTTGGCTATTTTCAATTTTTTGAGCATTTCTAATAAAAGCAAGCCAACTTTGCGGCTGCTTAGTTAAACAACATGTTTTTCTAGTAGTTATTTAAAAAATACTTCAAGCAAGATATATATATTAAATGGATATTATACAATTACTATCTTTTAGTTAAGTAAATATGCGGTTTTATTGACTTTTGAACAAATGATATTCACTGAGGTCGACGGTAGAAGTGAATATCAGTTTTTCAAAAGTCAATTAAACCCCATATTTACCGAAACAAAAGACAGTAATTGTTTTATTCCATATGTAAAAATAAAACAATGAATTTAATGACAAATATCTATCCAAACCAAATTGTACATCAATTTACAAACATTTTACCATAACGTTACATGTAAAAAGCGCGTGACGTTTAGTGCAGTGAATAACACTTTTCTCCAGGTGAATATGCTTTTTTTCTAATTCAAAAAGAGAAACTTACTAAAATGATACTAAATGGAATAATTAGCTTTATCTAACATGAGGTAAAAAAAGGCCAGGCAAACACACTTCAACGTCACTCTCGCTTCAACTTTGTAATTACCGTTTGTGTCCCATTAGAATTGAAATAGTTTTTTGAAGCCATATATTTGTTTAAAATTCACACAACAAAAAAGTCATGGCTTTGGCCGTGATATTTATTTCTTTTTATTTTACTCGCTTACGTGTACTCAAAGGATACAATTCGAATATCACGGCCCAGGTCATTGGTTAATTTCGAACAAATCTTTGGCTTCAATGAATTATTTTATAAAAACAAACGTTGTACTTACAGGGAATGTAAATTGGGGATATATGCAAAAGTGTCATTCCTGACATATTTCAAATTGCTTCCACTCATATATCTGCAATAATAAATATAAAACAAACTTATAATTACATGTATGAAATATAACACGTTATTTCAAATTACTGATGATGTAACATTATGTTGCTGAAACAAAACTAAAATTCAAACTATTGATACCTGCTTGGTCATGCACCGGATCGTCTGGAATAGACGATAACAATACTGATTGTAGGTGTACAATTGATCAGTAATACAGGAAAGTGTTTGGTCTATTGATTTTAATTCATAACCTTGAACATCATAATATAAATAAAACTCGATACTCCAATATACGTGACAGTGTATATTTATATCCAAAAATGTGTGAAAAGCAAAACTTAATATTTCTTATTCATGCCGTTTGGATGATGTACAAACCAAGCATTCCAGTATGTAAAAAAGAATCAGTGCCCATCGACAGGTTTTAAAAGTATAAAGACGTCATACATGGGAAAAGAACTAGTGTATTTGTTCTGATTTTTGTTAGGTTTTTACAAATTGTCTGTGGAAAGACCTATTGTATTTGTTCTAATTATTAATATTGTTATTTTTGTCCGCACATTTTGTTCCTATGGCAATATGTCGCTAAGCAAATGAGATAACAAATTTTTCAATAGACATTCTCTGGTTAATTGTGTGCAGAGTTTTTTTTTCGATACTTTGTATAAACTGAGGCCGTGTTCACATTGACTTAAACTCGATGTTGTGCTAGTGTAACTTACACATAAACTAAACATAATTACGTTTCCATTGATAAAAACTCAATGTTTATAAGTAGTTTAAATTATGTTTTATCTACATGCAGTCGATAGTCGATGTAGGCCTTGTGTAGGTTAAGTGTACACAAAACTAGGCATTCAGAACTTTAATTTTCCCATGTATATTTAAAAAAGAAACGATTTTTATATAAAATTGATACTTTTAACACTTGATAAAAGTAAAAACACAAAAATACTGAACTCTGAGGAAAATTCAAAAAGGAAAGTCCAAAATCAAAAGGCAAAATCAAAAGTCCAAACACATCAAACAGATGGATAACAACTGTCATATAGAATAAAGTTCTTTACAGAAATATTTGTCTAAACCTGATATATCTATTTGTTATAAAAACACTTTACGTAGCCTTAATAACCCCGTATCATGACTAGTCCATCATAATTGCCGAACACATAATTCATTTGAAATGTTCTTCCGAATCGACTGGACGTACACACCGACAGAAATATTTGCCACTGGTCTTTACTCGAACACCGATTCACTCGTAAATGCATTACTGAAAAAGGGTGAGGTTAATTGTTTGTTTGTGTAGTATTTCAGACCCGTTAAAATAAAAATAGAAATAAAAAAAACATTACCCCCTCCATGTCAAATACTCCTTGGAGAACCATTTGAAACAAACAAAAATGATAGAAATGTAGTCATCCTTAAGATCACAATTCGTTTTCTTTGTCTGTAAGCACGCTGATGCAGCCTACGTTTTTAATGCGTAATCGAGACATCTTTAAACTACTGCAAATGATCTAAAATGATTTTCTTTAAAACGACCACTTAACTTTAAAAAAAGGGGGGGATTGGGAGGGGGAGGGGTTCTGAGTCGGAAATGTTTCTCGCGCGAAAGTTTTTCGATGGTACCAATTCATTTTAAACACTTTATTGTATGGGTAGACTTTGGACTCAGAATATTTGTTCATTTTAATCATCTGTATGACCCAAATTTTATTTAATCAAATTGTGGAAAAATCCATTCCCCCTTTTTAAAGTCAAGTCGTCGTTCCCTAACTGCTAGAAAAGTTGTTCGAAAATTTGAATTTGGTTCTACGTAATGAACATTTCAATGACATATAGTTTACAAGTGTGAACAAATCTTATGTACAGGAAGCTAAACAAGGTGTATAGATGTGAACTTTAATGTGAAACCAGTGTACATTACATTGAACCAAATGTAAACATGTTTACTGTACACGGCGTTTGGTGTGAACACGGCCTAACTTTCTAAATGTTACATATTTATATAACGATATAAAGTGAAATCCTTTAATAAGATAATGATCTATCTCTATTAAGGTATTTCTTTCATTACATAACATTGTGTATAGATAAAAGTTGTTGACATTTTATAGATAAGTTATAAATTTGTTAGTTTGTGAAAAATGTAAAACAAAATATCAATTTGGAACTAGAAATTATATTTGATGATAATTTGAAATAGATATACATTGGTGGCCTTCGGCTGTTGTCTGCTCTATGGTTGGGTTGTTGTCGCATTGACACATTCTCTATTTCCTTTCTTAATTTAATACATTGTATTACATTACATCTAATTTTAGAGAACTATAAATCATACATAATTTAAGGGTTTTTTCCACACCTTTGTTGAAGATATTGATTGATGATTGGTGTAACGTTTTACAGTATCAAGGTACAGTTCAAGTTAAAAATTGTGTTTCGTTCTTATAATTTTGTCCATGGACTTGAAAAATTCACTCATCCAATCAGTTTTCCACACTGTTTTTAGTCTTGCTTAAAGATATTGACTTCGTAATTAATTGTTTTGTTTACACCATGACAAGTTATAGAACAAGTTAGAATATTTTCCCAGTATAACGAATTTTCACCCGGTAGAGGACTATGCATTGCCATGCAATACTATAAGACTGCTAGTTGTAATAATGATATGTTACATTTGGTCTGAAACAATTGTATGCCCCGGAAATATTTATTTATAAGGTTAATTTATTATTACTTCAACTTGGTTCATTATGAAGTCATAAGACCTCAAACAAAAGGTTGGGTGGCATATGACTAGAACAAATGGCAACCGGGAGTATGAATAAACTAATTAGAGGATGCCAATTTTAAATTTGAATAAACAGGAATTAGCTTCTTTTAGAAAACAAAAAAAAATGATTTGTAAAGACTTTCAATTGTTTCCGATTTTTAATTTTCAATTTGTTATATATTCTTCTAAATGACATATAGTCCAATCTTTGAATGAACTGATATATAGTTATACATATATCAAAGGTACCAGGATTCTAATTTAGAACGCCAGACGAGGGTTTCGTCTACATAAGACTCATTAGTGACGCTCATATCAAAATATTTATAAAGCCAAAGAAGTACAAATTTGAAGAGCATTGAGGATCCAAAATTCCCAAAAGTTGTGCCAAATACAGCTACGGTTATCTATGCCTATGTCTATATAATTGATTTACAAAGATATCGAACATTTGTGTGTACTGGCAAGCTGAAATCAGCCGCCGAGTACAGCATTATTCAGCCGGGTTAAAGACACACTATAGGATGTTTTAATGCTGGATTGTCGGGTTGTAGTCTTTGTGACAAATGTCTTTATTCCATTCTCCATTTTAAATGTTATCATTTTTAATTCATATTATTTATTTACGGGTTTTGTTTTTAAAGTTTGAATCTTGATGACATTTTTCAGTATATACGATTTTTAATTAAGATGATTTTTGACAGTTTTTTATGATTAATTTTAATTCCTATATTATGCAGTCTCGTCACTTTTATGAATCATTCAGCTGATTGGCCAGGATTGGCTGAGAATCTGGTATGCAGTCATAGGTAAAGTGACACCGATAACAAACAACGCCACTTTTAGGTGCCCTATAAGTCCTGTGTTACATCAATGCATCAGCTTTGTCAGAAAGACATATCTTGTTTTTTTTTCGTCTACTGAATAAACGTTTTTACAATTAAATACATATATATGATTTAGCGCTGGCAAGTCTTTAAATGCTCCAGTTTGTATTGTAGTTATTATATTGTTATCTAATGATCTGAAAAGAAAGAATGAATACACATGTAATACTTTGTTCTATATAGATTCTACCACTGCATCGAGTGTAATACGATATTTATTCATTTTAAATATTTAAAATTTAACTGTCGAGAGTGGATAAATATCGTATTACACGAGATTTGGTGGTGGAATCTGTTTCTCTAATGATTTTCTAACATTATGCAGGCAAACTTATTCCTTCTTTTCGAATGATCTGCAAAAAAAAAGATGTGTTCTTTCTATGTGACGTCATCAGGCATGGTCGCCTTTTTCCATGCCGGCACAATAGGAAATTCAGAGAAAAGCAAGAAATTCGACGTCATAATCGGATTTTAACCAATGAAGTACTGAGATCAAACGAATCACACGTTGATTAAATTTATTTTATGCAATGGCTGCAGAAAAGGATAAATTGACGAAGAATTAGAGAAATTATAAATAACAGACGTCCTAACTGATGGGATCGATAATTGCCAAGTTGTGAAATTTGTGGCCTACATGTACGTCTTTAAAGTTTCAGTTTATCATCGAAATATCCTTATGATTAAATAGAAAAAGAAGTGAAACATCTTCAAATAGAGATGACCAAGAAAAGAAAAGAATGAATGCAACAAAGACAATATTTCATTTGATCAAGTGTCTGCTTCACATGCATGTCTTGTTATATCAAGTTTATATCATGTGGTTTTGTATTCAACGTGAATATCATGTTGCAGTATCACTTTTACAATGTTTTATATATATGTTATATGTGTTATTCTCGTGGGATTTTGTCGTTATATATATATGTTATATTTGTTATTCTCGTGGGATTTTGTCGTTATATATATATATGTTATATTTGTTATTCTCGTGGGATTTTGTCGTTATATATATATGTTATATTTGTTATTCTCATGGGATTTTGTCGTTATATATATATGTTATATTTGTTATTCTCGTGGGATTTTGTCGTTATATATATATGTTATATTTGTTATTCTCGTGGGATTTTGTCGTTATATATATATGTTATATTTGTTATTCTCGTGGGATTTTGTCTATGTGTGTTACATTTTAGTGTTATGTCGTTGTTCTCCTCTTATATTTAATGCGTTTCCCTCGGTTTTAGTTTGTTACCCCGATTTTGTTTTTTGTCCATGGATTTATGAGTTTTGAACAGCGGTATACTACTGTTGCCTTTATTTACAACATGTGGCTTTATAAATAACCCTGAATATTACGTGTGACGAGCTTTAATATTACGTTGTACTTACTACGTGAAAATTGCGTTTCTGCTTGTTTCATGTTCTACTCCGTGGAGTGAACAACGTGAGTTTCGCATGATTCTAATCTAAGGTCACGTTGTAAACAAGAGCCTATGTACATGCACGGGAATGTTCGTCAATATCAAATTAATTCTATGAAAGATGAATCATGTTTATAATGTGTGCATCTTTTATTAAACTATGAAAACTGGATACAAAAGAACTGATGCACAATGTTGTGGTTTTTGAGAGGAATATGGTAAATATGGCGAAAGCTACCTAACGTTATTACTCCTACTATGTTTCAATTCAAGGTAAATTGAATTTTACTTCATTCTGGTACATAATAAACATGATAAACATGATAAAGTGTTTGCAAACGATAGGCTATTATATGACCTTTACAATTTAAACTAAAAGAGACCTTGCGCAAACCGATAGTATAGTCCGGCCGATTGGTGCAGATATATAGAGCAGAATTGCTCACTTGATGAGGAAAGCATGAAACTTTGCATAGAAGTTCTTGGTTATATAACCTTTGTTTTCAGCTATGGACCCACTGTGAAAAATCCAATATGGCTGCCATTTTTCAAGATGGCGGAAAAACGGTAAAAAAATCAAGATTGTCCTAAAGGTATTCTATATCATTTTGGAAATTAAAGTAATGATTCTTTAAAAATGGACTTCATGTTCTTGAATTTGTTATCAATTAATTTTAAAGTATAAAACAATTTTTTTTTCTTTCTATAACACATAAGTTGCAAATATGGCTGCATATACAAAAACAAATAGTGAAATTCAAAATATTAATCAATAAGTTACATGTTATTGTAATTGTTCTTTAAACGCTTTCAGTTTTTTAAATAGTTGGAATGAAATAGGTTTAAACGAGTCGATTGGCGTTTATATAGGTCGGTTAAATGTGGTGGAATAGTAGGTACATTTTTTAACTCATCTGAACTTTGAGGCAGTGCCGAGGGCACCTTGTCTCATGCCTCATGAATGCCATGTCTTACGTCACTTATCGCGTTTTCATCTGCCGTACCCACTGCATCGTCAAATTATTCTATGTAATCAATAAGTGTACCTTTCTTCAGGCGGAAAAGACGATTGCCATCATCTAAAATTATTAAGGGGCAACTATTTCTTTTTCCAACTACGTGCGTAACCAACTTGCAACTATTCAGCGAGCATGGTCCTAAAATGCACTCCTGATCAGTACTTTTATTAGTTTTAATGGTAACAGTCATGTTTGAATTTGGCGGAACTGTGATGGTTCGTTTTATGCAAACTAGCTGAGTAAAATCTCGTTTCCACTTTTAACAAATGGCGCTTTTATCACTTTATTGTTGATGGTAATTGTGGGAGTACTCAGGTTTATCACTGCGCTCAGTGTGTCCAAAATAACTAGCCTAAGTATAACATCGTTTGTTAATGGCTCTGTGCACACACCCCATTGTATGTTTACTCTATTAATGTCAAGAGTCGTTCCTTATAATCTTCCTAATAACAAGCTGTTAACCCAAACCACAAAATCTCTATTTTCTGCCGGAATTAATTTTTCATTTACTAATGTTTTCATCGCAGCAGTGTCCACAATTATGCACATATTCTGGTCATGTATAGTACCTCATTCTACTAAGCTATTTCAAATGGTTCGTCTGATGGCAATATTGGACGAGGCAGTGTTTCATGGGCAAAGACTTTGGAATCTGATCAGTTGTCCTACTGGCCCGACCCTTTGCTCCATTGTTGGGATTACATTTTGATTTGCTCCGTTTCCTGGTGAAGGTGGCCGTTGTCTGAAATATTCGGGATTTCTGGAGTTTGTCCGTGGAGATGCTTACCGTTGTCTTTAGGGACTATATGATCTCTAGCTTAGTGGGGGTGTGGGCATTAAGCTTGGGTGTACTTCTATCTGCCGATTTACCGTTACTGTATTACTCAATAGATCTTCCACGTGTATATTGATCAGGTGATCTTCCATTGAACTGGTGATCTTCCATGATTTTTTTTATCAGAAGAACCGAGATTATATTGATCGGCCAATACAAAGTTATGCTGATAAGTTCAAAGCATAACATCAGCTAGTTTTGTGACAATTTGTGTGAGGTTATGCAACTCATAATCCAAAGGACTGCTCATATTTTCTGTATCGGTCGGTGATACTGCGCCATCAGCAAAGTAGACTTGTCGATGGTCATAATTGGCATAATTCATCCATATATCGCCATCTGGTTTGCTTATGAGGGTTTCAATTGTTTTAACGCCTTGATGAATATTTCTGGGTTCATCTCTATTACATGCCTTGAAGACTCTTTGTCTTTACATCCTCGAAAGAATGTTTTGGTTCCAATCTGGTTTGATCGTCTTTCTTGCTGAAGCGCTGCTCCAAATGAATGGGTTTTTTATAAGGCCTTGGAATTATCATCTGTGTTTTCTTTGCGAGCGTACTCAAAGCCAACTTCGGCCTGGCAATCTAGGACTTACACACATTTTTCCTGATTTCCCATTGTCATCTACCGGCAGTTCGTTCAAATTGGTAAATGAACGCCTCCTAAGTGATGGATCCTCTTCAATTGAGTTTTTGCATTTTTTGCAGCTGTGGGCTTCGGCTCTGATCCCTTGCACAAAGATTTTCTTGCCATCGGGTATATTCTCTCCCCCGTTAGGAGCTCTGATGAAGAGGTGTTGCCACACTTTTTTTGTTTCTTCTGCCTTTTCCTGGATCAGTCAATGGAGTCAGCTTGCTGTTATGGGAAGCATGTTAGAGCTCCAGAAGCGGACGAGGTTGCCATAATTGGAATGATAAATGTGGGATTTGCCATTGACTCGACGGGAATGATACCGTAAGTAGGCACTGCATTTAGCATTGGAAAACTTGATAGAATCCACTTGCAGCCAATTGTTTCTGTAATGGTGTACTGATCTGTACCAAATATTATTGACTCATAGTAGATGGTAGGTGTGCGTAAGAAGACACATAAGCCTTTTGCTGGTATCCTTGATTAGTACTAGAGGTTTATAGTATGTTCTTAAATGGAGATGTTGTTGAATAATTTGAACTGTCTCATGCAGGGCCAAGGGCCCTGACATAGGACTTTTGAATTAAGGTGAAGACACCTTCAACAGAGTTGGCGCGGTTGATGGTTCATGCAACCTACAATTGGGGAAAGACCCATGGCATGGATTTTGTTGTGTACTTTTGTTAAACTTGCGTTGTACTGGCTAAGGTCAGATTTTGGCTTTGATGTTCATTGCAGAAATATTAACTTCTTTATTTCGATTGTCCACTGATTCATTTACAACAGATGACAGTTGTTGGAAGGTACGCTGCTGTTCAAATGCACTTTTAAATTGAAATGTGTCTCCTTCCACAGTTGTTGTCAGCTTGTTCATTCGTCTCACCACAACATTGAATATCATATTGGTCTGACCATCAAATCCGCCAAGCAATTATTACTAGCCTTGTGGTCTATCCTGTCTTCAGACTGCTGAAATTGCTGATATATTGCTTTCACCTGTTTGTTATTGATATTCATTGCCTCTTTCTGTTCAGCTTGAAACGTAACCAGACCAACACATATTTTATATATTCGCGCTTCGCTCTGTTTTATATTGCGGTAAATCTCAGCTGTTCTTTGAGCATTTGATTTTATGTCTACTAAATATTCTTGGTACAATTGTTTAATAGTCATTTCTGAGCTGTCCTCTGTTAAAGCGTCTTCAACTCTGGGTTTCTCCATATCCCCAATTGATTCAGTTTCTGCCATTTCAATTTTATTGTCCTTATTGTCCTCAATTTCTGTCATTTCAATGATATATGTTTAACTGATTCTCAATTCACAGTTTAATGTCTCAAATTGCAAACTATTGCAACCCAAGAGATAAGATTTAGACTGAATAATATCTTAAAGCAGATAAATCCCAAATCACAGCTTTTATGTGTGACCCAAGACATCAAATAATGCAGCTTTTAATGAAAGCTACTACTGCAGTTTTTTATGACAGCTACTACTTTGTGAATGAAATGACAAGCAAGGCAAAATTATGAAGGACAGAACTGGGACAGATACCAAATGACACTATACATCAATAAAAACCTTATATTCAGTCAGGTTAATTCTCAATAGTGAATGTTTGCTTATTTTTCAAGGCGGCCATTTTGAAAATGGCCGCCATTTTGTATTTCAAAAATAGATCAAAACAAAATCTTGCTAAGTACGCCAAATCGTTCAAATATGTTGATTTTTGTGCACCCAACATCAAATCCACTTTGCAATACTGGAAAATATTTCAGAATGTACGGCAGCCATCTTGAAATAAGCCGCCATATTGAATTTTGAGGGTGGGTCCATAGCTAATATTGCTCAGTTCACAAAAATGTACCATCATGCAAAAATTGGTGCTTTCCTCATTATTTGAGCAGTTTTTTCACCGTTCGGCCGGACTAGTAGTCAATTATGCAGTATTTCAATGAAACTATATCTTCAGACTCACTGTACAGCTATCATTAAATGATATCAAAAGTCTCCTTTATTTGAAAGACATCGGTGCATATAAAGGCATTCATGTGAGTCTGGAAATGATATGTCCTTAACCAAAAGTAGCAAATATATCTCCCAACTTTGGGTCAAACGTATACAAAAGCGTGTTTTTTTTAAAGATAAGTATAGTTAAACCAATCAATGGACGTCAATAGTACCTTTAAGTAAATTTGCCATTATCAAAAACTGATTAAATAGTAATTATGCTTTTAGATAAAAATATATGTTTAGCGTCTACATACATGTTTTGGAGCGCTGGTAGGTCTTCAAATGTTCCTTGTTGTATAGTAGTTATTCTATTGCCTCTGATAAATCTGGAAAAAAAGAAAATTATATAATTTCTATTATATAGGTTTCAATGTACAAATGTATATTATAGATTTAATTCTTAAGGACGATAATTGTATAAGTTTTTAAAATCATGTTTTGTTTTGTTTTGTGTCGCAATTTAACTTATATTCCCGGTGGTTTTATTTAACTGTTAATTGTAAAGCTTTCCGCCTTTGAAACACATTTTGAAGCATAATAAACATACGTTGTATAGACTGCGAACCTTCGATTTTTAGTTTGAGCACTAGCCAAAAGTAATATAACATAATAGCAAACTCCAAGGAAATTCTGAATGGAAAGATCGTAGGCAAACAGCGAAATTAAAAAGCTCAAACACTTCAAACGGATGGATAACAACTGTGATATTACTGACTTGGTACAGGCATTTCTAATAAAGGAAATGATGGTTTTAATAGCTTTCATACGCTTTCACTTGTATAACACTCGCACACAATTTCATGATATTGACAACGATATGTGAAGAAAACAAACCGACATAATACGTAAAAGTATCAAAAAACTAACTGCGATGAATGAGTTCATTAATTAACTAAAAGACTTCAAATGACAGCACACAAAAATAAACCAGAACTTTCTTCAAATCGTTGAAAGGGAAGAATAAAAAACATAGAGATACAGATTCCACCACTATAACTCGTGTATTACGAAATGTCTCCACTCTTTACAAATGAACAAGCCTTGCGCTTTAAATACTAAAATTTAACTTTTCAGAGTTGAAAAATATTAATACACACTTGTAGCATTATTGGAATTATTTTCATGATATTATCCTTGAGATGCCTGAAATACTTGCAGTGAATATTATTTGTATATCAGCATCATCATTGTCCTTTTAGAGGGTTGCAACTCATAAGAAAGCTATGAAACCAAGAGTTCCAATAGGTGATTTTGCAATCATTCCTTTGCTAATTTTACGGACGTCAGCACGAGTTGGCTAAACGTTATGGAATAACCGTTTCATAGATGATATCGGTAATCTTCAAAATTTCTGAACTACAATCCCTTCCCTTTTCACGAATGTGACTTACCGAATACAATATTTAATGAGTTTATAATTACATGAGCAACATGACGGATTATGACCATTGAACTAAAAACTATTAAAATTGATACATACATATCTCTGAGAGCTGGAAGGTTTTTGAACACTCCGCTTTGTAGTACAGTAATATGATTGCCATCCAACTCTCTGAATAGAAAAACAAAATCTAGTAATGTTTCGATGTAATTTTATTATAGGGTTACTTCCATATGACTTGAGAGTAATCAACGGGTATCAAAATGATCATTTTTGACAGGTTCATCATTTAATGATAATACTATTTGTATATACTATTATCTTACCTCCTATCCGTTTCTAGAAATATGATTAGTTAAAATCGTCCTCTTGGAGACCGTGTATATTTCTACTTTGTATTTGTTTGGCTTTTTAACTATTTTGATCTGAGCGTCACTGATGAGTCTTATGTAGACGAAACGCGCGTCTGGCGTATAAAATTATAATCCTGGTACTTTTCATAACTATTTACACCACTGGGTCGATGCCACTGCTGGTGGACGTTTCGTCCCCGAGGGTATCACCAGTCCAGTAGTCAGCACTTCGGTGTTGACATGAATATCAATTATATGGTCATTTTTATAAATTTTCTGTTTACAAAACTTTTGAATTTTTCGAAAAACGTAAGATTTTTTATCCCAGGAGTAGATTACCTTAGACGTATTTGGCACAACTTTTGGGAATTTTTGGTCCTCAATGCTCTTCCACTTTGTATTTGTTTGGCTTTTTAACTATTTTGATCTGAGCGTCACTGACGAGTCTTATGTAGACGAAACGCGCGTCTGGCGTATAGAATTATAACCCTGGTACTTTTGATAACTATATTAGATAAGTAGTAAGGCGGGGCTTATTTAAATACACGGTTAGTAATGGAGTTACGACTTTGTCACTTAATGTATTGATAGTTCTGTTTAATATTGTTATATCAAGGTTGTTGATATTAAATTTTTATTGTTGACTTTCGTTTTTTTTTTTGCAAATCAAAGGAAGTAGGTTCTTAAAATTGAACACATGAACACTTTTATATGAAAAGAAGAAGATGTGGTGTGATTGCAAAAAAGCTAACTCTAGTCTAAATTCAACAAATAAAGATAGTCAGTAAGATAAATTCGTTACATAGTGTGTTATGCACCTAATATGATATATACAGGGTCAATTAAATCCACTCTTATCCCATATGGATTAACTGACCCCGAATATATAGTATAATGGTCACTAACTAACGAACTAAAAGTATCTTCTTATTTATATATCATTTATTTAAAATAATCATTCAGATCTCATAAATATGTTTAACCCCTCCGCATGTTTGCGCCTGTCCCAAGTCAGGAGCCTCTGGCCTTTGTTAGTCTTGTATTATTTTAATTTTAGTTTTGCTTGTGTACAATTTGGAGTTTAGTATGACGTTCATTAAACTGAACTAGTATATATTTGTTAGGGGGCCAGCTGAAGGACGCCTCTGGGTGCAGGAATTTCTCGCTACATTGAAGACCTGTTGGTGACCTTCTGCTGTTGTTTTTTTTCCAAAGAGTATACAATAGCCGAAGTCAATCACTAGGTCTTCAACGAAGCGAGAAAGTCCCGCACGTAGAGGTGGTCCTCAGCTGGTCCCTACATAAAATTATGTACTAGTTCAGTGATAAGAACGTCAAACTAAACTTCAAAACATAATAATGAACTAAAATAAAAAAAACATACAAGAATAACAAAGGCCAGAGGCTCCTGTCTTTAGGCGGATGCAAAAATTCCGCTAGGTTATATATGTTTTATGATATTTCGATCCCCCTACTTTCCCTAGCCAACGTAGAACTAATAACCACATAGCGATTCTCACAGTAATACTTTGTTAAAAAGAAGTATACATACAAATACCCGGGTGCTTGTAGGTCTTCAAACGTTCCTTGTTGTATTATAATAATTCGATTGTTACTAAGATATCTGATACGGATGAATGATATTATTGATCTATTTTATAGGATTAATTGTAGTTTTATTTTATGCATGAGCTTACTGATTGTTGTATAATATTTTGTTTAATTTAGGCCTTTGTGTTTGTTTTATATCTTTATTTAATCGGTATTTCCTTTATTTTCTTTAATTTTTGGGTAAGATTAAAAGTAAAATTATAGGCGAATGCAAGTAGTTATGTTACAACTTCAAGCTGTATAACTATTTTTTGCGGGTGCCTTTTATTTTAGCCGTGAATATTTCTTAACTGAAAAACTGTAGCAGTTGTCATTCTCTTCATCACTCCATATAATAAACATATATATGTCATAATCATTTATCTTTAAATTAACGACCCATTCAATCATCTAAAATTAATACCTTCAAATGCTTTACTTTTGTTTATATTATTTTACTATATATGCATATAACAATTTGAACATGCAATTAGGGACACGTCGACGAACATCAAAAGTCTAAAAAGGTTTGCAGACCCTATATATTAGGTCGAATCGTATGCTTGTATCACATATTGCATTACTGCTTTAAACCTGATATTGACTGATTGATTGATGAAGCTTCGCGATTTTTTGTGACATTTCGGTGACACGTATAAACGTTTCGGGAAAACCTAAATACTATGCTTACATCATTGATTTGTGGCAGGAAAAGGGACAATCCGCTTCAAATCAAAATGGGAGTTAAACATACCACCTGAAGTCTGATGTTCAAAATAAAAATCTCAAAAGTGGATCACCTAAATTACTTTAAAAACTTGATTTTGTCAAGACAAATATGTTTTCGAAGTTGAGACGTTGCATTATTGTACGCATTTTCCTAGGAGTTCGGTATTTTTGTTATTTAACTTTTTGATTTGTTTCTAAAATGTGCCTTTTCTCGAGTAATCTTCACTGATTGTTGTCATAAGTATGTCATTATCTTGTGTGTTTTCAATAGCACACTTTCTTCATCTTCGTTTGTTTTCTTCTTCATACTTTAAGAATAAAAAAAAACTTTTCAAAGGTAGTGGATGACTTATATATATTTAAATAATGTAAGAAGTACGAAAAAAAAAGATCTCATGTAAAATTTTATCATGGGACTATATTTATGTTATATATTAAGGTCGATATTAATCGAAACCTTATTCAACAGTAAACAATCTCTTACCCATGCAGAATGACAATAGTTGTATAAGTAAACCGACTGTTTAATGGTTTTATTTTGTTACGAAATCGAGTTGACAGGATTAAATGACATGTTTTGTTAATCTTCTTGTCTGTGTTGACGGCTGATGATATCTAACATTCAATTAAAAATCCTTTCTTTTGCACCATGTGTAGTGACGCTAACTATTCAATGCAAAAGATATGACCAATGGAAATATTTCAACGACAATTTGACCTTATTTTTTGTATGTTTTTTTTTTATTTTAACAAATTTGTCTGTCATTTGAAGCAATCGATAAAAAAGTACAAGATACAAAGTAATCTTTTGACTAACCTTTTTTTGTGAGGATAAATATTTTCTGCAGACCAGCTATTATTTCAACTTTGTTAAGAACAGATTAAAAAAAAAGGGATGAACATACAGTCAATGTATTTTATTTGGAAACATTACTTTAGTCAATCTCAAAACAAACTTTTCTGTTTAATCTATCATACTAAAATTATATATCGTTTTTTTCTTCTTCGTGGGGCATATTCTCTTAGAATATTACTTTATTTAACTTTTCATTCCTATGCAAGTCGACTCATTTTAGATTGAGCCATTTTCAACCCTAATTTCCAACAGTTATTTAATCAATGTCACCTTTTTTTACATATTCATTTCTAAGATTGTAATTTCTTCTTTTATGTTTCCTTTCTATATAAGAAAAAGCCTGTACTAAGTTAAGAATGTGGCAGCAATTCATTTGAAGTGTTTCAGCATTTGGTTTTGTCATTTTATTTTGGGTTTTGTGTTTGGATTTTTTCTCGGAGTCAATAATTTTGGTTATTTCATTTTTAGAACATTTAGCGATCTAGATTTGTCTCTCTGGTTTTTTCCTTATCTTTTCATTTTATTTCGATGATTAAAAATATAATGACTTAAACATGTTAAATTGATCATCATTTCTTCATTTGAAAAATTCAAATGTGCATGATTATGAGAGGCATATAGCTGCGAAATGCAGGGGAAACCTTCCCAGAAGCGTACTATAGTTTTAAATTCTTATTTTTGTTTTTCTAATAAGGAAAAAAACCGATATGAATGTTAAACAAATCATAAACAACTATATCGAACTCTAAGGTAATTTAAAAAAAACTATCAAATCAATTATTCGACTATGTGAACCAGTGGATAGTATATAAAGCAACTGTTATATCCCTTACTTTGTATAGTCATTTTCAAATATGTATCTACATCTTCTACTTGGGGGAAAAGTAAAAAATGATTGTACCACTATTTACATCTCCAATTTGTATGCCAGTCATTTCGAAAGTTTTAATTTCCGTACTGCAAGTATTAACAGCATTGATGAGCAACAGAGAAGTATTCATTCAACACTACAAAACACGAGATCTATCAATCTCAACTATGTTAGCATATTTCACAGACACACAAATGCAACTGTTACATGTAACATGTTAAAAATACAACCAACCTAAAAATAAAAGTGAAACAGAAAAAATGTTTGGTATGATAATGTAAAATGCATGATATAAATGCAGATGCACCTTCATGCTCTAGTGTTATTTAGTTCGTTTCTGTGTGTGTTACGTGTAAGTGTTGCGTTTCTGTTGTGTCGTAGTTCTCCTGTTATATTTGATTTGTTTTCCTAAGTTTTAGTTTGTAACCCGGATTTGTTTTTTCCTCACTCGATTTATGAATTTCGAACAGCAGTATACTATTGTTGCCTTTATTAACGATACTACAATCTCCAATGTATGCATACGGGACAATATTCCTTCATATATTATTTAAATGATAGCATTTCCTACGCCTGCATGACTCTCAATGTGGTTTATTCTGCTATTGAATAACATCTTTTTATATATTTTAAACATACATTGAAATTAGTCCTGGTAAATCTTTGAAGGCACCACTGTGTACTGTAGTTATGTTTTGGTCACTTAGATTACTGAAAGAAAATAGTTAAGTGTGTTAGTATAGTATATATTTTTGGTAAAAGTATATTAATTCATTACTTGTTCAATAAAAACAATGAGACCGAGTATTTCCAATACGTTATTGTTGCCAAATATGACGCTCATGTCTTAACTACATATTTAAAGATCAATGTTTCAATCCTGTGAAACTTTGGTCATTTTCAAGTCATTTCTAAGTACTCTCTTATGAAGAACAACGTCTCATAGTTTTGATTAATCGCTTGCTTATCGGAGAATTAGTTACTTTTAGTTTCATGTATGAAATGTATTAAGAATGTAAATCCAATATCTTTATGTTTTATCAATCAATTAGTACTCGTTAGGATAAGCAGGTTAAGATGATTAAAATTTCAGAAATATCATAAGCAAAGTGTTGCCAAAATACATAAAATAGAGAATAGAAAAAGAGAATGTGTCAAAAAGACACCAACCCGACTAAAGAGCAGTCAAAAGCCGTGGGCCACCAATGGGGTCTTCAATGCAGCGAGGAACTCCCGCACTTGACGATATACGGAATCTCAAAGGCGAACAAAACTGTTATCTAGTAAAAATCCAAGGGCAGTTATAGTTATAGTATCAAAGTATATCCAATTGACATAGTTCTTGTGTTTGTTGTTACTACAAATGACATAAAGAGTTTGAACATATGCATTCGCAATCTTACTTTTTAAATGCCTGTTAAATTAGTTTGTGTGAATATTACTGAATGAGAATAGACGGCAAAGTGATAAATAGGTTAAAAAGAAATTTGAAGCATGAGAAGCACGACGGGTGCCTCATGTGGAGCAGAATCTGCTTACCCTTCCACAGCACTTGAAATCAACCCCAGTATTTGTTGGGATTCGTGTTGTTCAGTCTCTTTAGTTTTATTCACAAGAATGTGTCAACGTATTTTTTTTTTTACGTTAATATTATCATAGGTAAGTTGTTGAAATAATATGTCTTATTATATATGCTTATACGAATATTAAATTTGAATTCAGTATGAAACATGAATCATAAACCTAACGGATCTAACGGATTCATATTGCTTACTGTGCATGGGACTAATTTTAATTATTTCAATGCACATGGTTGTAGATCCTTGTACACGTTTTCCAAAACGGCTTATTTAGAAAGTATTGTATATATTTTTAAAGTACTCCTGCCGTAAATGCATGTTTCTATAATTTAGAATGGAAATTGGGAATTTGTCCAAGAGACAATATACCGACTATAGAGCAGAAAACATATGAAGGCTACCAATTGGTCTTCAACACAGCGAGGACATCCCTCAACTGGAGGCGTGTTTTAGTTGGCTCCTAAACACACATATGTATTTGTTCTCTTTTTATTTGGCGTCAGAAAAAATACTGTAATACAATAGGGAATGAAAATGAAAAAATAGGTCAAAGAGACAACTTCATACTTACAGAGATTTCAGCACTCGGAGATTTTAAAATGCTCCACTGTGTATTGTAGTAATTTTATTGTTGTCCAGCCCTCAGAAAAAATTATAATTTATGTTTCGATAAGGTAGAATTTTTCGTAGTACTACATTCCCTAAAACTTGTTGAGGTAAACATTTCCCATTCTAGGCCTTTTGTTTTTCACATAATTTACTTTACCAAAAATTACCAATATCGATACTTGTAGTATATTTCAAGTTACTTGTTAACTTGTCTCTAAGTTCCGTCTCTGACAGGCACACCGCCAAACGGTGTATTTGGGATTTTCTATATACATGGGTCATAATCACACATGATCTCAGTCTTTTAACAGGGTTTGATACTACTGACTTGACTTGTTGTTGCATATAGTTTCCCGATGCAGTAAAAGCAGATTGTCTTCATCAGATGACAAAACGAATTCTCAAAATACATTGTAAGGAACAGAATGTTTTGATGTATCGGACACCATTTATGTTCAGGAAGCATGGCATAAAATACAATATAGCCAGCTTTACAATTCAGATAAATTTACCTTTGTTGTCTTGTACTATAGAAACAAACTAAACAGAAATTATAAAACAAAAGATTTGGTATGATTACCAATGATACAACTTTCGACAAGAGACATGATGACACAGAAATTAACAACCATAGGGCAACCTACGACCTTCAACAATGAGCAAAGCCCATACCGCAAAGTCAGCTAAAAAAAAAGGACGGAAATGACAATGTACAATAAATGAACCAAAACAAAATAAGCAACACTAAAACATACGACAACCACTGAATCACAGTCCTCAGACAGTATCATAAATACAGAATATGTCGGGGTTAAACATGTCAACCCTCCCCTAACTTGGGACAGTGGTATAGCAGTTCAATATAAGAACGAACTATAAAAATCAGTTGAAAAAGGCTGGACTGATCAGATGGATAAACAAAGCAAATAATACAAATGAAGTGGTAAAATCTAACCAGGTTCTTAATTTTCTTTCTTTTGACTTCAGACCCAAATAATACCCATGAAAATATAAGGTAAAAGTCCGAGTCAGCCTTTCCCCGTCATATTTTATAAATCAAATATCTCGAAAAGGAGCTCCATGACCTATCATTATTTTTAGCTTTTTATTATCCTTAACTAATACTCCTCCAGCTTTAACTATCAACTCTGAATTCTTGATTTATTTACCTTAGACCACCTAAGTGCATCCTTAACATGCATTCATGAATGAATCAGTAACCGTATTCTAATTATTATTTGAAAATTTAAGGTGTTTGCTAAATCCTTTAGACCTTCAATTGTATGATATATTTATTAAAACTACCTTCAGTATTTATTTTTTTTTTGTACGAAAAGTTTTCTCATATTTCCTTTGATCGGTTTACTCTGTAGTTTATAAGTACTTTTCTAGTAAACAGTTCTTTTTGTTTCTCTTACCAGTGAAAGATTAACAACAATTAATATCAAAACGAATGTTCATTGATAGGAATACAACTTGGACTATATATGTATGGTTTATTGTAAATTTGACATTATTTTGTTTAAAATCATATAACTATTAAACAACTACTGAGATTACACCCTGAAAGTGGTAAATATTAGCAGCGGACGAAAACTACAATTATGATCAAAGGTTTAAATATACAACTTGTGGAGGTTAAACGGTATGATATTTTCGCTAATACACACAAACACGTCTGTTCAGCAATAACTTTCAATAACAACTCATAAGGGCCAACGGCGACGACACTATAGTCAGCGACGTGGTCAATGGTAATGTACAAGCTAAGGAACGTCGTTATCCCGTGATAATCTCAACATACTGGGGGCCGCAAAAAGTGTACTTTTCACATTAACTGTCCATATTTGATAAAAAAAGAAAACATCTCTATCTCGATGAATAAACTAAATTTAATTAATTTCAATTAAGTTTTTGTTTACATCAATGAAACATACGCAAACGCTTTTTAAAACGGTTAGTCTTCTTCGCCATTTTTGTCTACATTGGATATCCACTTCTGTATCCTCTTCCAGGCCTTCATGATCGCATTTCGTTTCGGTCGAGAACTTCTTTGTGTTGTGTCTTCATGTTCACTGGTGTTAAACTGATAATCGTAACTTTAATTACGACGATCCCATAATGGTTACGGTAGAAATAGGTAAAATATTTTCAGCATATGAGGAAAATATGGTGATGAATTAATCACGAAAACGTTCCAACATCGTATGACATGTCTTTTTGTGCATATATGATTAATAGTAAACAGCTACTTACTGGTACATCATAAAATTGAAAGGGGGAACAAGCTTCAGGAAATTTTGAAATGGGGAAACACGAACTATGTTAAAATACAGTAAACTCAAGGAATAAGGAATGTCACAAAATATGGGAATGAGAGAAGAAGGAACTTTGAAAGAAGTTAGGATAGATTCATTGTTCGTTGCTTAACACCAAGTTGCAAACGTTTCATGCATGTTCAGGACGAGAACAAGTTCAAAAAAGATACAATAGGTATGTTTTGTAACAAAAGAGGCCATCTGGGATGATGGTCGTGGAAATGTTGACTGCCACTAGAAAATGAGGGTATGTTGGATAGGGACAGGAATTTTGCCTTGCAACAGTCCACATACGGACCTATGCAAGAGTTGTTGCAGTTTGGTAAAGGTGATGTGTCTGGTGCAACGTACGATTTTCCATTCACTTTGCGGCAAATAACACATTTGCTGAGTAATTTCTGTGCATACTCTCGAATAGTTGGTATCCAAAACGTTTGTCTTATATAGCTGACTGTAGCATGCATTCTACTATAAAGTAATTGTTCGTGTGAGTTCAACACAATGAGCATAGTTAACGGATTTGCTGGTATAAGTTACGGAAAATTTACTGATTCTGGAAGTGATGCGTTGTGTATTCTCTCGTTACATCTGATGAGACCGGATTCGTCTTAGAAAAGTCCTGATTGTCGGACTCTCGTTACTTTATTTGTGTTTTCTGCGTTGTGTCATGTGTACTATTGTTTGTCTGTATGTATTTTTTTCATTTTTAGCCATGGCGTTGTCAGTTTATTTTCGATTTATGAGTTTGACTGTTCCTTTGGTATCTTTCGTTCCTCTTTTACAGTGTACAAATTTAAGTCAACGTCCTTCATTACATAGGCTAAAATTTAATTACCTAACCTGAATAACCTTCTATATTGTTAGTTTCTTTTCTACTGAATAAACGATTACACTTATATACATACAGATGATCAAGCAATGGTAGGTCTTTAAATGCTCCAGTGTGTATTGTAGTTATTTCATTTGCATTAAGTCCTCTGAAAAAAAGGAAAAACGGTAATACATGTAATATTTCGTTATGTTATACATTTCCAATAAAATGACAAACATGCGTTACTCGAAGTCCAAATTTTATGTAATCGCTAATTTCCAAGTTATGTAAAACTTAAGTTGATTATTCTATTGATGTACACAGGAAATTTCTTCATTATCAAGTTAGTTCTAGGAAATGAAAAGCAATAGTTACATAATGATATTTTTTTATTCGTGGATAATTTTAAAGGAACATTTTTACAATGTCAGAAATATCGTAATCAAAGTCATCAGCGTTTGCCTCTTCATAAAAACTGAAGTCCAACATGTTTTTTAAGCACCATTTTAAACGTTCTGAATACTACAAATTATCCGTATCAGCATAGCAGTCATTGGATAGTCCTCCTAGTGTTAGCTGTTATATATTTTCGTGGCTTACGTTGTATGAACGAACAGATCTGCCTATTTATAAACATACAGGTTTTGATAGAATAATTAACTTGTCATTGTGTTATACATAGTGATAATGATTCTGGGTAAAATGATATTTGATAGATATGAGAGGAGGTGGTGTGAGTGCCAGTGAGACAACTCTCCGTCCAAGTAACAAATAATAAAAGTAAACCATTATAGGTCAAGGTACGGCCTTCCGCACGGAGCCTTTGCTCACACCGAACAGCACGCTATAAGAGCCCAAAAATTCCTAGTGTAAAACTATTCAAACGGGAAATCCAACGGTTTAATCTATAAAAAACGAGAAACGAGAAACACTTATGAACCACTTTAAAAGATGACAACCACTGAACATAGGATTTCTGACTTAGGACAGGTGCAAACATTTGCAGCGGGTTTGAACCTTTTAATGATACTAAACCTTCTCTCTTTTTTGACCAATAGCATTACATACATATTTCGGAGAGCTGGTAGGTCTTCAAACGTCCCCTGTTGTATAGTCGTAATTTTATTGCCTCTGATAAATCTTAAAAAGAGAAAATGATATTATTTGTATCATATACTTAGGATTTATTGTAGTCGACGATATTTACATTTTTAAAAATTAGGATTTTTTATTTGTTTTTGTCGTAATTTTATGTGGTACCCATATTTGTTATCAAGTCTATGTCAACTACATCGATTAATGCACGGGATTGTTCAATTGACATTTAGAAAACATCTGATTCAACTGTGAAACAAATTTTCCATAACGGTCGACCACCTTGTGTTAGCATCCGTACAATTTACATAGGCATGATTCCAACTTCACAACTTGGTACATTTTAACCAAAAGAGCAATTAACAATTAGGTAAATAGAAATTCAACATAATGTATATTGTGTGTATAACTATTACCGTCCTGTGCAAAAATAAAGACCCATTCCTAAATGTAATGCCCTACAGATGGGTGCGGTCCTAACCTTGACAAAAGTTAACTTAGAGCAGACTTGCTGACTCCTTTCTAAGTTAACTTGAGAATTTTTAACCAGACAAGCAAGTTAACTTCGTCGTTGGTGGACCAGACCTACGGTCTGCTTTTTTAGGACCGCTGCAGACATATCGACAGGTCTGCTCCAGACCAGACCTGTGAACAAGTCTGCTTTTGACCAGTCCTGAGGACAGGTCTGCCCTAGACCAGACCTGTGGACAGGTCTGCTTCTGACCAGACATGTGGACAAGTCTGGTATTGACCAGACCTAAGGACAGGTCTGCTTATGACAGATTCTCGTGTTTAAGAGTTTTCATATCAGACTTGAGCTTTAATTAAAATATGTCAACAACATTCGAATTATTTTTCCCAGATAGCAAATTTACTCGCTAGACTCTACTAGATAATATACATACACTGTATCAACAAAATTCCTTTTTTTTATTTTATATATTCTTTATAATATACATTTAAAAAATGGCTATACAATCACATAGAGCTATCATAAAGGAAAAGAGAGGGTTTTTTTTTATTAGAAGGCGGATAGAAAGGTTAACAAACGCATCGAAAGAATATTCTTATAATCATAGGATATCAACATCATTGTCAACGTTGCTTCGTTCCCCGGATTTACCTGTCTCCTCCTAAATTTTACTTAATGCATTTATACATGCATGGATATTTCATTGTTATTCAACTTGTTTGCTTTGGATTTACTATTCTATTTTCTGCAGAATATTCTAACGAAAATTGTACAGTGGCTGGATACATACGGTGTGGTAAAACTCCTCAGATTTGTCGAGAGATTTGTCTTTGCCGATAAATTGTTGTATGAGACGTCCCAAAATTATACTCAATGTACATGTGCACTTGAATGAAATAGTTGCCACGTGACCTTTAACTACAAACAAAATCAATCAACCGACATAATAGATTAACAGTATACTATTCCAAGAAGAGAACCTTATATACTTTTCTTTTTAAAAGTTCAAATGAATCCAGACATGACAGTGTTGGAACTTGGATGATGCGGCCTTATAGTTTTGTTTAACACACCATCCAGAACTACTATATCAAGTGACTGTTCAATATTATGAATACAGAGATGAAATGCTGACACTCTAAATTCATGCAGACAAAAATTTGCACTAATTATTTTCCAATAATATTGCTTATACATTTGCTGTACTACTAAAATGTGAACAGGAGCGCCAGGAAAAGACATATAGGCCTCAGTTACGTATCAATATTTTGAATAAAAGGAGGACATTCTGGCACCCCAAATTTATGCGAACAAAAATTTGTTGTTATTGTATTGCAATATTGCTGTCCATTGTATTATACATTGAATCCTGACATAAAAAAATATGTCTGATTTACTATGCGGATATATAGATAAACAAATTAAAGTGCATATATGGTCAGTTTTGGTGTATGCGGTCTAATAATTTGATGTACAAGTCAGCATGAGATATTAAAACTACTGATATTTTGTTAGGTATCAATATTTTGAATAAAAGGAGGACATTCTGGTAACCTACATTTATGCGAACAAAAATTTGTTGTTATTGTATAGCAATATTGCTGTCTAACTATGGCTGATTTACTATGCGGGTATATAGATTTACAAATAAAGTGCACATATGGTCAGTTTTAGTTGATGCAGTCAAATAATTTTGATGTACAAGTCAGCATGAGGTATTAAAACTGCTGAAATTTTGTTATGTATCAATGTTTTGAATAAAAAGAGGACATGCTGGCACACTTAATGTATGCGAACAAAAATTTGCTGTTATTGTATTGCAATATTGCTGTCTATTGTATTATACATTGAATCCTGACATAAAAAAATACGGCCGATTTACTATGCAGGTACATAGATTTACAAATAAAAGTGCACATATGGTTAGTTTTGGTCAACGCTATCGAATAATTTTAATGAACAAGTCATCATGAGCTATCAAAACTACTGACATTTTGGTACATATCAAAATTTTAAAACAAAGGAGGACATGCTTGAACCCTTAATTTATGCAAACAAAACTTTGAAAAAATATGGCTGATTTACTATGCGGGTATACAGATTGACAGCTAAAAGTGCACATATGCTCAGCTTTGGTCAATGCGGTCAAATAATTTTGTTCCACAAGTCAGCAAGAGGTATCAAAACTACTGAAAATGATGTTACGTATCAATATTTTGAATAAAAAGAGGACATGCTGGCACCCTTAGTTTAAGCGAACAAGAAATTGCTGTTATTGTATTGCAACATTGCTGTCCATTGTATTATACATTGAATCCTGACATAAAAAATATGGCTGCTTTACTATGCGGGTATATAGATTTACAAATAAAAGTGCACATATGTTCAACATGGTCAGTTTTTGTCAACGCTATAAATAATTTTGTTGCACAAGTCAGCATGAGGTATCAAAACTACTGAAATTTTGTTACATTGTACGTATCAAAATTTTGAATAAAAGGAGGACATTTTGGCACCCTTAATTGATGCCAACAAAAATTAGAAAAAAATAAGGCTGATTTACTATGCGTGTATACAGATTTACAAATACAGGTGCACATATGGTCAGATTTGGTCAATGCGATCAAATAATTTTGTTTTACAAGTAAGCATGAGGTATCAAAACTACTGAAATTTTGTTACTGATTAATATTTTGAATAAAAGGAGGACATGCTAGCACCCTTAATCTATGCGTTATTGTATTGCAATATTGCTGTCTATTGTATTATACACTGAATCCTGACATAAAAATATGGCTGATTTACTATGCGGGTATATAAATTTACAAATTAAAGTGCACATATGGTCAGTTTTAGTTGATGCAGTCAAATAATTTTGTTGTACAAGTCAGCATGAGGTATCAAAACTACTGAAATCTTGTTACGTATCAATGTTTTGAATAAAAAGAGGACATGCTGGCACACTTGATTTATGCGAACAAAAATTTGCTTTTATTGTATTGCAATATTGCTGTCCATTGAATTATACATTGAATCCTGACATAAAAAATATGGCTGATTTAATTTGCGGGTAAAAAGATTTAAAAATTAAAGATTATTTTAGCCGTATTTAGCACATCTTTTTGGAATTTTGGATCCTCAACGCTCTTTAACTTTGTACTTGTTTGGCTTTATAAATATTTTGATATGAGCGTCACTGATGAGTCTTATGTAGACGAAACGCGCGTATGGCGTACTAAATTATAATCCTGGTACTTTTGATAACTATTTACTATGCGTATATAGATTTACAAATAAAAGTGCACATATGGTCAGTTTTGGTCAATGCTATCGAAGAATTTTGTTGAACAAGTCATCAAGAGGTATCAAAACTACTGACATTTTGGTACATATCAAACTTTTGAATAAAAGGAGGACATGCTGGAACCCTAAAGGAGAAGGTCCGGTAAGGACCGATTTTGGCCTTAAATATCTGGTTCATCTGACGAAAGATTTTGACCACTTTTTAAACACTTAAGTGTCTATTTTATTTGAATCAATCAGTTTTTTCTGAAAGATTTTAACTGATTTCATGATAAAAACGCACCGATTCAAACTGAAATATGAAAATTCTACCAAATATGCCGGAAAATGTCACTTTTCAGATGGTTTTTGTCAAAATTGAAAGTGGCCGCATCCGTGTTCATCCTCAACCTTTATATATGTTATGTATTATCATAAAATACAACTTACATTTTAATATTAAGGATAAACACGAATGCGGCCACTTTCGTTTTACACGAAAACCGTCTTAAATTCAACTAAAATGCTAGAATTGTGAAGATTTCAGTAAATTAGCATGACTTTGTGGTGCTAGTACCTGATATATTTTCATTGTTTTGTAAAAAAACAGCCCATATTTATGTAACAGAAGCATTCTTCTGTCCAATAAATAACTATAAGATACTGTAGATCATAGTATTTTGATAAAAGTACTCGAATATCAGTACGGTGTAAATGGAACCGCACTTAAATGGATCGATTCCTATTTGAGACCTCGAAGCTGTCGTGTTAATGTCAGCTCTACAACATCATCAGAGCGACAACTTGAGTGTAGCGTACCACAGGGAAGTTGCTTAGGTCCCTGGCTTTATTTAGTCTACGCCGGAACTCTATTCGATATTATTCCACCATCTATTACTGTGTACGGATTTGCCGACGACCATACTGCTAATAAACGTTTCGTGCCAACATTTACGAATGAGATGGATGCAATTCGTGACTTACAGGACTGCGCTGTTCATATAAACACCTGGATGAACAGTAACAAACTAAAAATGAACAATGCGAAAACAGAATGTATTCTCTTTGGCAGTCGACACCAACTCTCTAAATGTCAGACAAAAGAAATAATCATTTGTGGAGATGTTATAAAATCAAAAACATGTATACGGTACTTAGGAGCTTTTCTGGATGAGACTCTAAACTTCAAAGACCATCCATATTACTAAAAAATGTAAAACAGCAATGATGAACTACTACAAAATAAAGTGCATAAGATCCTATCTATCGAAAGAAGCAACTGAAACTTTGGTCTTATCTTTGGTTATATCACATTTAGATTATTGCAATGTTATACTTTTTGGAATTTCACAAACTGATTTATATAAATTGCAACGTATACAGAATATGTGTGCCAAACTTGTGTTAAACCGTTCTAAGTATGATAGTGCAAAGCAGGCATTGTTTGACTGACACTGGCTTCCGATCAAAGCCAGAATTACATTCAAAATCTTAACATATATGTACAACTGTCATGTAGGTAATGTACCGTCATATTTGATCAATTTGTTAAATCCTCAAGTGTCGAAACGTTCATTAAGGTCGTCAGAGTCATCTATTGGTTGTTATGCAGTCCCATATAACAAAAAGAAAACTTTTTCAGATAGAAGCTTTAGTACTATTGGGCCAAAATTGTGGAATGAACTAGGTACAAATATAAGAAACTCTGAATCTTTGGATACTTTTATATGTCGGTTGAAAACATTGTATTTCGAAAATTATTTAGAACTTTTCTGACTTTTTTCTTGTGTATCACAGTGTATATTTTCAATTTTTGTTATAGTACATACATATTGTATTTTTGTATAGTATTTTTGTATTTTATATGTCATTTATGTACAACGCCATTGAATACATATTGTATATGTAGAAATAGGCGTTTAATTAAGTTTACATGTTTCATGTTTCAACAATAAGTTTACATTTGAACAATTTTGTAAAACTGCTATATTTTGGGGCCAAAAGGGGTCTTACTGGACCTACTCCTTTACGCAAAGAAAAATTTGAAAAAAAATAGGCTGATTCACTATGCGGGTATACAGATTGACAAAAAAAAGTGCACATATGGTCAGCATGGTCAGTTTTCGTCAGCGCTATCAAATAATTTTGTTGCACAAGTCATCATGAGGTATCAAAACTACTGAAATTTTGGTACATATCAAAATTTTGAATCATTGGAGGACATCCTGGAACCCTAAATTTATGTAAACAAAAATTAAAAAAAATATGGCTGATTTACTATGCGGGTTTACAGATTGACAACTAAAAGTGCTTATATGCTCAGTCTTGGTCAATGAAGTCAACTAATTTTGTTGCAAAAGTCAGCATGAGGTATCAAAACTACTGAACATTTTGTTACGTATCAATATTTTGAATAAAAAGAGGACATGCTGGTACCCTTAGTGTATGCGAACAAAAATTTGCTGTTATTGTATTGCAATATTGCTGTCCATTGTATTATACATTGAATCCTGACATAAAGAAAATATGGCTGATTTACTATGCGGGTATATAGATTTACAAATTAACGTGCACATATGGTCAGTTTTGGTGGATGCGGTCAAATCATTTTGTTGTACAAGTCAGCATGAGATATTGAAACTTCTGATATTTTGTTAGGTATCAATATTTTGAATAAAAGGAGGACATTCTGGTAACCTACATTTATGCGAACAAAAATTTGTTGTTATTGTATAGCAATATTACTGTCTATTGGATTATACATTGAATCCTGACCTTAAAAATATGGCTGATTTACTATGCGGGTATATAGATTTACAAATTAAAGTGCACATATGGTCAGTTTTAGTTGATGCAGTTGATAATTTTTATGTACAAGTCAGCATGAGGTATCAGAACGACTGAAATTTTGTTATGTATCAATATTTTGAATAAAAGGAGGACATTCTGGTTACCTACATTTATAGTCCAGGGAATCTGAGGTGAAAAATGGCTCAACCTCAAAGTAATTGCAACAGAAATAATTTATATCAATTTTGTTTCATTGGATACCTGTTAGTGACATATTAAAAATCGGCGTTTCACAGACCACGGGAAATTGGTGTTTTGGGGGTAAAATGGGGATTTTTATGTAAAAATCGCTAAAAACTGGAAAAAATGATATTTTTTTTTAATTTTTACTCAAAGTCCCTATTTTTTTCAGAAAACGTTTCAATCATATGTATCATCGTGATCAAATATTAAAAATGCATAGTCTTCAGGTTTATGTTTCCAAAAAACGCTGATTTTGAATAGAAAATCGCTGAAAACTTGAAAAAATGAAATAAAATTTAAATTTTTACTCGAAGTCCCTATTTTTTTTCGGAAACGTTGCAATTATATGTATTATCGTGGTGAAATCTTAAAAATGCATAGCCGTAAGTCTTTTTTTGGAGAAAAAACGCTGATTTTAAATAGAAAATCGCTGAAAACTGGAAAATTTATAAACCTAAAAATTTAAACAAAAATCATCTCGAATATTAACTTGAAGAATTTTAATCCCTCAAAGAAAGAATAGACTTCAACAGAAACATCGTATTCATTATTTTGACACATTAATGTAGTTTGAATAAAAAAAAACAGTTACAGAAGAGGGAGACCAAATACAATATTTCGGAATTCACATTGTCATAAAAATAAATCTTATAAAAACAAAATTTCGTTCAAAGTTTTTGCTTAAATGTTATAGAGTCACATCACCAACCAATCATGTATATGTAAGAATTAAATGTCACTATCGTCCTCGTCTTCATGAATCTCAAGTACTTTACAGTTTGAACAGTTCAGTCCCTTACATTCGCTACATGCTGAGCTACAGTCAAGACCGTTTTTTCTACAAGTGCATCTGCGTGTATCGCAACCAGATTTGCATTTACATCTAATCATGTGCAATAAATTATCTGGAGCTGGAGGCAAAATTGTTCTAATTGGACAAAGTGATGTACCTTGTAGAACCCATCCCCAGTCTGATGGACTTAACATATGGACAGAGTCATTTGTCCATTCTTGGATCTGATAATATGCACGCTTGCAGTGATGAGACGCTGCTTCTGAGGTAGGTGGCAAGGACTGAACATGTACACAAGACAAAGAATTGGTAAGAACTTTATGGTTAAACTTTCTGTAGCGTAACTGGTCTAAGCTTTCTCCTGTCTCACCTCCGTATAATATAACAAGAGCTGACTGTCCTGATTGTATAACATCATCTGACGTTGCATCTTGTTTTAAACATACTGAAGCTAACTCTCTAAAAAAGGCATTCTCACGCAACCGCTTTAGTCCTTCCTTCTTCCCTATTGCCGTGGTCCGATTTTTGCCGATTTTTGATATGTTAATAATATAGTTGTAATCTTCGTTTTTCATGAAAAAATAATTCTGTTGCAATTTGTTTGAGGTTAAACCCCAGATTCTCTGGACTATTATGCGAACAAAAATTTGTTGTTATTGTATAGCAATATTGCTGTCCATTGTCAAGGACATATAACTAACAAGGACGTATAACTAACATCTACAATACGTCCTTTCATAGATATACATATAAATAAAGTGCAAATATGGTTGAATTTGATAGGTATAGGAATATATATTCAGTGCCCGTATCATTGTAACCAAAATCGTTTTTTAGTATATAGATTGGCAGATCACAGAAAAATTTGTGTTACAAGCAACGTTTTGTGCGTACTTTATTTTCAAATATTTGTATTTAATCCTGTTTATATAACGGAAGTATTAATTTTACTTTATTTTTGATGTTTATACTACGAAACAAAGATATTAAGAAATATTTTTAAAAAATCGACGTAAAGCGGTCCTGGTTACAAGTTAACTTATTGTTGAGCAGACCAGTCAAAAGTTAACTTGGGAACAGGTCTGGTTTCGATCGAATTTGTCAAAGCAAAAGTTAACTTATGTTAACTTTGTGGCAGGACTGGTTTCGAAGTTAACTTATATCAATAGCGGACCTGTTTCGAAGTTAACTTTTTGGCAGACATAAAAACAGTCCTAGGACCAAGTCCGTTTTTCAAGTCAACTAAATTTTGGTCCTAGGACTGGTCAGAGAAGTCCTAAATCCGGTCACAGGTTAACTTTGACCATTCCAAATGACTGAATATCAAGTTTACTTGCTGTACAGGTCAGGACTGCACCTATCTGTAGAAAAGAAGATACAAATGGAGAATTGTCGCATTGGCAGAAGTACTCATACCACATCTATTTATATATATATATATATATACTTGAATTTTAAGAGTCAATGTAGGATGAACGGATCATATTAACCGGAGGGAAAATTGATACAAACCCAAAAGAAAAAATATCAACAAGTCTAAATTGAAAACTACGTTCAAACCTTTGATTGCGTTGGATAGAAACCGCAATTTTTATACGTGTGCATGTAGAACAAATTTCGTTGTAGAAGGATCTAAATACAGCATAAACAACATTTTCCAAAAGACCAAAAAAGTGAAAAATTATATTTAAACAAAACGCATTTGACTAACAGATTGAACAACTGATGTTCTTTAACCCTGCTGACTGCCATTGGCGATTGCCAAATAAAATTGATCACGAGATGTAACAAAATGGATATAAATATATAACTCGTTTAAAGCATCAACTCAACAATGTTAGATATGTAAATTTGCTTTTGCAAATATTTTGTTCTTCCCTCGGCGGGATTCGAAACCATGCTACTGAGATATCGTGACATCATATCGTCTGCACTGTAACCAGCTCGCTATACCACACGACCACCTGTTGTAGAGTTTTCACTGGTTGATCAGACGTACTTATATATATATATATATATATATAGCATGCACTAGATAGACTATCTATCAACGAAACGGCTATTATGATCTGAACTGTTTTTTCGTTTGACATGTGCAACTTTTCTGTCTCGATTACGAGTCCGAATAAATTTTCGACCCTCTGGTCTGGTATGTGCACAATAGCATATCATTAGATACATAGTCAAGCATTGGCCTGGCACATCATTAAACTCTGTCAGTACGTACGATACATGGCTAGGCGAAACCGAGTAAATTATAAAAATTACTGAACAAGGTACAATCCGTTCCCGGTCAATAATTGACAATGAAACGAATTTACCCTATCGATTCAACATTTGAAACGACAAACACAAAATGAAGAATGTAACACTCAGAAACGTGTCCACCCCCGAAAACGTTTCGATTCCCCTAAACGTTTCCATCTGACGTCGCTGAACTACATAACATGTCAAGGCGATAAAGTGCGCCAAATTTTTGTTCTCTCCAAAAACGTGTTCTTTTTATGAACGTCATATGGGGATCAATCTGACCAAAGGTATCATATCAAACCAAAAATATTTTTTAAATGAACAAAAAATCACCCCAGAAACCACAGCTTCAAGAAGCCGGTGTACTAATTCCCTCAAAGATAAATAGGCCTAACCAGATTATATTAGATCAACATAACTATCTACGGTAGCAATGAACCTAACTGTACAAAACTTGTTAATTGTAAATTCTAGTTTTGGTCTAACATGTCTAAATATGCATGAAATATTTGTCTTCTATCGTATCCACAATGATTGAATTGTCATAAACGTTATTTACCCCACTGCAGACATAACAACGCTAAAAGTTTTGAGAGGTTTTTGGTGTTTTAAACTGGACTCATTTTGGCTAGTAACTATTAACAGACGCGTTTGTCCGATGTAAAATTTTACGGACACATTTGGGTAAAATATACACTTTGTGGGAGTAAGAAATGGTCTGAGGGGATTGAAAGGTTTTGGAGTCTTACACAAATGTAGAATAGATCAGACAAATATAACTTCATATTCTAGTTTATAAGGCGGTAAAAACATTTCCGTTTCTGTACATTTAGTTACATCTTTCAGGCGTACTGATCAAAGTATGACGAGTCAAAGATTCTATTTTTTTAAAATATGATTAATGGTTTCAAAACAAAAAATAGGTATTTCGTCTGAAAGAGACGTTAATAATGTAAATACCTTTCAACATGTGCTGGATGAAGTGTAGAAGCTCATGGCTACCAAATTAAAAAAAACCGGGGCTAAACCATTTGGACAAAAAGAGAAAACACCCGCACTGTAATTGATGATTAGATGTTCATTATGAATTTTGACAACCGGCGGTTTACCTCTTCCAAAAATTTCCACATTTCGTGTTGTTTTGAAGGAACCAGAAGGACGTGCACCCTAGATATTAAGGTGGCTCGTGGGTACAAAAATTTCAGCAAAAAAATTAAACCTTTATTTTTTCATTACAAATTTCATTCAATACACTATTACTTTATTATATGGTACAAAAATTAACCAAAAAAAAAAACGATTCGGTTTGGCCCCAGATGACTTTTAAGATGTTTATATCATTGAAAAAGCTCCAAATTATCTCCCTTTGGTGCAAAAATGCCATTTGTTGACATTAAATTTCATTATCTTTTTTAACTCATCGGTGACCTATATTTTTTATTATTGTTTTTAAATAAGCTGTAAATAAACTAAATAATTGTAAAATTTAAGCGATTTCTGTAATTAGGTTTTTTTTTTTCTTTTTCGATATAACCTCTATTTCTTCTATTATAGCTCAACAGAAAAAAGGACATTAACAAAAATGTATGCTTCTTCCAGAGGCAGATTGTGAGCTTAAGTCAACGGTGACCCCATTTTTTTATTTCATTTTTCTTTTAAGTATATGATAAAGTTCATTTATAAAAAAATATTGCGAAATCCTATATTAAAAATATTGATTTATACCCAGGAGCCCCCTTATATAACGTGATCAATTGCAATTCTTAATTATCGGCAAATTTCTACTGGTCCGCCAGACCACAAGCTTACAAAATCTATTGGTCCGACGCAAATTCTACTGGTCTCGACCCCTGTACATGAGTCACGTTAATATAAAACAACGACTGTGAATGAGTGACTCTAGATATTTTGGTGGTGACCGTGAAATTTCTTGAGTGATGAAATTAATTTGATTGATTCATAGCCCGGTCTTACCAACTTTTGAGAAAGCAGTATTCCTCGTTCAAAAAAATCAACGTACTTTGAGCTAGCTCTAGAGTAACGTATTAATTGAGACACACATATTCCATATGCCTTTGCCGCTGGGATGTCGCTACACAGAAATGGAAAGTTGACTATAGGAAAATCAAAATCATCGCGTTTGTCATAAATTTTGGTATTTAACATTCCATCAGTAGTCATTTCGAGAAAAAGGTCTAGTTAGATTCAAAACAAGCCGGACATAGCTATATAATATAGTTAATTGCTATCTTAATTTGCTATTAATAAGTATTGAAATTTGCATTGTTATTAAATGAAAGATCAGTATTTAGTTCAAATATAATCTTAAATCAATCCTAATTCTATCTTATTCATTCAAATGTGACGTCATTTTTCATTTTTTGATGATCTGTTTTACAAATTCAAATGTGACATAATTGTTTTGTCATTTTTTACACTTTCGAATATGACGTCACGTGGCATTGAGGTTTTAACTTATTCGGATGTGTTGCATTTTGTCGGGTTATGTGATGTATTTCGGTTGTTTCCTGTCATTAGTTAATACTTCAGTTTTATCATGTACATCTTTTGTATAGTCATTTTATAAAATTTGCTGTTTGCAAAAGTATAAATTATTCTAAATAATAGGGATGTTCTAGTACCTAACAGAAAACACTGGCCATTTTTGGCACACATTTTTTGAACTCTTGGTCCTCGATGCTGTTCAACTTTGTACTTGTTTCGGCTTTCAAACTTTTGTATCTGGGCGTCACTAGTAAGTCTTGTGTGGACAAAATGCACTTCTGGCGTATTAAAAATTTTAAACTTGTTGCCTTTTGTTAGCTATTATTCGTGTGTTTCTTGGTCAATTGTGTTCTCCTATTTATTTATATTTTAGTCCTCTAATGTTGTGTTGTCATTTTAATATTACATTTCACATGGCCATAAAAATTGTCCTGTACCAAATCAGGAATATGGCCATTGTTATATTATAGTTCGTTTCTGTGTGTATTACATTTTAACGTTGTGTCGTTTGTTTTCTTTTATTTTTTAGTGTGAATTCACATTACTATAAGACGTGTCACAGTACTTATCTATCCCAAGTTCATGTATTTAGTTTTGATGTTATATTTGTTATTGTCAAATGCTTTGTCCGTTTCTGTGTGTGTGTGTGTGTGTGTGTGTGTGTGTGTGTGTGTGTGTGTGTGTGTGTTACATTTTAATGGTGTGTCGTTGTTCTCCTATTATATTTAATGCGTTTCCCTCAGTTTTAGTTTGTTACCCCGATTTTGTTTTTTGTCCATGGATTTATGAGTTTTGAACAGCGGTATACTACTGTTGCCTTTAACTAGATATAAACCAGATGTCGGTAGTATCTTTAATTTCAAGTTCACTTGGATATACTAAATGTAAGTGATTACTGAATCTATTATTATAAAGAGACAGAACATCATCAATATACCGAAAGGTGAAATTAAAATGTGAATGTATACATACAATGAATCGAGTGCAGTTAGGTTTTTAAACGGCCCACGTTGTATTGTAGTAATTGTACCGGTATCAAACCATCTGAAACAGAGAAGTTATGATTTGGTAATGACTGATTTATCATAATGTTCGATTCCTAAAGCTCGTTGGTTCAAAAGGAATTTAACTGTTCGTGTAATATATGTTTTTCGCTGTGTTGAAGACTCATTGGTGCCCGTTTTCTGATCTTTCATTGGATTGCTGTCGTTTTGACATATTTTTAATTTCCTTTTGAAAAGCATGGAATATATTCTTTTGTCAACTTGACATGCAATTTTATATGTTTATTTCATACAAAAACGTACCTGAATACAAATTTGCAATTAATATGTTTTAGTAAAAAAATTTCCACAGAATTTGTTTTGCAGGAGTGGTATTCGCCGTTGAATGTCCCTTTTGTTTCCTTTACAAATTGACGACAAGCATAAGTAAATACCTTGGTTAATTGCATACACGAACATGAGTATTATCTTTTCTTTAAAAGTTACAGATGATATTTAGTAGATAACTACAGTTTAACAACTGATTCTAAAGGCACCAATGCTTTTGGTGTAGATAAAACGCGTTTATTTTATTGTTAATTATAGGCCTGAAATCTACAATAAGTTTAAACGCATTAAAGTGTTTTTTTTTCATTCATAGTATTGAATATACTCTTCCTCCGAATGACTCTAGTCGTTTTGACAACACGTCTGAATGACATATAGTTTAATTTTATACACACATAGTTTTTAGCGCTGGTAGGTCTTTGAATGTTCCTTGTTGTAATATAGTTATAGTATTGCCTCGTAACTTTCTGAAAAAGAAAGAATCGTATCATTAGTATAGGTATGATAATTGATAGGTACAGACTTATCTTAAAAAAAGGGAAAATTTTTGAGTGAACTGAATTATAATGAAAGATAATACCTAAATAAGAAAAATCACGAAACTACTGAACACCGATGAAAATTAAAAACGAAAAGTTCCTAATGAAATGACAAAATTAAAAGCTCAAACGCATCAAACGAATGGAAAACAACTGTCATATTATTGAATTGCTGAGGCGTCAATGCCTTTGTTTGCAAAGGACATTTATGAAAGGATGTTTCAACCTTTTCATTTTTTTTTCGATGCAAACTGGTTTTTACAGTCAGTGACTTGCAATATTCGAAATAATAGCTGTACGTTTGCATTGGTTTGAATTATTATTGGTTATTAACAGTGGTTTCCAAACATAAGTTATTAAGATATTTAAGAGAATACGTTTTGAAAGGGCTGAAGAATAAAGCTTCGTGCAAATCTAATAAATAACGCATTCATATAAATAGCAGAAGGTTTCTTATACATATATCATTGATAATGAGTGATATATAGTGACGATGACCATGACTACGTAAACGTCGAGGATTAGAGTTAAAAATGTTAATCACATTAATTGAGCTACAAATAGGACTAAGTAGAAAACCTACTCCATCAGTTTCGTCTTTGTGAACCTATCACTACAACCCATTAAAAGTCTGAAATGGCCTATATCTTTACTCGACTGTACTGATTTTTACTCGACCAGTCTGAATTCGTCTGAGATTTACTTGATAATACTCGACTGTAGTCTGAACCATACTTAACAGTCTGAATGTGTACTTGACCAGTACTTAACCGTTTTATACGAGTCTGAACCGTACTCGACATAGTCTGAACCGTACTAGACCTAGTCTGAACCGTACTCGACCTAGTCTGAACCATACTCGACCTAGTCTAAACCATACTCGACCATGTCTTAACCAACCTAGATCTATTCTTTCTATCTATCAACTGAATTTTATCAATTTAGGACTTTTTTTTTTAATAAAAAATGAAATTTGAACAACAACTTGAAATTAAAAATGTATTCAATACAGTATTGAAATTGAAATTTCACAATAATCAATCATTATATAACTTCAACTCAATATTAATCAACACTTACATAATAATATTTATCAACTTTTAAAATATAAATAAAAAAAGCTGATCAAATAATCTAAAAAGATGAATTGTGACTAATATTTTCAATATTATTGAAAATGTTATGAATATATCGGAAGTATTTTATGGTAACTGGACTATTTTCATCATTAACTTAAGCCTAGTATAGATTCACGGTGTCAGTTGAGTTTGGGTAATAATGAAGTGAATGTTTTTTTTATTAAGATATATATAAAATAGTATATAAAACAACTTAATAAATTAAAAAAAAATGAGAGTTTAATTGTTTTGTTTTATTAAACCAAAAATTTAATATAGTCATGATAATAGAATTTCCATAGCAATCCTTGATAACCTTTTTAAAAAAAGAAATGTATTCCAAAGTAACAGTAAAAAAAAATTTCAATTACTTTAAGTATTTTTTTTGTCAAATTAACATGGCATACATAAAGCACTTTAATACGTTCTAATTACCTCAGTACATGTGTGTTTTACAGGTAAAAAGAACGCCCTATTTTCTTAAATTCGTGTATTACTTATCTAGTACATACATGTATATTCGAAAGGCCTTGTTATTTAATTTAAACAGGATGTTGCAATTTTGAATCAATGTTATTTAGAACTTAATACCTCTGACCAGGTGATCTTATTTATGAGTTTGCCCCCAAGCAGAGGTTAAACTTTATATTTCCACTAATCAGAAAAACAATTTTATTTATTTATTTAATTTTATCCCTTTTTGATATAAGTTATATATAATATTTTGTTTTTATCCTAAATATAATCAGAGATATATTTCTTTTATAAGGTTAAATTTCTTTATAAATTTTGTTGGCTGTTGTTACATATGTCAGTTAAAAAGAACATTTTTTTAACAGTTAAAAAAGTAGAGGTTTTTTGGTCTAGTATGGTTTCAGACTGGTCGAGTATTGTTCAGACCTTTGGTTAAGTATGGTTTAGACTGGTAAAATAGGTCGAGAACATGTCGAGAATGGGTTAAGACTGTTTCAGACTGGTCGAGTAATAGTTCAGACTATTTTCAACGGCAAAGATAAGGGTCAAGTACGATTCAGTACAGTCAAGTATGGTTCAGAATGGGGTCGAGTAATGTCAAGTAAAAGTCAGACCAATTCAAACTGGTCGAGTAAAAATCAGTACAGTCGAGTACAGATATAGGCCATTTCAGACTTTAATGGTTTGTAGTGTATGGTGTCGTAGTTTCCAATTGTCGAATCCAGTAGTCATATGTGTGTCTACTAAATGTGTTGCAAATTGAGAATTGTAAGTACTGTGGTGTATTTGTCGATGATGCGAACTTGCATAAAAAGGATTGAATTACCAGGTTGGTTAAAAAGCTGGTATACAGTGTCACTTAAATTGTGATTTATGGCTGATATATGACCGCACATATGTCTATTTAGAATTCCTTACTTGTCACTAATGTAAACTAATCAGCATATATAATATATTTAATATCATAGACGACAAATGTTGATATATAAGTCATATCATTCTTACTTCCTGTAAAATAAGACTTTTAAGTAAAATTGCTACTGAGAATATGTTATTTCAATTCCATAAGTGTTGCAGCCATTGGCTTCACATTTTAAAATTTGACAGTGTTGTTCAGAGGCAAACAGGTCTTGTAAAAGAACTGAACACAGATGCATTCGAAGATTGCTGCTGTTGTTATTAGTATTATGATCTGAATGTGTCATGAAAAGGATATTTGTCCATGGTGTCGTTTTATCAATATTGATATATGATACTGGCATTATTCTTTATTATCATATGGGTATCCAGCCTGAGTAAGCAAATAATGAGTCGAACCAAGATGTTATTTTTTTTTTATTTAACAAGCATAAGAAAAAATCTATTCTGTTTTATCTTCTACGCTTTAAACTTCATATTAATCGGTGTTCTTTTATTATACTAGTTTTAAGTAAACAAGATATGACTAGGAATGACTAGATATTTTCACATTTTGCTTTCGAACAAAAATTGTCAAACTTTATACATACATATATTTAAGAGCTGAAAGGTTTCTAAACGCTTCACTTTGTATTGTTGTGATACGACTAGAAGACTCACACCCATCACACTCTCTAAAATGAAAAAAAAATAATGATTCGGTATAGTAAAGATTTATTATAAGATTACTTCCCTAAGGCTTGTTAGTAATCGAATGATATGTTAATGTTCATTTTTTCTTGGTTTTGATGCTTATACCATTCATATGGATCTTTGAAATAAAAATATCATATTGCCATGTGTACAGTCATACTTCAATTAACATTCCTTACCTTCGTATCGCTATTCAATATATTGGAAAAACCCAAGCGTGTGATAACATTGCTATTGAAAGGGAACACTTAAACCCAGTTATTGAAATTATAGAATGTATATGAAACCAGATACACCACAAATTATATAATAATATGGGAGTTAAATGTATACCCAATATAAAACAATTATTTTTGTTTTATACATGTATGAAATCAAAGAAAATCGAAACTCGTGGAATATAAATAAATTGATGTATATTTTTGTACATTAATTTCATCCCAAAAAATCACATATCATACATGCACATAATCGTTTAAACTGTAAAAACGAATGATAGCTTTTAATGTGTAAATGAACAAAGTATATAGATTACCATGACAATCTGCTTTGATATGCTTTCAATACAGGGAGTCATATGCGTTCTCAATTTTATAAAATTCGAACATGCGTTTGTGTTCACGTCAATTCACAGGTAAACGTGAATAATAAACTTGGCAACCCAACTGTTCAATGTCAATGTTTGATAGATTGTTTATCCCATTAACAGCCCATTAGTCAAACTTTAGCGTTAAAATCAACTATTATTGATATGTGTCTTTTTTGTGAATCATCTTTTAAAAACATGCCAGTTTTCTCGTTTGAATTCTTTTTTCATTTGTCATTTCTGTGCATTTTTAAAGGTTTCCTATGCGATTGTTGACCTATAGTTTTTAATGTATGTCTTATTAGATTTCTTGTTGAAAGTTCTTCAACATTTTCTTTTTTTATATACGTTATTCAAATTGATGCTCTTTTCTAGATGAACCGATTATCGAAGTATCGACCATTCATTTGTTGTGATCCAGTAGTTTTTAAGATATCGCTTGATTGTAAATTTAGAAAAATAATATAATTCAGTTTTAAAAAACATACGGTATAAAATGATTAAATTTCATTTCTTACTTTCAAAACAACTTTCAACGGAAAACGGCATATATCTAGAAAAATGTATTTCCAAACAATAAAAACTGTTATACATAAAAACACACATAAAAATATCATACAAATGCTTACTTATTAATATTAAAAGAGCTTTTAAAAAGTATATATTCAAATGTAAAGAATTAGAAAATATATGAGAGGAAAACGACAAAGAAATCAAGGCAAATAATTTCAAATTCATATAAAAGTACCAATAAAACCTTCACCTGCATTTGGGATATATAGATTGTACACTGCAACAAGTGTATTACGATATTTCTCCACTCGAGACAGTTAAATTTTATTATTTAAAGTGCGAGGCTTGCAGAGCTTTTTAAATAATTAAAATTTAAGTATTGAGAGTGGAGAAATATCTTAATATACGAGTTATAGTGTCGGAATCTGTTTCTCTTCTTTAAATGCGTTAATGTGTTACTTTTTCTATGGTAAATGTTTGTTCTTTTGTATATCATTGTTACCTGTATGATTTGTCTATATGCCTTTTTCTGTTTCTGTGTTTCATAATTTTTTTTTTTTTTTTTTTTTTTTGTGGTCATTCAAATTGTTGACTGTCGTACTCATATTTTGACAATTTACCTATTATGATTGTTTGTGTTGTTAACAAATCGTTGGCAATATAATTGAATTATATACAATTGTCATACAAGTGAGAGGTTAAACTAGCTATACAAACAGATCTATTACACTATTTTCTACATAAAAATGCCTCACTTGTCAAGAATTCGAAATTAGTTTTTAGTTTGTTTGATGTGCTTGAGATTAGTCATTGCAGTTTGAATTTTCCTTGCAGTTTGGTATTTTTGTGCTTTCATTTTTAAAAATATAATCATATATATTTTCATATTTGAAATAAAAGGTCATTTATCTTTCAACTTGTTCAAAACAGACTCAGATCAACTGTATGTGTAGTACGTTCTAGTTATTACACACAACCAGAATGCCGACAACAGCAGTAATGATAACTAGTGGCGTATAGTAATGGACCTTAAACATTTCTAATTAGGCGGTTGAATTGTTGAATACACTGTATTGTGTATCTGTATACATACATTGACTCGAGGGCTGGTAGGTCTGCAAACGCACCTTCATGTATTGTAGTAATTGGATTGCCACTAATGACTCTAAAAAAGAAGAATGTTATGTTATACATTCTTATTTATTGGTTGTAGTGTCATGTCATTCGAAAGATGCATGATTGTCGCTTGTATATAATTTTGTTTTCTAGGTTGTGAGTCTAAAACTAATTGGTCTGCTCTTTAGTATTTTGGAATGTGGGTGAGGGTGAATGTAAAAGTCAAGGCAACTGTTAATATTTCATTTACAACTTGATATTTCATTATCATTTTCTGCAGGTGCCTTTTATTTCAGGCGAGAACTTGTGTTACCTGAAAAATTATTGCAGTTTTTTTTTGTTTTTATCTAGATTGTAGTATATAAAGGCAATAAAAGTGGATTGACCTGACATATGAACGATATAAGGATTTGTCCCGAAACGGGGGAAAAGCTCGCAGAAACTCGCAGTTCCCCATTTCGAAGCCTCATTCTTATATCGTTGATATGTCAAGTAAATGTACTATTATTGTATATGTATATGCATATAACAATTTGAACATGCTACCAGGAACACGAGGACGTACATGAAGAGACTAAAAAGGTGTGTAGAACCTATACGTCAGGTTGCATGTTTACAAATATGTCTCACATATTGCGCTACTTCTTTACACGGTACTCCCTATGTTGACTGACTGATTGAGATCGATGAAGTATCGTGAAAGAAGCAGTGCGTTAAGTGGCAATACAAACACAAGATGTATATCTCTACGACCATTATTAAAAGTACTAAGCTGACACAATCGATATGTTGCAGGTAATGCCAGAAATCTGCTAACAATTAAAATCGGACTTCAAAAACCCACTTGAAGTCCGATGTTTGAAATACAAATCTGAAAAATGGATCTTCTAGAAGACTTTGAAAAGCTTATTTCACAAAGACAAGCAAGTTATCATAGTTAAGACGTTAAATTATTGCACAAATAGTATCATTTGAGCGATTAATGACCACCTGACCAATCGATCTTCGACTATAAAAGTACTTTCCTTTTTGTTTTTCATTGTTAAATTATCTCGTTTGTTTTTATTGTGAATCGGAATTTGATACAATGTTAATATAATGTTAACATAGAAGATGTGCCAATGAGATAATTACACTTATTATTAACAATTTCTTCTATTATGTTTAATTTTATGTTTACACATCGTCGTCAATATAATAGAATTATATTCGACTGTCATTTTTTTCATACGAAAATGCCTTAAATATAAAAAAAAAATGTACTTTCAAAAACAATAAGATCCGATTTTATCTTGTGACTTTATTTATGTTATCCTTTGAATCGTGATTTATACAATGTATTTGTTTGTTTGATCAACTCAGGACCGAATGTATAACTTTTTGATTTAAAATATTTTGGTCACGAGCACCACTGACAGGACTGTATTTGTCGATATGCTTTTTTGTTTCAGAAAGATTACTATCACTTATGCTATTTAGCATATATTAACAAACGTCAAAACAATGACAGTAAACAATCCCACAAATAAACGACAGAAAAATCTAAAAAGTGAAATTACAAAAGAACTGAACTCCCAGGAAAATTTCATAACGGAACATCTCTAATCAAACTTCAAAATTAATTTATAAAACACCTAAATTAAATGGACAAAGTGATCAGTATTTTAACATGTGGTGGATCAAATCAAGGATTATAATGCACGAAGTTGAGATATGTTGTATGATATTTAAGTTCAGTATAACTACAATACCGAACTCTCAGGTAAATTCAAAATCTTTCAAATCATTAGAATGAATATAACGCAACTGTCATATATCTGACTAGGTAACAACCCATCTAAAACCATTTCCATTTTTTTTCATAATTTGACATGTTATAAATGCAGAAAAAATATAAACCGACGCCTGCAAAAATGATTGGTAGCTCAAAGTTCAAATTGTAAAATATTATATTATTTCAGATACACCTTCTCTACATTCTATCATAATTTGTGTTTTTCCATGCTACAATCTGCAGTGTATGCAAATGGGCCAATTTTTCGTCATTTAATATGAAATCATATCATTTCCTACCCCTGATTGACCCATGTGGTTTATTCTCCTAGTAAATAACATTTTTTTTTAACATTTTAAACATACATTGAAACAAGTCCTGGTAAGTCTTTGAAGGCACCACTATGTATTGTAGTTATGTTTTGGTCACCTAAAGAACTGAAAAAAAATCATTACAATGTGTTATCATACTAGAGATTTATATTTAAATTGCATTTTTTCATTACTTGATCAATGAAAACAATTGCACAGATTATTTCCAATACATTTTTTGTTGTCTAATATGACGCTCATGTCTTAACTTCGTAATCAAATATCAATATTTCAAAACTGCGATTCCCTTATATTTTTTGGAACTTAAAAAAATAAAAAAATAAGTCAATTTCGTCTTGCTTTACCTTTATGAGATATTTTCAGACTTAATTTTGATGTTACGGTTTAAAAAAATTGCATTTCATGAAAAGTCAACTATCTTTGTGTTACTCAGGAGTTTGCTTTTAGTAAAATCACTCAACATTTGAAAAAATATTTAGAAATTCAGAGGGTCGATTTATTTGGTTTTTTATCGTTCTCAATGCCCTTCAATTTTATACTTGCTTGGCTGTCTAAATACTTTAATCTGATTGCCATTTATGAACTTAGACGAAACGCGGGTCCGGTGTATCAATTTATAAGCATGGTACCTTTGGTAACTATTTACACCACTGGGTCGATGACACTGATAGTGGACTTTTTCGTCCCCGAGGCTACCACCAGCACAATTGTCAGCATTACGGTGTTGACATAAATATCAATTATATAGTCAAGTTTTACAAATGAACTGCAAAAGTATGAATTATTCGAAATACTAATGATGTTCTAACCCAAGGCAAGAATTGTAGTTGTGTATCTTATTAATTTCTGTTGTATTCGTGTGTTATGGTAAAGATAATTAATCACCCAGTTCATTTATTAAATTTTAGTTTAGATCGACTAAATATATACGATATGTTTGGTGTACAGTTTGATATAGAAGAAACACCGACATAGCTAGATAATACAATTAATTATCTAATTACTACCACAATTTGACATAGATAAGTATTGTAATTTTCATTGTCATAAATCAATGTTATATAAATTTTTACAAATTTAATCTTGGGTTCTATCTTATTCTCTCATATTTTGGGGATTATTTTAGAAATTCCAATGTGAAGTCTGTTTGTGCGTTTATCGCTTTGGCGAACTCGGCTATGAATTTGTATGTGCTGGTTTTGTTCTGTAGTAAGTCACCAATTCTGTTTTATCTATAATATATCTATAATATAGTCATTTTATAAAAAAATACTGTTTGCAAAAGTATAAATTATTCTAAATCATAAGGATGTTCTTATCCCAGGCAGAAAACCCTAGCCATATTGGGAACAAGCTTTTGGAATTTTTGGTCCTCAATGCTCTTCAACTATGTACTTGTTTTGACTTTTTCAATCGAGTGTCACTGGTAAGTCGTTGTTAGCTATTATTCATGTGTCCTATATGTTCTCTCATTTATTTGTACTGTAGTCCTGTCATGTAATGTTGTCATTTTAATGTTATATTTAAGATTCTCATAAAAGCCGGAGGTTTGACTTGCCCAAAACCAGGTTCAACCCACGATTTTTTTTCTGAAAATGTCTTTTGCCAAGTCAGGAAAATGGCAATTGTTATATTATAGTTCGTTTCTGTATGTGTTACATGTTAATGTTGTGTTTCTGTTGTGTCGTAGACCCCTCTTATATTTGATGTGTTTCTCTCAGTTTTGGTTTGTGACCCGGATTTGTTTTTTTCTCAAGCGATTTATGAATTTCGAAAACAACGGTATACTACTGTTGCATTTATTTACCGTAGTCTTATTTCGCACAACTTTTTGAAACTCTGGGTCCTCAATGCACTTTAATTTTATACTTGTTGCCTATTTTACTTTTTTGATCTGAGCACCACTCATGAGTCTTATGTACACGAAATACGCGCTGGTGTATAAAATTTAACCCTGGTACATTCGACAGCTCAAATACTCAAGTTCGTGTTAAAATGTGTGTTCAACGAGCATGATATCGTTTTATTTCATTATCAAAACCCTTTACAAGGATTGATTAATTGATCTAAGTTATATATTTTTTTTAGAGATAGGCTCATTATATAGTTCAATTAGATTTACTACTGTTTGTGTGAGCAGATCTTTCCTTATATATAAAAAAGAAACAACAAATGTCATAAATGTGATCTACAGAATTAGACTATTTACCGGATTTGTTATCTCAAAAACAACACGACGGGTGCCATGTGTTGAACAAGATCTGCATACCCTTCCGGACACCTGAGATCACCCCTAGCTGTTGATGGGGTTCGTGTTGTTTATTCTTTAGTTTTCTATGTTGTGTCATGTGTACTATTGTCTGTCTGTTTGTCCTTTTAATTTTTAGTCATTGCCAGTTTGTTTTCGATTTGTGAGTTTGAATGTCCCTCTGGTATCTTTCGTCCCTCTCTTAATCATAATCATAAATATGTGAGATAACCGACAGCCTTCATCAGTATGAGGATAATAATGTGGAAGAGGGGCAATACCAGAGATATATTCAAACTAAAGATTAAAAATAATTTGACAACGCCATGACTAAAAAAGAAAAAGACAAACAGAATAATAATACACAGGACACAACATGAAAAACTGAAGACTAAGCAACACGAACCACACCAAAAACTGGTGGTGATCTCGGGCGCTTCGGAAGGGTAATCAGATCCTGCTCTCTTGTGACACCCGTCGTGTTGCTCATGTTATTACAAACACAGGGATTAGTCAAATTCGGTAGTTCACATTTGTAAAAAGGAACGTGATTTTATTTACGACATAGGAAAATATTCGATATCATCTGTGAAACTGATATTCCATAACGGTTAAACAACTCATGATGGCGTCCGTAACATTCAAAGAGTGACGACTTCAACTTTACCATTTGGAAACTCTTTGTTTTCAGAAAATGCTTATTATCAAAGTATTGTAAAGGTTTTTCAATAAGTTCAGATGTAAATACATTTGAATATTTTACCGAATGGTTATAAAGCTTTTGTAATATATATTTGTATTTTCGAAGAAAAAAAGATATTGGGTTTCATTGACAATTTAACAAAGATTTTAATTCTCTATCGATTCATTCAGTCATATCATCAGGCGTGTGTTTCTATTCTAATGTTTGCATTCGAAAGAAATATATTTATGTATAAAACTTTGCTCATGAATGATTTTTTTTTCATTTTGCTTCAGAAAGAACCAATTTAAATAAAATTGAGAATGGAAATATGCCAATGAGACAACTGTACACTTACAATGAATTCAGTGCTTGTAAATTGTCAAACGCTCCAGTGTGTATTGTAGTAATTTGATTGGTAAACAACCGTCTACAAAAGATTATTCATGCATTAATAAGGTAACATTCATCGCAGTGATACCTCCCAAAAGCTTGTAGAAAAGTGTAGGGAACTACACCATCCAACACATTTTTTTGTTTTTTTCATTAACACATTTAATACTAATATAAAGAGGTCCAATTTCGAAGAATTCAACTGCATATTTAACTAATAGATAACAATGGTGTTGGTTAAAAATCTTAGCATTCTAGGGCCTTTTGTTTTCCACATAATTCTTATAACCAAAAAAAAATACGAGTTCCGGATCGCATCCGATAACAACACCACTAGTGTATGTTAATGTTACCTATTGCCTATTCTGAACGTTCCCCCTCTGACAGACACACCATCAAATGTTGTAATGATGATTTGCAATATACACGGGTCATAATCACACACGAACTCCATCATTTTACAGGCATCGGTACTACTCAATTCCATCATTGTCACATGCAGTTTCCGATTGTAGTAAATAAGAGATAACTAGTATAGGTTCAAACAGAATGGTTTTGAATGAAGAAAACAATTCTCAAATAGCTACTTGTCAATTTGTTAGCAGGCTTGACGTAAACACGATGAATCAAAGATTTCGACTTCAAGCCTTGGTCACATTTCAGACTACACCAAGATCATCAAGTAATGCATCAGACTTATTAAGTAAAGTTGAGATCAAAGTCAATTACAGTTAAGTACTGTCCAGACAATGTCGAGACTAACGGAGTAAAATCAGTGCTCGATTTTAATGGTCGAGCACAAACTATGTTTTTTTCATACTCTAAGCAATGTATAGTGATACTGCAATCTGCCGTATAAACATGTAAGTCGAAATTCCTTCAGAAGATTGATAATAATTAACCTGCCTTCATGTAACCTTTAATCATATATATATATATATATATATATTGTTGTGTTTTATGTTTTTATTTTTTTACTGAAAAAAAAAGGTTTTATATTTTATATATACATACACCTCATTAAGCGCTGGGAGGTCTTTGAATGCTCCTGTTTGTAAGGTACCTATTTCATTGCCATCTAATGCTCTGGAAAAAAATAAGAATTGCAATACATGTAATAATTCGTTACACTATAAATTTAAAAAAAAGAAAAGACCAACACACGTAACTCGACGTACGCACTTGATAGAACCGCTTATTGTTCATAGTTATCAGGCTAATAATCTAATACGATAGACGCGCGTTTTTACATAAAACTAATCAATGACGGATGCTCAGATCAAAATATTTTCATATCCAAACAAATATAAAGTTGAAGAGCATTGATGAACCAAAATTCAAAAAAGTTGTACAACTTATGAAATTGTGGACTTTGCCTTCCAAGTTTAAGTTAAGTATTCGAATTCCTTAATTACTTTTATACACGAATTGTTATCTATATCAAGTTAGTTATAACAAAAAAAAAGTGATCGTTAGACAGTAAATAGTTATCAAAGGTACCAGGATTATAATTTAGTACGCCAGACGCGCGTTTCGTCTACATAAGACTCATCAGTGACGCTCATATCAAAATATTTATTAAGCCAAAAAATTATAAAGTTGAAGAGCATTGAGGATTCAAAATTCCAAAAGGTTGTGCCAAATACGGCTAAGGAAATCAATGCCTGGATTAAGAAAATCCTTAGTTTTTCGAAAAATTTAAACTTTTGTTAACAGGAAATTTATATATAAAAAAAATGACCACATTATTGATATTCGTGTCAACATCGAAGTGTTGACTACTGGGCTGGTGATACCCTCGGGGACGAAACGTCCACCAGCAGTGGCATCGACCCAGTGGTGTAAATAGTTATCAAAGGTACCAGGATTATAATTTAGTACACCAGACGCGCGTTTCGTCTACATAAGACACATCAGTGACGCTCATATCAAAATATTTATAAAGCCAAACAATAACAAAGTTGAAGAGCATTGAGGATTCAAAATTCCAAAAAGTGGTGCCAAATACAACTAAGGAAATATATGCCTGGAATAAGAAAATCCTTAGTTTTTCGAAAAATTTAAACTTTTGTTAACAGGAAATTTATATAAAAAAAAAATTACCACATTATTGACATTCGTGTCAACACCGAAGTGTTGACTACTGGGCTGGTGATACCCTCGGGGACGAAACGTCCCCCAGCAGTGGCATCGACCCAGTGGTGAAAATAGTTATCAAAGGTACCAGGATTATAATTTAGTACGCCAGACGCGCGTTTCGTCTACATAAGACTCATCAGTGACGCTCATATCAAAATATTATAAAGCCAAACAATTACAAAGTTGAAGAGCATTGAGGATTCAAAATTCAAAAAAGTTGTGCCAAATACGGCTAAGGAAATCTATGCCTGGAATAAGAAGATCCTTAGTTTTTTTTTAAATTTAAACTTTTGTTAACAGGAAATTTATAAAAAAAAAAAAAAAAAAAAATGACCACATTATTGATATTCGTGTCAACACCGAAGTGTTGACTACTGGGCTGGTGATACCCTCGGGGACGAAACGTCCATCAGCACTGGCATCGACCCAGTGGTGTAAATAGTTATCAAAGGTACCAGGATTATAATTTAGTACGCCAGACGTGCGTTTCGTCTACATAAGACTCATCAGTGACGCTCATATCAAAATATTTATAAAGCCGCGTCTAATATTCTTTTTTTTATTCGTTGATATATTATTCCAAAATTATTGTTTTCATAACATTTTAAAACCGACAATGCAGCATGTTTTTGTTCAGTACCATTTCAAACATTTTGAAACTGGTTTATCAAAGCTATCATAAGACCTGTCATTAGACATATCTTATGATCCTCTTTTGACCATCATAGGACATATCTTAGACCGCGTCACGAAGTTGTCTAAGGATGATCTTAGATAAGATATCCTTAACCTCTCATAAGATCTTTAAATTTTGTAATATTAACATGGTTATACGGGAAAACAATCATGTAAATTTAGTATTTGCTTCTCATAGATTACTACACTAATTGATATTCCAGAAATAGGTAGCTTGTAAAATTAATATAAACCGTTAGTGTAATTTATAGTAATAACATATTAATAATACGTAAATATATTTATAAAAGTTCAAATTCAAAGGATTTAGTGCAATATGACAGGATACTTAAGATGATTTGTCTATGTAAAAGTTATCTCCCAATACACTGTTTATCAAATGTGTAAATCTCTTCCATAAACAAAAAAAAAGTTTCAATAAATTGTTGAACACATCCTCATTTAGTTTTAATCGATATGTAGCAAAAACATCCGTTGACATTTGGCAAGTTGTTAAGAGAACAAAATGGTATAATAATATTGTCAAAATCTATCTGATGGTATCTTATAGAAACTGTTGTCCCTAGAATGTTAATAATATCACTTCATTACGCAAAGGATAAAGTGATATATGACCTTAACAAATTTCAACCTAGAGTGACCTTGCGCAATCCTGAAGTAACAATGTTTGAAATAACTCAACGGCAATTACTTAGAAACTATGTATCTTTAGTCTCAGCATAACATTATCTTTAAATGACTGCATATTCAAGAAGTCATTAATACTGAAATGATTTAGATCTGCTCTTCCTTTCAAAATCTCATAGAGTTTAGGATTTAAAATATCAGTATTTGCTGTGTTGGACTTTCTAGATCATTTGATTTAGAATAAGGTTCTTTATTTGCACAGAAAAATGATAGTAAAACACAAAATCTGCATACTTTTACAAGCTTGATTTCAGTAGTCGTTTACTCCGTTTATGGGAAATGCATCAATAGTGATTTAGATATAATTCCTTCGTACATGTTACGTTATGAAATATTTATTCCACAGATGGTAACGGATATGTTTTTTATTTCCTTGACAACAATCCCGTCCCCTTTTTGTAGTATACGATACGACTAAATACCAAATGTGTACTTACTATGACACACGACAGGTGCCACATGTTGAACAGGATCTACTTTTGTTATTTAAAACATCACAACAGATTGGCGTATCAGTGTTTGGAATCAAAATATGAAATGCTACTAAGTAATGTTGATGCATTGCGCATTGTAGTCATTGTGCTACAGTATTGTTATCATTTGTATTATGCAATCTCTCCTGAGTTAACACAGTTAAAGATTTATAATTCAATTATTATTTTTTTTATAATAAAATGATTATAGATTATGATTTATGTTGTCAAACATTTTTGTTATAAAACTAATTTTGAGATATAAAAAACTACTAATATTTATATGATTAAGTAGTTGCTTAAAATTTTGACTGAAAGTTAAACAAAAATGCACACACTGCAGAAGAGGGTTGAAAGATACCAGAGGGACATTCAAACAGAAACTTACAACGCCATGATTAAAATTTAAAAAAAAGCAGACAAACAGTAGTACACAAGACACAAAAAAGAAAACTAAAGACAAACCACTTTTTTATTTTTATTTCAACCATCTCAAGAAACAAAGATATTTCAGAATATGTTATCAATCCATGTAAAGTGGTTCCGGTCACAAGTTAATTTAATGTTCAGCAGACTGTATTAATGTAGCTCATTGTAAATAGGATATGTCAATACTTCATTTATCCTTAACTCTTAATTATTAACGTACACGGTGAATGCAAACTTTGAAAAAAATGCAGTTTGTGTTTTGTTTCCTTTCTTGTTTCTTTTTGGTAAGAGGGTGGGGTAAAAATAAATCATATTGAGCATATTTTGAAAGACTTTTCCCCTTATACCTCTTAAACCTTTCGTTAATATGAATAAAAATAAAAAGCACAAACCTCAATGATTCATTTTCAATTTGATTATCATTTAAATACAAAATCAGGTGGTAATTATAGTTATTAAAATGCATATTCAAATGAATGTAACAAAGATTATAATGAAAATATTGCATTGCTTTGAATATTTTTCTTCTATGCTCTTGAGAGAATAAAATTGAAAACAACTATTCTTGTTCTTATTTTTTTTAGAATGTCTATTTATTCATTACATTTGATTCAATGTATATTGGCTCAGATAATGAACACTTGTACATGTTTTCATCAAATATCCATTATAACAATTAATTCTATGTTCTACATTACAAACTTCATGGTACACATTTGACAATGATTGGGTCGATATTCCTTCAATATACATCTTGAAGTAAACACATTTGGTCACGAATAACTTTACATGTGTCTAAATTCTGCTTCCGAATAAAATATTGTAAAACTGTATACATACAGAACTTTGAGAGCTGGTAGGTTTTTAAATACACCATTCTGTATTGTGTTAATGCGATTGTTATCAATTTCTCTGGAAAGAAAATATATACAACATATTGCCATGTTTGTTAGCATACTACAAGACTTAAATGATTAACCATTTTACTTTAAAAGAAATCAATTGTTCTTGGAATACTATGTTGCGTTTTTTTTATAAATTATTGTAGAGTTTGTCATTGAATATTAAAGGCGACAAGTTACCTACAGTAATTCCTTTAGCAATTACAACATTTATTTCTGCCACCTGACTGATGTGTAAAAGTTTCACAAGTACAGCTAGGTTCGGTGAAAAGAATCAATGTAAGAATACCGTGACAACTGCGTTGATATGCGTGAACATTTGACATTCCAAACAAATTCCGTCTCTTTCACGTAAACGCGCATTTACCATGTGTTTCTACAAATATTATTGATTAACGCACAATAAAAGAAGCGTTGAAACGTTGTGAATAAGACTTAATGCAAGATTGAACACACTGTACAACGAGCGAGCTTCAACAACAGCCATACCACATGATATGATATACCATACCTTACAGTCTGATTGAATAGCGTATACTAAATTATGTATATAGCGTGTACATATGTGTTTTTTAAAGATTTTTTTAATAATATCTGGTATCTCTAAAAGCACATATTTGTTTGCGTACTGTAATATGCAGTTTATATAACTAAGCAGTTTTTTGTTAACAAAACGCGCGTCTGTTTTGCCAAAAGATAAGCATAACTTGTTGTTATTACTAACACTATTGTGTTAACAACAATTATTATCAAAATGTGCATTTTTGTAAAATTATCAGTTTTTGACAAAATTTTAAGATATATTTACCCGTACAAAAAAACATTTCTTTAATCGTATTTTGAATTTTTAATGTTTGACCACTTTTTGGTCTTTTAACTTTCATTTTAGGGCCATAGATGTGTATGTAGAAGATGAAAAGCACGACATGGACACTTATTAAAGCCTGGTAACTTTAACGATTGTTGTTTTAATAAGGTTGTTGTTCATTAATGCTAATGATCATACTCTACATAATGGATTGTAAACAGTTAACATGATTAAAAATCATGCTGTTGAAAACAATATTAATTAACTTTTTACTCACATATATACGAGTGCTGGTAGGTCTTCAAAGGTTCCCTGTTGTAGTATAGTTATTCGATTGCCACTCAAATATCTAAAAATAAACGTATGGTACTTTGTTTCTATTTTATGATATTTATTGCAGTTTTTATTTCCATCGTAGGCTTATTAACAGTCAACGATATATAATTGTATTAAGTATGGAAGCACGGAATGTGTCAATGACACATCAACCCGACTAAAGAGAAGACAGTATCCTAAGCTAACCGAATGGGTCTTCAATACAGCGAAATAATGTTGACCTCTAAAATTTAGAATATGTGAAATGTTTAACAGAAATTGACGTAATACTAAACTCTTAAATATATGAATGAACCAATATATAACAAAATATACAAGACAAACAAAAGCCAGGTATGCCTCAAAAATACACCAGGGATAATAAACATGCTTTGCAATTTATCACCCCCTAAACTAATACCCTTAATCAATCTGATCCAAACAAAAAATAAATGCTCTGGAACTGACATTATAAAGATTCCTGATTTTATGATTGACAACATTTTTGTTACGTTTCAACAAAATATCACAATTCCAATAGGAACCAACTGTGTCCTGTTTTTGGAAACGTGTTTCTTTTTTTACGAGGCTGTCTTTCTTAGGAGGAAGGAAATGAGTTTACACTATCCTTTAACTTTGCTTTCTGCAACCAAGATGATTTTCTCTCACCAAATTATTGAAAATTTGACAACTATTTTATATGATATAACGGATGCAACAATATTCAGATGAGTCAGTCTCTCATCTTAACTTACATTTAGAAATTAATAACGCGGGTCGGTTGAAAGCACAACTGTACAACGACAAAAAAGGTTTAAGCATCCAAACTTTCCATTGCTATGTAGCAACATGCCAACAGCGACTGCATACGAAGTCTCCCATCTGATACAAAATTCGCAGACTCGTTGCTCCTATCATGATTTTCTGAATATAGGGTTGCTGCTCGCAAGGAAGCTATTAAACCAAAAGTATCAAATGGTGAAGTTGAATTCATTTTTTGTTAATTTTACAAATACCGAATAAGACTTACTTCACCGGCTGTGTACTACCATCAGAAACACGATGGTTGTCACATATGGAATAGAATATGCTAATTTTTTCGAAGCACCAGAGATCACCTCCAACTCTTTGGTGGGGTGCGTGTTAGTTAGTCTTTACATATGGCGAACTCAAAGTTACTTTATGCATGTGATTTGCACCCTGGCTCTATTGATTAAATTAAGTCCCGTATTTAAAGTTGGAAAATATCAATTATATTAAATTGTGGATAGTTCAGGCCTTTCCCGTAATTAATCTAAAATCATGTATCTTTGAAAAGTTTGCGGATATTTACAAATATGTTGGGAATTTTAAGGAAAAAAGCTTAAAACTTGACTGTTTTTTTAAATGGGAAGGTTGAAATTATCATGTTTTCAAAAGAATTTGTCAGAAAACTTAAGTAAGCAGGTAAGTTAAAAGTTATTTAACGTTTATACCACGGTTACGTTTCCAAATTTTAAACTGAAAAGGCCGAAAGTTTTCATAGAAGACAATGTCCGGCTCCAAACTTCAGTAAGTCTGATTGGAATATGGTGTCTTCATCATATTCAAATTAAGTCCAATCCCTACCGTAAGGGTTTAAGTATCTTACCAGCATAGAATATAAAAAGTTCGAGAAGAACCTAATCGTATCATTTTAATAATTGGTTTTAGAATGAGTGTGTTTATTTCGTGTGAATTGACTATCTATAAAAAGGCAGCAGTAGTATCCTGCTGTTCAAAAGTAAAAAAACGATTGAGAGAAAAAACTAGAGGCTCTAAAGAGCCTGTGTCGCTCACCTTGGTCTATGTGAATATTAAACAATGGACACAGATGGATTCATGACAAAATTGTGTTTTGGTGATGGTGATGTGTTTGTAGATCTTACTTAACTAAACATTCTTGCTGCTTACAATTATCTCTATCTATAACAGTACTTTCTGTGGAAAATGTTATTGAAAATCTTCAAATTTTAAGAAAATTGTTAAAAATTGACTATGAAGGGCAATAACTCCTTAGGGGTTAATTGACTATTTTGGTCATACTGACTTGTTTTTAGTTCTTACTTTGCTGTACATTATTGCTGTTTACAGTTTATCTCTATCTATAATAATATTCAAGATAATAACAAAAAAACAGCACAATTTCCTCAAAATTACCAATTCAGGGGCAGCAACCTAACAACCGATTATCCGATTCATCTGAAAATTCCAGGGCAGATAGATCTTGACCTGATCAACAATTTTACTTCCTGTCAGATTTGCTCTCAATGCTTTGTTTTTTGAGTTATAAGCCAAAAACTGTATTTTATCCCCATGTTCTATTTTTAGCCATGGCGGCCATCTTGGTTGGTTGGATTATGGCTAAGTTTGGTTAAATTTGGCCCAGTAGTTTCAGAGGAGAAGATTTTTCTAAAAGATTACTAAGATTTACGAAAATTGGTTGAAAATTGACTATAATGGGCAATAACTCCTAAAGTGGTCAACTGACCATTTTGGTCGTCTTGACTTATTTTTAGATCTTACTTTGCTGAACATTATTGCTGTTAACAGTTTATCTCTATCTATAATAGTATTCAAGATAATAACCAAAAACAGCAAAATTTCCTTAAAATTTGTCTTTGAATTTTTCCTCGGAGTTCAGTTTTTTTGTGATTTTCTGTTGTACCGATTATAACATTTAGGAATGCAGAGACAGGAGTATAACATCAATAAAGCTGTACATTTCCAGTACTACAGAGATCTCTTTCTTTAAAGACAGATACTTCACCATTTATATATAGATATAAATGGGAAATAATCCGTAAGAAATAAAAATCGTGTATTTTTATTGTAATTTTTTCCGTGAAAGTTAAAGATTCAAGAAAGTAAGTGTTCATTGGTGGTATTAGCTTTATTTATAGTAATTTCAACAAGATAAATCTGTTCAATGCACATAGTCATGATACTGAATACGTAAATATTTAGAGTCAATATATAAATCAAATGACGAAAAGTGTGTTCTTGTATTAAATATTTAAGATATAGAAAAATATTGGAACCGAGCATCACAAGTATCGAACTGCTCACACGGTGCAGATAAATTAGTTCCAATTAAAATGTCAGAAATCAAACCAACAACAAACGACACAAAAAATATGCAGTCATGATCTACTTGTAGAGATTTGCGCATCCAACCGACGCACACGTTTATCACATGTATGTGTTATAATATTCTTATTATAAATTTGAATCCTAAGTGAAGATTATTACGATTTTGTTTTAGAATTTGAGTATTTCGAATTATAAATAAGCTTAAGTTTTCACGGTCATTTATATGTTATGTTTATTCTGCACTGAACTGGACATGGTATGGCCTTCAACAACAGCCATACCCTATACTGAGCTGTATGCACACCCTTTGAAACTGTATAAAAGGATGTAACAATAAACCTGTGTATAAAAAAATGTTTGTACAACATATATAAAACCACAGAACTATAATGAATTTGAAATCATCACTTCGTAAATTTAACGGACGCATTCACGAGTTGGATGACCGTTATGGAATAACCGTTTCACAATTGATATTGGATATGTTCCTTACGTCTTTACTACATTCCCTTTCCCTTTCATAAATGTGACCTACCGAATGAGACTATTTACCAGATTTGTTATCTCAAAAGCAACACGACGGGTGCCACATGTGGAGCAGGATCTGCTTATCCTTCCGGAGCACCTTAGACAGAAGCAAGTCATTTCGTACCTTGACCGTTTCGTACCTCTGCCATTTCGTACCCATGCATATTTGCAATTTCGTACCTAACATTTACCATTTCGTACCCACGATAATATCAATTTCGTACCCTACGGGCCAAATGCATCTACCATTTCGTACCTCATGGACTTAATACATGTTAGCTATTTCGTATCATATTTTTATAAAATTATGCATCTAGACGTAACAATTTTATAAAGACCGATGATTGGTTTGATTAAGCAGCACTTAAAAATTTTAAAAGTTATGATTACCCTTTTTTTGTTTGCAGGATTTGATCTTAATTAATTGTTTAACTCTAAAAGTATGATCTTCAATTGTGTTATCGTTAAAATAAAAAAACTTATTGTTTTTGTATTGAAACCTTCTGTGAGGTACGAAAAGGTTTAAAATATAAATTTCCCATGAGGTACGAAATGGCATACATAAAAATCTCACTACAAACTCCTCAGAGTCTGAATTGACCAGTTTTTGTGCTCGACCAGTAAAATCGAGCACACATTTTACTCGACTAGTCTCGACATTGTCTCGACTGTACTTAACTGTACTTAAGTGTACTCGACTAGGTCTCGACTTTACTTAATTAGTCTGATTCAGTACTTGATGATCTTTGTGTAGTCTGAAATGATCTTGACCAAGGCTCGACCTGTCTCGACCTGTCTTGACTAGTCTCGACCTGTCTCGACTAGTCTCGACTCAGTCTCAACTAGTCTCGACTCAGTCTCAACCAGTCTCGACATGTCTCGACTAGTCTTGACCTTCAAATTTAGTTTTGACTGGTGTAAATCAGCCCATCTAACTAAATTAAATATTGATCTTACAAAATTCAAGCTTATTAGGTAGTTTGATTTATTGCTGTGAAATGAAAGAATTTAATTTTACAATATGAAAAAATAAAAATTATTATATAAAAATTCAGATAGGCATCTTTAATTTTTATAATAACTTTTTCAAATCAACTTGGATTTTCATCAAACTATGCAACTACATGTATCTTACATGTATATCAAGCTTACTGAATCCCATTTCATTTAGTTTTTTGTTGTATTGCTGTAAAATTTAAGAATTAAAGTAATCTTGGTAAAAAAAAGCTAGGATTTGCAATTCGGACAAAATAGAGATAGTACACTTTAATTTTTTTAATAACTTTTTCAAATCAACTTGGATTTGCATCAAACTATGCAGCTATCTTACATATATATCAAGCTTACTGAATCCCATTTCATTTTGTTTTTTGTTATATTACTGTAAAATTGAAAAAAATAAAGCAATCTTGGTAAAAAAAGCTGGGATTTGCAATTCGGACAAAATAGAGATAGTACACTTTAATTTGTTTAATAACTTTTTCAAATCAACTTGGATTTTCATCAAACTATGCAGCAAATCCTAGCTTTTTATACCAAGATTACTTTAATTCTTACATTTTACAGCAATACAACAAAAAACTAAATGAAATGGGATTTAGTAAGCTTGATATATATCTAAGATATCTGCATAGTTTGATGACAATCCAAATTGATTTGAAAAAGTTATAAAAAAAATTAAAGATGCCTATCTGAATTTTTATATAATAATTTTTTTTTTACATATTGTAAAAGTAAATTCTTTCATTTCACAGCAATAAATCAAACTACCTAATAAGCTTGAATTTTGTAAGATCAATATTTAATTTAGTTAGATGGGCTGATTTACACCAGTCAAAACTAAATTTGAAGGTCAAGACTAGTCGAGACAGGTCGAGACTGGTTGAGACTGAGTCGAGACTAGTCGAGACAGGTCGAGACAGGTCGAGCCTTGGTCAAGACCATTTCAGACTACACAAAGATCATCAAGTACTGAATCAGACTAATTAAGTAAAGTCGAGACCTAGTCGAGTACACTTAAGTACAGTTAAATACAGTCGAGACAATGTCGAGACTAGTCAAGTAAAATGTGTGCTCGATTTTACTGGTCGAGCACAAAAACTGGTCAATTCAGACTCTGAGGAGTTTATAGTGTCTTCCATGAGGTACGAAATGGTTTAAAATATAAATCTCCCATGAGGTACGAAATGGTATACATATAAATCTTCCATGAGGTACGAAATGGCATACATATAAATCTTCTATGAGGTACGAAATGGTATACCTGTAAATCTCCCATGAGGTACGAAATGACAAACATACAAAACTTCCATTAGGTACTATTGTTTTTCTGTTTCTTTTTTTCATTTTAGCCATTGTGTTGTCAGTTTATTTTCATTTTATGAGTTTGACTGTCCCTTTGGTGTCTTTCGTCCCTCTTTTAGATCACATTTTTATTTCCGTACTGTATTGAACACCACTAATAAGTCTAAAGATGACGAAACGCGCGTCTTGTAAAATAATTTAAAGCCTGATATCTGAAATGAGTTTTAATACTCAAAGGTATGTTATTATTCATATCAATGAAAACAATGTTATCTTCATGTCTCTAACAGTTTTAAGTTATGCTGTTTAATACATTTATACATACATATACTCGAGTGCTGGCAGATCTATGAATGTTCCCTGTTGTATTGTATTAATTTGATTGCCACTTAAATATCTGAAAAGAAACAGGATATATAAATGTAACACTCCCAAACGTGTCCTTTTCCCAAAAAGTGTTTGTTCTCGCCAAACGTGTCTGTTATATTCAACATTCCCAAAACGTGTCCAACCAAACGTGTCCGATAATTGTTATTCGCCAAAACGTGTCCATTATTACATGCCAGTACGTCTCAAGTATTTTAGCGCTAATATATGCATAGCCATCCCAAATCAATAACTGTTTAGGCAGCAACCATTTGATTTTCTGGGGGGGGGGGGGGGGGGGGGCTATGGGTTTTTTTTCTGTGCAAACTTTTTTTTTTCGCCTTCGGCGAAGAACAATCTATTTTTTTAGCGACAAACCGAAGACAATTTTTTTCTTTCAATTTTAGCATTACATATAGTGGCAGCTGAAGGTGAAACAAACAATTTTTTTTACTCAGGGTCCAAAACAAATTATTTTTTTCACCAAAACCTGGAAACAAACTTTTTTTTCCAAAAAAAAACCATAGCCCCCCCCCCCCCCCCCGAAAATCAAATGGTTGCTGCCTTAGGAAGTGGTCATTTGTAGTTTGTACAATGCCAGTTGATAATAATTAGCCAGTTTCAAATGTTTCATGCGCATTTAGAGCAAACATACATATAATTCTTGTACTGTTGAATTAATTGTTTACTACTGTGAAAGTACATTAATTCGAGGGTATCAATTTTCGTGGTTTGAGCAATATTTACATGTTCGTGGGTTTTTAAATTCGTGGATTTTTGTTTTCTAAAAAAAAAATATTGAAAAATTGAAGCATTTAGAAACGAAGTTACAAATAGTCTGGCTTGAAGGAAATTGCAAAGTAAACATTGACCCGTGTAAATCGTAGTGATAAAACAAACTAATTAACCCATGGTAAAGTGATCAACAGATTAAAGACCATCAAAGGTGTTAATTAGGCCATAAACATGTCACCTAAAGAAAACAGTAACATAAACAAATGCTATAAACGTATCTTGAATTGTCAAATAATTCTTATCAAAATCAAGACCAGCATGAAATTATTATTTCTTATATGTACGAGAACTATGAGGACATAAAATGAACAATTTACTATACTAGCATATCAATACCGGAAATCTGACTTTCATCGATCTAAAACAAAAGTTTATAACATTTTAGGTTATTAAAGATTAAATGGGTATAATCCTGCATGCGGTTGTAGTTCTGTGACTGCTATTAAAGTATTCTCAGATTTGGCGCTATTCAATATGTTCTCTTAGACTAGATCATATCAGTAGTCAAACCTACCGATGGACATCTTTCCATGTCTTGATTTGGACAATGGTTGTTTTATTTCGTTGGACACTTAAATTCGTGGATAAAGTCATCCACGAAAACCACGAAAATTGGTACCCCACGAATAAAAGTACTTTCACAGTATGTAAATTATCTTGTGCTAATAAACTCTGTTGATGCCTTCTGGCGTATTAAAACTTTCAGCATGTTGCCTTTTGTTGACTGTTGTTCGTGTGTTTCTTTGTCAATTGTATTCTCCAATTTATCTATATTGTAGTCCTGTGGTGTTGAGTTGTCATCGTAATGTTATAGTTCACATGGCTTTAAAAGGGGAGGTTTGGCATGCCACAAAACCAGGTTCAACCCGCCATTTTTTTCTTTAAAAATGTCCTGTACCAAGTCAGGAATATGGCCATTGTTATATTATAGTTCGTTTCCGTGTGTGTTACATTTTAACGTTGCGTCGTTTGTTTTCTATTATTTTTGAGTGTAAATTCACATTGCGATATGACGTGTCACGGTACTTGTCTATCCCAGATTCATGTATTTAGTTTTGATGTTATATTTGTTATTCTCGTTTGATTTTGTCTGTTGTTTGTTCCGTTTCTGTGTGTGTTACATTGGAGTGTTGTTTCGTTGTTCTTCTCTTATATTTAATGCGTTTCCCTCAGTTTTAGTTTGTTACCCCGATTTTGTTTTTTGTCCATGGATTTATAAGTTTGAACAGCGGTATACTACTGTTGCGTTTATTTATAATCATCCAAATATTGCATGGCTTTTTTTCAGCAAAATTCACTTCACTTCTTTCAACAGTTCTGATATTTTAAAATCATAAACTGGTTATCAGTTTTTCTTTTAATAAATTTTAGGTTTAAACATCAAGAAAGACACATGAACAAGAGACATAACGTCCAGGACCAAATATTTCATGTAAGCAATACATGCTTTTGTCATATCAGGGCCTTTTACAGCTGACTAAGCGATATGAGATTTTCTCATTGTTGAAGGCCGTACAGTGACCTATATTAATAGAAGCTGTTAGTTTATGTGTCATTTGGTCTCTTATGGAGAGTTGTCTCATTGGAAGTCAAATAACATCTTCTTTTTATATTGTTTTTTCTTATCATACCGGAAATTTAGGATTGGACGTACATTTTTACAGTTATTCGGGATTTACACTAGTTTTAATTTTAATCTAAAAAAAAAATAAGAGTTAGTAAAAACGGATTTTTTTTATGACTTCATTAGAAATGGGACATTCTCCCTACACGAGGTATCTGATTTGATATCTATAACTTAGCTGAACTTTTGCATCCAACATAGCAGAACGAACTTTTACTAAGGTTATACTGCTGGTTTAAAAAATAGACCTAAAGTTATTTTTCTATTTTTAAATGAAAAAGTAAAATGAGTAGACGTTAATGAAACAGCAATAACCAAATGACCTACGTATTTATTGTTTTGACACGAATGACAATTCCAGTCAAAGAAAAAAAATGGAACATTTGCGGGATTGGACAAGTTTACATTTTGTACAACTAGACATGTTCTGCAACAGTGACGTCGATGTGGACACGTTTGGGAGAATTGGACACGTTTGGGGGAAGGACACGTTTTTTTAGTGTTACATATACATAAAATGACCCGAAATGACAAATATGAAACAATAAAGTTGGGAATAACTAATGGGTCCGTGTATATCTGCGTCCATTCGTTTTTCATTTTGAAATATCAAAAACAAAAAACAAAAAACGAAAGCGTTTTCATTTTTCGTTTTTGATTTCTTAAAAACCAAAATGAAAAACGAAAGTGTTTTCATTTTTCGTTTTTGATTTCTTAAAAACCAAAATGAAAAACAAGAGTGTTTTCGTTTTTCGTTTTTGATTTCACAAAGCAAAAAACGAAAAACAAAAGTATTTTCATTTTTCATTTTTGATTTTTCAAAAACTAAAATCGAAAAATGAAAGTGTTTTCATTTTTCATTTTTGATTTCACAAAAACAAAAAACGAAAAACAACGAAAGTGTGTTCAATTTATCTTTCCCACCCTTTTTAATTGTCATTCAAAAAATGACAATGTTGTCATTTGTCATTCATTTAAAGGTGCTTCAGACAATGAAATTATAACAATGTTGTCGATTTTTGTTACATACCAAAAGGGTGAACATAAAGTTTTGTATATAATTTTAATTATTTCTCGATTTATAATGTAAAATGTTTTCTTTTCTTGATGTACAGTCATTGACAATAAATGTTGCTAATGCAAACACTCCGGTATCTTTCAACATAATGTAGACAAAATAGACCGCATGACCTTTGAATTGAACTACGGTGATAAAGTAATCAAAGACTTTCAAATTACCTTGTTTATATCTTTGATAAAGAATTAATTATTATGTTTAAATATTAAACGAATCACAAATTTAAATTGTACAATATAATATTATATAAAGGTGGTACAAATAAATGGATTGATGACAACATCACAAGAGAGGTAACTACTTTTAAAACTGACACGAAAACTAGCCCGGTCGTTAAAGTATACATGCACAGTGGTTGTGAGATCAATACTACTTAATCGAAGATAATGTCGACCCTTGCAAAAGTCTTTAACAATCTGAACAATATGGGTGGGTGAACTTTACTTTTAAGTTTAGAAAGGTCGATCCAAGATTATTAGAATTGATTACCAAGGTCAATCTGCCAGTATTTTACGAACATCGAGGACGATAATGTATTTTGCTTGATCAATTGATTAAAAAACAAATTTCTGCAATTTTCACAATTCAAACCGGGATATTAAAACATTCAATTATTTTGCCATTTGGAGAATATTCGGTATTAGTTTTGCTAATTTGTGAAGACTATAAGGTGATATTAACTAGAGGCCGTTGATGGGGGATATTGGAATTGAGAATAGTGGACAAAAATATAAATGATAGAGACAATGGACCAAGAAATAAATAAAATAGCTAGAATAATGGTGTTAAAATGTAATGTAGTTTGTCTCTGGGAGATTGTTATTGGTTATTATACAGTTTCTCTTTATTTCTATGTCTATTAATTTAGAAGCGTGCTTTCATTATTTGCCAACATTTTACTTATTTTGCAAACTACCATAGATTTCAGGTAATTGTTCTACATAAAACCACATTGGAGTCCCTGCATTTTTTTCAAGTGAACCTCAGTTACCCAAACTATTCCATCATTACATAAAAGTTAATAAACAAATTTCTACGGCAATACTTTTGTCCGCACAATGTGTAAAGGGGAGCCGGGAAGCTGGATAAAAAAAAAATCAAGGTTGCTGTTTGGCTTATTTTTTCAAAGATAGGTCCAAAATTGGGGTCGTACACCCAACCCCACCCTTACCGAAAATGTAATAAAAATTGTCCCCACTAGGTGCAAAGGGAAGCTGGGTAGCTGAGGTCTACAGTAGAAAAATCCAGGGTGTTGTTCTGCTTAGTTTTTTTTTCTAAAGTAGGTCTAAAGTTGAGGTCGGATTCCCTACCCAACCCTTACCGGACAGTTAATAAAAAAATCTGCGGCAATACTTTTTTCTGCACTAGGTGAGAACGTAAGTTAGAGATCTAAGGCCTACTTGATCAAAATTACAAGTTAATTTATAACACGGATTAATCTTTTTTTAGCTAATAAATAATGTTCTTGCCCACCATACTTCGAAAACAAAAAATAAACCTTTTGTCCAATCATATTTAAGCGGAATCCACTAGTTCAGAGGTAGAATGTTTTGTAAAAACAGTTTTGTGTGGCAAAAAGTTAAAGGTTTCTTTTAATGCAGAATAATTATTATTCAGTTTCATGAACTATTTGACAGGATGCCGATAATAAGGAAAGCTATTTCACACAATAGTGCAATTTTGCCATCATTTGAAAAAATCATTATTATTTACGATTCTATAAACACTCAAAAGTGTTGACTATTTAAAACGTAAAGCGGGCAGTACGCTGTGTAGTATATCGAAAGCGATTGATTTGATAATATAGTGGTTATTTATTAATTAAAACATTTGAAGTACGTTTGAATCTTATGCAACATTTGTGTTTATATAAATATTTGAAAACTGGCTGCTACCGACTGGCTGCTTGAGCCTGGTCTCACAAACTCCGCATTTTCATTACAGCTGATTACATTGAGTGTGTAGACAAAGGTTATATCTTTTGTTTGCTTGCTTGTTAGCTGAACCGTGAAGTCATTATTAGGTAAGGTATACTATCCTTCTGTAGAAGGATCCTAGTCCTACAGACAGATTGATTGGTTATCTGTCGAACTAGTCTACTCTAAAAGGAGGGTAGTTTACCTAATCGAATAATACAAGCAAGCTAACCAAGGATGCTACCTTTGCCTACACACTCAATGCAATCGGCTGTAACTTCTTTACATAAAAGGTTGCAACACCTTGCCAAATTATTGGGTTCCAATAAACGTTTGAAAAATGAAGTCAATGTGCTTTCCCATAGGGTTTTATGCAGAACAATTACCGGAAATCTATTATGGAAGCTTGCAAAAACAATATCAAAATCGAAATCTAACTGAACAATGAAGTTACTCACATTAAAAAAGGTTGAGACATTGAAGGCCAAATAAGTTTTCATATTTCATATTCTTGCTTGTCTTATTTTAATCAGACGGTCATTACAAAGAAATTTAATATTAAGACAAAAATTAATGTAGAGTTTCATTGGTGAAATTAACACTACGATACAAATAAAGGATTCTCAAATGATCATGACTTTGCTTGAAGTAAAATGATTAATCAATCAATCAATCAATTGATCAATCAATAAAATTGAGAATGGAAATACAAAATGTGTACACATAAAAAACTAACAAAGACCGGATTCTCCTGACTTGGGACAGGCGCAAAAATGCGGCGGAGTTAAACATGCTTTGTGAGATCTCAACCCTCCAACTATTCAACTATAGCCAGCTAATGTAAAATAAACAAACACACATAAATATGTACAGAAAAACTCAGTTTAAAAGAAATCCGAGTCCGATGTCAGAAAAGTAAACAAAAGAAACTACTCAAAATAAATATGATTCATAAATTGACAAAGAACTACTAGCAGTAACTGACATGCCAGCCCCAGACCCCAATTAAACATATCGAAATGACATATAGATATACGAAGATGTGGTATGAGTGCCAATGAGACAACTCTCCATCCAAGTCACAGTTTGTAAAAGTAAACTATTATAGGTCAAAGTACCCTCTTCAACACGAATCCTTGGCTCACACCGAATAGCAAGTTATAAAGATTCCCAAAAATGACTAGTGTAAAATCATTCAAACGGGAAAACCAACGGTCTAAACTATATAAATAACGAGAAGCGAGAACCACATCAACAAACGACAACTACTGTTTTTGTGTGTGATTATTTGATTACTAGACCAAATATTTCATGATTTTTTATTATCTAGGACTGTATTTTTGATTAATGATTGATTACCAAGTTTAATAAAAACCTAGTGTGTGTATAGCAAACATATTTACTTTGGCTTGAAAGACGTTTATTTGTTTTTGCCTCGGCCAAATTGATAAGAATAAAATCCTAAGATTGAACGCGTTCGTTCAATAATCTTATCAAAATTCATATCTATATTAATTTTCTCATACACATAAGTATAACGAAATCAGAGATATACCTTTTTATTAGATTAGTTCGTATAATTTACAAATGTAGTATTTTTATCTGAAGTAAATTTACTAACTTCTTTAATAAAGAATTTGAATAATAATATGTCCATAGTACATAAATGACCCACTCGCACTATCATTTTCCATGTCTAGTGGACCGTGAAATTGAGGGTCAGAACTCTATATTTGGCATTAAAATTAAAAAGATCATATGATAGAGAATATGTGTACTGAGTCTTGCGAGAAATATGAATACCTACTCAAATCCAATCTATTAGAAAAATCGAGTTATTACAGAAGAGTGTCCACCATGCACTTGCACTGTACTATTATTAATATAGTAAAATAGAATGATATACAAATGGATGAAAATCATATATACAAGATGTAGTAACTGTAATATACAAATATTAATATAACATATACAAACAAACCAGAATGTACTGATTTGTATCACTACAATATACTAAAGGACATATACAAGATATTACGTTGAAGTTGACTCCCTGTCATTTATTCACCATACACGCAAGAACTTGTCTCAGAAAGAAAATTTTATTTGTATATTAACCTCACTTTCAGGTATAGAGATGTGATATTTTTTTCTGAAACAAGTGCTTGTGACAATCCAAAAGAACTTGCAGTCATTCGATGTTCAGTACTTCAGTACTTTGATTGTTTGAAAACGATGTATAAATACCCTGCCACATTCGGGATGTGTTTTTGTTAGAAGTTTTTTTTTCATCTGTTTTGTATCGTTCTCATGCGTTAAGCCCTTTCCCGATGATTTGTAAAGTTTGTTCTTATGCTGTGCTGTAACAAACTGTTTCAGGTTCAGGGGAGGATTGAGCGCTCACAAACATGTTAAACTCCGCCATATATTGCATGTGCCTGTTCCAACCCAGGAGCATGTAGTTCAGTGGTTGTCGTTTGTTGATGTCTTCATATTTGTTTTTCGTAATTTATGTTGTTTTAAAATAGGCCGTTATTTTTCTCAATTGAACTGTTTCATATTTTTCATTTCATGGACTATTGTAGCCGACAATACCGTATGTTTTTCTCATTGTTGTAGGTTATATGGTTGCTTGTATATAACTGCTTACATCCACTTCATCTGAACTTTGTGGGATAGTTGACTCATTTGCAATAATACCATATCTCCTTATAAAAAAGTTGAGGGGGTGTATTTCTTTGGAAAGTTTCAATGTTTTTCTCCCAGGTCACCCAGTTTGAATAGAATATTTTGACATTTTGCTGTGCTCTTGGATTTGAATTAAGAGCCAGCCAGGGCTCACGGCCAGTTGGTGGGTAGTTGATGACTATGGTAAGCTCTGGATGTCTTTTTGAGTATTACATACATGTACGGTGATTTGGTGATGTCTTCATGTCATGCATTGTCCCATTATAGACAGCTTATCAGTCAACCTGATCTATCAAAGTAGCTCTCCTAGCCTTTTGTATAGTCAGACGAGAAACAAGATATAAACTGACTTAGCTTGGTATATACATGTATATTTAATATACTCATATAAATATAAAAAAGAAAATGTGGTATGATTGTCAATGAGACAACTCTCCACAAGAGACCAAAATAACACAGAAATTAAAAACTATAAGTCACCGTACGGCCTTCAACAATGAGCAAAGCCCATACCACATAGTAAGCTATAAAAGGGCCCGAAATTACAATGCAAAACAATTCAAACAAGAAAACTAACGGCCTAACTTATGTACAAAAATTGAATGAAAAACAAAAATGTAACACATAAACAAACGACAACCACTGAATAACGGGCTCTTGACTTGGGATAGGCACATACATTTAGAATGTGGCGGGGTTAAACATTTTAACGGGATCCAAAATTCAAGTCAAATTGATATTTTAAAACAACATAAAAATAAAAAAGTGTAAAAAAAAATTATTTTAATAATTGTTGAAAATATTATTGTGTTTGTGAGTGGAAAACTGCTTGAAATTGTAGAAATATTCGAAAGTAGCTCTATCGTTTTTTTCTGTAGCTACGTTAAAGGAACACCAATCAAGCAATCGATCTTTATGACTATGGATTCAATATTCAATGGTATAAAATATCATGTTCTGCTTGTCGTACACTCAATAATTCTTAAGTTGGAATAGATCTACGAAGACTCAAGAACGGGCATGTGTGGTTTGGTAATTGTACATGCCCACGGCACAGATGTCCAGATATTGCTCGGAAAATGTTTTGAGAAGTTACGATGCTACCGGACATGGAAAATTAAACTGTTATAGTATATAAGAGAACACAAAACTGGCTATCTTTGCTGTAAACACAAGTTAAAGCTGACAAGGGTTACATTAAAGCTAAAAATCCCAACTCCACTTCATCAAATAATTGAGAAAAAAAACAGATGACCTAGGCCTTTAGCATTGGAGGGCTAAAACTAGCATTGAGCCGTATCCAGGTCCTAAATAGAAAATAAAGAGATGTGGAGTAAATGTACCCGGGACAAAATCGCACACAATATATAATCAGTTGGGGCTGCATATCATTTGTATGCAACTCAAAACACCATATCTGTTTAAAGGGGATAATCCTTACAGAAATTGATTGATTGTCTCCCATATTACTTTCTATTCCATGTGCATGCAATAACTGTTCAGAGTTCTATTGTCATGTAATTCATTTTATTATTTCATTGTTATAACAAATCATTGTAATCATTGTATGAAATTTAAAACCCGCAAGGGTCCATAATTGGATTTATAAAGTATTCTTATTCTTATTCTTATAGAAAAAATACAAATTATTAATGAACAGGGCTTTTATTCCTGTTCTTCATCTTGCAAGTAGCGGGAGGGTCTTCAACGAGGAACCGGACCATTGATACTCATTATACAAAAGTAACATGGGTTAGTGCATCGGACTACAAAAACAGAAGTTCCTGGTTCGATCCCCGTTCCGGGGAGAACATTGCCTATCCACTATTAATAAATATGTTTAAACTAACAATAGCCACACACTTGACTATGTAGATTACATTGTTTTTTCTTCATCCTACATATGTCTTTTGATATTGCTTCTACATGTAAATACTAAAAGTCTTTCACTGTATCTATATATTTTGCTCCGAGACCAGAACAGAATAAAATAAATAAGACAAAACTTGCGCTTTAGATTAAGAAAAGGTCCGAAAATTTTGTAAAATTTTTTCCAGTTCTTCCGGGGTCCTTAAGCCCTTTCCTCGCCAAAATATAGTTTGCTTTATTTGTAATAGAGGCTAGTTACGCTTCTATATTATCATCTTATATCAATCTCTCCAAACTTAAAAGTAAAGATCACACATCCTTAGTGTTTAGATTGATAAAGACTTTTGCATCCGTCGACATTTTCTTCGATTAAAATAATATTGATCTGACAACCGCTGTTCATGTATACTTTAACGACCGGGCTAGTTTTCTTGTTAGTTTTAAAAGTAGTTACCTCCCTTGTTAGTGTGATGTTGTCATCAATCTATTTATTTGTACCACCTTTATATAATATTATATTGTACAATTTAAATTTGTGATTCGTTTAATATTTAAATATAATAATTAATTTTTTATCAAAGATATAAACAAGGTAATTTGAAAGTCTTTGATTACTTTATCACCGTAGTTCAATTCAGAATTCAGAAGTCATGAGGTCTTTTTTGTATACATTATGTTGAAAGAATACCGGAGTGTTTGCATTAGCAACATTTACTATCAATGACTGTACATCAAGAAAAGAAAATATTTTACATTATAAATCGAGAAATAATTAAAATTATATACAAAACTTTATGTTCACCCTTTTGGTATGTAACAAAAATCGACAACATTGTTATAATTTCAATGTCTGGAGCACCTTTAAATGAATGACAAATGACAACATTGTCATTTTTTTAATGTCAATTAAAAACAGTGTGGGAAAGATAAATTGAACACACTTTCGTTTCTCGTTTTTCGTTTTTTGTTTTTGTGAAATCAAAAATGAAAAATGAAAACACTTTTGTGTTTCGTTTTTCGTTTTGTGAAATCAAAAACGAAAAACGAAAACACATTTGTTTTTCATTTTGGTTTTTAAGAAATCAAAAACGAAAAATGAAAACACTTTCGTTTTTCATTTTGGTTTTTAAGAAATCAAAAACAAAAAATAAAAACACTTTCGTTTTTTGTTTTTTGTTTTTGAGATTTCAAAACGAAAAACGAATGGACGCAGATATACACGGACCCTAATGGGCTTATTTTTATAAAAAGAAATTTATGAAATACGAAAATATGAACCAACGACAACCACTGCACTACAGGATTCTGATTTGGGACAGGCACATATAGAATGTGGCAATATGCGTTTGTTTGATGAGAGAATTTTAGTATTCTTGTCTTTCATGTTTTCTTACGTGCTTTGTCTATATGCCTTTTAGTGTGTTTTCTAAATTTACTTGTTTGTTTGTTTTTATAGTGATTGGGATTATATCACAATGTTGACCGTTGTAACCCTTTTTTTGACATGTTTACCTATTTTGTCTAATGTTTTCACACATAATGGAATTTGATGCGACTATCATATAAGTTAGGGGTTAGATCCACCATCAACAAAAGAAAATGCCTGTACAATAGTTATCAAATGTACCAAAACAATTATCTCTATCTATGATGAGCTTGGTCCAGTAGTAACAGTGGAAAATATTTTGTAAAAATTTACAACCATTTTCAAAATGTATGCAAATTGTATGCAAATTGTTAAAAAATGACTTTAAAGGGCAATAACTCCTAAAGGGGTCAATTGACCATTCTGATCATGTTAACTGATTTGTAGCTAGCTAGGTCTTACTTTGCTGTACATTATTGCTGTTTACAGTTAATTACTATCTATAATAATATTCAATATAATAATAACCAAAAAGATCTTAAAATTACCAATTCAGGGGCAGCATCCAAACAACAGGTTGTCCCTTTCATCTGAAAATTTCACGGCAGGTAGATCATGCTCTAATGAACAATTTCATTCTCGTCAGGTTAGCTCTTAATGCTTTGGTTTCAGAGATATAAATCAAAAACTGCATTTTAACCTATGTGCTATTTTTAGCCAAGTCGGCAATCTTGGTTCGCGGGTGGATTCATCGGACGCATTTTTATAACTACATACCATAATGATGATTGTTGACACGTTTGGTTAAATTTGACTCAGTTGTTTTAGAGAAGAAGATTTTTGTAAAAGGTTACAAAAATTTACGAAAAAAATTTAACAATGAACTATAAAAGGCAATAACTCATTGAGGGGTCCACTGACCATTTGAATCATCTTGCCTTATTTGTAGATCTTTCTTTGCTGAACATTATTGCTGTTTACAGTTTATCTCTATCTATAATAATAATATTCAAGATAATGATCAAAAACTGAAAAATTTTATTTAAAATTACCAATTCAGGGGCAATACATCAACAACGGGTTATCCAATATATCTTAAAATTTCAGGTCAGAGATCTTTACCTTACACACAATTTTCCCTGTGTCATATTTGCTATAAATGCTTTGGTTTTAGAAATATAAGCCAAAATCTACATTTTACCCCTATGTTCTATTTTAACCATTGCGGCCATCTTGGTTGGTTGGACGGGTTACCGACACATTTTTAAAATAGATAACCCAATGATGATTGTGACCAAGTTTGGTGAAATTTGGCCTTGTAATTTCAAAAGAGAAAATTTTGGTAAAAGTTAACGACGACGACGACTGACGAAGACAGACGCCGACGGACGTTGAAGGACGACAGACGCCAAATGATGAGAAAAGCTCACTTGGCCCTTTGGGCCAGGTGAGCTTAAAATCAGTTGAAAAAGGCTTCACTCATTAGATTGACATAATTACAAGTGGACCTGGCCGAGTAAGTGTACATCCAAACAACAAAAAGACAATATGTACAGATCTGAGAGTACTCGCAGTTAACTCACAGCTAGTTCAAAGCCACTAACAACTACTTTTTTGTGCCTTGTTTGATCGATATTTTCCTAAATGATTTTACTTCAGGGTAAGAAGCTTTTCTCATTTCCATAATGTTAGACAAATTTAAATGTGTTGTTACATATTATTATGTCATGGTCATATTTGTGTGAATAAAATTGAGAATGGAAATGGGGAATGTGCCAAAGAGACAACTTCTCGACCATAGAATAAAAACAACAGCAGAAGGTCACCAACAGGTCTTCAATGTAGCGAGAAATTCCCGCACCCAGAGGCGTCCTTCAGCTGGCCCCTAAACAAATATATACTAGTTCAGCGATAATGAAGTCCATACTAATTTCCAAATTGTACACAAGAAACTAAAATTAAAATAATACAAGACTAACAAAGGCCATAGGCTCCTGACTTGGGACAGGCGCAAAAATGCGGCGGGGTTAAACATGTTTGTGAGATCTCAACCTTCCGCCTATACATCTAACCAATTTAGAAAAGTAAACGCATAACAATACGAAAATTAAAATTCAGTTCAAGAGAAGTCCGAGTCTGATGTCAGAAGATGTAACCAAAGAAAATAAACAAAATGACAATAATACATAAATAACATCAGACTACTAGCAGTTAACTGACATGCCAGCTCCAGACATCAATTAAACTGACTGAAAGATTATGATTTCATCATATGAACATCAGGCACAATCCTTCCCGTTATGGGTTTAGTATCATACCATCATAACATATATGAGAAGAACATAACCCGTGTCATGCCAACAACTGGTTTTTGAATAAATGTGTTTAGTTCCGATGCAAAGACCCTATAAGTGAATCAATATTAACGCCAACATATGCAATTTTTAATGACCTGACAACAGTATCGTAACTATATCCTTTCTTAATAAGTCTATTCAAAGGTTTTGTTAGTTTTGTAGGTGAATACTGACACCATTGTCCTTTATAAAGAATATTTCCATAAAAAATTATATGTGAAATACCTAAACGTATAAGAAGTCTGCATGTTGAGCTATACTTACGAATGATGTCCTTATACCAATGATAAAATTTAGTAAATGTTTTGACTAGTTTGTGATATCGAAAACTCTGGTGTAATAATTTTTCAGTAATACATAAATTTCTCTCGTTAAAATCTAAAACATTGTAACATACACGAGCGAATCGTACAAGTTGAGATATATAAACACCGTAAGATGGTGACAAGGGAACGTCACCATCTAAAAATGGATAATTAACGATAGGAAATGAGAAATCATCTCTTTTATCATAAATTGTAGTATTCAGCTTTCCGGTAGTGATATAGATATCAAGATTGAGGAAAGAGCAGTGGTCCATGTTAGTATTAGCTTTATTTAAAGTAAGTTCAATAGGATAAATTTCTTTAATATACATACTGAATGCATTCGTTCCCTCAGTTTGTTAATTTCTTCAAACCATACATGATCGTTTTCAGCTTTGTTACACATCAAAGATTATGAGGGAAAATGAGGGATATTATCAGCAGTTTTCGGAACAAAACATTTTATCCCAAAAATATGTCAGCATTTGAGTTTGCACATCATATATTGAAAGTTGCCGAAACATCTATAATCTTATATATGTCATTATTAAACCGCTTACCTTTATTACTAGCTTAAACTCGAAGAAGAATGACAATCGAATGTACTTCAATTAGAACACTATATATGTAGTATTAGTGTGGTGCAGGTATTTGTATTTGGATAATGATTAAATACGACGGCTTGTAAATATATGTGTCTATTTTATTAACAAGTCTTGGCTTTCAAACTTTTGCATTTATGAGTTTCTGATCGGGGTGAATATAGAAATGAGCTGCGAAAAGTGATCCGAAACCAGCAACGAATTAAGGTAAGGTTTGCATGAAACTTGGATTTTTTTCTTAGTGATATTACACCAATATAATACATCATTTTGTTCAGGGAGGAGTACCCAATCATTTAATGAAAAAAAATCAAACATCGCCCGTCCAGTTTTTTCATGTGAAAAGCTCAAAATTCCGATTTTTGACGATTTTTAGGGAAAATTGTATTTGAATTCTTCTGAAATAATAATGTATGCGAATGACTATAAAAAAATAGAACTGAACAAAACATATATAAATAATTGTGGTCCATTCATTAATAATAAATTTTAATTTAAAAAAATCATAAAAAATTCCTAAAAACAAGATTTTTTAATTTTTGGGTTAAAAAAAACCCGTTGCCATGGCAACAAAAAGCCAAAAAATCCTTTTTTCCGGGTCCACCGTTTTTGTAAAAAACTGTGAACTTTAAGATATAACTTTTTGTATTATTATGAGCTAATAAAATTGGTATGTCCCCGAACTCGTTTTTACGGAAATGGGCGTTATATGTGTTCATCTTGTCATTTCTGTAAAACACAAAAATATTTTTTTTGTTGATCTGCAAAGAAGAAAATCATCTTTAATAGCATCCTTTTACAAAGAATCATTTTGTCTTGTAACACTTTGGGACTGACCATAGTCAATGAAAGAAAACAGTGATTAACTTAGGGATGACATCAAAAGATCAATGTAGGATAAAAACAAACTGAATTCAAATAGTTTTGGGGGGGGGGGGATAAAAGTTGCTGCAAGTTTTTATTAATTTGACATCGATTTTACATATATCCATATTGATCAATCAAATTTTTCCCAAATTAAGTTAAGATGGGGGGAGGGGGTCAGTGAACAAACTATGTGAATTAAGTTTTTTTTTTATCCTACATTGAACTTTTGATGTCGTCCCTTAACTTTTATGCCCACAACTATCAGTCGGAAGGGGAGTTGTTTAAATTTGGTCATACTTGTGTACTAATACTGTACAAGACTCTGAGTTTGAAGGAATGTGTCCATGGGACATTGATGATGCCCCCTTTTGCATAAATATAAACCATTATAAAGCATTACGTATAAATTTTATAACATTTGGTTGAAGCAAACTAAAGGTAGAGAACAGAAACGAAAAATTCAGAAAACGACCTCATAAAAATACTCCGAGAGTCGTCACTACTTCATTATGATCTCTTATACGGAGAAAGACTAAAAACTAACGATTTCCCGGATTTTATAGTGAGTCCGTGCATGTGTAGAGACACATATTACCATCCTTGTTTTTAGATAAATTAATTCAAAGTTGACTGATATGCATAGAAGTTTGTTTGATTAGGGGTTGTAAAATGTCCGGTGGCAAATACTTCAGCTAGGTATGTTCAGGACGACACAATACAATAGTTGTGTCTGAAAGACACATTTTTTATGCATCCATAAAAAAAATTACGATTAGAAACATTCCGTCAGTTGTAAAAGTGATTGATAAAATAAGATATATTTTGAATGATGTAAACGTGTAGGTTGTGAGCGTATTTGCGGATAAACCTTGCAAACTGTACATTTGAAAGACCAAGTCAACATTCTGTCATTCGTAAAAATTATGCAATAAAAATATCTGAGAATATATATATGCATCCTCTATAAGATGATAAGTAAAACACGTCAGTGGCGCATTATGTAAATTCCAACCATTTTCAACGAAATTGACTAAAGTGTCACAAAAAATGTGCCGTTTTTCACTCAATCCTGCGTTTCTATAATTTGTATTTATACTTTATAAAAAATCGGAAACGGCGTGCATCAGACTTACAAATTCAATGAAAGAGACAGCTTAACAGTCAGTGGAAAAATTATCGGGGTTCTTGAAGCAGAATAAACAACACTTCTATCTTGTGAAAGGACAGGACGAGGACAAGCCATCAAAACACAAGATATTAGATCGATTTCTGTTGAAATGAGCTTCCCATACATTAGTTTTTTAAAGGTTTTACGGCGGGTGACAAGAGAAAAGGAACGACAGAAAGGAGAAATGTGTACCCTGTCCGACCCCTCATACATCTAGAACTGTAAAAGTGACGACATCAAAATTCAAATTTATTCTGCGTTTTTGTGGTAAAAAGCATTATGCATAATTTTTATATATCAGTTGGTTGAGGCAAACTAAAGTTAGAGAACGAAAACCAATTTTGTAAAAACGGACGTACATTCGGATGGACGTACAAACAGACAAGGATAAAACTCAATACCCCCTTGCTACGGCGGGGGCATGAAAATGTACATTTATGAAATGAAATAAAATTCCGCGAAACTTTATAAATGGTTTTTGCACAAAGACGTTACGGCTTAACGTGACGTCATATAAATGAAAACTAGCAAACTGAAGGTCATAACGTTACTTGTACGATTCAAATTTTGATAAAATTACATCAAAACGGCGATTTTGAGGTAGGTGTTGTTTTATTTTCGATAATATTGTAGTTATCGAACATTGGTTAATCAAAGCAATTCAAAATGGCGGATCCCTCCTTTTTTCAATTATTTGAATTCGAGTTATCTCCCTGTGTACGCAAACCTTACCTTAAATTTTAATTTAGTTGACTCTTTTGCGTTATTATTTACGCAGTGGGGTTTTTCTTTCTACTTACACATGTTAGAGCTTTTAATTGTTCCTCTTTTTTATTTGTCCTATTTTTCAACCGTGCATTAGGAATAACGGTTAAACAACCAAATGATATTATTTATAATATAACAAACTTATACTTACATTTCAAATAATAATGTCATATTTTGAAATGCCCTTTCTTCTATTGTGGTAATATTGTTGTCAGTGATTTTTCTGAAATACAAAAGCAACTCCTTTTAAATTCCGGTCTTTTTTGGTCACCTAAGTCTTATTTCAACCTTTCAACAAATTTCATATATCCCAGTTAGAATCGTTTGTATGAATGAGTTGATTGTTTGGTTAGGATAAGGCAAGACACGTGAAATACGAACTTACCTGGGTATATAGTTCCTAGCAATCAGAAGAAAGCTCAGATCAGTAAATTTAAGAAAGAAGAATTCTCAAGAACCTGTGTCGCTCACCTTGGTTTATGTGCATATTAAACAATGGACACAGATAAATTCATGACAAATTGTGTTTTGGTGATGGTGAATTGTTTGTAGATCTTACTTTGCTGAACATTCTTGTTGCTACAATTATCTCTATCTATAATGAACTTGGCCCAGTAATTACAGTGGGAAAATATTTTCTAAAAATTTACAAATATTTTCAAAAATTTATGAAAATTGTTAAAAATTGAATATAAAGGGCAATTACTTCTTAATGGGGTCATTTAAAAATGTTGGTCATGTCTGACTTAATTTTAGATCTTTCTTTGCTAAACATTATTGCTGTTTATAGTTTATCTCTATCTATAATATTATTCAAGATAATAATCAAAAACTGCAAAATTTTATTTAAAATTACTAGTTTGGGGGCATACATGTAAACCCAACGAGGGGTTGTCTGATTTGTCTGAAAATTTCAGGGCAGAGATATCTTTATCTAATTAACAATTTTATTTCTTGTCAGATTTGCTCTAAATGCTTTGGTTTCAGAGATATAAGACAAAATCTACATGTACTATTTCTAGCCATGGCGGCCATCTTAGTTGGTTGGCCAGATCATGTCACACATTTTTTTAAATTAGATACCCCAATAATGATTTTGGCCAAGTTTAGTTAAATATAGCCCAGTTGTTTCAGAGGAGAAGATTTTTTTAAAAGAATACTAAAAATTTAAAAAAATGGTTAAATATTGACTATAAAGCGCAATAACTCCTTAAGGAGTCAACTGTCAATTTTGATTATGTTGACTTTTTTGTAGATCTTTCTTTGCTGAACATTATTGCTGTCTACAACATATTTTTATCCATAATAATATTCAAATAATAAGAAAAAAACTGCAAAATTTTCTTAAAATCACTAATTTGGAGGCAGCAACCCAACAACAGGTTGTCTGATTTGTCTGAAAATTTCAGGGCGGATAGATCTTGACCTAATAGACAATTTTACTCAAGTCATATTGCTCTGATTGCTTTGGTGTTAGAGTCATAAGCCAAAATCTACATTTTACCCTATGTTCTATTTTTAGCCATGGCCGCCATCTTGGTTGGTTGGCAGAGTCACGCCACAATTTTTTTAAACTAGATACCCCAATGATGATTGTGTTAAAGTTTGGTTAAAGTTGGCTCAGAATTTTTAGAGGAGAAGATTTTTGTAACAGTTAAAGACGACGAACGACGACGACAATGCCGCCGGACGCCGGACGTCTGACGCCGGACGCAAAGTGATGAGAAAAGCTTACTTGCCCTTCAGGCCAGGTGAGCTAAAAAGCAATTGTCCATTTCTTCTAACAATGAATGTGTTTCTTCATTATAATCATTTACTTATGATTTCCAATTACATATTTCAATTGAATAACTAATTTATGACGTTTTTATCATGTTGACTAAGACTATCATGTTATAATTCGAAATTTAGTTATTCTAGAGGATTCTTCTAATAACTTTGCCATATGAATTATTCTACTTTTCTTTTGGTCACAAACTCAATGTGAGGCAGAATTAATGCCATGTGGAAGCATATGTTGTAGATGGCTAATAATTTTAATGCCGCTATGGTTTCCTGGTTTATTGAAATGCGAAACCAGTTGTTTTATGACCACTGTGACGTAAACCTAGGAAGTTAATGTTGACACATAGCATAAATAGACTATGATAATATTTTGAAATGTCCTGCCTTATAACCAACTATGTGGTCGCAGTTAATAGTTCTATAAATTATACCTACGAAATTGAGATAGGTTAGCAGATCGTAAAATTAGAAAGGACAATATTAAGCGGTCATTTTTAGACTATTACTATTATGACATGATTATTTTGTTATGTTACACTTCTTTGATTATACTAGTTTTGTTGGTTTTTTTTTTAAAGACATACACGTAAATTATCATAAAATTTGTTAATCTGAATTATCAGAAATAAAAATCAACAATTAAGGTTGTGAAACAACAGATATATTACATGCGATATGAGTCACTCGGAAAGTCTGTAGGAATAACAGTCAGTCCTCCGCTCAAACATTCTACAATAACTGTATTGTTCGTTGTTCGACAGGAACATATGGACGGACAAGATGATACTCTGTTAGTTGACATCAAAATGATAAGTAGAACTAGTGAAGCATAGTAAATTGTCTTCATCATGAGTTCATGCTGAAACATAAAACAAAATTTCTTTTAATGTCTTCATCATGTGAACACATGATCAAAACGATCAAACAAGTAGATCAAACAAGCCAGATAATTTAATTTCACTTTCAGATATATTTGCTGATGTTCTTTATATTAACAGTCAAACTTTTCCGATTGAATTCCATTGATATACATGTATCTACAAGAACTGGAAATTGTTTTACCTCAACCTCAAATTTGACGTGTATATACGGTCATCTCAGTTACAGACTCTAAGACAAACGACATGATTTTCAATTCCCCCCACCTTAGTTGCAATATAACAAATCACCTACATGTGTCCCAACTTATTCGATATGCAGGAGCTTGCAGCTCCTACTCAAAATTTGTTAAACGTCAAAAGTGTCTGAGCAGGAAGTTTGGTATGTCAAAGAAAGTCTCGTCATGTTTCTAATAAAGTTCATCGGAATGTACCAAGACCTTTTTGATAAATATTCCGAATCAGCTTCACAAATAATACACGATGGTCTTAACGTATAGTTTATAATTATTACGTTTACTGCTTAGTCTATGTTATTGATATCTATTTGATCTGGATCGGACGTCGTCATTGCATTATGATAATTCTCGTATTCATGTCTTTCTTTCTTGTTAATGTGCTTGGCCTATATTCCTTTTGGTGTTTCTTTGATACATATGACGAGACTCTGTACTTATATATCGTTATTGTGCTATGCATTGTAAAACAAATTGTTTGCTTGTTCTTTTATTGCCAATGTTCTTTGTCTATTTCTTTTTTTTTTTTTTTTTTTTTTTTTTACATATATGACGTGACTCTGTACTTAAACATATCGTCATCGTATTATTGTACTATGGTAGATTTGTGTATTTTTGTCTGTAAATTTTTCGTATATGCTAGGTTTATATGACATATACATTTCAGATACAGCCAACTCAAATAAATATACAAATAAAGTAAACAGTAGTATACCGATATTCGAAAGTCATACATTGATTGAGACAAAAACTAGCCAGACTTACAAACTAAAACTGAGGGTACTACATCAACTACAATGTATAAGAGGAAAACAACGAAACAACAGAATCACTGAAGTAAAAAAGACGACAATGCAATCCACACAGAAACGCTTTATAAGTTAAAAACGTATACACTTGTGACTTTTATATATTATAATACTTATCACTGCCCTGTGTTGGGCGCCCTATACACAAATTTATATACATATATTATGATGAAAGTCCTCGGTTTTTCTGAAAAAAATGTCGGACAAAACAATGAGAAAACTATTTGTTTATCACCCTCTCAGCTATGAATTATTTTTTTAATGGTTTGATAAACTTATGTTCGAAAGATTTGATGTTGCATACTCTCACATAATACCATTTTATCTAACTTGGAGTTTTGAAAGTTTTATTGGGTAATGCAGTGAATATGTTTAAAGCTGCATATGTAGTTAAGTGTATCCCTATTTATTGCTGTTTATTATGCTTTTTAAACAAGCTTTGTACCGGTTCTGGCTTTTTTCATAATAGCGTCACTGGTTAGTCTTGTATGGACGAAACGCCCGTCTGGCGTATTGAATTTTAATCCGGCCACCTTTTGTTAGCTATTATCTGTGTGTTTCTCTGTCCTATATGTTCTCCCATTTATTTGTATTGTAGTCATATCATATAATGTTGTCATGTTAAGGTTATATCTAACATTGTCATAAAAGCGGGAGATTTTGCATGCCACAAAACCCGGTTCAACCAACCATTTTGTTTTAATCAAAATGTCCCGTACCAAGTCAGGAAAATGTCCATTGTTATATTATATATTTCTGTGTGTGTCACATTTTAATGTTGTATTTCTGTTGTGTCGTAATTTTCCTCTTATATTTGAGGTTTCCCTGAATTGGAGTTTGTAATCCGGATTTGTTTTGCTTTTCTCAATATATTTATGAATTTCGAACAGCGGTTTACTACTGTTGCCTTTATTTGTATTGGGTAGTGTCCTAATGCTTCGTAAATTTGTGAAAAGAAAATTACAGATATACCTGTTATATATCATAGCAGTAACGATATACTGAATGTTAAGTGGATGATGCCCTTTTGATCTGATAATAAATCCGACAGCAATATTGACCAAGTGCTATAAAAAATGAAAATAACAATGGAAAATTGAGAATTGAAATGGGGAATGTGTCAAAGAGATGTGTACATTTTTTATGTCAAAAACCATCCAGGATTATCCTTCAGCAGGAATGATCAAGTCGTATTGTTAATAGCCACTGTTGTTTAAACAGACACCTTAGTAGTCAAAGGGCAATATATTATCACTATGATAAGAAAAAGATAAATACAATAGAAGTACAAGTAGGTTACTTTTGTTTTCATGTTGTTGACACCGCAGTATATACATGTAACTCCTTCAGTTTAAGATTTGAATTAGTCTACATTCAATTTGTACCTCAATTATTTAAAATAATTTTACTATCGCTCCGAACTTCAAAGTTGTATTACTTATTGGGATAGTTATATATCAGGGTTTCTGCTGGCGGTCGCAATTTCGCATTTTGCGAAAAAATAACAATTGTGGTAATTAAGATTCATCATTTACGAAAATAAACATGGCGAAAGAAATATATATAACAATTTATGTTAAGCCGTCTTGTTGATTTACCTTGTTTCGGGTTTCTCGGATTTTACACGATAAGACTATACTTGGAATAGACATTGAGCCCGTTCCGATTTTGACCAAAATAAACAATAATCAGCTGATTGCATGTTATAGCTGTAGGCTACAAAGGACTAATTAATAAAGGTGTTGATTATATTGTTTGACAAAATGATATGGTTAAATGGCATCCCTCACATTTCCCATAAATGATTTATTAACCATTTTGCGTCACACGTGTTTGAAGCAAACTTTGAAGACTGCTCTCCTACATTTTATAATTAAGGTTTGGAAAGGAAAACTGTTGTTATGATGACAAGTTTTTAATTAAAAAAAAAGGCCTCGAAAAAAGGAAAATTTCAAAACAAAATATATTTTATTGGCGATAGAGATGGCGATAAAAATTAACGACCCAAGGGAACCCTGCTGTATGCATTGCTATTATCCTTTTCAGAAAATCATTGAAAAGAAAATAAAAAAAAAGTATGTCATTGATTAGCTCCTAACATTTAAAAAAAAATCAATTTTAACTTCATTAAATTGAAAACAAAACTATTCTAAATAAAAATGTTTTAATATCAAATCGTTTTAACTAAACATACCTTTGAGACTTCTTTTCTTTAACAAAATTTTACTTTATGTAACCTTTAAATTCTACAGTTCTTTAAAAAAAAAAAAGGAAATGACTACACATTTGATCAATGCAAGATTATACTTATTCATTCTATTCATTTTAATCATTGAAGAGGTAATACGTCCGACATAATAGAATGTGTTTAATGTTCTAAATGGTGCAGTACACTATACAATAAATATGTATCTACAACACTACACTTGTTTGTGTTATTCTATCAGCGTATATATCCGTATGCATGTTTGAAAAAGTAAACAATTCTTTAGACGTTTATTTCAAGTAATGCATGTGGGTAAACTATTAAATCGAGACAAGTTTTAGAACATATTTAACAAGTTGTTTTTTTCAACATTGATCCTTTTAATCAGCATCCGATCCTTGCATCAGGCAATTGTTATTGTCCGGAATTAGTCCTTCTATAGATACGATATTTTAAAATCTTGAAGATTTAAACTACAATGCAAAGCATTTTGACACTTTAAAGACCTATTCATTGAAATCAACTAATATTAATAAGGTTCAAATTTTTAAGGCAAGTCCTCTATATTCCCCATCGAAACCTTATTGATTTTATATGATTTTTCATTTTTCGGTGAAACGATCTGGACCTTGCTAACTGAATAGTTACGATGATGCAGCGGCACATTGAGTATGCACTTTCTTGACTGATCTATTTTGACAAAGACTATGGAAAAAACACCATCTGTCTAATTGAAACTATCGTTAAAACAACACATGTATCTATAACAATCTTTATCAGTCTGACAATTATGTAGTTACAATCAAAGTTTGGATTAAAGAACCAATATATCATTTATTGCGCACATCAAATCCTTTACAAATAGAAGACTTTGGAACATATTAGAGTAGAGATGTTGATACAGACATTCCCTATGCACACATGATTGATGCATTTACAAAAATAATGGGAAGGTTTTTGTCTTGTCCCAGTTGTAGTACTATCATTAAATTATAATCATTCTACACTTATGCCTGAAGAAATTAAAGTCATGGTCATATAGATTACACCTCAACTGATGTTCGCACCTTTGATAATCTGTTATCGTTTGTTCAAACACCTTACAACTAAACTATACCCTTAAAGTATCTAAACTTTATTTACTATTAAATAGGCCTACCAATATGATTCCGTTATCGATTTTAATTCTCTTTTATATAGACTTGTTGAAACACAAATGACTACACGTAGCATGAACACTGATAGTTGATGTTAATGTCAAGGAAGATTGCAGCATACGTGATATGTTTGCAAAACAGCAAAAATAACTGAATTGAATAAGATGTCGACAGTAGCATCAATGACTATACGATTTAAATGTAGAATGCAAAATGTTTTTTTTTATTCACATCCAGACTTATCCATTGCAATCAAATCAATGTAAATGGAAATCAAATTTAATAAAGAGAAAAATAAGCATTAATTATCTAATAATACTAACTCAATTCTATATAAATATTCTTGTGATTGTAATAAGACACATCAAATAACTTAATTACAAACCTAACTTGAATGATATCATTTTTTTTTTAAATTACCTGTGCCGTCACTTTTGTAGCGTAAACGCGTTGGTCAGTCGTTTGACAGACAGTTCGTGGCGTTTTTGTGTGCTGTTTTGTTTGCTGTTCTAGGGTGTTTTACGTGTTCGTTTTTATTCTATGTTTTTGTTGTTTCGTTGTTGTTTGTTCCCTTTATAATTTACAACAAACAATTCGGCTGCGGTTAAGATAATTGTTTTTCTTTTTAAATCATCTGATCGTCCACTAGTGAATAAATGATAGTTATCAATTGTCAGTTTTATCGTAAAACATCTTAAAAGTCTGGAAAATTAATTAACACGTCCTTTTAAGTCTTTACAGTAATGTTCAGACTATCGTGTGTGTAAAAGTATGTACTGTTTAGAAGTGAAAGTATACAGCATAATAAAAGAAACTGTAAAGTCTAAACATAAACTGAACAACGTTGTGATATCGATCATCACCAACGATACATTATGGATCAAAATTAGAAATTCGACCACAAAAAAAAGTTGTATTGATGCCCTTACAGTATTACCACTTATCGCTACTAAACTGTTGCAATAAATTTCACCAACACTATTAATGATAACAAACAGTATGCACGTAGGTAACCATTGTATGCATTTCTTAATGAGAATTTTTTCGGCGAATTTGCTAAAAAAAAATCCATCCAGTTATGTAAGCTTTTTAAAACAATATCATCACCAATACCAGGATGAAACATTTGAATGCAAAATATTTTTTGTGAAAATAGAAAGACGCTCAAATGGAAGCAGTGTAAAATACCAATAAAGTAAAAAGTCAAAAAAAGCTTGCGGACTCGAATTTCTGTTTTTTTTTTGTCAAAATACAATGTCCTAAAATCCCAAGTTTTTCGAAAAAATCAAAGTGTAAAAGCTACGTGTCATTTTTCTTTCAATTACAAATATTTGGATCCGAGGTAAGATACAATTATCATTGAAATTGGACTCAGCCTTAATGATTGAGATTATATGTCTTATTCATAATTTGTTTCCCACTGTGAGTCGCTATATATTCATAGATGTGTAATTTAATAATAATAAAAATGCATTTTCAAAGAATAACAAAAAATTTTAGAGCTTTTCATATTACATTACTAGAGGAAAACCTTCAAAACTGTAATTTTGTTTTCTTTTTAATTTTAAAATACTTTAAAAAATTGTTGATTCTAATGACCAATCTAGCGCACAAGACAATGAAATAGTACAATGTATATAAAGAAATTATTTTAACCATAATTAAAATCTATGTAAACAAAATCCAACAAAATGAATTCTGAATGTTTATTTAATCTATAACAAAATAAACTGCCGAATATTTAAATATGTGTTTAAAACTGACTGACTGCATATTAAGTGATCATATTACCTTAACAGTTTTCATTGTTCTGAAATGCGGTCAACGGGAACAACGCATATCTGTACAATTGAGACATGACAAAAGCATATTATATCAGTAGATTTACATTATGGCATATTCTGTGTTGACATGAATTGTCATTGATATGGTCATAATAATGAATAAACTGTTTATAATTTGTTTTAATTTTTCAATTGATATTTCTTGATATTTTCTGTAAATGTGAAAGTGTTATGGGCTTTTAAGATTTTTTGTGGTAGTACAATCCCTACATTTTTGTAGCAATGAACAAAGAATTTCATAAATAAATCAGCATTTAGCTAAGGAACTAAATCAAATTACCTTGGGATGCAAATTTTCAAGGAGAAATGATTATTATCTGATTTCAGTTCAAACTTTTGAAGAAGGTTCATTGGTGCTTCCATATAGTATACAAATGTATCGTTATAATATATTAAGGTAACAAAATAGTACGAAAAAGCTGCTTAATGTTATATTAAGATGTCTTTATAGTATAACATGTATCTTTATGACATAGCAATATCACATACTAGTTTAGTTAAATGACAAATAAGTATAAAAATGTAGCTTCATGTTATATCAATTTGTCTTCATAGTACTAGTATGACATATTATCTTCATAACAAAGTGAAGTGACAGAATAGTATGCAAAGGAATCTTCGTCTTGTATCAAGGTGTCTGTATAGTATATAAATGTATCTTAATTATATAGCAAATTGACAAAGCATTATATTCAAATGTAGAACAATCGATTAATGGCATCAATCTACCCTTAATGATATGGTTATTGTTATCATAAGGCAGCTGTGGCATTCCATACATATGTATTTAATTGTTATCAAAAGTTCCAGAATTATAATTTAATACGCCGGACGCGCGTTCTGTCTACATAAGACCAATTAGCGACGCTAAGGTCAAAATAGTTATAAAGCCAAACAAGTACAAAGTTGAAGAGCAATGAGGACCGTAAATTTCAAAAAAAGTTGTGCCAAATACGGCTACGGTTATCTATTCCTATTAAGTATTTATGTTTCTGTTATATATTCATTTGGATAATGTCGTATGTCTTAGTTTCAATATATTTGTTTATAGTTGAGTGAGAAACAAGTTCTTGCAATATATATTTATCCCTTTCCACTTTGCGGGTGCGAGTGCTGCTTCGTAGCCGTTTTAGTCTACTCTTTTTCGAAATATACAAGGATGGCTTTTTAGTGCAAGAGATATGACTCTCCCTTAATACGGGTCAGCTATTTATCGTTCCTTCCGACGGACTATCATCGTTTCTCAAGACCATACTCGCAAATGGTGTCGAGGAAGAGCCGACAATTCAGTCCCTGATACAGGGATCGAACCAGGAACCTGAGTACTATGTCTTATCTTTTGTGGTAAACAATAATTGCAACTAATACCATCATTGGCATGAGCATTATTTAGAATGATTTTGTGAAAACATTGTTGTGTTTACTTGTATATAATTTATTTGTGCGTTTTTCTGTGATATATGAGTGTTCATGTGTTCATGTGTGTATTTGTCCAGTATTCTGTCATATAGTGTTGTCATTATAGCGATATTTTTCAAATTTTCATAATAGCGGGAGGTTCGGCAAGCCATACATGTACAACCATTTCAACCCACCAGTTTTTCTTAAAATTTCCTGTACCAAGTCAGGAATATGGTTCGTTTCTATGTATGTTGGCGTTTGTTTTTGAAACACTTCAGTGTTTCTGTTTTTCCTTAGTTTTCCTCTTATAGTTAATGTGTTACATATCTCTGCCCCGGATTTGTTTGTTCATAATCGATTTATGACTTTTGAACACTGGGATACTAATGCTGTCTTTATTTGTTGATAACCTTTGTGTATCGGTATCGGCCCACAGCTTTACACAATTAAAATGACACTTTACACATTTCATGTGTCCGTCAGTGCAATATATGATGTTTTCGTAGTCAGACGATCGTCTACGGACAAAATTTCTACAAAGGCCAATTGTTACATTACGCCGATGTAAGTAAATGTTACTCACATGACTCATGCATTTAGATTGTCATACAACTTTTATTTGTTTATCTCAAGGATATACTTAAGATTTTTAGTAATTTGTGTCAAATGTTCGGATTCCTTATTATCCCCCAATGTCCGTATATACAATATAGCATAGTTTGAACCATAACACCCAATTTCCTAACATAAATGCTTCAACAGCTCATATAAGATCATTTACCAAAAATTTAGGCCGATTCTTTCATTTTGAGACCCAAATAATACCATTGTAAATATATGGTAAAAGTCCGAATCAGCCTTTTACAAGCATTTTTAAAAACTTAAATATCTCGAAAAGTAGCTCCATAACTTAACTATATTTTAGCTTAACTTGTTCCTTGGCTGGTGCCCTTTCGACTTATAGTATATCTAAATTTCTTGATTATCAAAATTTCACATTATTAATTGCTTAAAACTAATATTTCCTTTGTTCTTCACTTACATCTTGCATTACTTATTTTGTTACATTATAAAAACACAGTTTTGTATAACACATCAGTTTTGTTAATAATGTACGCCTATAATTTTACAAAATTGTAAAACCAAAAACATAGTCTGCATACATATTTTGATTGAAATAAAATAGTAGCAAATAAACGTACCTTTTGGTACTTCTATCCCTGAACAATATTGAAATACGTGTGTGATTATACATTTCAAATGTAATTACTAAACAATAACAAAATCTGATAAGTGCACTCTTTCATTCTATTCAGTTGAATCATTGGAGAGTTAAATTCGTCCTTGATTCTTTTTTACTGTACATCTGAAATTATATAATCGGTTAAAGGTTTTATATAAAACGATGCACTATCCAATATCCTCAAAATATTTATTTGTATTTCATATCCTTTCAACATATGTTGATGTAGTAAAGTTTTCACAAATTACAAATTCAGTATACACAATAAAAACTTGCAAGCTCTTATTGTTGGCATTTGTTTTTGTATAGACCACTTATAGAAAGGGCTCTTTTTATATACTTGATCACGTTGATAGCCACTAGTGTGACTTGACACAGGACACAGTGTGCTAGTGACCTTACATGGTATGTAAACGAGGTAGGAGTTCGAGCTTAGCTGCTCTAATCCCATATGTAGTGTAATGACCCCATGTATATCGTAACAGGTCACTAGCACCCGGTGTAACGATCGTACCTTACCAACTGTCTTATCATGTGAAATTTTGGCTAGCATAGTCTTCAATGTAATGAACCCATTGCCATTGGACAATAATGGAACCAATGCCAACAGTAACAGCTTGTTAGCTTTTAGTGATTTTTCTGCATGTATTTCAATCGTTCATTATCAACCTCGTCACTGTTGAAACGTTTTAAGTTTTTCTTCAACAACCGCGGTTGTCTTTTACAAAGGGATGCAACACAAATAGTAATCGTGTATTACAATAAACCCATTCTACTAACGGTTTCCAGGCGGTTGATTATAACCTAACATATGTTTAGAAACGATAGAAGCTAAGATAAAATGTAATATTCAGGCAACATCTTTACTCTAGTATACACCTTCAACATGATACAATAAAACTCTCCGTCGTGTACTGCCTACCGCCAATTTGTTTGAAATTAAGAATGGTTAGGTCAAATTATCAATAAAGATACCGTTTGAATTGTTTTTACCGTTTTCCTTTTTTCATTACAGTGATTCAAACTGTGTCATTGTTAAGAATACGTTATAGTTTATAATGCTTATAACATCCAATTTAATTAACAAATGAAATTAATGTATCAATAAGAATATCATGTCGGCACAAACATGTATTGCAGTATACTTATTTTTGATAATTTTGAGAACAAATTTATCCACTGAATGGTTGCTGCAAATGTCATTACTTCTACTGATCTTCTGATGTAGGTACTAAAAATACAAGGCGCATCACTGCAGTACACGCCATAACAGCACTCATACAACATCTTCTTATAAATAATCATATAGTTATTCAATTGTTTCTATTTATTTGCGTTGATTTGTTTTTACTTTTAGCATTCTCATACATGTACTAGTAACATAAATAAGTAAAATCAAAAAAAAAACACTTCGGAAGCATGCAAATACAGTTGTTATCATTCCTATTACTCGTGTCTTGTCATCATCAGACTGATCATAACTGTTCAAGTATGTGCTCCTCAAAGTTATAGACGTTTGAAAATCAGAAAATTTGTATATTTTTCTGTATGTTTTTTTGCCCTTGACGAAAAAAATAAACCAGAATGATTTTAACATTATGTAAGCATTTGACTTACTGTGAAAGTACTTTTATTCGTGGGGTACCAATTTTCGTCGTTTTCGTGGATGAATTTATCCACGAATGTAAGTGTCCAACGAAATAAAACAACCAGTGTCCAAATCAAGACATGGAAAGATCCCCATTGGTAGGTTTGACTGCTGATATTATCTAGAGAATATATTGAATAACGCCAAATCTGAGAATACTTTATAAGCAGTCACAGAACTACAACCGCATGCAGGATTATACCCATTTCATCTTTAATAACCTAAACTGTACAACTTTTGATCTTTTAATTTCATATAAAATGTTTTTGATCAATGAAAGTCAGATTTCCGGTATTGGTATTCTAGTATATACGTGTTCATTTTATATCCTAATAGTTTTCGTACATATAGGAAATAATCATTTCATGCTGGGCTTGATTTTGAAAAGAATTATTTGACAGTTCAAGACACGTTTAAAGCATTTGTTTATGTTACTGTTTTCTTTAGGTGACATGTTTATGACCTAATTGACTCATTCGATGGTCTTTAATCTGTTGTTCACTTTATCATGGGTTAATTACTGTTATCACTAAGATTTACACAGGTCAATGTTTACTTTGCAATTTCCTTTAATCCAGACTGTTTGTAACCTTCGTTTTCTAAAGACTTTGATTTTTTCAATTATTTTTCTTTTATTAAAAAACTAAAATCCACGAATTTTAAAACCCACGAACATGTTAGTATTGCTCAAACCACGAAAATTGATCCCCACGAATTAAGGTACTTTCACAGTATAGAAAATTACCAGATTGTATTCAATTTTATAACTGTTAGCTGCCTATGCTCGTGATATTTTGGGATACATCATACATGGAAAAAGTAAATAACATTGGTTAGCAAGTATCACAAAGAAATACCAGACTTGCATAGTTAGAACGCGATATGCCCTTACGCTCATATCATACTTGCAATAAAATAGACGTTAGCACTTTTCTGCACTGATTGCGCGTTGCAACAACAAATATATCTGTGCTCGAGGTAAAAAAAAATGAAGTTACACGATGTATCCAAAATTTGGAATAGATTAAAACAAAATGGACACAAAGTGTTTCAAAAGTCAGCTACCGAAATATAGATGTTAATGACGTTATAAGTTATGATGAATAATTTGAAACAAAACAGCGTCCTGTATGTTATCCCATTTATTTTTATTGTATTGTAATCCTGCCAAGTTATGTTGTCATTTTAATGTTATATTAAACATTTCCATAAAGCGAACAGTTTGGCTAGCTACAAATCCATCATTTCCCCCTAAAATGTCCTGTGCCAAGTCAGGAAAATGGCCATTGTTATTTTATAGTTCCTTTCTGCGTGTGTTATATTTTAGTGTTTGTGTCTTTGTTGTGTCGTAGTTCTCCTCTTATATTTGATGTTTTTTTCTCATTTTTAGATTTTAACTCGGATTTGGTTTGTTTTCTCAATCGATTTATGAATTTCAAACAGCGGTATGTAAACTGCTACCTTTATTTCGAAAACCGAATCAATTACAAAATAAAGGAGCTTTAAATGATATTGTATTTCAGGATGGAGTGTTAATTACTAATCTGATGTTATCTGCGGAAAAGATAGGTCGACCAGCAGTGGTTAAAAATGTTCAATTTCTGTCAAAATCTAATTATTTTATTTGCAGGTTTTGTCTATACCGACGCATAGCTGGCGTTCAAATAAAAACTGCCTGAAGATATTTTCAACATAGTCGCTTGAATATAAACAGTTAAAAAAACAAAAAAAAAGTCAAAGAATTTTGCGGACTCTAATATCTAAATTGTTTTGCAAAACACAGCTTATTCCTTTAGTAGAAAATCCTTAGTATTTCGAAAAATTCATGATGTAATAGCTAAATACTATTCCTGTTTTGAATAACAATATTTTGCCTTGAGCATTACTCAAGATACAATATTCATCGAAATTGGATTCAGCTTAATGTTAAGGTGGAATTTTGCTAAATGTATTATTCACTTTCTCAATGTGTCCATAGTGAGTAGTTATATTTTCATGTTTGTGTTATTTAATGAAAAAAGAAAAAAAGGTTTTGATAGAAAACAACAAAGTATGAAGGCTTTTGATTTTACAATACAAGAGGGACACCCTCATAACTGTAATGCTCTTTCTCATGAATTTTAAACTACTTAAAATAATTGTTGATATTAAATAAATATATATATATATCACATGTATGAAAGAGTACGATATATAAAGAAATTATTTAAACTGTATTTAAAATTTATGTAAATAAAAGCCACCAGATCGAAATCTGAATGTTTATTACATCAATGATAAAAGAAACTGACGGATATTTAAATATTTGTTATTAATTGACTGACTGCATATTAACTGATCATATTACCTTAACAGTTTTCATTGTTCTGCAATGCGGTCAGCGGGACCAACGCATATCTGTACAATTGAGACATGACAAAAGCACATTCTTTATTTATATTTACATTATGGCATATTCTGTGTTGACAGGAATTATCATTGATATGGTCATAATAATGACAAAAACTGTTTATGAAATTCTGATTATTTTTAGATACTACGGTTTTTCTACTTCCGCAATAGATTACATTTATCGTATTTGGCAAATATAATGCTCTTCAATTTCGAAATTTATTTGACCTTTTTAATATGTTTTGATTTGAGAGTCACTGATGAGTTTATTGTGGATGGATTGCGCGTCTGGCGCAAATATAAAATGTTATCATGGTATCAATTGTTAGTTTTTTTCCTTAGTTATGCATCTTCGCTTTATGTAAAATTGAGAATAGATATGGGGAATGTATCAACGAGACAACAACCCGACCATAGAACAGACAACAACAGAAAGTTACCAACATGTCTTCAATGCAGTGGGAAATTCCTGCACCCGGAAGCGTCCTTCAGCTGGCCCATAAACAAATATATATACTAGTTCAGTGGTAATGAACGGCTTACGAAACTCCAAATCGACACAAGGAACTAAAATTAAGAATAATACAAGACTAACAAGGGTCAGAGGCTCCTGACTTTGGACAGGCGCAAACAGACGGCGGGGTTTAACATGTTTATGAGATCTCAACCCTCCCCTATACCTCTAGCCAAGGTAGAAAAGTAAACGCATAACAATATGCACATTTAAAATCAGTTCAAGAGAAGTCCGAGTCTGAAGTCAGAAAATGTAACCAACGAAAATAAACAAAATGACAATATTACATAAATAACAACAGACTACTAACAGTAAACCAACATGCCAGCTCCAGACTTCAACTTAACTGATTGAAAGATTATGGTTTCATCATATGAATATCAGGCACAATCCTTCCCGTAAAGAATTTAGTATCATAACATCATAACATATATGAATAGAACATAACTCGTGTCATGCCAACAACTGTTAAATAAATGTGTTTAGTTCCGATGCAAAGACCCTATAAGTGAATCAATATTAACGCCAAAATCTGCAATCTTTAATGCCCTGACATAGCTTAAGGTTTTGTTAGCTTCTGAGGTGAATACTGACATTTTTGTGATTTATAAAGAATATTTCTATAAAAAATTGTATGTGAAATACCTGAACGTATTAGAAGTCTGCATGTTGAGCTACATTCACGAATGATGTCCTTATACCGATGATAAAATTAAGTTAATGCTTTGACTAATTTGTGATATCGAAAACCCTGGTGTAATAATTTTTCAGTAATACATAAATTTCTATCGATAAAATCTGCTATATATCTAATCATCCTTCTCATACATTAGTTATAATGTCAAGAAACTGTGTGCCACAATTCGGTTATATTGGACAGGAAGACTATCAATTTTCTTGGCAAAATAATTAACGTTCTTTTTGTACAAAAAATATTTTCAAACTGAAGCTGTGTCTTTGCTTTCCATAATTGCACTAGATTGTATGCCCAGGAATGGTATGCCAAGTCTTCCTACTATCACTTTGTTTCCATTTGACATTAGAGTTGTAGTTTACGTTTGGAAATTAATACACTCACTATTTCATTGTTTAATGTTAATGCTGATGCAAGTGTGAGTAAAGCAAGATCAAGCAATACTATTTTTTTCTCTCATGTCCTCGTGAGTAATTTGAGTAAACAAATTATTGATGTGAAACCTTCCAAGCTGCACGGAACAGTTTATATTTTGCATCAAGGTTCCAGACTTTGTAAATGCTGTCCATTCGTATTGGTTATACTTTTTCCCTTTTGACGAATATTTTTGACTAATTTCAGCTTTTTGATGAACTGAAAATAATATCGCAAATAAACAATATCCATCAAGTGTTGCAGAATATACAACGATCGCGTCAAGATTAACTATAACAAAATGTATCTATTTCACCATACTGATACTGCCTTATTATATTACGGGACGTAGTAAATCTGTCATATCATTTTATGTTTTGTATTCTAGCTATTTTTTTATATAGGTTATGGAGTTTAATATGACGTCCTTTATCACTGAACTAATACACTTTTGTGTTAAGGGGCCAGCTGGAGAACGCCCCAGGGACGGGATATTTTTCGCTGTATTGAAGAACCACTGGGCGACTTTCGGTTGTTTTCCGCTCTTTGGTCGGGTTATTCTCTCATTGACATATCAGGACTGTTACAAGTATTTCTTGATACTAAGTGTAAAAATAAAAGTGTTTTGGGCATATCACATATTTTAGCAGTTAATTCCATAGCAAAGAATTTCATAAACAGCTCATACACATCTCGGCATTTAGCTAAGAAGATATCAAATTATCTTCGGGTAACAATTCTCAAATGGAAGGGATTATACAATACGGGTATGGTAATCAATGCCGGAGATAAGAAAATGCTAAATATTTCGAATACATCATTCTTTTTGCAACAGATTATTTAAAAAAAAACGACCATATAACTGACATTCATGTCAACACCGAAGTGATGACTACTGGGCTGGTAATATCCTCGGGGACAAAACGTCCATCAGCAGTGATATCGACCCAGTGATGTAAATGGTTATTAAAGGTACCAAGCGTATGATTTGATACGCCATGTCCCTGTTTTGTCTACATAAGACTTATCAGTGACGCTCAGCTAAAAACAGTTAGAAAGCCAAACAGGTATAAAGTTGAAGAGCATTGTGGGCTCAAAATTCCAAAAGATCACTATCGGTGACGTCAAATTCGACAAAAAGAAAAAGGATTATGGTTGGAACAACAGGAAAATATCAGGTCTTTAATTCAGGTCAACGAATTCACCGGCTTCAGAATCTAATGTATTATGGGAAAATTTTCATAGTGTACACCAAAACGTTGTGAATGGTTCAAAACGTTCTAAACAATAGCAATGCATTAATGTCATTTTCATTATAGTGTACGAACAATGAGATGAACTATAGTCTTTTAGTTTCTGATAAGGCGAATTGTGATCCTTAGCAAATGAATACAATAAGAAATGAAGGTTGCGTGTCATTGAAATTGATTAAAACAAAATCCCAGTTATAATAAGAATTTATTTGGTTAAAGACCAAACAGCCTATTGTTTATGCGCATCAGCTAACGCAACTTGGTAGTGACATAAAAGCTCTATGACGTTGTTTCTAGCAATGAAAAAACGTCAAATTATAACGTCCTATTTCGCGTTTTTCTCGAATTCCAACATGGTATACGCTACGTAGGTACGCTACGTCTCCCAAGAAAAGAGGAACTATTATGCGTCTCGCTACTTTAATATCCTGTGGAAATTTAATACATATGGACACATAAGAAACTACACTATATTTAACCTTCGTTCTAATAAAAATGATAAAATATAAATTTTGATCTCGACTTTTTGCATTTGCATCGTTCTGCATTTCATTTTTTTTTATTCTTTCACATGCGTAGATTTTGTCTTATATTTGCGTCGATCTGCATTTCATTTTTTTCTTCTTCACTTGCGTAGATTTTGTCTTTCGTTTGCGCCGATTGTGTACAGGTTATGTGAAAGTTTTTTTTAAGCCCGATTTATGGGCATTATGTTTTCTGGTCTGTGCGTCCGTTCGTTCGTCCGTCTGTCCCGCTTCAGGTTAAAGTTTTTGGTTACAGTTTTTGGTCAAGGTAGTTTTTGACGAAATTGAAGTCCTATCAACTTAAAACTTAGTAAACATGTTCCTTATGCAACGATCCTTCTAATTTTAGTCTCAATTTAATTTTTTTTTTTAAATTGAGTATTCACAAGGTTTGGCCGATAATCAATTATTCGTTAAAGTTTTGACAAACTGGCAACATGTGCATGTAACTGATGTCTGGATGATTTTCGTAAAATAATGTCCGATCTTGCAATGAAGTTAAAATTTATTTATACTGCTTATTTGACAAAATCTTATAGTAAAAATAAAATGATGACAAAGGGTCATTTTTGTTTGTCATTTGTTTCATTTCAAATTGTCTTAAGGAGAAATGATAAAAATATTGTCTAATCTCACTGAAGCTTACAGCTAATTTCCTAATGTATGTAGATCAACACTTTGGTTTGCCTGCTTGCTTTGTTTGTATATTTTGTATAATTATGTTTTGATTTTTTATATTTTACTGTCTCGTTTATTCAAAACACGTGAGGAAGTAATAACAGGGATTGTATTTTATGATAGATGTATAACGTTTTAGAATCAAAAACTTTAATTCATATATTATACCTATAATTTTAATTTCCTTATATCTTAAATACTAAGAAATAATGAATTCACAAACTAGATGGAATAATGTCTATACGTTTGTCTTAATCGGGAAAAAATAATGGTATGAAGAAGTCCGTCCGTGCTTTTGTATGTCCATCTGTCAACAGTAGCAAATGAGTTCGATACGGCAAACTTCTGAAATTGACGCGAAAAAAAACCACACACATCTAGTCTGATATAATCAAACACTCTGTAGTTAGCCAGTGCCATCTTTCATCTCTTTTTTTATTTTCAATAATTTGTAATGAGGGTAGAGGACAAAAACAGACTTTCCTAACAAAAGCGGCGTGAAAGGTTATTTTAAACAATTTTCCATTCCGATGGATGGTGTTTCTGAAGGTTAATATTGTGTGGCAACATCGTAAGATCTGATACTGACACATGCATTTAATCTCTTGTATTACCGGATAATAAAGTAGGTGAATATAGTTGTCATTCTTGGAAATTTAAATGTGGGTTTCAAACGTCCAATTTGCGATTTTTTTCAAATAGTGCGCCAGCAAGGAAAGTTTGTACTATGACGTCAGATGCAATGGTCTGAAGAAAGACAACTCTTTTCTTCAAAATGAACGAGAAAAAAACATGAAAATTACTCATAACTTTTTTGAAAGGTCGGTGACATACACTTTTTATTGCTTTATTTTGAAGAGTACACATGGCACTATCCTTCTTGAAATTATTATGAAGAAATCACTGGTAGATAATTTTTAATACTGGAAACGTTTTTCATTTTTACGTTTTATTTTTGGCGGGAATGAAATAAATCATATTTTTAAAGATCAAAACAATACGAGTCTAAAACTCTTGAACCTGTATTTGATAGATACAAATCTACTGTTTAACGTGAAACAAGAATTATGCTTGTAGGTTTGATATAAAGTATTTTTTGGAGAGTTTATATAACAAGTACATATTATGTTAATATTCGGGAAAACACGAAACTGAGGTTGCTATAGCGACAAAACTAAGTCGGTGACCCCCAATTTTTTTCATCATATTTTGTTCCTCAAATCATGAAATACCTTCACACAAAATTTTAAGGAAAAATCACTGGTAGAAATGAATAGGCTGTTTGGTCTTTAAATAAAATTTATATATATATAACAGGAAATAATTGTTTAATGATATGTAGAGTCACACTATAATATATACAAAGATGCCTAACTACAGTTCCACATCCAATGCATTGTATTCACATAGTACAATTAAATGCATATTTTTTTGTCAAAATATGATATCTGTTCAAAGATGTTTTGCACATTTTTATTTTTATTAAGGAATTCAGATAGTCATGTTATCTAAATACACATTGCATTCATCATAGACATTATCCAGATCATATTTGTGTTATTTGTTCAAGTTATGAGACTTGTCAATAAGATATGATTCACTGAATTGCCATATAGAAGGCACGCAAAATATGATTTTCATCTCTAATCTTGACCAAGTAATACAAACAATATAGTTAACTATCAATAACTGTTTTATTACGATCTCATTCGATCCGAAGAATATGATGACTCAGTCTTGTTTCGCATGTTTTTTATCTAAATTCGCTTAACATTCAAAGTTAAAGATAGATTCAAAATTAAGGAAGATACAAATTGAAGTTTTAGAGTTTTTGACCGGATATATACCCTTGCGCGGTCGTAAACTTAGATAGGGTGGTTTCCTTCATTTTGGATTTTGAAATACCTGAAATTATCATGATATAAAATAAAATGTGCAAATTTTGGGAGTAGTAGGTAATTCATGTGCACGAATTTTCATTTGAATAAAGACATGACAGGTTTTCACATATTCGTGTTTGTATTTTACATAAAAACAAATTACTTTTGTTTTTTACAATTTTTTCCAACTTTGCCACTTAAAGAGAGGCAACTCAATGTTAGGACAGAAAATTCAGATAAAGTAAATTTTACAATAGAATGTGTTAAAAATTAACCTGTTTTATTATATAGCAATAAAATGGGTCCTGTGACCCCATTTCTTTTCTTTTTTCTTATCTGAACATGTCTGAAAGCACACTTTTAGAGCTTTGTTCTCATATTTTATCTCAAAGTTGTATGATGTAGTTTTCAATTTATTACAGAAAAGTGGGTTTTTGATGTATAATTTATACAAAATATGTTCCATGACCCATCCTTTTAATAATATTATTTTTTCAAAAGCATGATATAAACTACGTTTGACAAATTATTTAAAATTCAATGGATCATAATTTTGACACCCCATCTACCTTAAGATATGTTTTTCATTTGGTGTGCCAGCATGAAACATTCCAACTCTTTCGCATTGCATAATTAAATCAAGTTTGGTGAGTTCTTAATTTATTAACCTCCAAAATTTGTTTTTCTCTATTTGGATACGATCACAAATTGGTATCATGTCGTCATTGTCGTCGTCGTCCGTAGACATTTTGTTTGCGGACAATAACTATGATAAATCTAAATAGAAATCTATGAAAATTGACCACAAGATTTATAACCACAATGGAAAGCTGAGTTTGATTTTGGGAGTAATAGTCCTAACAGTTAAGGGATCAGGGGCCAACAAGGGACCCAAATAAGCATGTTTCTAGTTTCCAGACAAGATCTTGTGGAACTGTGAATTGATCTCTCTGAAATTATAACACTTTTCTATGTCTCACAGGGATGATTAGGACTGGCTTTGGGGTTAAGGTTCAAACTGTTGAGGAGCTAGGGGTTAAAATGCGGGAAACAAGGTTTCTTGTTTACTTGAAAATTAAAAAATACAAATAATATGTTGGAATTACTTCCCTTACACTGCTTTTAAATTATGTATAAAGAAATGTTGTATTGTCTTGAGGTAATTTGCTGACTATTAATTTTTAGAAGTTACTATTTTTAAAAATGGTGATTAAGGAATATTAATTTTAATCATGATTGTGTATGTCATTTTCTCTTTTGAAACTTTTATGATGTATATAGAAGGGTAATTATGGTTGGAAAATTTAATTAAGTATATGAGCATATCTTAAGAGAAACATTTTTTTTGGAAAAAGGAGGGGAGAGGGGTACAAATAAATGGGGGGAGGGCAATTTTTTTTCTCATTTAAGATTTCAGATATTAAAAAGATTTTTTTTTCAAATATAATATTCTTTTTGAAAATGGGGGATAATTTTTCTAAATTTTTGTTGGTGGTGGTGGGAAGGGGATCAATACGCAACAGCATAGTGTATTGCACAAAAGCCAAAAAAAATGTATAAAAATTCTATTCATATACATGTAACTAATCCAAGTTCTGTGACTACAGTTATTCTGTGTCAGAAACCTATGTTACGTGTCAAATATTAAATAACAATCAAAATTCAGACATGTTCAAGCGGCAAAAATTTTGTCGATTTTTTCCCCAATTGTTCAGGTTTGGACCTCTGTGATCGTAACCAGCTACACTTGCCGAAGCCATTTATTATATACAGAAATTGATAATTTAACAATATTATACAAGGCGTTGGCTGTTATCAAATGAACTGTTTGATATGAAATGTTGGTGAATTTACAAGGAGGTTCCAATACATACACATGTGGGAAACAACAGCAATATAGGGGGAATTTTTCAAATCAAAAGTTAACAAAACTATTTATGCAATAGTTTTTACACCAAAACATATTCATTAAGTAAAGTACTTCTCTTTTTTCGTGTTCTGGTCAGATCTATCAATTTTCAATTTGTAAACCATAAAGTAGAATTGGCTAGTTTTGAATCTGCGACTTTTTGTATTTCTTTTGTTCTTATAACGTGACTCTGTACTTTAAAAGATCCCGTCAGTATGATATTGTTCTATTATATGTCATTATGATATATTTCTATTATGATTTACAATATACGTTGAACCACAAACGTCAAAATCATTCAATCACGTAGTGAAATTAATTATTTGTGGATTCTTATAAATTCTATATATAACTTTTTGACTAGTTTAAATCTCGGTCTATTTTTGAAATTTATTCTTACATAGTGAAATTAATTATTTGTGGATTCTTATAAATTCTATATATAACTTTTTGACTAGTTTAAATCTCGGTCTATTTTTGAAATTTATTCTTACATACTTTTGATTTGTTAACCCTGTATGCTAACATTGCCTATGTAAATTTTAAAATTGTTTGTATGCACCTTGAACGACAAATGTATGTGACGTCAGACATTCAAATCAATGAATGTGTTCGTAGATAGTAGATGTTTTTGTGTTCAGTTACATTGTTATACGATGATGACTGATGTACCCATATTTTGACTATTTTATTTATTGTGTCTGTTTATTTAACGCATCAATGTAAATATAACGGAATTTGATGAGACTGTCATTAACGTGAGAGGGTTAGCGCTATAGAACCAGGTTTAATCCACCATTTTCTACATTTGAAAATGCCTGTACCAAGTCAGGAATTTGACAGTTCTTGTCCATTCGTTTTTGATACGTTTTTTTATTTGATTTTGTCATGTGATTAAGGACTTTCCGAATTGATGTTCCTCTAAGTTCAGTATTTTTGTGCTTTTACTTTTTTGTAGCATGATACCCCTGATACTGGTACGTGCTGTCGTTACGATCCGATTCATATCAATTAACACGGACATATATACAAATTTACATTTCATTCAAAAAAATATTAATGGGAAACTAATATAAAAAAGGTTAAAGAGATAATTAGTTACAACAACATGTTATTATATATAACTCCTTAAAAGAGTACAAATCACCACCACATATAAAAAAAGAGAAAATATTAAATGTATGTACATTTAAAGAGACTACAAATATATGCTACTTACAAAAACAGTTATGTGCAATATGAAAATCTGTAATCTAATTAAAATGCTTGTAATAAGCTCTATAATTAGGAAAAAAATAAAGTATTAGTATTAGTTAATTTTGTATAGGATTAGTAAAACATATAGTTACACGCTAATTTAACTACAGATTCTAACACATATCATTTCCAAGTCCAATTCGAAATAAGGTGATCTAATTTAATCATAATCTTGCAAGTAATCTGAATTGGTAAACGTATGATAAAAACACACAAACTTGGATTGACATATATCATTAATTATACTGTCTCGTTCATTTCTTCTGGGCATTGTTGTTGTTTTTCATCCACTTTTTTAAGATTGTCCTGTAAGAAAAGTAACGATTATGAATTATAAATCATTAATTTTCGTTTATAGAACGAAATATGCATAGATCATAGAGATGGAGTGTAAACCATGATACTGATGAAAATGTTTTAATATGTTGCTAATAAAAACGTCGTTGTAACAATATTTGTAAGACAACAAAAAAGTATTGTTTTTACAATTATTTTGTAACGACACAATCGACAAGCAACATTGTGAAAAAAAAAAACTTTCTTTCCAAAAACTTTTATGTTTAATGTATTTTTAGGTAAACCATTAAAAAAAAATGATCTTTTCTGTTGACAATATCTCTCAATTACTTCTTAAACAATCTAAATAGGAGGTAGAACATGACCATACTACAATCAGAAATGTAACATGTTATGCAGAATGAGCCAAAGCTCCGTTTTGAAGACCGCAATTTGAACTACAATTTTTTTCTTTTTATCAGTTCAGTTTCTTGTATATTCCTCCATTAATTGTGGAGTATAACACACAGAATATAATTGTAACGACTAAATACACCTTAAAACAAAAGAAAACATTTATCTTTATAATGTACAGATGACTGAATTTAGGTAATAATAATTACAAAATAATTATTATCATCATTAATTCATAGGATTGTCATAAAGTTTTAGAAATAATAATTTCCTAATGTGCTGAGGTGTGACGTTTTGACTTGGATGTAGAGTTGTCTCACTTGCACTCGTATCATGTCTTCTTATCTATATTGTTGATCGGTGATTCTTTATATAAGTTAAGATATAAAAGGGAATGCAAGAAAATACATTCAAAACTATTGACGGAATCGACAAAACAGTTCACATGAATCCATGATATTTAAACACTCGAATGCTACGTGAATCAGGCGATTTCACTGCATATTCATGTAACACGTGAATGCTAATGAACGACTTTCTGTTTTGAATTTAACTTGGATTTCAGTATTTGTGTTATTTTACATTTTCCATTATACACATTTATGTAGAATATGTTACGGTATATGCGGTATCAGATATTTTAAGTTCAAAAAGGTAAACTTAGTGCGAATTTTTGGTATTTCCCAGTTTCTTATTAATTTTGTCAATTGTTATATCTATATACTCACATTATTAGTACATACAGTAGATAGTTTTAAATTCATGGGATTGGCATTTCGTCTTTTGTACTCCCGGTAACCTGTCCTAACCTATGCTCAAAATAAAAAAACCTATATAAAATTGAGAATGGAAATTAGGAATGTGTCAAAGAGACAACAATCCAACTAAAGAGCAATAAACCATTGAAGACCACCAATGGGTCTTCAATACACTAGAAAATCCTGCACTCTCATGCGTGCTTCAGTTGTCCCCTAAAATAAAGGCAACAGTAGTATACCGCTGTTCAAAACTCATAAATCCATGGACAAAAACAAAATCGGGGTAACAAACTAAGACCGAGGGAAACGCGTTAAATATGAGAGGAGAACAACGACACAACACTAAAATGTAACACATACAGAAACGGACCAAGCATCAAACAAAATCCCACGAGAATAACAAACATAACATGAAAACAAAATAAATCAATTTTGGATAGACAAGTACCGTACCACGTCTTATCGCAATGTGAAATTACATTCAAAAATAAGAGAAAACAAACGACGCAACGTTAAAATGTAACACACACCGAAACGAACAATAATATAACAATGGCCATATTCAGAACTTGGTACAGAACAATTTTAAAGGAAAAAATAGTGGGTTGAACCTGGTTTTGAAACCTAAACAAACGTGACTATAGATGTCAGAGTTACCAGACTTTGGACAGACACAAACATACGGATTTTTTTTTTGTCATCCTAATTTTATTTAAAAGGAATAAAGACTGACGTTCAAAATACGAATTTGCATACAAGGAATAAATAAAGTAACACAGTTTAAACTGTTCGGCTTAGACGTCAAACGCTATCAAGTATCTGACAAAATACGTTTAGACTACAAAAACAGCAGAAAGTCTTAACTTATGTTCATATATGTTTATGAGTACCCGCAGTTACTGATCGCTAGTTTAAAGCAACTTACAACTATCAAAAACAAATCATGACCGAAGGACTATTATCAATCAGTTCACATCCAACATCCTATGGATTCAGTGTAAATTCACTTCATTTGGACTCTGTTCAATGTTTGTTTTATTTACAATCATATGAATTTTTTAGATTGTCTGGTTGAAGGTGAAAGTGTTCACAATTTAACGATGGTATGTGTATATTTAAATTCAATCTGATTGTTTTTTAACATCTAAAAGTATTGTATTATTGAAATGTAACGTTTCAGTCGCTCAAGTCCAACAATATAATAATGACAGTTGCTTGCTTTTTTGTTTTGTTGCTTTTTTCTATTGTTAACATACATACCTTGTTAGTCAAGCAGCAGTTGAAGACAAATATAAAGAGTCCCTATTTAAAAGAAAATGTTTATCAGACATTGACAAGTTCTCCTTTCTCTATATACATTATTTTGTTCATCAAATTTAATTAACATTAGTTTCGGAGCAATCAAATGTGTTTGAAGCGTTATCGAATACGAATATTTATAAAATTAGAATCGCATTCTTTTAATGACACATCATCATGTTGTCATAATTATGTTCAGTTAGATGAATTTAATAAAAAAAAAAACGGTTTTAATTTAACAATCATTGGTAATAAATAAATGTGCATGGAGTTTGTAAATTGTGAACTTCCCATTTCCCTGTAGCTATCAAACTAAGGTCAATCACAATTTGTTGGCCCGTTATTGAATATCTGTTTTATAGATCACAATAAATGTGTTCCCATTGTTCTCACCATAATCTCGTTCTCTTTTTTCTCTTTTGCTCGAATTTACCTACATGGTTAATGAGACAGGTGACATAACTGTTGCTTGATCTGCTAACTCTTTCTGGGTGCATATGATAGTCGACGGAGTTGGATCATCTCCTGTTACCCAGTATTTGTTTTCTATGAGGTGTTTTGAGGACTTCTAGTCGGGTTTTTTTTTCGTTTATTGCTTTGACGTTGTCAGTTTGCCTTTCATTTAGAGTACTTTATATATCAAAAGAAAAATAAGCTGCCGTGGACCTATTTCTTAACTGTAACTGTTTAATTATAGCACCTGTTTATCATTTTCAAATTATCTGTAGAATACATTTCAACATGTACCGGAATATATTACCTGGAGAGAGTTGAAAATAGCAAATAGGTATTGGAACATGACCAGATCATCATTCAACGAAAATGTTCCTACTATCCACATAACTCCAAACAATGGTAACATGACACGGATTCCTTTTAAACCAATTCTATGGAAGGACAACATACATTTTTTAAAACATCACAAAAATCGGTACTTTTCTTGTTTTGACTTTAAATAATGGTTGCCCCGTACGTAGTGTGCTATACTTCTTCTATCGAGTAAAGATGATATAATGTATATATGTGTCTGCGATTCTCGATAAATAATGATGGATTTGTGACCAGACACATACGGGACATTTTAAACTGTACAACGAATCAATCAAGATACAAAATTTCATTTATTTGATTTAGTTAAGAAATCGTATAATGTGTTTGACCTTTGCAGTTCACCCTTCTCCTTTTTGTGACGTTGAAGAGTGCATGTTTATAAAAAGAAACCACTGAAAAAATTGTACATTTATGCAAAAAACCGAATTTGTGCAACAAGGAAAACTCGTTTCGCTTTCAGAGCACACGAATTCATCTCGTTTTTTCTTTATTTGTGTTTGTGTTGCTCAGCCTTAAATTACCTTAGTTTATAGTTTTTTTAAGAATCCGCCTTGTTCTCTTATTTTCTAGTTTTATAATGGCGCTATTAGATTTATAACGAGTCTTTTAATATTTTCCGTTTCTTTTTTTAATCAAAACGTGATAAAACATATTGAACTCCAGACAAGTTTTGGATGCATCGAGAAGGTAAGCATCTCCTATAATGTGAATCCACATTCATGTAGATGTGTAAACCGGGAATGATACCATCGATAAATGTCATCACGCATCTAGTATCCAAAGATGTAATACCGTGTAACATGTTGCTGGAGGGTGAACACTCAAATTATATCTTTAATGTCACCTTTCATGTATTTAAAGTTCAATATATATAATCTATTAAGTTCAAAGAAATGCAGTATATTTATCTTTGCTAATTTTTTATCAGTTATCAGTTCTTTTGTCAAGAGTACTCTATAGCTCTAAAGTGATATTATGCACACGCACAATGGACTTATAGGCATATGTAATTCTTTGAATCAAATATATGCATGAATTGTACGATATATCTTCTTAATACGACTGTTATTACAGAATCATTTTTGTTTTATTCATATCATTACTTACTAATTATATAAGATACTATAACATATATATTTGACTTTCTAATTAAAAATGCACGAATCAGCTAATTTACATAATTTACATATTTAGCGATACCGAGGGGTAAAACATCAACATAAAGGGACAACATGTAAAATTGAAGACGAAGACAGCGATTCCTTTGTTTCGCTGCGTCACTGGTTGCGCCAATGGCTGGTCTTATGTAGACAAAACTCGCGTCTGGCGTATAAAATTATAAACATGGTATCTTTTGATAGCTTTTATTTGTGTGTTTCTCTGACCTATATGTTCTCCAATTTATTTGTATTGTAGTCCTGTCATGTAATGTTGCCATGTTAATGTTACAGTTAACAATGCCATACTAGTGGGAGGTTTAGATAGTCAGGTTCAACCCCCCCCCCCTCCCCCATTTTTTTCTTAAAATGTCCTGTACCAAGTCAGGCAAATTGCCATTGCTATATTATACATGTAGTTCGTTTATGTATGTGATACATTTTCTTTTTGTGTTTCTGTTGTGTCGTAGTTTTCCTATTCTCAATCGATATATGAATTCCGAACCAGTATACTACTGTTGCCCATATTTCGGAGCGATTTAGGCGAAAGGAAATATTTGCTGTTCCCATGTTTCAACACACGTGTTTAGTAAGTAAAGACAACAGTAGTATACCGATGTTCAAAACTCATAAATCGATAGAAAAAAAATATCCGGGTCACAAACCAAAACCGAGGGAAATGCATTAAATACAAGATAATGACAACACAACATTAAAATGTAACAGACACAGAAACGAGTTAAGCATTAGATAAGATTCGATTAGAATAACAAATATAACATCAAAACTAAATACATGAATTTGGGATCGAAAAATACCTTGACACGTCTCATAATAATGTGAATTCACGCTCAAATGTAAGAGGAAACACACGACACAAAAGAAACATAACGTTAAAATTGGCATTTTTATCTTAGTTTGTTTATATTTTCACATTTCGACGACTATCAGTTTAAAATTCGTGCATTCTCCAGTAGGATGCTTATTTTTTTTATTATAACGCCGTCATTAAATGACGTCTGACCTAGAATAATAAATTCATAAAAAGCCAACTACGAAGGAGTAAGAATTGTTCAGCCCAAACAACCCATTTGGTCGAAGAGCTCATGTTATATTAATAAATTCAAATTCAGACGTTGAAAGGACGTCATATTATAATGTTCAGCAATGCAATCATCAACGGTTAATACTAATAAGATATAAGAAGATGTGCTATGAGTGCCAAAGAGACAACTCTCCATCCAAGGCACAATTAGTAAAAGTAAACCATTATAGGTAAGAGTACAGTTTCAATTCGAAGCCTATGCTCAAACCGAACAGAAAAGGGCACCACAAATTACTGGTGTAACATCATTCAAACGGGAAAACCAACGGTCTAATCTATATAAGAAACAAGAAACCAGAAACACGTATGAACCAAATCAACAAACGACAACTACTGAATATCATGTTTCTGACAGGTGAAAATAAATGGAGCAGGTTTGAACGTTTTAGTAGGTATCAACTTTCATCCTTACCTGAAACAATAAATTAAGCATCTGTCCTGAAATCCTTATGAGATTTCATCTTATTCTAAATTGAATAACGAAATGGAAACGGATTTCATAATAGGAAAATAAAATTGTTAAGGATACCGATAGTAAATCAAAACAAATTGATCATACATAATAAACTTACTTTGATTTTTCCTGAGGCGTTTTCTTATCATGTAATTTAATCGTCATCAATTTATCTACCGCAATGATGATGACAACAACATTAATCTGAAATAACGATAGATATTATTTCTCATTCTACTTCTTTTCCACATGGACACAGTCTGAATGTCAAAGAATCAAACGTTCAGAGGAATAAATCAAACAAAAATCGAGGATAGTTCAGCAACTGATAGAAACTCTGCACATGTTGCATATGTTTATTCAGTGTATTCACATCATTAGTATTATAATAACATGCAAAGAATGTGAACCGTTAATGTACAACCCTTACTTAACTTATTAAAGCAATCGTACTGTAAACCTTGAAATTTTCGCGGTGTCTTTTATTCGCGATTTACCAACAAAATATTAAATCTCAGGTTGTTGTTTCTTTGACAAATTCCCCATTTCCATTCTCATTTTTATTGTAACAATTTTTGTCGACAGTTATAGATAGAGTAAAGCATAAAATGTGCATCGGAATGGCATTTCTTGGTACCACAAATACAAAGTGTACATTTTATCTATGAGTTAAGAAACAGAAATTGCTTCTAATTAATGTTTTCTTACTACATCACACCATGCACTGGACGTGTGTAAAACATCCGTAAACGCTCCATATACATGTTAATTAAGCTAGGTTCACATTGCCGATCAGATGATCCCGATTGTTCAAATTTCTACGACCAAGCGTGACCAAATTCTTGATCGGGCCTGTTAACGACATCTTCCCGACAGCTATCAGACTGTACACGATCTTAACTCGACCATTCACAACTACTTGATGACTCCATCACTACTCCAACTCGACCACTTATTGAATATCACATTCGATAATTCTGACCAATTCACGATCTCTACACGATCTTTACTCGACTAGCTAGACTTAATCAACTATACTCGATCTCCGCCTGATATCGGCCAGACAAGATCGACTTGAACGTATAGGGATTGTAGGGATAGTCAGGTATTGCTTGGGTATGGACAATTTCAGTATAAAACGTCTGATTCTTTTTTATATCACCGGCTGCATCGGCGAAAGCATTAAATGTACCCTTGTCCGTCTGTAAGTACGTATACGTACGTCCCAACAATTAGTTTCCGTTCTGTAATTTTATTTTGCCTCAACCAAGTTGTATGAAACGCAATACCATAAAACACAAATCAAGTGCGAATTTTGTGGCGTCACTTTTACCGTTCTTGGGCAACGAATCTTTATATCGGTATATGCAAGCTGGGGCATTATCTGTGTCACTTTGAAATATTCCCCGTTTATTTGGTTAGATTCAGTAGTTCACAGATGGTCTTAGAAAAAATATACATTTAAAATAATTTCATGTAAATAAAGCAGTTGGATTGTTTGGCAAGGTGATAAGAGCTCAGAAAGACAGGTCAATAGCTGTGACGGAGCTTGAAGAGAGTGCAGAAGGCAAACAAAAAGGGATAGACAGCAAAGGGTGTCGAGAAATCTAGGTAATACAGTGGCTGACATGGCGACCACTGTGTTGGCAATATAAATTGTAATCACAAGAATAGAATTTCAATCCCCTAGAGGATACCTTTTCTGAAACTGTTTTAATGCACATATCTATCCCGATTTTAAATAAAAATTCATTTCTTTTTATTAAATTGTGTCAAAAAGCGTATGAAAAAGCGTTTGTAAACATCCGACCGTACATTGACATATAGTTGTTTTAATTTCTGTGTCATTTGGTGTCACGTTTAGAGTTGTCTCATTGGCATTTATACCACATCTTCTTGTTTTCATACTACAAAAATGTCTGAACATACAGAAAATACAGACAGTCAAACAAAAATATAGCCCATTAAACAAGTTAAATATAATATTGATGTTGATAAAAACTAACTGTGAAGGCTAAATTAGTCATCAGCTGGTTTTATTAGGTTTTGTGTTGCTTAGTTGTCTATGTTGTGTTATGTAGACTGTTGTTTGTCCTCTCGTCTGCTTTAATTTTTCACTATGGCTGTATTGGTTTGTTTTCGATCTTTGAGTTTGATTGTTTCCTTGGTATCTTTAGTTTCTCTTTAAAAATTCCATACCCCCTTGCAAACGTACAGACACGTACTGTACATGTAGGGATTTGTGTTCAGTTAAAAATAAATAGTGACAATATAAATTTTTGCCGAAGCAAAGTCATGAGAGTTAATCAGAGCTGCACACATTTTTAGAGAATTGTATAGCAGTCATGGATACTCGTTTATGCCTGAGTAGAGATCGAAGAGTGGTCGCATGTGGTCGCGTAGAAGTTGGGTATTGGTCGAGTTGGTCTGGGATGAAACATTAAATAAGTCGCTATGATCATGAAGCGATCGGGCATTGGCCGGGTTAATCTGGACCACATATCGTACAGGTTGGCGTTGGTCGGGAAATGATCGGAATGATCGGGTACTGATCGGTAAACTATTTGTATTCAGACCAAATTCGATCTCTACAAGATCCTTTCCCGATCAATTCGACCGCTACACGACGAATTCTCGATCTCTTCTCGAGTGAATGGCCTCTCGATCCTTACTCGAATGGTTTTGACATGTCAAAAACTGTCGAGTAGAAAGTGAGATCGATGACGACCAAAGTAGACCACCCCGATAATTAGTCAATTGAGTCAAACCAGTATCCCGATCGTTTTTTTTTCCGTCTTGATTGGGCTTGATCGAGTTTATCTGATCGGCAGTGTGAACCTAGCTTTAGTTACATTTATAATTTAGTCAATTTCAAAGATCTGTAACGGTAAGAAAGACAGATAGAAAAACTAGTAATTACACAGTTAATATCTTATCATAAAATTCCTGAATCTGTAATGTTATCGTCCTTACATACATACCATAATAACAAGTAATGCTGGTCCAATGAACGCCCAGATGAGGTTTGTTTCAAGGGATAACCAACAGCTGAAATTATTAAAGCAAACTTCTAACGATCATATATGCATTCTTGTCTAATTACTATACTTATTTGTAAAGGTAAATAGAATGCACACTGAATACGATAAATTAAAACAAAACATACACATGCACTTTATAATATAAAATAGACATTCATGATTAGTTTTTATTGAATTTTATTTCATAAGATCATAATCATCATTTTGTTTTATTATCCCATACCAATTCATTGGTTAATTACAAAAGTTCGTCTTTAAGTAAAACCTCAATCAAAATACTAAAGTATGTTCCATTGTTTTTATTATCTAGCAAATACTACTCTGTCTTAATCTAAAGCATATACTGAATGGTGACTAAGAACAGATCGACAAAAGACGCACTTAATGTTCGTGTGTAAATAATAACGTTGTCAATAATGTTAAAAATGCCATTACTGAAAATAATGTGTCTGATCTTTGATGGTAGATCTGACATAAAATGTTTGTTCAAATTACCAAATCATCAATTTATTTTTAATCAGATAAGATTTTACCATTTGATTAATGCACTTCCAGAAATTAACTGAACCTATAACTGGTTTGGTGTTTAACTCAAACAACATACTCTGAATTTGACATTGCTCGAAAGCCTGTAAAACTAGAGTTTCGAATCCATGTCAACATTTCAAATATAGGAGTGTTAATGCTCTCTGCAGAACTACCGGTTCCTCAGAGGGGTTATTCAGATATGCTCTCAGAATTTCGGAGAAGATCAAAAGCTGAATGTAAGGATATTGGGTTCGGGTAGGATATGAACCGGATTTTATGTGTAACAATAAGATGTTAAATGCTGGTTCATATTCTTTTTCATATTAATCAATTGAAAAATCACAAACAGCGTGAAATTAACCACTGGACTAAAGCATTCATTAATCATCATCATTTGTATCATTGTTGAATTCTTGCATTGCCTTTTATGGTTATAATGTTTTTAATCAACATATGTTTTAAACTGCTTAGCTTTTAAACTGCTTAGCATTTTTTTCTATGAAGAAGGTATTTTATGACTAGGAATAAATACGCACAACTGATCATTCCCATATCCTTTAAGCTTAGTCACACCAGCAGAAATCCCAACAATACCAGCAGGAACAACTGAAAAAAATATCTTTGTATCAGTCGAGCCCATCTGGCATTCTTAATATAATGACCCATTAATTTATGCAATTAGCACAATTTTGTTTGTTTGTTAAATTGCTTGGTAGGTAAGTCTGTTCTTCACTATAGTGTAATCATCGTACACAAATATCTTTTTAATTATATTGTAGCCATTGGTAGACACATATATGCATTTGCCATATATCGAGGAAAGAATAGCAAATGAGTCCGTCTTATTTTTTGTAATTATTCTTTATTAACAAAACAGTCCTCTTTTAACAATGTGTTTCGCCTGATAAGAGAAAACTATATCTTTTTGTAAAGTTGCCGTCGTCCATTTTAAAATATGTTGTAAATGTTGTTTAATACTTACTCCAGCACGCAGGTATCAGCTTATTAACTATAGAACTACTGAAGAGAAACACTAATTTTTCCACAAAAAGAATGCCCTCAGCCAGCATCAGAGCAAAGTCTGTCAGGAACATATAATGCAAAGCAACTGCAACCGCTGAACAGACAACCTTAAATAAGATATAACTAAATACATTACTAAATATCCAATAATGGGGCAAATATATGAAAGCAAAACAATTTATTAGCATTAGCTATATAACATGCATCTTACTAATCATATCTTCCGCGTAACAATTGTGTGACTTGTTCTGCACCTCATGAAAGTTATCAGAGAATCATGTGTCTGAGCGTTGCATCCGGTATCATACAAGTATTTCAGATGGGTTTTTAATCGTAAGAGTTTAAACCAACGTTGTACCTCATGCAATGTGCATTGTGAATAATTACCGGATTTTCCACCTTTTATCTTAATGTTATTTTTGTTTGTTTACTATTTTTTTAGTGCATTAAGTTTAATATATTTGCTTTAAATCTTTTACGAGGATAAGTTGGACCGAAATAAGTAGTAATTTAACATTTTGTTTTAAAGCTTGGAGAGTTCTTGAGGGAACTGATCCCAAATTATATCTTCAATGCTCTTCAACTTTGTACTTGTTTGGGTTTATAAATATTTTTGATTTGAGCGTCACTGATGAGTCTTATGTAGACGAAACGCGCGTCTGGCGTACTAAATTATAACCCTGCTACCTTTGATAACTATTTACACCACTGGGTTGATGCCACTGCTGGTGGAAGTTTCGTCCCCGACAGTATCACCAGCCCAGTAGTCAACACTTCGGTGCTGACATGAATATCAATAATGTGGTCATTTTTATAAATTTCCTGTAAACAAAACTTTGAACTTTTGAAAAACTAAGGATTTTCCTATCCCAGGCATAGATTACCTTAGCCGTATTTGGCCCAACTTTTTGGAATTTTGGATCCTCAATGCTCTTCAACTTTGTACTTGTTTGGGTTTATAAATATTTTTGATTTGAGCGTCACTGATGAGTCTTATGTAGACGAAACGCGCGTCTGGCGTACTAAATTATAACCCTGGTACCTTTGATAACTATATAGTATACATTTGAATATAAGCAATCACTTGAAACATATTTATGTGTGCTGAAATCAAAATAGGCGTTTTTGAGTAATATATGGACATCATGGTTGGAAAATTTGTTTTTAAATCTTCTGAATAGGAACGACATCTAAATGATGATACATGTAGTGAGCACCAACTTTTTATATCACATATCAATTAAGTATTATGTTTGTTTAGACGATTGTTTTCTTTGTATGAGACTCTTTTATCTTATAATGTTTGCGTATTTACTTGTTTTTTTTCTCCATATTATGTTCAATTTTGTAACAAATGGATGACCAATTATATACGAAATGACTTTTTCCAGTTTTTCTTACTTTATTCTCTGTTTGAGTTATAGCAGCTAAGAATATGATATACGACAGAATTAATGCCACACATAAGTTCATCATTGCTTTGGTTTGAGCATTCTTTATATCTCTGCAAAAATAATAGAAAAAATGATCTGAGAAACTTTATTCAACCTTTAATAGAATGCAATTTTAGAAAAGAGGGACAAAAGATACCAGAGGTACAGTCAAACGTATTGATCGAAAATAAACCGACAGTGCCATGGCTTAAGATAAAAGAGACAAACAGACAAATAATAGTACAGAAGACACAACATAGAAAACTAAAGACTAAGCCTCAAGAACCCCATAAGGTGCTCCGGAAGGGTAAGCAAATCCTACTCCATATGTTGCTTATGTCATTACAAATTCGGTAAATAGTCAAGATCGGTAGGTTACACTCGTGCGTAGGGAATTGTATTGTAGTTACGACATAATGAACATATCCGATATCATCTGCGAAACGGTTCTTCCATTACGGGCGGTCAAACAACTCGTGATGGCGTCCGTAAAATTAACGAAAGGATGATTTCAACTTCGCCATTTGAAACTCTTTGTTTAATAGCTTCCTTGTGAGTAGCAATCCTCTGTCAAAGAAATCATGATCAATTCTTGATTTACATGTATCCAATGAATCGACATTTTCTTCTTTTATATAAATGGCGTTATGTGAGATAATAAAAGTAGACGTTTAATGTGATTGTTTCTTAATAAAACAAAAAAATAAATGCATTCAACGCAATCAGTGGGAGATTATTAACATATGTAAAAGAGGGACGAAAGATATAAGAGGGAGAGTCAAACTCATAGATAGAAAATAAACTGACAACGCCATGGCTAAAAATGAAAACAAAATTAGACAAATAATAGAATAGAATACACAACATAGAAAACTAAAGACTAAGCTACACGAATCAAACCAAAAACCTATTAGAGTAAAACAAAATTCACATAAATACATACAAGATACCTTTAAAGAAGGGAAAGTCTTTTTAAAACAACTTACGCAATCAAACGTTAGAATCAACTAACCAGCATCCAAAAAACACTTTATAAAAGTAAACCATTATAGGTCAATGTACGACGTTCAACACGGAGCCTTGCCTGACTCCGAACAAAAAGCTACAAAGGGCCTCAAAGTTACTAGTGTAAAACCATTCAAACGTGAAAACAAACGGTCTAATATATATAAAAATCGAGAAACGAGAAACAAGTATAAATTGCATAAACAAACGACAACTTCTGTACATCAGATTCTTGACTTAGGACAGATGCAAACATTTGCAGTGGGATTAAACGTTTTAATGGTATCACACCTTATCCCTTTTTCTGAAACAATAGTATAACACCACAACATTGAAAAACACACGTCAAATATCAATTGGAAGGCTTAACTCAATAAAAAAACGTAAATTAACACACTATGAACGAATACATTTGATCTGCGATACCTGAATGCAAATACATAGTTAATACAATATAAGGGATACACATTTAAGGCCAAAAAGCAACAAACAAGTCCAAACAAAGCCAAGGAAAGACAGCATCGCGAAATATTTATAAACCCTTAGTAAATAATCACTTTTGAAGAAAACCGTTAATGTATACAAGTAAATGAAAAATAACATCGTTTTAGGTATACTACTTCTGTGTATATAAGATTTTGCAATTATTAGGAATACCAAGAATGTTCTGTCATATAAATACCTAATTTAATACCAGATATGGGTGAATATCAACAATAAAACTAGATAAATATGGGTGAATATCAACAATAAAACTATGTAAATAGAGCTAAATAAAATTTCCCTGTACATGTTTAAGGACAATAATCTTGATGTTCATACAAATGTAGTACAAAGAAGGGAAAATAAGTATATATTCCAAATAATAAGGCTGTTATATAGACAAGATTCATATTAATATAAAATTAAAATAAAAGCATTACAAATAGTATCAACAGGTCAAATCGACAAGAAAGTACGATTTGAGAGTACTCACAGTTGCTGACAGCTAGTTAAAAGCCAAAAACAATAAATAATAAAACATAATCATGCATCAGAGACTAAAATCAACTAAAACACATCCCAGGGAGATTTAGTTTTTTAACCTCATGAACAGTCAGACAAGTATTTATAAGTAAATTTTCTAAATATCATTTTTATAGGTGTCATATTATACAGATTTTACTTGTTTTACAGTCAGCTGGTTTTTTCCCCCATGAAGTATAATATATATTCCTTCTGAAACACTTATTGCCTTTCTGACGCACTCATCGTTCATATCGACGCTTCTGGGCCAAAGATTATGACAAGCGTAGATACAAGTATTTTGTCTTAGGGAGGGATAACTCCTACTTTGTAATTAGTCACTTTGATTCAAACAAAAAAATCTCTGAAACTGACATTATCAAGATGATTGATTTCTTGATTGAAAAAACATTTATTACGTTTGGAGGACGTGTTTTTCAACCGACTGTCGACCTTCTAATGGAAACCAATTGTGCCCCTCTTCTTGTCGACTCGGTCCTTTGATACTATACGGCTGACTTCATACAGGAACGTATTAACAATAATGCAAAATTTAAATATTGATCACTTACCTCCAAAATACAACATGAATGATAATTGTTATGACCAGAAACAAGATTGACACTCCACATCCGATTACGGATATAAGACTGAGTGGAAATAGGTGAGACGATGGCTTTTAAAAATGTAAAATCATTATTTAGACAGATAAAATGACATTTCAATACAATTTTGAATAACTAATCAATGAATTACAATCAGACCATATTTCATCATTTTCATACAGTTATACCGGTTGAGCAGTATACTGCCGCACGATGCCATATGAAGCAAGATCTGCTTGCACTTCCGGAGCATCTGAGATCACCACCTGTTTTTGGTTGGGTTCGTGTTGCTAATTATTTATTTTTTACATATTCTATGTTATGTTTTATTTACTTTTGTTGGCCTGTTTGTTTTTATCTTTTTTACCCATGACGTTGTCAGTTTATTTTCGATTTAGGAGTTTAAATGTACAAAGAGCTACAAATATAGATGTGATATTGTATTATCAAACTTTGATATATTGTTTAAAAGAATAAACCTACTGTCCTCCCTGGACTCATCAAAATGGCAAAGTTAGTTGTGTGATTATATTTGCATTTCGTAATAGAGTCAGCAGCGTCTACCACTCGTGAACCAAAAGTCGACCAAGCTCCATTAACAGTATGTCTATAAAATAAAATATACATATCACATTTGCAGTATTTCTGTTGATATTACATTGCGAACAATCTTCAAAGGATGACTCGTAACGATACACAACTGCGTATCTTGTATTTAAAAAGAAAGGTGATGTTTAATAAACAAAACTGATGGATGCAGACTTAAGGATGTATATTCTTTTGACGTTTCAGTCTCGTTGATTTCTCGTAGACACAAAAAGTAGTTTTTGAGTAATAAATTTTTAATTTTTTTTACCAATCAAGTCAGTCTTTTTAGCCAAAATTTGGGGAAAATGAATGAAGCGTACAACAAATAATTTTACTAGAAACACGTATATCCTATATTATATTTTTCTCTATTCTAATTTCTTAGTCTACCTCAGGCATAGATTACCTAAGCTGTATTTGGCAAAACATTTAGGAATTTTGGTCCTAAATGCTCTTCAACTTCGTACTTTATAATTATTTGGCCTTTTTAACTTTTTTGGATTCGTGCGTCATTGATGAGTCTTTTGTAGACGAAACGCGCGTCTCGCGTATATACTAAATTTAGTCCTAGTATCTATATGATGAGTTTATTTAGATATTTATTTTTTCAATCATTTATAACATAGACGTTGAAATGCATTTTGATCTTAAAACAGAGAAAACTTACAGATTTACAAAATTCACAACATGGTAAATTTGACATGAAAAAGCATCAAAATATGGTAAAACTTTCTTATATTAACACCTATCTATAGTTTTTGTTAAGTTTAACTTATTCAGATTGTTCCACTTCATCTTTATTTAAAGTATAAACAAAGGTTTAATTGTGCAACTGTGATTTTTTCACTATGATAGCCCTAAATCGGGTAAACATTGATGAATTTGTTTTGGAGTCATATCAAACCAAAAAATTAGGTTAAGAAAAAAGTTTAATTTTAGAAAAGTTTGGCTCTTTAGAGGTGAACATCCTTAACAAACAATTGTAAGCAACCAAGATGACCATGCATAGTCTCAACAAGTCATTTTTATGCTGATTACTGTATTTAAGTTAATAATTTGAACAACATGCATGTCCTTGTGTTATATTCGTATTTTTATATATCACTGAGTGGTTTCAAACCTTTCTACACCACCATAGGCTTTGCTCGTCATTGATATGTGCTTACGTTTATTATTTCCTGTATATAGTAGTAGTAGTCTCATTGTCAATCATAACGCATGTTTTTACTTTTCAAAAGACTGTTCATACTTCATGCTTCATAAGCCTCTAAAGGCTGGCTGATATGGTATACTATTGCTAATGTATTGAAATGTAATTCTAATTTCATGTATATTGTATCAGGTTGCACTTTAAATAAAATAAAATCTATAATCATACTTACGGAGCACTGAAATCCCAATGTCCACACAACGGTTTGGAATAATTTTCCTTTTTAAAAGAACATACAAATCAATATAATTAGATAGATTGATACTTTATTAAAATACAGTAGTGCCATATTTCCGCACATTTGTAATGTGTATAGATTGATTGAATAGTTCATATAACGAAGTCATCATGTTGAGAACAAATGGCTTACACGTGTTTCATAACCATATTCATTTCTTTTTTTAAAATGCAGTGCCTGCAAATGTGTAAGTGTTACCTTGCTAAAATAGACTTTGAATTATAAATACAAAAATGTGGTAATATTCCAACAAATGATATTTTATATGACAAAGCAAAACGAATAAGGAAGGAGAAGAGAGTTTTGTGTGTTAAAAAAAGGTTATAATATATTGAAATATATATAGATGTAACGCATACAATTACACTTGTTAATACGAATACCTTAACATTAAAGGTGATAATAAACTAACACTTCCAAGGTTTTCTTTCAGTGGTAATATTAATATGAACGATATCAATTTAAATGCACTTCAACAAGTAATGTCACTTCACCGATGCCCGTAGCCAAACATGTAAGGAGTCCACAAAATGTCACAAACCAGTAATTTTAGCAAAACTGAACAGTGGCAGAACATTACAAAGAGATGGTTTGGAAATATTCACTTACCAAAAGATGATCGAACTTTATAATTAAGGTATAATCTGAACAAGTTGTTCCATGAACCGTAAACTCAGCTATAATAGAATTAACACCATAACTTCCATTAAATGGTCTTATGTCCCTGCAAGTACATTAAATTAAGTTATAACGAAGCAAATTAAAATGTTCTTATTAATTAAATGTTAAATGCAATTATCAGTACGCCTTTCTATATTAAAGCGGACAGTGTTTAATTAGGAAGTCGGAATGCAAGCGGGAACCACTAGACATAGGAAGGCACAGTCGGAGTGAATATACCTGTTTTAAAAAAGTGTGCTGAGACAATATAGTTAAAAGGAACACATTCCACTTAACCTTACAAAATCAACACGACTGTATCACTGAGGTTTAGCTAGCTACAAAACCAGGTTTAATCCACTTTTTCTACAGAAGAAAATGCCTGTACTTATGACAGTTATTATAGATTCGTTTGATGTGTTTGAGCTTTTGATTTTGCCATTTGGTTATGGACTTTCCATTTTGAATTTCCCCCGGAGTTCAGTATTAATGTGATTTTACTTTTTATAGAACAAAGCGAAAACAACTGTCGTATCAAGCAAATATAGAATATACAGAAAATAAAATAAACGTATTATGAGTCTATAATTCATCTGTTAGTTTTCAAGTTGTTTGAATCGATAAATGTGGGAGTTGTCCAAACAGATTTCATGAATATGTGACAATGCATATATTGGTCATTATTTCATCCAAGAGGGAAGAGAGTTTATGTTTCCTTTGTAATAAAACATTTTTAAACTTACCCATTTTGTAATAAATACTCTGGAAATAAATGTGAAATATTTCTATAGAATGTGCTACTATATCCAGTCAAACCTGAAAGAGACATACTATATGTGTATTGTGTTTATCGTTTAAACATGGTATGTACTATGATTTTACCAATTAATTACCTATTAACAGAATGTTTTGATGCTGACGAACAAAACATTTCCTAAACTAGCAACATGATCACACGACACGTACCGCGATACTGAAAGCAAATGACAAGCACAGTGTCTTTCTTTTTTCTTTGTTTTTATTTTGACGTTTTTGTATTTCTGTTTTTGCTTTAAGAATACTGTAAGTCCACTTTTGATAAGATAGGTTATGAAATTGGGTTACGATTAATGTTGTTTATCAACCTTAAACAATAACGGTCGTTCAATTTAAGCATAACTACCCGCGGCCGTATCATATATTCAAAATGTTTAAACACGATTGTACACCGGTGAATATCGTATCAAACCGTATTTCATTTAAAATTATTCTATATTGTAATCCTGTTATAAATTGTATATCCTCATGTTGTTATTCCATAAATAGAAGCATACTTTAGTTGTATATTCGAAAGCGACAATATGAAGTTACAAGTATTTGATTAAAGAATAATTTCATCTATTAATTACTTTTCACGAGAATCTGATAAATGTTATTATAATAATACCGTGTATTCAAAAGCAAAAATACTTGCTGAACTAATGATAATGCACAATGTTCATCATAATGCCATTTGACAAGAGCATTTGTATCTTTAAACTTTCAATTGACGTCTATTGTTTATAAAGATAAATCCTTTTATATGTTTGCCATAGACTGAGTGTAAGGAATGGACAATACATGTATCTTGCTTTTTTTTTAAATATTGTTTATTTACCGCTACAGATATTCTTTTTTAGTTTAATTTCAGTCGCTGAATCTGATATCCATGAGTCGGATGGTGTCAATCGATTAGGTACAGTTATCTCATCCGAACTAGTCTTTCCTACTTCCATTACTGAAATAAATTATTTTACTTTTATAATAAATAATAACACAAGATGCATATATAAATTCTACTGTATCGAGTGTCATATCATACTTGTCCACTCGAGACAGTTAATTTTTCAAATCTAAAACTCGAGGCTCGCCGAGTGCTTGTAATAGTTGCAATGTAACTGTCGAGAATTAATAGATATCGAATTGAACAAGATTTGATGTTGAATTAAAGATGTGTTATTTCTTGTGAGGTCATCAGGTATAGTCGCTTTTTTAGGACGACACAAGTGGAATTTAAAAGAAAGCAAGAACATTTGACGTCATAATCGAATTTACATTTATGAAGAACACAGATCAAACGAACCACACGTTGATTAAATGAAAATAAATAACAGGTCAGGAAAAGGATTAATCGTGTAAGAATTAGAGACAGATATGTATATTTATATATATCAGAGTGCACAGAGAAACAATGTTACCTGTTTATTTCAAGTTTGTATGCTTTTTTCATGAGAGATGGGGTTGATAAGACTGCACGGATAACATAAAGATGATAAGTAAGAGAAATATAAAACCACAGTAACAATGGAAACTCCTGTCAAAATTTTCTATTTTATGTTATTGTAAATTGTCCAACCCAGTTTCCTCATTTTAAATTTAACAAGTCAAGTTTCTACACGAGGCATTTATACGCTCAATAACTTAAGCACTTAACAACTATAAATAGTAAACAACAGCACACGTCAAAGATTAAAAACGTACCAACGTTTTCCTTTGCGACGACAAATGAAAATTCACCGTCAATTACTTCATCAAATGCATCATTATACTCAGTAACTGCGCTAACCAATGAGGTAACACCAGCTGAACCCTGGTAAAACAAACACATTATTAGATTGAAAATATCAAATAGTTGTCTCAATATAATTATGTCTACTTATTGTTTCAAATGAAAAAAGTAAAATCACAAAAATACTTAACGCCGAGGAAAATTTAAAACGGCAAGTCCCTAATCAAATGGCAAAATCAAATGACAAAACGAATAGAAAACAACAACTGTAAATGATTTATAATGCTTTTACAACACATTAGCCAAAGCCTCTTTAGAGGTCTAATTTGCAAAATGTTTTGGCTATGAGATTTAGTGTACAATGATTATTTTCTTCCATCCTACTTTGTAAATTATTCAATCATTTGAAATGACTAAACGGGACAAATACTTAACAATTCGGATGTATGAATAGTATACACTGACATAATGAAATTTAAGATAGCAATTCAGCAAATACCTTTTAATCTATTAAAGCAAGTTTACCTCAGATGAATGTCTTTTTAGCATGCCTATAGCTTCGTTAGTTAAATTTGATTGTTTGTACATATTTTGGTTCAAGATTTCAGCTCTTAGCCTTCACAATTAAGTCACGTCCAAAGAACAGATCTTACGCAGAAAGTTTATGAAGTTTTAAGTAAAATTAAACCTATAAAAAAATATATTTGTGACTAGCAAAAGACATTTAACAAACCCAATCGTGTTAGCTGAGAACAGTAACTTACAACATAACCATTTACTACTTACACAATTATGACACGTAGACGGTTGCATAAAAGTATTTATAAACAAGTTAAACATAATGAATACTGTCGTAATGCTTTCCTTATCTAAATATATATTATTTTGCAAAATATAAACCTCGTTGTTAAGTTCTCCCCATGACTGATGGTTTCTTTCGTGAAGTAAATTGTCGCATAGAGATCCAAAGATCTGAAAAAAACAAATGATTTTGATTTAACAGATAGTTGTTTGCGTTATTAAACAATATACTATTAGATCTGATAATTTGATAAACATAGTGTCTCCATATTTCAACTCTTTACAAGGATTTACATTGATAATATTCTGGTATGTATAAATGAACATTTATTTTGCTTCTTGTATCTTTACTGATCCATGTGAAAATATTGTATTCTTGATGTATAATTGTAGAAACTAACCTCTAGCTGATCAACGGAAAGTTCTTCTGTATGGTTTGTTATATACTTTGCAATTTCATTCAGTATATCAGATGACACATTCAGATCACCAGACCGTAATTTGTTATTATCTCTCGTTATGTTTTCTAGGTTGTTCAGGATAATCGTCACATTATCATAGTCACTGGCTCCAGACAAAAATTTAGCTGTCTAAAATCATTTATTTTCACATTAAATAAGGTGACTACGTTTGCATAGCAATGCTTCAACATTAGAATTTTTTAAAAACAAAATTACACACAAATATGAAAGTAGATTGGATAGCAAAAGTTTGTATCTATTATTGTAAGTGTGCACGTTCAATCCAACCATTCCTTTAAAAGTTAATCATATTATCAGAACATGGACTCGAAGTGTAACTTAAAATTATATATTATTTAACCAAATATCAACGGAATCTATATAGGCACACATCTGTTGACGTGTAATCATTGTAAACACTATATACTTCGAATGCAGAATTGCAAATGGATAAAAACAAATAGTTAACGAGGCATGGGGTATTGATCAGTAAGATACAAGTGTGCTATCAAAGCGACACCAATACATTTAATATTATATGTTAATCAGGTATTAGGTGATGTAAAGTGCAGAAAACAGCACAAGGCCACCAACATATCCCAAACACAGCTAGAAAATTCGGCCCACAATGTATTTTAGAATTGCATATTTACTTTATATGCATCGCAGTTTTAGCTATTGAAAAAAACAATAAAATAGTTTCTTAGAATACAAGGTATGTCAATTCCTAATTTGTTATTATGGTAAACTTTTCTATATTCCTCCTGGCAATTTAGTCATCATGCTATGCCCGACATCAAACTAAATTTTGTACACATAGACTAAATTTGAATCAGAATTATTAAACGGCAAAACGTTATACTTCAATTATAAAGAAACCAAGCACAATCACAAAAAGCATCTAAGGAGGAACAGTATGCCTTCAATTATACAAAGTGTCTAAAAAAGTTTAAAAAAAAAATTCCAAATTCCAAAGAAAATTTAAGACGGAAAGTCCTTGTTTAAAGTGACAGTTTGTATGTGTATCAGTATGATAACAGTCTAAGACAGTGTAATGATTGATACACGCGACACATAATATATACATGATTTACCTGTTCTTTTATTTGTTCTATTGAGTTACTTATACATTTGCTGTAGTTCGGTACCTCCCATTTACCATCGCTTCTGCAGTATCGTGAAGCATTACCCGTGTATTCACCTGTGCATGCTACCATTACAAGAGTGCCTTCTACTGTTTTACTCCAATTAGTATGAAAGTTGTCCACATTTTCTACGCAATAAATTATTGATTCTACAATAGATGTGTTAAAGTGTATTCAAAAATTAAATATGCCTTAAACTACAGCATATACATATTGATTTTGATAAGAACAGTGCAGCATTAAACGGATATGATCTTACAGGTGTATGATCTTCTTTAAAGACCAGCAACAGTCATAAACATTTTGGGAAAGCAGTGTGGAAATATAAGATAGTAAATAATAACGGAGTCGTTTTCGAAAGAGTGTTCATAACCCGAATTTATTTTCGAAAGTCTTTTTTTCGTTTGATCGAGTTAAGTCTACTGAACAGCAGTTTACAAGAGATAAATAATAGTTATTTCATTGATGACATTCTAATGCTGTGACGATGAACATTTCAGAAATGGCTGGATAAGATCTTTCGTTTGTTTATACATTTGTAGTATTAATAGTAAAAATAAATTAATCGGGCTTGTTTTTAATTATAAAGGAGTAAGAAACAATTTATGCGATATCTGCATGGTTATTAAACCTGTAAAAAGTAAAATCACATTTTTTTTTACCCAAAATGTACAATGTTAAGCAAAACAATACGATTTAGAAATAAAACAAAGTTAAACCTTCGGTATATAATCATACAAAACACCACACACATTCCTCAATGCTCTTCAACTTTGTACTTATTTGGTTTTTTATAACTGTTTTGATCTGACCGTCACTGATGAGTCATATAAAGACGAAACGTGCGTCAGTCGTATTAAATTATAGTCCTGGTACCTTTGATAACTATTAACATCACTGTGTTGATGCCACTGCTGGTGAACGTTTCGTACCTGAGGGTATTACCAGTCCAGTAGTCAGCATGTGTTGACATGGGTATCAATTATATGGTCATTTTTATAAAAGAGGGACGAAAGATACTAAAGGGACAGTCAAACTCATAAATCTAAAACAAACTGAAAACGCCATGGCTAAAAAATGAAAAAGACAAACAGACAAACAATAGTACACATGACACAACATAGAAAACCAAAGAATAAACAACACGAACCCCACTAAAAACTAGGGGTGATCTCAGGTGCTCCGGAAGGGTAAGCAGATCCTGCTCCACATGTGGCACCCGTCGTGTTGCTTATGTGAAATCAAATCCGGTAAATAGTCTTATTTGGTAGGTCACATTCATGAAAGGGAAGGGGATTGTAGTTACGACGTTAGGAACATATCCGATATCATTTGTGAAACGGTTATTCCATAACGGTCAACCAACTCGTGATGGCGTCCGTAAAATTTACGAAGGGATGATTTCAACTTCACCATTTGAAACTCTTGATTTAATAGCTTCCTTGTGAGCAGCAACCCTCTATCAAGAAAATCATGATAGGAAATGCAAGCACGGGAATATCGTATCAATTGGGAGATATATACCCCGTATACAGGTGCTGCTGGAAAGTTGCGACTTAGAAATGGAAAGTTCACAATTGGAAAGCTGAAATCATCTCTTTTGTCGTAAAGTTTTGTTTTCAACCGACCCTCATTGTCAATTTCTAGATGTAAGTCAAGATATGAAGCCGACTTAACTGTATCTGTAGTATCCGTTATCTCTAGTTCAATGGGATAGATACGTTCCACATAGTCACCAAATTTTGAATTATTTAGTGAAAGAACATCATCTATGTAGCGGAAAGTAGAGTTAAAGGATATTGCTTACTTCTTATCTTTCTTCCTAAGAAGTTCCTGCATGAAGTCAGCCTCATAAAGAAATAAGTGGGCAAGTAGAGGGGCACAGTTTGTCACCATTGGAATGCCGATAGTCTGTTGAAAAACACGTCCTCCGAACGTAACAAATATTTTGTCAATCAAAAAATCAAGCATCTTGATAATATCAGTTTCAGAGATTTTTTTGTTTGAATCAGAGTGATCCTTTACAAAGTAGGATTTATTCCTTCCTAAGACAAGATACTTGTATCTACGTTGGCCATTCTTTTTTATGAAGCAAAGAAATACCAACTCTTTCAATTTGTCTTTTAGTTTGGAATGTGGAATACTTGTGTAAAGAGTAGAAAAGTCAAATGTTTAATACTGTTATAAATTTCCTGTTACACAACTTTAAGTGTCACTGATGAGTCTTATGAAGATAAAACGCGCGTCTGTTGTATTAAATTATAATCCTGGTACCTCTGATAATTATTCACAATAAGTATGTTTCAAACACACAAAATTTGAATATTCAAATGAATTATTTTTATTTATTCAATATTTAATTAAAACCAAGCTTAATATTCCATTAAAAAATGAGAAGGTACTATGATTGCTAGTGAGACAACTTTTCACCACTTCATCAATTGGATGTTAACAATTGTAGAAAAGCGCATTGCTTCAACTAATAGATAAACGTATACCACATATAAGGCGTTAAAAGAGCCTGACAAGAAATACATGATATTTTTTAATCAATCACCAGCTGATCATTTACAGTACAGGTTCCTGACATAGAACACCCATAAATTGAATGCACATGTGTTACGTTAAAAAGAAATAATATTCACCTTACTACATATTGATCAAAAGATATAACTAATAACAGGTCATTGTAATTGATATGACTTGAGTCAACCTACCAGATTTTGACATTTGTTTTTAATTTTTTTGATAAGGCGAGTACTGAACTCGTCTTATTTTTGTAACGAAGTTTAAAATGCTATATAAACAAGAAATGAGTCTAAACAATGTCAATGAAAAGACACAACTAATGTAAATTCTAAACAAAGGCTTTAATTCCCCAGAGCTTGTTGCAGGGATATTTCGATCTTTCAATCCACCATTGTGCGCAAAAAAATAAAATGCGGTATGTCTGCTTATAATTATAAAAAAAAACAGCAAAAAGTCGCCCCTTACGAATGACTGAGTGATCATAATCTAAATCTTTTGTTGATCCTACTATTTATTCAAATATGCCCTCTTGTACAGCATTGTATTGTTTGTTTATGTGATTAAAAAAGTAAGCGTTCCTTATAACGTGCTGTTTTCGTTATTTCGTAATTAACACACATATGCGCGGTTTCAGTCTTTGGCATTGTAGAAATTTACAATCGATTTATTTATCATGTCATAGGAACATAAACGTTTTTTTTTTATCTCTTACCTGTACATGAAGCACCGGTCCAGTCACCAACACATGAGCACGATAGATCACCAGAACTGTTCTGGCTACAAGCGCCTCCATTTGAACAGTAATCAGTATACTCACATGCATTGTCTTTGAAAACGATAAAATATTTATGAAAACAGTTAACATGCAGTTTGACAGTTTTGGATTTATCTCTATAAATAGGGGATACATTGAAAAAGTAAAGTAGCTATTATCTGGTGGTCACTATGGTCTTGATTCAGACCATATGAGTATTCTGACAATACGCATATGGTCAAAACCTTATCTTTCGCCTCACTTTTATGTGTGTACTCATATATTTATGGTTTGATCATTCGTGTATGGGCAGACTTTATGAAGATATACTGAACTGACAATAAACGGGGCAGATCATATGAGTATTAAGAATAAATAGATATTTTTCGAAAAGTTCTATCTGCCTTCCCAGGAACACAAGGCCTCGTTCTCCGGACAAAAAAACACATAAGGGAAGTAGATTTTTCATCATGTTGTTATGATATTGTAATTTTATATTTCTTTATGTTGGCCTAGTTTGTTTTGTGTGGCCTGAATTTTGTTACCAAAATAATCTTATAACTTGCAGTTTATCTTCCTTCCCAGGAACACAAGGCCTCGTTCTCCGGACAAAAAAAAAACATAAGACTTAGGGAAGTAGATTTTTCATCATGTTGTTATGATATTGTAATTATTATATTTCTTTATGTTGGCCCAGTTTGTTTTGTGTGGCCTGATTTTTTTCACCAAAATAATCTTATAACTTGCAGTTTAGAAATCACTGGAACAATTATACATACTGGTGGTATGATTAGAACTTTCAATTTGACTTACATAACGATTCCAGGATGATCCCAATAAAAGATGCTTTATGTTAACTTTGAAAATTAACCAATGTCGGTTGGCCACTAAAACTCAAAAACCGTAAGTTGTAGCCACCTATGATTATCACCAATGGTCATCAATTCACGTGACAATGAAAACTGACCTAAGGTCAAAGGTCAAAGTCATGACCTAGATTTTGACCTTAGCTTGTGATCAAATGTACTCAATAACCGTAAAAGATGGCTGATAAAATGTAACGGAGAAAATGTGTGCCTTGTCAAGATCTACATTTGTTATGTTGAGTTCAAAATTATTGGACCAATTGTTATGGAACCAAAACTGTTTTTGGGGTCCGAAATGATGATTGTCTGCTTATAACTCAAAAGTGGTTACAGATAGAAAGAAACTTTGAATTGCAAAAATGTTCAGCATCATAAGATCTACAAGTTAGGTCAAGGTCAGAGGTCAAGTTCCTAGCAACGATATAAAACACCTTAGCAACCATATATTTTTGAACTTAGAAGGCTAAGAATAATATATATATATATGAAATTTTAAATACTGGAACTGACATTTTTGTTCCTAGCAACGACATATAAGTCCTTAGCAATCACTTTTTTTTAACCTTAAATACTATGAATAGTACATGTGACATTTTAATACTGATAGTACTAATTTTATCCTTAGGAATGATTTTTGTCCTTAGCAACCACTTGTTATGAACATAAAAATCCTTAGAAACCATATATTTTTCAACTAAGAAATTCAAGGCAATTAATAAAAAAAAAGGAAAGACTTTTCAATTGTTCATGAACAATTGACTTTTTAATTGATATGTGTCTTTTGTTGGCTACAAAAGGTGATTATGACCGTGGCATGAAAAATTACTACTCCCATAATCATATTTAATTATGTCAATTATAAACTCTTAATTGGAGACTGCTTCAAACATCGTTCATACCTTATGCAACTAAATATATAAGCAAAATTTCAACCATACAACTGTAGCATTGATCTGAACCTTATGCGTATGTTCAGACCTTCAGTGGGTATAGTCGTATGCTCCAAATATTTACTTAGCCAGGGATAGTTATACTATTATAGTGTTTTGTGGCTCTATCTCTGGTTTTTGTTTAACCTAACTTAAAATCGACAATTAAAATGTTGTGTACTTCAAAACATCTAAAACATTGGTCGTATTACATTGATAATTGACAAATTTGTTTACACGAATATATATATGTTATCAAATAACAGACGTTCAGGTATTTCACATTCAATTTTTTATATAAATATGCTTTATAAAGCACAAAGGTGTCAGTATCTAACTCAAAAACTAACAAAACCTTTGAATAGACTTATTAAGAAGGGATATAGTTACGATACTGTTGTCAGGTCATTAAAGATTGCATATTTTGGCGTTAATATTGATTCACTTATAGGGTCTTTGCATCGGAACTAAACATATTTATTCAAAAACCAGTTGTTATCATGACAAGGGTTATGTTCTTCTCATATATGTTATAATGGTATGATACTAAACCCCTATCGGGAAGGGTTGTGCCTGATGTTCATATGATGAAATCATAATCTTTCAGTCAGTTAAATTGAAGTCTGGAGCTGGCATGTCAGTTAACTGCTAGTAGTCTGTTGTTATATGTGTATTATTGTGATTTTGTTTATTTTCTTTGGTTACATCTTCTGACATCAGACTCGGACTTCTCTTGAACTGAATTTTAATGTGCATATTGTTATGCGTTTACTTTTCTACATTGGCTAGAGGTATAGGATGAGGGTTGAGAACTCACAAACATGTTTAACCCCGCCGCATTTTTGCGCCTGTCCCAAGTCAGGAGCATCTGGCCTTTGTTAGTCTTGTATTATTTTAATTTTAGTTTCTTGTGTACAATTTAGAAATTAGTATGGCGTTCATTATCATTAGAATATATGTTTAGGGCCAGCTGAAGGACGCCTCCGGGTGTGGGAATTTTTCGCTACATTGAAGATCTGATGGTGACCTTCTGCTGTTGTGTTTCTATGGTCGGGTTGTTGTCTCTTTGAATAACAAGGGCAATAGTAGAATACCGCTGTTCAAAACTCATAAATCCATGGATAATAAACAAAATCGGGGTAACAAACTAAAACTAAGGGAAACGCATTAAATATAAGAGGAGAACAACGACACAACACTTAAATGTAACACACACAGATACGGACCAAGCATCAGACAAAATCCCACGAGAATAACAAATAAAACATCAAAACCAAATACATGAATTTGAGATAGACAAGTACCGTGCAAGTCTTATTCTTCAGGAATTGATACCAATTCCAAACATGTTATTATCATGGTTTTCAAGAGAAAAAACAATATATACTTACAGGTACAATTATCAAAATCACTGGCATTTAGACTTGACAGTTGTACATTGTTCCGATCCAAACAGGCTACATCTTCACTTGTAAACGATTTCGATTTCAGCCAGGACCGAAAGGGAACGTTGCAATCACAGTATAAATCAAGATGCCTGTTAATTAAATGGATGATAAGAAGTAAAATAATTAAATTATGCTTATATTTTGATTTTTTTTTATTCTGGCATTCTAGTTAGGTTACAGTCATTTGAACAAATCGACCACAAATAAGTTAGGAAACAATCACACATAGGAAAACCAATTATATTGCATGCCGTCGGACCAAAAATAACCATACCCGCTACATGTGTATGCGCCTTTCCTGTTTGTATATATAGATGATATCGTTGGTTTTCCTGTTTGAATTGTTTACACAAGTAATTTTAGGACCCTGTATGGCTTGCTGTTTGTCTGGTTCAAAGCCCTGTGTCAATAGCCATGTCTTTGACCTGTATTTGTTATCAGGTTCATCCCCCCTATGCACATCCCTTTGTAATTAAGTGACTTTCTCTCTCATGGAAGGGGTCATTTTAATAGGAAAAATTTTAAAATTTAACCTAAAAGGGTGGATTCATAATATTGAAACTTTCTAGAAGAGGGGCAAACTAATATTGATTTATATAGAAGCAAGCAGATAATATATATTAGAGTCTAGGAATATTACAAAATTCTTGAACATGTTTTGACCATGTAACACCAGATAGATCTGAGACTACTATAAATAAAGGCAACAGTAGTATACCGCTGTTCAAAACTCATAAATCCATGTACAAAAAACAAAATCGGGATAACAAACTAAAACCGAGGGAAACGCATTAAATATAAGAGGAGAACAACGACATAACACTAAAATGTAACACATATAGACAAAATCCCACGAGAATAACAAATATAACATATATATATAACATCAAAACCAAATACATGAATTTGGGATAGACAAGTACCGTGACACGTCTTATCGCAATGTGAATTTACACTCAAAAATAAGAGAAAACAAACGACACAACGTTATAATGTAATACACACAGAAACTAACTATAATATAACAATGACCATATTCCTGACTTGGTACAGGGCATTTTTAAAGGAAAAAATGGTGGGTTGAACCTGGTTTTGTGTTGCATGCCAAACCTCGCACTTTTATGGCCATGTGAAATATAACATCAAAATGACAACACAGGACTACAATATAAATAAATTGGAGAACACATTGACACATGTGATATAGTAGTCATAGGATAGATATACAGTTCTTGGGGGGACAAAAGTAAAATCAAAAAAAATTGAACTTAGAGGAAAATCAATTCGGAAAGCATAATCACATGGCAAAATCAAATAACATAACGCATCAAAAACGAATGGACAAGAACTGTCATATTTCTGACTTGGTACAGAGAAACAGTTATTTATATAATATAGATATGAGCCCTTTTGTACAAAAGAAGTACTATATATATCCCTAATAAAACATGTAAGAGGGATATTTATAGCATTGAGGGGTTAAGTGTTCCCAATCTGATTTTGACTTTGATGAAGAATTGTCTCTTTGACACTCATAACACATCTTATTTACATACAATGTGCCAAAAAGACATAAAACTAAAACGAGATCACAAAAATGACACAGACAGCCAACATATAACACAACCAATCAAAATGTACACACATCAACCAACAGATCAAACTCCAAAAACTGGACGTGAACACAGGTGTTTTGAAAATATGACTGTGTGCAGTTCCTGCCAGTTCTAAGTCATGTCTAGTGAAGGAGGAAATACTTCTATGACATTTAAATATAGATTATTTAAAGCAGTTGGAATAAATATTCAGTTATTTCTTAGTGAACACTTCATAAATTAAAAATATGTCAAATTGCAAAAAGTAAAATTACAAAAATTACTGAACTAAGAGGAAAATAGATTCGGAAAGTCCATAATCACATGGCAAAATCAGATAACAAAACGTTTCAAAAACGAATGGACAAGAACTGTCATATTCCTGACTTGGTACAGGCATTTTCAAATGTAGAAAATGGTGGATTAAATCTGGTTGCAAGGGGTAAATCAAGTTTTATACCATCTTGCTTTGTCAAAACCTATTATTTTATGTTTACAAAAAAACTTATAATCGCTCGCTCTTACTTTTCAAGCTTTGCCTAAAAAATTTGCAAATTGAATATTTCTTTATCAAAATTTTCAAATCGTTCACTCGCCCCAGTTTTTTTTAGCACAAACAATCCGAAGAAATAGAAATCAAATTAGCATGGCCTAAGTGAATATGTTGCGTAAACCAATTCCATATTGTGATCACAATCTGCAAATCACAATCGATTGCTCTGCAGATTTTCCGATGACTTGTCTTTCTTTCAATATGTTTTAGACCTCAGGCAACATTTCAATAATTGTCGTCATTACATCGATCCAATAAAGTAAATTCAGACCTGTTTAGACAATTTGTAAATTCAGACCTGTTTAGACAATTTGTTTGTAATAAATCAATATATGTACAGTCTACGTTCACTTTATCAGTAGCTACTATTAATCTTATGGAAGGCAAACCAGCATACTGGATTGTTCGAAAATGTAGGAATCTGATGTACAGTACACTGGAGTTGTCGTTTTTTGGTGTAGTTCATACGTGTTTCTCGTTTCTCGTTTTTAGATTAGACCGTTGGTTTTCTCGTTTGAATGGTTTTACATTACTAATTTTTGGGACCTTTTATAGCTTGCTGTTCGGTGTGAGCCATGGCTCCGTGATGAAGGCCGTACCTTGACTTATAATGGTATACTTTAATAAATTGTTATTTGGACGGAGAGTTGTCTGATTGGCACTCATAACAAATCTTCCTATATCTTTAAATTGATCGAACCGAAAAGAAAATGTATGAATTGCAACAAGAAAATATCTTGAATAAACTTTTTTTGTACACAATATAACAATAAGCAGGTATTGCATGATTGCCAATAAAGCAACTTTCAACAAGAGACTAAATGACTAAGACATTTAAAACTATAGGTCAACATACGGCCTTCAGCAATGAGCAAACCTTTACTTTATATTCAACACTCAAAGACCTCAAAAGTAGCGTTTCAGTTTTAGATTTTTATTTTAATTTTAAGGTCTTTGGCGTCAATATAAAAATAAATATGAAAAATTATACGGGAAATATGACAATAAAACTATTGACTAGGGTAATAGTCTTTGACACCTTTGACTGGCAAATAGTATATGGAAAGAAATACCAAACATATTTCATTTTTTATCATGTTTATATAGACAAAAAACATACTGAGGTATGATGAATCACTATATCTGTGATAAAATATAAATGGCTTTGTGAATTTATAACATTGGTATGACCTATGCTTGCTGTTAAAGTTAAAATGAAGATGTTTTTTTTTAATTTGAAATGGGGTTGTAGTTTTATTATAAATTTATACTTTATTATATTATCATTATAAAGGTCGACAACAAATATATTACGATACTACAATAAAAAATATAGAATCTTTCAATGCAAACTTTGTACTCACAGATAATCAAGTTTGATGATATGTACAAAAGTGTCAATCCTGACAAATCTCAATGTGTTTCCTTTCAAATCTCTGTAAAACAAATATACATGGCATATTTTTGACTGTATATGATCTTATGAAAAGAACGCATAATGATGCGTCCGAATCACTTTTCTGGCAAAAAGTAAGATATGAAAAATTAAAAACCAATTCTTCAGAACAATTCTTTGAACGTCTTTTCACTAAATTTTATTTTAGATAAGAAAAGTTTGATAAAACGATGTACGGGCTCAAATAATAGATTATCACACATTGAATTGAAAATACAATGTTTGAGACACCCTTTCCATCAAGTTTCTATAACTTATATTTACCAGTTACAATAATATCTCTATCAATTAAAGGGTGTATTCTTCTGATGCTTCAGTTGAAATCTCGTTTGGATAGGATTTCAAAAACATGTGATACAAGTTGAAAATATCAATGAGTTAAACAAATATGATATTCTAACGAATTTGTGCAAAAACACGTGTGATTACAATAAGAAGTTTGAAGTAATATCATTTTCCGGTCAGTGTCGTAAGCCAAAATGTTGCAAAATATGGGTGAAGTGAACAAAGAAATACTTTTACCAAACACATGAATATTCAATAATAATTATAATGTGTGTTTTACAATTCTTAGATTTTTTTTTCAATCAATCATAATTACATTAGATGTATGTTTCATTATAATACTTTATTCTGATTGGCTAACTGCACATCACATGTTATTCCGTAAGCAGTTGCATTGCTCAATACAACTTTTCATTCATGATAACACGTGGTCCAACAATAAAGTGCACAGGTGAATTAAATAAAAAACATATATAAAATTCGTGTTTTCATTATCATAGCTAAAAAATGTAATTATAAGTATTGAATGCTTCTTTTTGTAACTTTATAGGGTTGTAAAAGCGTTGACCGTGCGCATATTTTTAGAATGGAGCGCTTCTGCGCTTCATACAAAATGTACTTCGGTCAACGCTTTTACACCCCAATAAATTTACAAAAAGAAGCATTCAATTCTTAAATAACAATAAAGTTAGAGATAATGATAAAGAGAACAAATACCAAATTTACAAAATTTACAACATCGTCAATTCGACTCGAATACGCAACAAAATTCTTAAATTTACATCTACCTAATTTTGCATTAAAAAAAAATATTCAGATTGGTCCACTTCGTCGTAAATGAAAGTATGAAAATGATTACTTGTGAAACTGTATTTTTTTTGTATAAAATAGTCCAAAAATGTATAAAAATTGATATCAAATTAGTTAATCATTAAAATGTGGTAATTAAAATGGTCGTAACAAAAAGTGATTTTATTTTCATCAATTACTTTCTTACAGTTATTCGTGTTTTTATATAGACTATGCCGTTGGTTTTCCCGTTTGAATGGTTTTGCACTTGTAATGTTTAAGGTCCTTTATAAATTGCTATTCGGTGTGAGCCAAAGCTCCGTGTTGAAAGCTGTACCATGACCTATAATGGTTTACTTTTATAATTGTTTCTTCAGAGTTGTCTCATTGACACTTATACCACATCTTTCTGTATCTATATAAACCCAGAAATCTCGTTGAGAAAAATAGCTGAATTCTAGAAATGTTTGTCTCCTCAATTCAGAAAGGGTTTAACTCTCATAGAGTTCTGTAGACCGCTTTGATCAAAATTCTTTTTCAGATCATTATGATATAACGAGCTAATTTATTAACTTATATTGTCGTAATCTTTAACGGTTGCAAAAGTGATGCACATTCAAGAAAACAGTCTTTGTGGTTATAACCTTACAACTTAACATGTTCGGTAAAAACCGGGTCAGTTTCAAAAGAGCAATAACTGTTCCATATCAAATGCAAAAATCGTGCGTAAACACTATACACCGTAAGAAATATATGTGGCGAAACCATAAAAAAATAATAGTAACAATCAGAACAAAAACAATAGGTCTGTAAAGACCTAAAAATTACAAATGTAAACAAAATTGTTAAATCTAAATGAATAACACCAACAGGAATGGAAAACAAATGAAATACGCCTGACTTGATACAGGCATTACAATGTTGCCTGCTATACCCCTTATATTGAATTTTTCACTTATAGTATTTAACAACTTTTATGCAATATAAGCACGGGTAGTAAGGTCGTCATTTCGAAGAGCGTTTAGTACAGTGATTTTGTCATAGTTTGGATAAGTTTGACATGATTAATTTATGTTACTTTCCTAAACTATTGCCTCAGTTCTATTAACACGAGCAGATGAAAAGCAAATAAGATGTTTGAATCTGTATTGGAGGTCAATCGATCTACCTCGGAATTGTTCTTTCAGGAAATGAATGCAGAATAAGCAAGATATCGGAATTCCTATGGATCAGTCAAACGATTGACATGGTTCGGTTAAGAGTCTAGAAATTCGTCATGGTTTTGGTCAAGTTTGTCATGTTTAAGATCGAAATAAATATAGATGTGTTTCACTTTAATACTGAAAATTTGCTTGAAAGTGCCTGTTATTGAACGAAGTTACACTATATATTAAATGCCTAAAAAGAAAAAAAAGCCTGTTTAACCAAACTTAGTGGGTGTAATTGTCAAAGCGTAAATTATACATTTCATGTTACTTATCGTAAGTTTACTACAATACAATTTTAAAAGTAACTGCTCTTTTAAACTAGCTGTCGATATGATTATACAAATCAATTAAAAGCGTTGCTTCTGTTTCACATAGAATCTTTTCTCCGTATGTCCATGCTTGACTCTGTCACGGATATCGTGAGCGACATAACTAGTCAAATTGCTAAAGACTTCTACTTAAAAGTTGCAATAATGTGGCATCTATTCAAAAAGTAATTCTTGTTTTTACATTTTTCCTAGACATTTGTTTGTTTTTCTTTTTTTTAATTTTGAACCAGTTTATGATGAATAAATGGAGATGTGGGGTTATAGGTCCATGATACAGTAACCCAGCTACAAAACTAACAGATACTAAGAGGACATCATAACTCTTCAACCATTTATGAAACTGAATCGTTACGCGTGACATGGACAACAGTTTTAAAACTTATTGGTTTTAAAATTATATGTGAAATTACAATAAAAACACTCTCAAAGTTCGAATTTAAAATATGAAAGATCACAATTTCGATTTGGATTTAAGCCGACATAACGTTCAAGTTTATCAATTACTATTACGAATCAATGAAAATCTTTATAATCAGTGTATATATTTTGCGAATCCTGAAATGCTATTTTCATTGTATCCGTGATAATAAACAATATGTACTATAAATTCATGATAAATGTATTTGATGCGGACCCTACAGCCTTCCAGGTGTAACATTGATTCACAGATAGATACATTTTTTTGTAAATATTAAGAAAAGTTAACGAACAGAGCGCACAAGAGTTTTAAAAGTAGCAATCAAGTTTCATTTGTAGAAAAATGTACCTTTTAACATGATTAATAATGTAGTATAACTTAAAACAGGGTTTGTTGTTCAGCTTGTTGATATTGAATCAAATTCCACTTTTGTTTTTTGTGATTCGATTCATGATTACTGTTGAATAATGATATCATAATTTAACCTGACAAAGTAACTTGTAATTTTTACCAGGGCCAATCAAAAACAATTAATTTTTATTTGACTTAGTGATCCGAACCTGCTCGGAGGGTTTGGGTCCTCCCCCGCCCCTAGGAAAATTTTGAAAATTAGACAAAACTCATTTTCTTTTTTTTCCAAAAAGAAATCTGTTGTTATATAATTTTATGTGCCATTTCAAGTAACTCAATCCCCCCCTCTCCCCCCGAAAATCAAATGATTGCTACCGGAAAAGCAGTTTACGACTTCGGTCTAAATATACAACACATACTTAAGACTTACTTGCTTGGTTTGTATTCATGTTTGCCTAGGCATTGTAATTGAGATAGAGCACACATTTATACTAAAATAGCAAACAAGCCATCCAAACCGTTTAACTACAAGCATTGTGAAAATAGCTCTAATGGATGCATCTATGAAAATCAAAGAAAAGTCACATAAATATCTTCATTTCACGATTGATGAGTGGTACCGTTTTCGTCTCGCACAAACAATTGATTTACATTTGACGTCTGGATGGCTGCATAATTATTTTTTTGTAAAGACATTTTATATGCATCTTATACAGTAAAGAAAGTTCGAGCAACAATCGAGTCACCTTGGTTTATGTTTGAATTTCTCATAACTATGTTCTCGATGTTTTACTTTCGAACTGTGACGAAAAAATCATTAAAATAAGTACAGAAAAAATATCGATGGATAGTACACAATGTCCGAAATCATCCATAAATTGGTGTTATATTTGTTATTCTCGTGGGATTTTGTCTGATGCTTGGTCCGTTTCTGTGTGTGTTACATTCTAGTGTTGTGTCGTTGTTCTCCTCTTATATTTAATGCGTTTCCCTCGGTTTTAGTTTGTTACCTCGATTTTGTTTTTTGTCCATGGATTTATGAGTTTTGAACAGCGGTATACTACTGTTGCCTTTATTTATACTGGCCGTGTATATTCAAGTGATTATCTACGACTAGCTTGCTTTTTAAATATCATCAGTATTAAAGTCATTTATCAAGACTATTTTCAGTTGGTGCATGTCGAATTATCATATAAAATAATGATTAGAATTCATCGCACCTGCAAAAGTTCTACATCAGAAATGATTGCACTTTAAAATTCATCGCAACTATAGTTAAAATGAATAGCATCCAGTCAACGATATTATGGATTCAGCTGCTTTTATTTAACGGTTTCGGACTTTAAACTTGTGATTATACATTAGAAAGTTATACTAGTATTCTTATTTAGTTGTGTTAAAACATACATTTAGATCAATTATTTCGTACTTTCAAAAAGTAAACAAACGCAGTTTTTCCCATCATCCTTTATTCTACAAAAGACATACCCGCATATATAACAGTGAAATTGAACAAACTGCATTCGCACTTTATGGCAGTAATATTGTATATAAAATGCATCACGTATAGTATCACTTAATTCTTTCAAATTCAAATGTTTTACTTTTTATGTAAATGATTTAGTATGGTGTGTCCTAGCTCACAATATTGGCAGCAGAATTCCATCCTGAAATTTAAAAGGAAGCTATCTTGGAATCATGATTTTTTTTATAATTTGTTATTGGTTTGAATCCAGGTCCCACTAAATCAGCTTGATTTTATTGTTTAAAACTTATCTGTCAAATCTTACATGTCTGCCATGGTTAAGGCAAAGAAGATGTTTGGGAGCCCGCAATCATGTTTAACTCCGAAATATTTTGTATATACTGTCTCAAGTTAAGTTTCTGTAATGCCGTGAATATCGTTTGTAACTGTAAATCCTATTTTGCTATTTATTTTGAACAGAAATTAGGCTGGTGGTTTTCTTATTGGAATTCCTATACATTGAATTTTGTTGCAGCCTTTTATATCTTGCTAAGAATATATAAAAAGAAGATGTGGTATGATTGCCAATGAGACAACTATCCACAAAAGACCAAAATGACACAAAAATTAACAACTATAGGTCACTGTACGGCCTTCAACAATAAACAAAGCCCATTTTGCTAAGAAGTATGGTTTTGCTCATTGTTGAATGTTGAAGGTCGCTTGATGACATAAAGTTGCTACCATCTACGTCATTTGATCTTAGGTGGATAGTTGTCTTAATGGCAATCATATTGCATCTACTTATATAACATATTACTACTTTGTATGTACGTTCTTATGCCCTTTTGTTTTTCAAATGAAACAATTGTTGTTAATTTTGATAGAAACTCTTCATTATATACGACAAGAATTAATTAATAAATTTAGATAAATGTCCAACATGATCTAAACCATGACACGAATGAACCAAATCATGAAACAGATATTTCAGAAATTTTTTATTGAGTGCAAAAGTAGGGGTTTTTTGTCAGAATAATTGACGGCAGTATTATATCACGATGTAACAGAGAGAAAGATAATAACTTGTTTTATGCACGTTTCACGAATTAGCAACTTTTAAATTTTGACATACGCAAGCTTTGTTCAGTGTTTAATCATTAACTATATGATACAACTTGTGATGTACCAACATATTTACTTTATACAAAGGTACTTACCAGGTTGAATTATTGATCAGAAGTTCCTTTTACAAATTATCCGAATGTTTACATTTTTGCATTGATTGTCATCAAAAACACTTAACACCGTCATGTCAAACTTTTCCAAACTATGACAAAAACACTGTACTAAACGCTTCTCGATATGACGACCTTACTACCCGTGATAATGGAAATGTATGTATCTGCCATAAACTTTTATTTTGAGTCTTTAAGACAACAACAATCAAACCCAAGGAGTAAACAAAGACTCACAAAACCAAAGGACATTTACATCAGCAGTTATAAATAATAATTAAGAAATAACACGAACTCCACTAACAACCGGGAGTGAAATCAGGTGTTCCGGAAGGGTAAGCATTTCCTGCACCGTATACGGTACCCATAGTGTAATTTATGTGTTCAGTTCGGAAATGATGGAAGGTTATTATGACTAAGGAAGAATATCAGATTTGATTTCTGACACACTTTTGTCATAATGGCCAATCAGCTCATGATGGCGACCGTAAAATTTCTTGAGTGATGACCTTAATTTGATTCATTCATAGCCCTGTCTAAGCAACTTTTGAGAAAGCAGTATTCCTCGTTTAACAAAATCAACGTACTTTAAGCTGGCTCTAGAGTAACGTTTCAATTGAGACACAAATACTCCATATGCTGGTACCACTGGGATGTTGCTACACAGAAATGGAAAGTTGACTATAGGAAAATTAAAATCGCGTTTGTCATAAATTTTGGTATTCAACCTACCATCTGTATTCATTTCGAGAAAAAGATCAAAATATGAAGCAGATTTATCTGTGTCGATAGTATCTTTTATTTCAAGTTCACTTGGATATATTAAATTAAAGTGAACACTGAATCTATAATTATTAAGAGACAGTACATCATCAATATACCGAAAGGTGAAATTAAAAGACTGGGCTAATTTCTTTTCTCCTTTTTGTACAAGCCCTTGAATAAATTCTGCTACATAGGAATATAAAAACAAATCTGCAAGTAGAGGAGTGCAATTGGTACACATAGTCTGTTGGAAGACCAAACCTCCAAATTCAACAAATATGTTGTCAATTAAAAAGTCCAGCATGGCAGTGATATCTGGTATATTTTTTCCTTGGCTCTGTATGATTTTACACAAAGTAAGCTGAATTTCAGCCCAAAACTAGATATTTGAAACGTCTAGTGCCTTTTTGTGAAAGAAACATAAGCTGACGAGTTCTTGCAGTCGAGCTTTAAGTTTAGTATGTAGAATAGTGGTATGAAGAGTTGAAAAATCAAAGGTTTTAATGTAGGTACACTGTTTAAATGATTGAGATTGTAAATTCACCAAAAACTCTCTTGAATTATTCAGTATCCACATCTGATTAACACCACTTCTTGAATATGCCGTTTCGGAATATTGCTAAAGTCCTTCTTTGACTGCAGTGAGTACAGATGGGTGCGGTCCTAACCTTGACAAAAATTAACTTAAAGCAGACTTGTTGACTGCTTTCTTAGTTAACTTGAGAATTTTTAAGCAGTCAATCAAGTTAAATTCGTCGTTGATGGACCAGACCTACGGTCTGCTTTTTTAGGACTGCTGCATACCTATAGACAGGTCTGCTCCAGATCAGACCTGTAGAAAAGTCTGCTTTTAACTAGTCCTAAGGACAGGTATACCCCAGACCAGACCTGTGCACAGGTCTGCTTTTGACCAGACCTGAGGACAGGTCTGCCTCAGACCAGACCTGTGGACAGGTCTGCTTCTGATCAGACCTGTGGACAAGTCTGCTTTTGAACAGACCAGAGGACAGGTATGCTTATGACAGATTATCGTTATAAGAGTTTTCATATCAGACTTGAGCTTTAATTAAAATATGTAAACAACATTCGCATTGTTTTTCCAAAGATGTCAAATTTATCTTTTTTTCATTTGATATGCATGTATTCTTATATACATAAAACAATGGCTATTCAATCACATAGAGCTACTCATAAAGGAAATGAGAGTGTTTTTTTAATTAGAAGGCGGATAGAAAGGTTATCAAATGCATCGGAACAATATTCTTATATCACGGGATATCAAAAACATTGTCGACGTTGCTTCGTTTCCCGTTTTTTTACCTGTCCCTTCCTCAATTTTGCATAAATTTATACATGCATGGATATTTCATTGTTATTCAACTTGTTTGCATTGGATTAACTATTCTATTTTCCGCAGAATATTCTTACAGAAATTGTACAGTGTCCGTAAGCATACGGTGTGGTAAAACTATCAACAATTTTGTCAAATTCGTCAGATTTGTCGAAAGATTTGTCTTTGTTAATTTTTTGATATATGGGACGTCCCAAAATTAAACTCAATAAGCACTTGAATGAAATAGTTGCCACTTGACGTTTAACTACAAACAAAATCAATCAACCGACAAAATAGATAACAGTATACTATTCCCAGAAGAGAACCTCATATACCTTTTTTTTTTATTAAATAGTACAAATGAATCCAGACATGTCAGTGTTGGTACTTTGATGATGCGGCCTAATAGTTTTGTTTTACACACCACCATGAACTACTATATCTAGTGACTGTTCAATATTATGAATATAGAGATGAAATGCTGACTCTCACAATTTATGCAGTAACATTTTTACATTAATTGTTTTCCAATATTATTGATTACATGTACATTTACGGTCCTACTAAAATGTGCACAGGAGCGCCAGGAGAAAATATTAAGGCGCTTTGTACAATACTATGCGGGTATATAGATTTACAAATTAAAGTGCACATATGGTCAGTTTTGGTCAAATAATTGTGTTGTACAAGTCAGCATGATGTATGAAAACTACTCACATTTTGTCACGTACCAATATTTTGAATAAAAAGAGGTCGTGATGGCGCCCTAAATTTATTCGAACAATAATTTCGTTTTATTGTATTGCAATATTTCTGTCCATTGTATTATACATTGAATCCTGACATAAAAAAATTGGCTGATTTTCTATGCGGGTATATAGATTTACAAATTACAGTGCACATATGGTCAGTTTTGGTCAACGCGGTCAAATAATTTTGTGATACAAGTCAGCATGAGGTATCAAAACTACGTATCAATATTTTAAATAAAAGGAGGACATGCTGGAACCCTAAATTTATGCAAACAAAAATTGTTTGTTATTGTATCGCAATATTGCTGTCCATTGTATTATACATTGAATCCTGGCAAAACAATATGGCTGATTTACTATGCGGGTATATAGATTTACAAATTAAAGTGCACATACATGTATGGTCAGTTTTGGTTGTTGAGGTCAAATAATTTTGTTGTACAAGTCAGCATGAGGAATCAAAACTACTCAAATTTTGTTACGTATTAATATTTTGAATAAAAGGAGGACATGCTGGCATCCTAAATGTATGCGAACAAAAATTTGTTGTTAGTGTATTGCAATATTGCTGTCCATTGTATTATACATTGAATCCTGACATAAAACATATGGCGGATATACTATGCGGGTACAGTATATATATTTAAAAATTAAAGTGCACATATGGTCAGTTTTGTTCGATACGGTCAAATAATTTTCTTGTACAAGTTAGCATGAGGTATTAAAACAATGAAATTTTGTTACATATCAATATTTTGAAAAAAAGGAGGACATGCTGGCACCCTAAAATTCTGCGAACAAAAATTGTTTGTTATTGTATTGCAATAATGCTGTGCATTGTACTATACATTGAATCCTGACATAAAAAATATGGCTGATTTACTATGCGGGTATATACCCGTATGATAATATTAGGAGGATTCCGCTTAAAAATAAAAGGAACCCAGGCGGAATCCACCTAAAAATTAAGACTTATAGACGGAATTAAGGCGGACCTGGAATATTGAAAAAAATCCGCCTGAAGTATCAAAGACCTTAGCCGAAATATTTACTATTTTCCTGTAGAGTTAACAATATTTCTGTAGTAAAAGAAATATCATAGACGGAATGCTGGACTTAGTATATCTGTTCAAGTTTCTTATGAGGAAATTGGACTTAAAAGATTTTGTTCAAATTTATCAGGCGGGAATTGTACTTAGAAATTTTTTCTAACTTTTAAGGCAGAATTGTTCTTTTAATTTTTTTTTCAAATGAAAATGTCTCATTACTAATGAGAGAGTGCATGGTGATTATTTGGGCCATAAAGCCAGTATTTGTACCCCCTAAAATCCAACATATATTTAAAGAGTCTTTATTAAATTCATTTAAATTTAAATTGTGATAGATTGTTAGGTAATTTATAACTTTATGTTATGTGTTGCTATATATATACATTTAAACATATAAAAAGTGACTAGAATATAAATACTTATTTCACTAACAGTATTTAAGACAATAATTTATTGTTGAATTTTCCAACATAGGAATTGCAGGTTAAAATTAATTTATTTTCAAGTACAATTAATTATTAAGTGTATCTCTATTTAATTAAGTAATAATCATGATAATACACAAATAGTATTTCCATGCAGTCTCTTTCTTATCAGTTAGTGATAGAAATGTTATGTAGGTTCCCCATCTGTTTACCATTTGCCTCTGTGAAATGGACAGGAAATGATATGTACACACTCAAGAGTTGGGGCCTAATGAAGGAGACCACATTGCTTTGTACATTTCTCTTAAATTTCTACAGTCCAAAATATAAAAATAATAGATAAAAATTGGTGAATATTATTTATTATTATATTCATCAAATATTTAAGATTTAGGTAATTAATAGTATGATTAGGGAAACATTTCAAAGAATCAAACATTACTCCCAAAATAACCCCAACACTGGTCAGATTCAAAATTTTGATCTTGCAGACATTACAAGAAAAGATGTCTTATTTATCTTGACCAAAATATGAATTTTACAATGGATGTAGAGTTGTGGACTAAAAAGAGCTAAAGTATTCTATTAACATTAAAAAGTGCAGATGTATTCTTCTGATGACATAACTATTGGATTTGTGAAGATTGATGTTTTCATATATTTTGGATTGAATCTTCTGGTAAGTTGAAATTATGAATATAAGTATTTCAACCTTTTTGAATATTATGAATATTGATACGGCCTTTAACATAAAGCATTGAGTCATTCCGAACAGCAAGTTACAAAGGGCACACAAATCAGTAGTGTTAAACAAGTCTAACAGGAAGGTTAATGAACTAATCAGATTAAAAAAAAGAAAAACGAGAAACACATAACCTTCATGGATTGTCGTGTTAAATTGTAAGCCGGTTACCTTTGGTAACTATTATAAACCAAATCAACAAACGACAACTACTGAATACTAGGCTCCTGACTTTGAACGATGCATACGAATGCAGCAGGATCAAACGTGTCAACAGGTTCAAAACGTCATCATAAACTAGGAATCTTTAGTTTTCCATGTTGTGTCAGTTGTTTAAATACAATTGAGAAAGGAAATCGGGAATGTGTTAATTTGTTTGTTGGTCTTTTTCATTTTTAGCCATGACGTTGTCAGTTTATTTTCGATCTATGAATTTGACTGTCCCTCTGGTATCTTTCGTCCCTCTTCTAGGACAGTTGTGTAACATTCAAACACGAAAACACTTCCTATGAAATATCAATCAATTCAAATAGCTAACCTCATTCAAAAAGACATTTCTACAAAAACAAGTTAACAAACATTGAACGAATAAATTGATCTATGACACAAGATAAAATCAATATTAATAAAGAAAAAATCATATTGAGTAATGACAAAACTATATCAAGTCAGTACGAAACCATATCGTGTAATATCGAAATATCATTAAGTAATGACTATTCCATATTGAGTTACATAAAAACATTATTACGTAATGTCAAAATCATATTAAGTAAAAACAAAATATCAAGAAGTTATAGTAAGACGACATAACGTAATACCAGAGTTCCATATAAGACATCTGTGGCGTTCTATACAAATACGGCTTAGGTTATCTACTCCTTGGATAAGAACACCCTTAGTTTTTCCAAAAATTCAGATTTTTATAAACAGACAATATCTAAAAATGACCATATAATTGATATTCATGTCAACACCGAAGTGCTGACTACTGGTCTGGTGATACCATCGGGGACGAAATGTCCACCAGCAGTGGCATTGACCCATTGGTGCAAATAGTTATCAAAGGTTAAATGCGATAACGTAGACAGGAAAGTTATAATATCTTAATGTTGTTGCTAGGAAAACGGAATTATTATTTAACAAAAGTCCGAAATTTAAAAAAAAATCCTCGAATTCAAAGTTTTCTTAACAAATCGTTGATTTAACATTGGCACCGTTTTTCCTTAACACATTAAAAATAATATGACAAGATTTTATAAATATGGCTTTTAAAACTATATGTTATAAAATTATGAAAAGAAATGTATGAGTTAGTGATGAAACCTTTTAAATGGTACAAGATAGATAAAGCAAGAAGATTTCAAATGTGTGGCAAACATTCAAAAACAAGATATATCTTGTATATCAAAAACTCTATAAAACAAACACCAACATATTTGTGTAGCAATTTGGATGTTGAATGATGGCATTTTATCAAATTCACCAGTGAACATTATACCAACCGATATTTAATTGATATGTATATGTTCCGGACCATATGAGTACTTGGATCATACGCGTATGGTCATGACCATATGCGTATACTCATTCAAATTACATTATAAAAGTTTCAATAATACAAACACTTTATCTAAAAAAAAATGATGGCCCTTATGAAACTGAATTGTTTGCCGCAAACTTGCAGCAGACTTGCTGCAAGCTGGCGGCAAACAAAAAGTTTGCAGGAACACAGAAAATAGTGTTTGCAGATGTTTGCCGCTAGCTGCAAACTTCCGGCAAACATTGCTGCAAGCTTGCGGCAAGTTTGCAGAAACATCAATGTTTGCCGAAAGATTGCCAGAAAGTTTAAAATAATAAAGAATGTTTGCCGCAAGATTGCAGAAAACTTTGACCATTCAATATGTTTGCCGCAAGATTGCAGAAAACTTTGACCATTCTATATGTTTGCCAGATCATTGCAGGAATTACACAATATTGACTGGGCATGCCTAGTTGGCACTTCCTGGATGCTAAAAATTTGAAAGTGTGGCTAGGTCATGTTGTCTGTGTTTAAAATGCATTTCACATATAAAAGATCAAGGAGGCATTTTGGTTCAATAATATGGGATAATCAGTATGTAAGATCATGTAATTGTGTAAGTACAAATGATTTATAGAACTGCATGTTTTAATAAAATAATTAATGTTATCATCATACATAATTAAGTAAGCAACTATATATACATGTATGTGTGATTGAAAAACTTAAGCTATTATAAGTTTGAATTTGTTACTGATGTACTGCACCATGTAATGCAATTATATCTAGCTTTATTCTCAATACATCTTGAAATTTTACCTTTTTCAGTTTTTAATACAGGTATATTATATATAATTATGTCATTTGAGAATTACTCCTGCCACTTTTTCAAAATCAAATGCATGTATGTATTTCCTCACATCTCACACGAGTTTGCAAGAATTCTTTTAATAACTGTTTTTATAAAGACAGGAATTGACTTTTTAAAAATGTTGCTGTGTAATTTGAAAGAGATAAATTGAATGTGTCTTCACACATGACATTGTTATATGTGTAGTTCCTGCTAGTTTGCCGCAAGTTTGCAACAAACAATTGCCGCAAGCTTGCACCAAACAACTGCCGCAAGCTTGCGGCAAATCTAATTTGCATAATTATGTTTGCCGCAAGCTTGCCGCAAACATCATTTGCATGGTAAAATGGTTGCGGCAAGTTTGCAGCAAACGTTTGCTGCAAGCTTGCGGCAAATGTTTGCCGCAGGGCTTATTTTTCGGTAAGGGGGTTCCATGACAATGTATTATTCTATAATTCAAATACTATGTAAAAATAAATAGTTCAGTTTTCATCGCTAATTACATTTTTGCATGTAGGCTTGGGTGAGATTTACTTCAACACCGTATCATAGCTTTTTTTTGCATTTGCAAATCTTGGTTGTGCATGGTAGTCTTGTTTGTAGAACTAAACAATATACATTTATTCCGTATGTCATTTTAAGAGGACAACGGACGCGTATTCCGTAAATATAAATAAGAAGATATGGTATGATTGCCAATGTGACAACTCTCCACAAGATACCAAATTAAACAAAATTACCATCTATAGGTTTTTTTATTAAATCAGAATGAAATTTTGAACAGCAGAATGTATCCCTCCAAAAACACAAGATACTTGAATCTACATTGGCTATTCATTTTTATGTAATTAGTAGGGCCAGATCTTTTAATTTGTCTTTTAGGGTGGAATGGGGGAAACAGTTTAAAGTAAAATAAATATATTTCCCACCACCTCTAGAATATGCAGTTTCACAATAACTTTGAAATCTGCCTTGATATAAATAATTTAGAAGTAGTTTCGTTAAACAGTCAAAAACAAAAAATATACAGTGGTTTGTATGGACATTTTTTTTACAGTTAAGGTTTTTAATACAGTATCTAATAGGGGTGGGTTGAGACCTCACAAAACATGTTTAACTCCGCCGCATTTATGCGTCTGTCTCATGTCAGGAACCTTTGGACTTTGTTTGTCTGTTTTGTTTTTTAACTTTAGGTCACTTATATGTTTTGAACTAGTACACATTTTGTTTAGAAGTCAGCTGGCTCCCGCATCCAGGTGCGGGATTATCTCGCTATGTTAAAAGAAATTAGTGACCGCGGCTGTTTTCTGCTGTTTGGTCGGGGTCGGGTTGTTGTCTATTTGACACATTCTCCATTTTCATTCTCATTTTTTGCTACATTTCGAAAATATCAGATTGATGATACTATGTTGTCAATATCCAAAATAAGCAATATTAAGCCAAAATAAAAATTGAGAATCTGACTTCGAACTTTTCATTTGACCCCATCTTCAATGTGCTTGTCCATTGAAAAGACCCTTAGTCTCTATCACTTATGGTTTACAAGTTACAATTAATAACATTTCATTTATTTAAAAATAAATCATAATATTATACGATTGTAAACAAGAGAAACAGAGCTTAGGGAGATAACTCTTACATTAAAAAATGTTCTGTTAAACAGGGTTCGTTTCAAAAGCGCAATAACTATTACATATGATATAACGCAAATATATAAGCGACAGCTCGCAAAACACTATAAAAAATTTGCTAACATGAATTTCTCATGAATCTCACATGAAAAAATTCACGCGAGATTCACCTCAAACGAGCTTACATGTAAACGTGAAGCTCACGTGTAAATTTACATGTGAATTGAGATTGACCTGAATCAGATCTGAAATTTTTCACATGAATTTCACGTGAACGAAATTTAAAACAAACAAAAAATATGTTTTTCATGATTTTAATATAATTTTAAAATGTTGATGTTAATTTAATTACTCTATTTATTCAAAAATACTTTACAAAAATTACGTGATTTACATGTGAAATTCACAGGAGTTTTACCTGAGATTCACATGAAACTCACAAAAAAACGATTTTACGTGAGTTTCAAGTATAAGCTCGTTTGAGGTGAAGTGTAACACAATTATATCAGGAAAGCCAATGATCAAATTAGAATAAAAAAAAACGAGAAACGAGAAACACTTATAACCTTTATCATTCAGACATTTGACTTAGGAGAGGTGCATACAAATGCAGCAAGTTTAAATGTTAACTAGTGACAAACGTCATCCAACCTAAAACAGTAGTGTTACATTAAAACATGAAAAGACACACTGTGAAATATAAATTAAAATAGCTTACCTCGAACAAAAAAGACATAAAGACAAAAACAAGTGAACAACATTGAACGAACTGATTTGATCTATGACACAATACAATTTCAATATTAATATAAAAAAAGATTAAAAACAATGTTAAAAAGACAACTCTTACCTTGGAAAAAAAATGGCGTAAATTTAGGTACCAGGCAAATTTGTTGTTAGGAAGACGGATATTATTTTTTTAATATTTTACAAAAAAGATAAATTGTTTTTACAGTACGAGTACAGAAGTGAAAATCTATCGTGTGACTAAATACTAGAGACGATATTTAACAAAAAATAAATAAATATTGAATAACAAAAATGCATGACAAATTGTGTCAACAGGTCAAAACAACACGAAAGTACGAATTAAGAGTACTCGTAGTAACTGCAAGCCAAAAAAAAAAAAACAAAAAACAAAAAACAACAAATAATAAAAAAAAACATGCTTCAAAGACTAAACATTTCAAATTAGACTAAAATTAAAATATTTAAAAAGCCGAGAAAATAGGTGTTTTGCATTGGAGGTCTTAAACCTAAAACGCGTAATGGAACCATTATATCAAATTCAAAAAATGTTATCTGAAATAAATATTCGTTTTCACTTTTTACAATCCGGTATGTTTTAAAATACATTTGAAAAGTAATGATTAGTTATCCAAAAGAAAGAAAATATCATTATACTATTTTCAAATTTGAAAATGATACTGTCTCGAGTAGATATATTTGTATTACACTATACAAACTGGTAGAAATTCTATTTTTAGAATGTTCGATAAAAAGGCTTTTTTACTCCATATTTATTTTAGCCTTTCAATGGCTCTGATGAAAACGTACTTCGTGTCTAGAACTCTAAATTAGAAGCCTAGCTTCTATGATGAATTTTTGTGCAATACGACTTTTGTTCTTTCATAGTTATAACATAATGTTTTCCTAAATAATTTTTGCAGTTTGTACATACTCTTTTGAATTAAAATAACTTTATACATACATGCTACTGAGCGCTGGAAGGTCTTCAAACGTCCCTGGTTGTATTGTAGTTATTTGATTGTTGTCTAATACTCTGTAAAGGAAGAATGGTATTATTTCTATTATATATGATTTAATGTTCAATACATACTACAGATCTTTTCATTACAAAGCTGGTTGACAGTCATCGATATATAAAATGTTCAATTTTAATGTTTTTTGTTTGCTTTTGTGCCTCCATTTATTTATATGTCCTGACATTTCTAAACTTCTTGGTGGTGAGAATCACTATTCTATATCTTGTGTAAAAAAACAATAGTTTTCCAATTTGTAACTTGCGTTTTCCAATTTTAAAAATGTAACTGTCTCGAGTGGAGATATTCGTATTACACTCTACAAACTGGTAGAATTTCTATGTATAAAACGTTCGATATACAGATTCTTCTACTCTATATTTAGTTTAGCTTTCCAACGACTCTGATGAAAACCAAGCGTCTAAATTAGAGGCCTAGCATCTATGATGAATTTTGGTGCAATACAACTTTTGCTCATTCAGATATAACATAATGTTTTTCCTAAATAACTTTGGCAAATTGTACATAGTATTACTCTTTTGAATTAAAATAACTTTATACATACATGCGACTGAGCGCTGGAAGGTCTTCAAACGTCCCTGGTTGTATTGTAGTTATTTGATTGTTTGCCAAATCTCTGTAAAGGAAGAATGATGTTATTTCTATTATACAGGATTTAATGTAGATGCTACATATTTTTTTATTTCAAAGCTGGTTGATAGTCAATCGGTATATAAAATGTTCAATTTAAATCTTTTTGTTTGCTTTTATGCCTCCAGTTATTTATATGTCCTGCAATTTCTTAACTATTAGGTGAGCATTACTCTTTTACAGAAAGGCAAATGGCGTTGTTTATATATGATTCATGCCTACGTTCCTATGTGTGGTTTACATTTTCGACATGGCTCTTTCATACAAGAACAACAAGAACATTTGATTTTTGACGTTTATGAGTGTTTTAAAACCTTGGAATGTCAAAGGAGACATAACAACTGCTATGCCAAAATAAACATATTGAGGGTCCAAACTAGAGGGTAATTGAAGGTGTTAACAACCAATTTATTTATTTCAACTAAAAACTTATGTGAAAGTAGCCCTACCTTTACAAAAAAGTTCAAGGTTTGCTTAAACTATCAAACAAATTAACAGAAATAAAATAAATATATTTATACCATTTTGAGTTAACATACTTTTGTCCAAACTTTGCATTACACATTGAGGACTAATGCGCTCCATATTATACTTTTTTGGTATGTTCAAAATTCCAGAGATTATTTGGGTTAAACTTGACTTCAAAACGGTGGAATTTAAATGCTAGACTTTCGACATTGGTTGAACATTGGAATATAGAAAAGTAATATATGTACAATTTAGAATATTCCTGTTTTTTTTAAATTAGTCCAAATATAAAATATTTAAAAAACCGTGAAAGTAGGTATTTGCATTGGAGGTCTGACACCTTTAACTCATTATGGAACCATTATATCAAACAAAACAAAAATGTTATCTGAAATACATGTTCGTTTTCACTTTTTGTCGAGTCTGCAACTAAAGTTGCAGAAAGCTCGACATAGGGGTAGTGATCCGGCAGCGGCTGCGGCAATGGCTGTTGCGTTAGCTTACTTCTTAAAAGCTTCATATTTATAGGGTAGAAGACCTAGATGCTTCATACGTGGTTAAGGGATGCCTAATGTTACGAAGTTTCTGTCAATCACATGTCCAATGTCGTTGACCTCATTTTCATGGTTCAATGACTACTTGAAAAAAAACGTTAAGATTTTTTGTAATGTTCAATTACCTCTTATTATAAGTAATAGGATAACTGTATTTGGTAAGTGCGTACCTTGCAAGGTCCTCATGCCCGTCAGGCAGTTTACACTTGACCTTAATCTCATTTCATGGATCAAAGAGCAAGGCTAAGTTTTGGTGGTCTAGTCCATATTCAGATACTAGAAGCAAAAGGTCTTGTATATTCGGTGTATAGAAGGACTGTAAGGGATACAGTGCAACTGACAGGCGTCATGTGCCCTTGGACTCATTTTCATGGTTCAGTGGTAATAGTTAAGTTAATGTGGTTTTTTTTCTTATACTATATGCAATAGGTGTACTATATTTGAAGTTAGAATGATTGTAAGGTGTACATGTCTAGCTGGCAGGTGTAATCTGACCTTGACCTCATTTTTATGTTCAGTGGTCAAAGTTAAGTTTCTGAGTTTTAGTTTATTTTTCTAATAACATATGCAATAGGTCAACTATATTTGATGTACATAAATATTTTATGATCTATATGTCAGCCCCGCAGGTTTTATTTGACCTTGACCGCCTTTTCACGGTTCATTGCTCAGTGTTAATTTTTTGGGTTATAGTTGTTTTTTTTAAACCAATAGGTCAACTATATTGGTTGTATGGAAGAATTATTAGCTGTGCATGTCTGTCTGGCATCATTCATCTTACCTTGACCTCGTTTTCATATGGTTCATTGCTCAATGTTTAGTTTTCTTGATTAATGTTAAATTGTAATCATTGTAATAAAACTTCATATTTAGGACTATCAACATAATAGCAATGATTATTAAAGAAGGCAAAACATTTCAGCGTGTGCACATTTGTACAATCGGGTATGTTTTAAAATACATCTGAAAAGTAATGGTTAATAATCCAAAAGAAAGAACATTTTATGATACTATTTTGATATTTTCCAACTTAAGTTTTATTAAAAACACATCTGAAAAAGAACTGATGTATATGTGCTTTTTATAAATATTACCGAATGATGTAATCCTTTGAAAAGTGATTGTCATAAAATTACAGAGTATTAAAATTTAAAAAAAAAAAACATTTGAAGATTAAGAATATATATTTCAGTTGATTTTTCAATTAAATATATGCTAGGAAATTGTGTGTATTTAACTAACTAACACGTCATGATGTCGATGTTTCTTGTCATGCTTCAGTACAATTGGTCCAGATTTTTTTACACAGTTTGATTACTTAAAGTTATGTCACTTTAATTTTCTTTAGAATAAGTTCTGTTTTATTTTCATCTATCTTGGTTAAATTGGAGCTAAATAAAATGTCACTGTTAAACACTTGATAGGTATGTGTGATTACATGACATGTATAAAGATGGCATACCAATACCATTGCAACACACTTTCCAAATATTTTTAATACACAAATTTCCAAAGAGATAACAAAAACAATGCAGTGTTTTTGGTAGACAAACTAATCTGAAATATGTCCTCGACCACTCCAGCTATCAAGGAACAGTTCTTCTTATTTATTTCTTGTACACCTATTTCGAATTCTTAGACGATTGATTCATTCCTGACCTATATATTATTTTTCTTTAATCAACGTGCGGCTCGTCTGATCTCAGTTATAGATTGGTCAAAATTCTATTAATACGTCATTCCCTCTTAAATACCTATTGTGACGTCATGTTAAATGTGTGATACCACCATTATTTTCCCCTACTAATCTTTGTTAAAGTTCCACTTTTCAAAAAAATGTGCAGAATTTATCATTCTTTCAAATAAAGAAAAACTTTGCATGAGTAAAGTTTTATGCGGTCCAGTACGAAAGAAAAAATTCACATAACATTTCATTGCATATAAGAAAAGAACCATCACTGGAATTTAACCAATCAAATGTATCCCCTTATTTAACCTGTGTACAAGCTTTAGTAACCATATAACCTCAAGTTTACAAAATATTCTATAGAAACCCCTAATTAAAGAATAATGGTGCTTTGATATACCCAAGATATATGTTTAGGAAACAGAAAGGTTTTACTGCAACAAAATGTAGGATTAATCACCAGTACCTACAACTGTCAACTTCAAGGGAATATATTTTTACGACCTATTAAACAACCAGATGTGACGTACCATGATTTGGTGGTATTACACCTATTAGGCGACAACACTTGACGACGTCAAATAGAAAGAACATATTTTTTGGCAGATGAAGTCGGATTCAAGAATCGAATTTGTCTGCATATCATTAAAAAAATACCAGAGAAACAGATTCAACTTCCAAATCTTGTGTAAAAAACAAGTTTTCCAATTTGTACCTTGCGTTTTCCAATTTTAAAAATGTAACTGTCTCGAGTGGAGATATTCGTATTACACTCTACAAACTGGTAGAATTTCTATGTATAAAACGTTCGATATACAGCTTCTTCTACTCTATATTTAGTTTAGCTTTCCAACGACTCTGATGAAAACCAAGCGTGTGTCTAGAACTCTAAATTAGAGGCCTAGCATCTATGATGAATTTTGGTGCAATACAACTCTTGCTCATTCATAGATATAACATAATGTTTTTCCTAAATAACTTTGGCAGTTTGTACATAGTATTACTCTTTTGAATTAAAATAACTGTATACATACATGCGACTGAGCGCTGGAAGGTCTTCGACAAATAATAAAAAAAAACATGCTTCAAAGACTAAACATTTTAAATTAGACTTAAATTAAAATATTTAAAAAGCCGTGAAAATAGGTGTTTTGCATTGGAGGTCTTAAACCTAAAACGCGTTATGGAACCATTATATCAAATTCAAAAAATGTTATCTGAAATACATATTCGTTTTCACTTTTTACAATCCGGTATGTTTTAAAATACATTTGAAAAGTAATGGTTAGTTATCCAAAAGAAAGAAAATTTCATTATACTATTTTCAAATTTGAAAATGATACTGTCTCGAGTGGATATATTTGTATTACACTATACAAACTGGTAGAATTTCTATTTTTAGAATGTTCGATAAAAAGGCTTTTTTACTCCATATTTATTTTAGCCTTTCAATGGCTCTGATGAAAACGTAACTCGTGTCTAGAACTCTAAATTAGAAGCCTAGCATCTATGATGAATTTTTGTGCAATACGACTTTTGTTCTTTCATAGTTATAACATAATGTTTTCCTAAATAACTGTGGTAGTTTGAACATACTCTTTTGAATTAAAATAACTTTATACATACATGCTCCTGAGCGCTGGAAGGTCTTCAAACGCCCCCGGTTGTATTGTAGTTATTTGATGGTTTGCCAAAAATCTGTAAAGGAAGAATGGTTTTATTTCTTTTTTATAGGATTTAATGTAGATACTACAAATGTTTTGATTTCAAAGCTGGTTGAAAGTCAATCGGTATATAAAATGTTCAATTTTAACGTTTTTTGTTTGCGTGTGTGCCTCTATTTTATTTATATTTCCTGCAATCTTTAACTATTAGGTGAGAATAACTCATTTACAGAAAGGCAAATGGCGTTGGTTATATATGATTCATGCTTATGCTCCTGTGTGTGGCTACATTTTCGACATGGCTCTTACAAACCAGAACATTTGTGACGGTTATGCGTGTTTTAACACCTTGGAATGTCAAAGACGACATTCCAACTGCTATGTCAAAATAAAAATATTGACAGTCCAAACTAGAGGGTAATTGAAGATGTTAACAACCAATTAATTCATTTCAACTCAGAACATATTGTAACATTCCGTTACAAAAATGTTCAATGTTTGCTTAAACAATCACACAAATTAACAGAAATAAAATGAATATGTTTAGACCATTTTGAGTCAACATACTTTTGTCCAAACTTTGCATTACACATTGAGGATTAATACGCTTCATAGAATACTTATTTGGGATGTTTAGAAATCCAGAGATTATTTAGTTAAAACTAGACATTAAAACGCTGAAATTCAAATGCTAGACTTTAGAAAATCGTTTAACATTGGCATATAGAAAAGTTATATATAACGATTTCTATTTGAAAAAAGAGAAAATCAATTTATTCTCTTTTTCGCACTTTATTTGAATGAAATGTGTATAGATTTGATGTTGGCAAGCTTGTATATTTTGTAGCACAAGCCCAAAATGATAAATAACATATCTTTGAAAAGCAGCGTTAAATGAGGAAGCAAGCTATCTCCATCATTTTCAATTTGGGGCAAAGTCCCCAAAATGAAATTACAACATACAATTTAATTTGTCTGTCTTATATGATTATGTTGCTGATTCAAACGAGATATAGATTTGATATTGGCAAGCTTGTATATTTTGGGGCAAAAGCCCCAACATGATTAAATAACATATTTTTGAAAAAAACAGCGTTCAATGAGGAAGCAAGCTATCTTCATCATTTTCAATTTGGGGCAAAGTCCCCAAAATGAAATTACAACATATAATCTTGTCTGTATTACGTGATCATGTTGCTGATTCAAACGATATATAGTTTTGTAAGCGTATAATGAAGATCTTGTAAACATATTGTTTTAAAGAAAAGATCAAATTTAAGCATACTTTCCGATAAGAGCAAGAACAAAGAAAATATCAGTTTGCTTGAATAACAAGTCAAAACGGCAAATATCGTAAAATAAATGTTTTCTATTATCTTTAATTAGTAACAACATTCTTCCTTCAGTCACAATGCTGTTTTGATATAAATCAAACAGTTGGGTTTTTTTCCGTTTGTATTGATTCACAATTTTTTTTATGTCGTGACCTTGTAAAATAAAGGCAACAGTAGTATATCGCTGTTCAGAACTCATCAATCCATGGACAAAAAAACAAAATCGGGGTAACAAACTAAAACCGAGGGAAACGCATTAAATATAAGAGGAGAACAACGACATAACACCGAAACGTAACACACACAGAAACGGACCAAGCATCAGACAAAACACCACGAGAATAACAAATATAACATGAAACTTGTAAAGCTGACTATGCGGTATGGATTTTGCTCATTATTGAAGGCTGTACATTTACGTAACGTGTAAATGATTTAACCCGATTCATACAGACTATGTTAGATACTAGTAGTTGTCTCATTGGCAATCATACGTTATCTCTTTATGCACTTCCTTTCACATACACATTGTTCTTATCAGTCAATCAGTTTAAACATAGAATGCATGACAATAAATGGTGCATGTAACATTAGGCCAAAATTTGTCAGTTACTGCCTTGTAATGGCTACAAGTAAAATTTGGCAAATATCGCACTTTGCCTGAAATTACTCAATATTTTTCGGATACTTGTTACCATCAAGTTATGGTTAACACTTGCCAACAGGTACAAGTACATATCTGTACAAAAGTGTTTGATAATATATTTTAATGGTATTCCAAACAATATAATATGCTACACTTCTTTTTTGCATAATGGCCTCGGTTGTCCAATATTCGGCTCGAGTTCAGGAGGTTGTTGGTTCGATATCCGGCAGAGTCAAACCAAAAGACTTGAAAACGAGTATTTGCCTATTTTACCGCTTAACACACAGTATTCAGTAGTAAGAGAATGTTAACGGGTCTTCGTATCTTGCAATTGTGAACCAGCGCTCAGTGTATCTAGTGAACTAGCTCTCAGTGTGTAGGTCCAGTACAAAACAGTGATTATATTAATGTCACATTATCATGTTCTCGTCCTGAATGTGTATTTTATTTGTTGCTGGGCGTTAGACAGCCAAAAATCCTTCTTTTCTTCTGAAAATGTATTACATCTGAAACAAATGAACACACATATGATATCTTACTTTAAAACGTCAAAAACATAATGGCCAACAAGAGATATCGATATAATAGCAACAAACTCATTGCTGATTTATTATATTTAGCATATTGAATTTAAATATTAAATACTAAATTGTATAAAATGCTTCTCTGAGCACAGCCTGATGCGATCGCAGAGGTCGGACATTGAACAGTTAGGGCAATTTTGAACCCCTTAAAAAAAATTGAAAAAAAAACCCAACTTATTATTAAGTTATTTTTTCCGAAAACCAAATGTGTCTTCGGACGACGACGACATTATAGCATTAAGATAGTTCGGGGGTTTTAATTTTCGCGCCGTCTGCGCATAAAGTTGCGCATTGATATCGTAAGTGATGTACATTGTCGTAATTTTACAAAACATTAAAATATGATCATTTAAATAATCTCTTTTATTCAAATGCAGAAAGAGTTGAATAACTTTTAAATGCAATTTTAAAACTTAATAAAATTTATTGTTACAATTGTCATTGTTGAAATAGTACTTCCGTTCTAAAAATAAATATGGAGCATGTTTTTGACGAAGGAGAAGAATGAAGAGAGAATAACTCATATTTATCGATCACGTGAACTGCTTTTCATGAATACTGTAATTATTATAGATAACGATCTTCATTTTGGTAGCTTATGAAGCAGTTTCACCCTTGTCTTACACTAGAAAAGGTCCGACAAAAATGCGAAAGATGATGTAAACAAATCATGAAAAGGGGGAAATTTAAACTGACGAGTAAGTACTAATGAATTGAATATACATGTTCAAAGAGCGATTCACGACCACTGAAAAATAATATGTACGCGTAAAATTAGAGGAAATAATTTCAAAACAATATCCGTGTGGAACAACAAAACAATGACACCCCCCTTTTCAGGCTGAAACATGTAACAATAGTCCTCGCCATAGGCATAGCTCATGGTACTTCTATCATGTAATAGATTTGAAAATTTGTGGACCTGAGAAATATGTCATCTGCTGCTGCATAGGGTCCAGACCATTTGGGTTCTGGGAGAAAGGGTCATAATTCATGCAACATTGTGCAAGTAGGCGGTTTATATAATAACATGTATATGTAAACAGAATTTTCTTGTTGTAAACCTGATATATTCGAATGCCAATGCAGTTAATTTTGCTCGGATTCCAGTTGAAACATTTTTGGTCAAGCATGCACACTTAAAATTTAGAACATATACCATTTATATAAAAAAGATGTAGTATGATTGGAAATGAGACAACTTTAATGTATCCACAAGAGACCAAAATGACACAGACATTAACAACTATAGGTCACCTTACGGCCTTCAACTATGAGCAAAGCCCATATAGCATATGTGGGCAAAAAAGGCCCCGATATGACAATGTACAACAATTTCAATCAAGAAAACTAACGGCCTTATTTAATTTGTATAAAAAAAAATGAATGAAAAACAAATATGTGACAGATAAACACATGACAACCATCGAAATTACAGGCTCCTGACTTGGGACAGGCACATTCATAAATAATGTGGCGGGGTTAAACATGTTAGCGAGATCTAGACTGTATAAATTATTTTTAAGAATGAATCATTTCTTACCGATGGTCTGGATGGAGGGTCCTTTATTTCATTCTTATCTAATTCTTTATACCATTTATCTCTATTTATTTTTTTGTTTTTTCCATTTTTCTGAACTTCTTATAATTTAATACCCCGTTTTTTCTTCATTGTTACATGTAAAAATGTATGTCTATTTTCTTTATTTACAAATGTATTGTGAACATTACATGCATTACAAGATATGTAATGTTCACACAAGAGTCTATATTTTGTAAATAATGATAAAATCAAAGGATGATAAATAACTATGTTCCCCTATCTAATAGGATATTAGGAATTAACCGATCTTAACCAACTTTGTGTGACCAGAGCTTACAAAATGTAACATACTAAATTAAAAGCCTGTGCACCAAGTTTCATGACAATTATAAGATACATGTATATATTATAGACAAAACGTTTTTAAAGACTAATTTGATGTACATGTATCAGACATGTCGAATGTATAAAAAGTATTCAAAAATTATTCAAAAATGTATGAGTCAGAGTATGTGCCTTTTAGCATGTTTAGTAGGTTTTTCAATGAAAAAGGGGGGGGGGGGGGCTTGAACATGTATGAAGATGTGATATTTTCCAGCAATTTAAAACTCGTAAATGTTTTTGTTGAATAAATAATCCCAGTGGCCGACACAGAATTTTTCATAAGTGGAGGCTCACTGACTGCCTAAGAGGGGACCCGCTCAGGTCATGCTCCAGTGATTCCCTATATTATTAACCACATTTTTCCCAGGGCCGCCTCTGAATCCTCCCATATGTACAAAATGTACTTTATATAGAAAGGAAATTACAAATGGCATAGTATATTACATGTAATAATTTAATAGTACGTTATGTATTAAAAAGTATTAGGCCAAAAACACTTGAAATAATTCAGGGTCAATTTAGGCCCTAGCACATACATTGTATTTACATTTAAAAATGCATACAACAGCTGAAATTATTTAAATTTGCTTTTTTGGGGCTGATTTTTATTTCATATAATTTAAGTCTCAAGAGGCATACATGTATATTTGAACCACTTACTATCCTACAGTAGATAAGAAAAATAACATGTGAAATACAGCAGTTACAATTTATTGTAAAATGGGAATATACTGAAATCTTTAATTTTATGACAGACTTTTATGTACATACAAACTTTGTCACATTTTTCTTGCTTCATAAAGGTTGTAATACAAGGATCCCAACTATTCATACAACTCATTCTGCAAATTTATCTGTGATAATCTACTTTTTGCTAGATTCAGAGTTCACAAATGAATAATACAAATTGATGAAACCCATATGTTGTACCAATTTACACCACTGTCCCAGGTTAAGGAGAAGGGTTGTCACCTTCAAACATTAACCCCACCACATTATGTATGTGCCTGTACCAATTCATGAACCTGTAATTCATACAGTGGTTGTCTCATGTGTCTTTTGTTGTTGTGTCACATATCTATTTTTTTTGTTCATCATTTTGTACATTGATATGCCTTCAGTTTTCTCGTTTGAATTGTTTTTCATTAGTCATTGAAATTTGAAGGGCCTTTTACAGCAAACTATGCGATAACGGCTTTTGAACAGTATCTGTTAACTTCTGTGTCATTTGGTCTATTGCAGAGAGTTGCCTCATTACATGCATTAACAATCAATTATCATACCACATCTTCCTTTTATATTGAAACACAAATATTGACACATAAAAACCTGTCAGATAGAAAGTCAGAATGAGACTTATGGATAAAAACTTAGCAGACTGTCAGCTCACACTTTTCATATGTTGTCACAATAATGGTTTAAGCACAATAATAACCAGATGCTCCGCAGGATGCAGCTTTATACAACCGCAGAGGTCAAACCCTGAACGGTTGGGCTAGTATGGACATATCATTCAAGCTGGATACAGCTCTGAATTTGTACTGTGATTAAATAGTTGACACAGCATAGGTTTCTGACACATGAGAACTTTAAAAATTTAAATTGGACATTTACCTATTATGGTCTAATATCCAAATCTAAATACATGGTTAGATTCAGCATATCAAGGAAAATATTTGAAGAAATTGAGATTTAATCTTTAAAATATGAAATGAGAAAAATTGATCCACCCCGCCCCCATTTTTTTTTTACCTCGGCTAGCATTTAACGTTATAAAAGTACATAACTCAAGAACTGATAAAGTGAAGCTGCCAAAATTGAACTTATACTGAGTTTAGAGGTAATAAGCATTATATACACATTTCATTAAATTTAGTTGAGACAAAATTAAATTAAGAGAACAGAAACTAAAAAAGTCTACAATTTTTCCATTTGTAAAGGGGCATAGCCCTAGAATGGTAATCAAAGTGCTTGTAATCACTGAATGGTAAAGACTACTTTAATTTATCAGTTGGTATTAAAGTGAATATGTATAACTACAATTTTCAAAGATTTCATAAAGCATTGGTGTTAGGTAATTCAACAACCATTCTGAACAAAGAAAGATAACTCCAATTTATTGTCTTGAAACCACAAAAATGCTTGTTTTATACCCCTTTTTGGCCTTTTATTCCTAGACTGTTTACCCCATAACACACAAAATGTATCCCAACCTTCTACTTATGGTATTAAACATTGTGGTACAATTTCAGGACAATGAAAATACACAACCTTTTGTACTGACACTAGATAAATGCTTGTTTTGGGCCCCTAATTCCTAAATCTGAGGAACCATAACCCCCAAAATCAATCCAAAGCTTTCTTTTGTTGTTATAAACATTGTGTTAAAATTTTATTGATTTCTATTGACTAATACTAAAGTTATTATCTGGAAACCATCCATCTTCGGATGAAGCTGACTGACGACGACGTGATACCAATAATTTTTGCAGTCATATAAAAATGTTTGTCATGATTGTGTTCACTTTGCAGATGGCCGGTGACCCCCAAATTCTATTCCAATTTTATAAAATAGAGACATCAGGCTTAACGGTATGAAATAATGAACAACTTCTGTCATTTATTTTGCTCTGAAATTTCAATCAAAGAGATTTTATGTCTGGTTTGCCTATATTTAGCCTATTTGCACTCATTTTCAGAGGTAAAACAATCTCTTGGATGGCTGGTGACCCCCAAATTTTATTTCAATTATATAAAATAGAGACATCAAGCTTTACAGTTTAAAATAATGAGCAAGTTCTGTCATTTATTTCGCTCTGAAAATTCAATCAAAGAGATTTTATGTCTGTTTTCCCTATATTTAGCCTATTTGCACTCATTTTCAGAGGTCACAAATTCTCTTGGATGGCCGGTGACCCCCAAATTTTATTTCAATTTTATAAAATAGAGACACCAAGCTTTACAGTTTAAAATAGTGAGCAAGTTCTGTGATTTATTTTGCTCTGAAAATTCAATCAAAGAAATTTTATGTCTGTTTTCCATTTATTTAGCCTATTTGCACTCATTTTCAGAGGTCACAAAATCTCTTGGATGGCCGGTGACCCCCAAATTTTATTTCAATTTTATAAAATAGAGACATCAAGCTTTACAGTTTAAAATAATGAGCAAGTTCTGTCATTTATTTCGCTCTGAAAATTCATTCAAAGAGATTTTATGTCTGTTTTCCCTATATTTAGCCTATTTGCACTCATTTTCAGAGGTCACAAATTCTCTTGGATGGCCGGTGACCCCAAATTTTATTTCAATTTTATAAAATAGAGACATCAAGCTTTACAGTTTAAAAAAGTGAGCAAGTTCTGTCATTTATTTTGCTCTGAAAATTCAATCAAAGAGATTTTATATGTCTGTTTTCCCTATATTTAGCCTATTTGCACTCATTTTCAGAGGTCACCAAATCTTTTGGATGGCCGGTGACCCCCAAATTTTATTTCAATTATATAAAATAGAGACATCAAGCTTTACAGTTTAAAATATGAGCAAGTTCTGTCATTTATTTCGCTCTGAAAATTCAATCAAAGAGATTTTATGTCTGTTTTCCCTATATTTAGCCTATTTGCACTCATTTTCAGAGGTCACAAATTCTCTTGGATGGCCGGTGACCCCCAAATTTTATTTCAATTTTATAAAATAGAGACACCAAGCTTTACAGTTTAAAATAGTGAGCAAGTTCTGTGATTTATTTTGCTCTGAAAATTCAATCAAAGAAATTTTATGTCTGTTTTCCATTTATTTAGCCTATTTGCACTCATTTTCAGAGGTCACAAAATCTCTTGGATGGCCGGTGACCCCCAAATTTTATTTCAATTTTATAAAATAGAGACATCAAGCTTTACAGTTTAAAATAATGAGCAACTTCTGTCATTTATTTTCGCTCTGAAATTTCAATTCAAAGAGATTTTATGTCTGGTTTTGCCCTATATTTAGCCTATTTGCACTCATTTTCAGAGGTCACAAAATCTCTTGGATGGCTGGTGACCCCCAAATTTTATTTCAATTTTATAAAATAGAGACATCAAGCTTTACAGTTTAAAAAAGTGAGCAAGTTCTGTCATTTATTTGCTCTGAAAATTCAATCAAAGAGATTTTATAGTCTGTTTTCCCTATATTTAGCCTATTTGCACTCATTTTCAGAGGTCACAAATTCTTTTGGATGGCCGGTGACCCCCAAATTTTATTTCAATTTTATAAAATAGAGACACCAAGCTTTACAGTTTAAAATAATGAGCAAGTTCTGTCATTTATTTCGCTCTGAAAATTCAATCAAAGAGAATTTTATGTCTGTTTTCCATATTTTAGCCTATTTGCACTCATTTTCAGAGGTCACAAATTCTCTTGGATGGCCGGTGACCCCCAAATTTTATTTCAATTTTATAAAATAGAGACACCAAGCTTTACAGTTTAAAATATGTGAGCAAGTTCTGTATTTATTTGCTCTGAAAATTAAATCAAAGAATTTTATGTCTGTTTTCCTTATATTTAGCCTATTTGCACTCATTTTCAGAGGTCACAAATTCTCTTGGATGGCCGGTGACCCCCAAATTTTATTTCAATTTTATAAAATAGAGACATCAGCTTAAGTTAGAAATAATGAACAATTCTGTCATTTATTTTGCTCTGAAATTTCAATCAAAGAGATTTATATGTCTGGTTTGCCTATATTTAGCCTATTTGCACTCATTTTCAGAGGTAACACAATCTCTTGGATGGCCTGGTGACCCCCAAATTTTATTTCAATTATATAAAATAGAGACATCAAGCTTTACAGTTTAAAATAATGAGCAAGTTCTGTCATTTATTTCGCTCTGAAAATTCAATCAAAGAGATTTTATGTCTGTTTTCCCTATATTTAGCCTATTTGCACTCATTTTCAGAGGTCACAAATTCTCTTGGATGGCCGGTGACCCCCAAATTTTATTTCAATTTTATAAAATAGAGACACCAAGCTTTACAGTTTAAAATAGTGAGCAAGTTCTGTGATTTATTTTGCTCTGAAAATTCAATCAAAGAAATTTTATGTCTGTTTTCCATTTATTTAGCCTATTTGCACTCATTTTCAGAGGTCACAAAATCTCTTGGATGGCCGGTGACCCCCAAATTTTATTTCAATTTTATAAAATAGAGACATCAAGCTTTACAGTTTAAAATAATGAGCAAGTTCTGTCATTTATTTCGCTCTGAAAATTCATTCAAAGAGATTTTATGTCTGTTTTCCCTATATTTAGCCTATTTGCACTCATTTTCAGAGGTCACAAATTCTCTTGGATGGCCGGTGACCCCCAAATTTTATTTCAATTTTATAAAATAGAGACATCAAGCTTTACAGTTTAAAAAAGTGAGCAAGTTCTGTCATTTATTTTGCTCTGAAAATTCAATCAAAGAGATTTTATATGTCTGTTTTCCCTATATTTAGCCTATTTGCACTCATTTTCAGAGGTCACCAAATCTTTTGGATGGCCGGTGACCCCCAAATTTTATTTCAATTATATAAAATAGAGACATCAAGCTTTACAGTTTAAAATAATGAGCAAGTTCTGTCATTTATTTCGCTCTGAAAATTCAATCAAAGAGATTTTATGTCTGTTTCCCTATATTTAGCCTATTTGCACTCATTTTCAGAGGTACAAAAATTCTTGGATGGCCGTGACCCCCAAATTTTATTTCAATTTTATAAAATAGAGACCCAAGCTTTACAGTTTAAAAAAAGTGAGCAAGTTCTGTGATTTATTTTGCTCTGAAAATTCAATCAAAGAAATTTTATGTCTGTTTTCCATTTATTTAGCCTATTTGCACTCATTTTCAGAGGTCACAAAATCTTTGGATGGCCGGTGACCCCCAAATTTATTTCAATTTTTAAAATAAGAGACATCAAGCTTTACAGTATTAAAATAATGAGCAAGTTCTGTCATTTATTTGCTTGAAAATTCATCAAAAGATTTATGTCTGTTTTCCCTATATTTAGCCTATTTGCACTCATTTTCAGAGGTCACAAATTCTCTTGGATGGCCGGTGACCCCAAATTTTATTTCAATTTATAAAATAGAGACATCAAGCTTTACAGTTTAAAAAAGTGAGCAAGTTCTGTCATTTATTTTGCTCTGAAAATTCAATCAAAGAGATTTTATATGTCTGTTTTCCCTATATTTAGCCTATTTGCACTCATTTTCAGAGGTCACCAAATCTTTTGGATGGCCGGTGACCCCCAAATTTTATTTCAATTTTATAAAATAGAGACATCAAGCTTTACAGTTTAAAATAATGAGCAAGTTCTGTCATTTATTTTGCTCTAAAAATTCAATCAAAGAAATTTTATATCTGTTTTCCCTTTATTTAGCCTATTTGCACTCATTTTCAGAGGTTAAAAAATCTCTTAGATGGCCGTTGACCCCAAATTTTATTTCAATTTTATAAAATAGAGACATCAAGCTTTACAGTATGAAAAAATGAGCAACTTCTGTCATTTATTTTGCTCTGAAAATTCAACTAAAGAGATTTTATGTCTGTTTTCCCTATATTTAGCCTATTTGCACTCATTTTCAGAGGTCAAAAACTCTTTTGGATGGCCGGTGACCCCCAAACTTTATTTCAATTTTGTAAAATAAAGACATCAAGCTTTACAGTATGAGAAAATGAGCAACTTCTGTCATTTATTTTGCTTTGAAAATTCAATCAAAGTGTATTTGTGTCCGTTTTCCCTATATTTCCATATAACCTATTTGCACTCATTTTCAGAGGTCAAAATATCTCTTAGATGGCCGGTGACCCCCAATTTTTTTTGCATTTTTTCATTTACAATACTTCAAAGTTAAATTTCATAAAGTATAAGAAAATTCTGTCATTTTTTTTCTATACCCCTGAACTACCTTAAACGAACCAATGAAAAAAAATTCTCTCGTAGTTTATTTGGCTAGTTCTGTGAAATGTATATTTACTAATATCGTTTGATGATTCAATAAATTCTTTCAGAAAAAGAAAGTACCAGCATATATTTACATGTGTATTCTATAAAATACTTGCATGAGGAAATTTGAAACGAATTCTTTTACTTAAATTGCTATTGACAGACTGTCTATGACATGTTTAATTCAAATATTTGTGTACCATACACATTTGTTGACTCGCCTATTTGAATTATATTATTATATTTTGTCTTTTAGCATAACCCATACATGCCTTAGATGGTTGCTTCTTACTCTTGTTGCCAAATTTTAACTATAAAAAGAAACGTATACAATGTATATAGTTACTTAAAATTAAATGAATTTATATGATCAACTTGAAATACTGTGAGCACTGATAAAAAGCCAACCCATACAACCACCCCGACACCCCAATCACAAATAAAAAGAAGACATGCACAAACAGTGGAACACATTGACATAACACATGTAGGCAGTCAATAATGTAGTGGTGGTGTGACGCATATACTGCACGGAAGTTCTTCAAAACGAAATTATTAATTCCTCTACATTCAGGTTTGTGCGCACCACAGAAAGTTAAATCGTTCACAAGCATACCACTGCCAGTACCCAGCTTAAGGGCATACGATACAGTTTTTATCCCGTATTTACATTTTGATCAAAATTTGCATAAAGACTATTTTTTTTCAAGGAGTAGGTCCGGTAATGGCCGATATTTGCCTCAAATTTCAGGTTCATCGAACGAAATATTTTGGACCCTCTATAAACACTTTAGTGTCTATTTCAATTGATTTAATTCGTTTATGTGAAACTTTATAACTGATTAAGTCATTAAAAACGCTCCGATTCAAGCTTAAATATGAAAAATCTATGATATGCAAAAAAAAATCGTTACTTTTCAGAAGGTTTTTCACGGTCAAAAATGAAAGTGGCCGCATCCGTATTCATATTTAAGTATGTAGATATACATAAATAATTCAACAAAGTTTCACGAAAATTGGGGAAAGTATTTTTGAGTATTAGTCCGAAAAGTTTAAACTACAAAATCCTCTATGCATTTATCAATAAAATCCCATAACTTGGAAACAAAAATAAAAAATGTATATATAGCAATCGAAAGGTAGCTAACGTCATTAGATATTTAAAACAATTCACCAAAGTTTCATGAAAATTGTTAAAAGCATTTACGATGTGTTGACGACAGACGGACGGACAAAGATTTGCCATAATACATCTGTAAACGGGAGTACAAAGGACGAGTTGGAATTAGTTCTTACCGACTTAAGTTCCTTTTTTCTAGTAATTGTTGATTTAAAGTCACCGTATTTTCGAATAATAATACTTGATTCAATACTTTGAAATTCATTCAAAATTTTGTTTTATAACGAATTTTGAATGAAAGAAATTAAAATACCGAAATTGACCGTTATAAAAAACTCCGTACCTTGAAAGATTCTAATTAAATTTAATTCTGTAATTTAGATTTCAAAAATGTGTATACGAGATATGCGTGCATCTTTGAAAACAAATGCTAACTTGGAAAATTTTCTTGATTCTTTTGTGATAAGTCTGACTGTGTTAATATTATAAACTTCGAAATCATTTGAAATTGATAGCTTAACAAGTTCAAAATGTTTGTAAGGAATAGTTTGCGCTAAAAATTTTGAAACAGTATATATAACGATCATGTCAGGTTAGATTACTTTATGGGAGGTCAGAGTATTCATTTGATAAGAGCTGTAACAGATAAACCAATATTTATGAGCTCTGTTTTAGAAATACACCAATGTCACAGACTGTAGTGTTTATGTACAGTACATGGTTCCACTTTTCACTTCTACAACATTTAGTTGAAAACCAATTTTTGTTCAGATTAAACAAATGTTGCTTTCGAATAAACAATTGTTACAGGGATCATCATAAATAGTTCTTACATCGAAACTGAAAACTGATATTCTAATTTGTCTTTCTAGAATAAGAAACCCAAAGGAATATAAAATATATTCCAAAATACTAGACTAAAGTAGTAAAAATGTTGAACAAATTTACAATTTCATCCATTTAGAAAAAAGAATGATTCTGATTGTGGCTTAAGGATAATGCATCATTTCCTGATAGACATCTTATATTGAATTCAAATATCTATGATCATGAAATAAGTTGTTAAATATTTCGTTTAAAAAAAACCCGCCTTTTGGAAAAAAAAGTGTTCTGATTTTCAAACCCATTTCAGATTTAGCAAGTAAAACTGTTCAATCATTCTTGTAAATACTTTCGGTAATTGTAATTTTGAGCTATATTCTAAAACAATTATTTTCAGATATTATCACATTCAACTGACCAAATGACAATTGACATGTATTTAACAAGCTGGCACATTAATTAGCAGTTCAGGTTATAAATGATTGAAGGTGTACACTCCCCTCAAAGAAAATTGTAGTTTAATGAGAAAACTTGACAGTAATAATCAATGATTGTTTTTTGTTGATTGCTTAATGTTTAGTGGCAAATATTTCATGCAACAACACATGTACATATTTGTGTAAACACTAAATGTATCCATACCTATTTATTCCTTGTCTTTGTCTTTACTTCTTCTTCTTCCTTTAAATGTATTCAAGTGATGACCTTCTTTTGCAACACAAGTTTTAAACAGAAGACAAAACAATACATGAATATCTTTGTAGTAGCATTCATCATGCTGTACGTTGAAAGTGGCATCAGTTACGAAATAAATGTGTGGGCGTCAAATTCAGCAGAAAAAGTTACGACTCTGACAAACATAAGTAGTACATTTTTGAAAATATTGTGTTGACCTACAAATATCAACATCTGTTATCATGTACTTAAACGACACGAATACGTAGGATGTATTTATTGAAGTAAATCAACATATTCAAGATTCAGATAGAGAAAAATCTGTAGATATTTTACAAAGATGGTAGCCTTGGAAAATTGGAGGTAAATATTTAACTTTTTTTATTATATTGAAGAAGAAAAAAAAAAAGAAATGACTCCGTGTCATGCTTGTGCAGTTTATCTAACTAATCATATACATGTATACAATAGACCATTATTATACTGGAGTGCATTCAGGTACTAATCCAGCTTTGATTCCTAATAAATTATCATGTGTTATTATGGTGCATGTAACATTTTGAAATTTAATCACATTTCTGAATTTACTTCTTTTTAATATTAAGTCCATTTTCAATCTACACGTATTAATAAAACATGATACAGTCTATGATTTAAACCCAAGAATTTGCATCAACATGATGTTGAAAAAAAAAGGAATCTTATCTTCTGTACCACTTAGAAAACACCATATTTTCAAATGAAACTGTCACATCAATTATCTATAATATTAAACGAGAAGACCTCATTTTATGTGTCGCTTCTCTTCCTTCTACAATAAATAAATCATCATGCCTCTGTGTCCTAAAGGTACCATTTTTTTGACTTTTCAGTTTGGGTTATTTTGGGAGAAAAACGAAAATAATGGCATCCGGATATTGTGTCCGTCATCAGACCGATTTTTAAGTCAGACATAACTTGCGGTAACATAGAGAACCAATCGTATGATAGATAACAAAAAGGAAAAATAAATAAGCCAATCGAAGTGTTGTTCATATCGTGGTTTTTCGATCGTTAGAACCACTATACATACCTCGGTTTCAACTTGCACAAAATTTTCATAAGTACTTGGACGGGACAGGACACTTATTTTGCGTTTTCTGCATGTGTACTATGATTAATATACTTCTATAATATATAATATATAGATACTCTCTATATAATATAGCAGTGATCGCCATGGAGAAGAAACTTAGAACCAATAGTTTATAGAAAATAAAAGTCAAACAGGACTTCCGGTTTTAATCTTGCACATAGATTTCATAAGAGTACTCGGGGACAGGACAATATAATTATTGTGCTGATAGAGACTCTCTTTATAATATCATATAACTGGCTAAGAAGGGGCCCGCTCCAGTCATGCTTCAGTAATTATAAAATGCTTAAGTAGGGCTATAAATCTGTCATTTCATACTGATATGGCGACCGATAATATTGATTAACTAACAGATGTTTTAAACGCATAATTGTAAAACTTTTAAAGTTTTAAGAAAATGCACAGACACATTTGGGGTTGACCCTCCCCCTTTGTATTGATTTGTTATCGACTGAGCCAAAGGCGAGACCGACTAAAAAATGTTTGAAGGTTTGAAAAATGCGTTACCATCCTTGCAGATATGAGTTATTTCTTCCATAACGCTATTAATGCTTTTTAGTCCCCTACCGACGAAGTCGACTGGGGTTTAGGTTTGCACTCCGTCCGTCTGTCCATCCGTCAGTCCGGAAAATCAGTTTTTCACATTTTTTGTCATGCTCTTCTCGGTCTGATAATATTGTGCAGAGTAATGGTCCTTAATTCACTTAAAAATCAGTTATCAAGACTTTTTGTCGTCATTTTTGTAGATATTGACTTGATATTTGTCAAATATTTTGGCCACGAGCATCACTGAAGAGACATGTATTGTCGAAATGCGCATCTGGTGCAGTAAAATTGGTACCGTTAATGTTATTGTCATATAGTTTACACCATCACAAGTTATTATAGATTAAGTCAGAATTTTGTTCCAATACAATGAATTTCTAACCGGCAAGGGAATATGTATTGCCATGCAATACTAACAGAATGCTTGTTTAATTCTTCATACATGTAACTTATAATTTTTATTTGTTGATTGTTTATCTTTAATTTCAAACCATACAATAAGTTCCTCTGCTGAAAGATCACCTACATGTTATTCTGCACCTTATTGAACAAATTGCTATTCTCAGCCATGTGATTAGTAAATTGACACTTTTTATTATAATAGCTAAATTTAAAAAAAAAACAGCTTACACAATTTACATTGATAAAGCAATCAATCATATTAGTTATAGTTACGCATACAACGACTGCAGTTTGAGTATTAAAATATGTATTTCACGTTTGTAATTAAGAGTGTTTGGGTTTTTTTTTGGTAACTTTTTTAAACATATTTATGCCCCCGCCGTAGCTATTACCACTTTGGTAAAAATTGATGACTTTTTCGTTTCCATTCTCTAACTTAATTTAGCCTCAACCAATTGTAATGAAAGTTATACACAATCATTATGCTAATTACCACAAAATACAAGATCAAGTTTGAATTTTGGGGGTGTCACTTTTACTGTTCTAAAGTTATGCTCCTTTACAAATGGAAAAAAAATGCTGAATTTGTCGTTTCCGTTCTCTAAATTAAGAAGCCTTGTGAGTAGCCGCAACCAATTGTTATGAAATTATACACAATGCTTATTACCAAAAGATACAGATCAAGTTTGAGTTTTTGGGATGTTACTTATTCTGTCCCTTTATAACTTTATATCATATGATATGCAATTTGGGCATCATCTGTTTCCCATGGACTCATTCCCCATTTTCTTTCAATACTGTTCTATTTTAGTTGTCGTTTATCATGTAAGATTTGTTAATCTCTTAAACAAGCATCTTTGTACACTACAGATTTTTGAGGAAAATGAAAGACGCAAAACTATCTTCCTATAGAGGAGTTTAGAGCAATGCTGTTTTCCAGGACAACATTTCAAAAGCTTTAAAGACAATTAAGGGTAAATACATTATTTTGATATAACTAATTAAGAGTGCGTATGATGATGGGTTTTTATTGCTGACACACCCAGGATTTCTGTATTTCAGAAATATTGACCCAAAAATAAGTTTCCCCATGTAGCATTTTATAGAAGGGATAATATTGAAAAAATATAAGTTGAAATTGAATATTTTGTCAGTCTAAAAACAGTTATGTGTATGGTTTCTGTATATAGACAAATTCCTGATAGGTTGATTGATTGTTGGTTGCTTTACGCCGCATTAGCACAAAAAGGCTATATCGCGACGACAAATGCCTGATAGGTGAGCCTGTATTACACAGTAAAAATTAAGAGTAAAAGTGAAAATAAAAGTTAATAATTTTCTCAGTCAGTAAAATGTAGAATGCATATAACACAAATTTGTTTAATCAAACGAAGCCTAGTTCCAGTAATTAGACAAAGCTTTTTACAGTTTGAAAAAAAAAATCAAAAATCAAGATGATTGCTTGATCAATTGTTGTTTGCTTTACGTCCAGTGGCAAATGTTTTAGGCATGTTCAGGTGAAACAAATATGAATTAATATATGAACAGTTTGATCCTCTAATAGGGTTCGAAGGATATATTTCAAAGGGACAGACCCCTGAACATTGCTGAACAAAAATGATGCAATAGTTATTGAAGTCGTCATTCCAACCGGCCGTTGGTGCGTATTTATACACTGCAGTACGGGCTCCCAACTTTAGAAAGGCTTTAACTGTCGGAACGGGAGAAATTCCAAGGGGTGTATTGATCTTAAATTTCCCTCTGACAAAAGTATATTTGATAACACGGACAACTTTTTAAACCCCATCACGGCAAAGATCTATCATTTAAAATTAATTCACAAATTTTGAACGTTCGTCCATATTACAAGGACTTCAAGAAAGTTCAGGACTAACTATTATCTTTGCCGTTTGGTTATTATGTTATAGTTATTGACTTTAAGCAATAGTTAGTTCATAAATTTGGTAATCATATCATCTCTTATTCTGATTACGTTTAATTTGCTAAAATGGAATAAATAAATATCTGATCTGATATCAAAAAAAAAAAAAAAAAAAAAAAACCTGCAATAAGTACAAACAAATAAAAAGGGGAGAGCAATGTGTTTTACATGTAAGCTAAGAAAAGTATCCAGCTTTTTTAAATACAAAAAGTCATGTATGTTTGATAAGATTAGTTTTTTGCATGAACCCCCTAAGGGATATATATGCATGAACCCCCTAAGGGGTTCATGCTTATATATTGGCAAGTTTTGGATGTGTCTATGGGCCACTCGATATCTCTCGGCCTGAAGTCAGAATAACATTCTCGGAACGTCTCGAAAGTTTTCGGTCATTTATACAGGTCTTAACAGGTTGTTATCTACGTATTTGATATGGTCCCGTGATGGCCCTTGACAGCGCAATTATATTTGTTTTAAAACGACCACTGTACACTGTGTGTATCTGGGTCAATTATAACGTGGTAGTGTATGTTGTCTCGATAATATGTAAACTAATTATGTTTGAAGATTTAACCACGGAATACTGTGTATTTCATTAGAGACTTACGGCAGAGAACAGTCTGGTTAAAATATTAATATTAGATCGGAAAACAGAAAGATAATATTCTTATCATAAGTATTTAATTCAATCGGTTTCAAAGAAATATATACAAAATATATACTGTATTTATGTTTCTGAAGAAACTAACAATGAATGAAAATGGTATCAATTTTAGATATTCATTTGTAAAGGAAACATAAAAATTAAATATAAATAGATTCTTGCATCCTAAAATAATAATGTTTATAAATAACAATCATTATATTATTTCATACCATTTTAGTGTTTAGGTTTTATGAGTAATTATTATTTATTTTTTTGTATTGTAATATATAGTACGGTGACCAAACCTAATATTTTTAAAATTTAATCGTCAAACATACTATATGGCTATATCATATATCATCGGATTCGGAAAAATGAGTACTTTTGGAATATCGATGTCGTCAAAAAGAAATGTGGTAACAGTTTTGCATAAATTAAGGTCAAAGATCAACATACTGTTTTCTTCTTTTCTTCCTGTATCTTCAAAATTGAAAGATATCAGCAGCATTTTGTGTTAAATTTCAAATCAATTGAAAATGAATTGTTTCGAAAATGTAAAAAAAAAGGAACATATTACTTAGTAATCGATTAATTCTGAAAATTGGCGTTTTTCAAACACTTGTTCTATTATACAAGATCAATACAAATTCCGTTAAAGTTGCAGTAGTTACCTTGTCAGGTGACATTCAACCTCAGCAATAAAAGATAAATATTGTTTTATCCCGAATGTTTATTTTGAAAAAGCTCATGCATGTAATTCATTGCAACCAAAAACCACTAATTACCTCGAAGAACATTAAAAAATCCAATCTAAATGATCACAAAACAGATTTCACTCAGGAGTATCTTCTGATTCATCTGTCAAGGAATTTCTACATAATTCTTACCCTTGAAAGGAGCAAAGCTCCGTATATGTAAGGTTTTGTTGTGAACAAACACTTTTCACATGAAGATTTCCCCTTACATGAACACAAAAGATCCTGCAAGAATTCTGCTGACATATGCCCTTTAAAATAAACTGGGTGTAATGAAATAACTCATTTTCGCCAACCATATTCTAAAGGTGACGGAACAGGGGGTTTAGCAATGTGTTATCCGGTTAAAATTGCCATTTCACAGAGAGGTAACCTGACTAAACATACTTTGTTACTGGTGTCAAGCTTGACGCAAATTTTATTCATATCGTGATGGAATGATTTAAAGAGATCATTCCTCAGATCATACATCTTCGAAACTAAATTCTTGCACAAACAAGGGCTTCATCTTCGTCAGTACTGCCAAAGCTCTGTAACTACAATAGTCGTGTGTGTCTTTTGAAGTCTTTTGTAAAACAATTCAAACGAGAAAACTAACGGCCTCATTTATATAAAAAAAAATGAACGAAAGACAAATATGTAACACATAAACAAACGACAACCACTGAATTACAGGCGCCTGACTTTGGACAGGCATATACATAAATAATGTTGCGGGGTTAAACATATTAGCGGGATCCCAACCCTTCCCCATAACCTGGGACAGTGGTATAACAGTACAACATAATAACGAACTATAAAAATCAGTTGAAAAAGGCTTAACTCATCAGATGGACAAACATACAATTGGACGTAGCCGGGTACGTGAACATCCCAACAACAAAAATACACTAGGAACAGATCTGAGAGTATTCGCAGTTATCTGACAGATAGTTCAAAGCCACCAACAACTAATAAATCATACATGTAAGACTAAACTATCAATCCCTAAACATCCAACTGCACCTAAAACTCGCATGCATGTGTCATTTGTTTGCAGTAGTGAACACACAGAACAGTCACACCCGTATAAGAGGTTCTTATGATTATTCTGTCGCTCTTTCCCTTTTCTGTTAACTTCATGTCAAAGTATAAGGCTTTAATGATCATACGAGTATTGGCCCTTGGTGAGTGCTATAAAGCAAGTTACAACAGCCATTAACATTATTGTCTGAAATAACTTTGACAAAAATCATAGGGGATTTGTCATATAGTTTTGAAGAAGAAAAACTACCAAAATTAGGGAGTTGGTTTTCTTTAACAGAAAGAAACTTATTTCAGTCAGGAGTCCTTCTCCCTTCAATAATCTGATACACTTTGGTTGAAGGTGTACTCTTTGTGCGGCTTTCCTTTTCAACAGACAACTTTATTGAGCTTTTCATGTCGTAGCGGTAAAAAAAAAATGTCTGCTACTGTGTGCGCTAGCGAAAAGCATTGGGTCATATTTTTATAATAGTCACCGGCAAGGTCAACATTTTTTTTGCTTTTTTGTTATCATCAATACATTTAAGCAATGCCATACCACCTCTCAGACTGGTGTAAGTTGTGAGTGATAGGCCAAAGGAAGGTAGGGAAAGTGCACATGAGGCATCAGAATGGAATTGGTTCACCAAATCGGGTTCAACAAACGACCCATACTCTACCAGATTCCATCATTAAGTCTTTAAACAGAACTTAAGAAGCAACGTTTACTCTTTACAGTAAAGGAGGTGACTGATTCAGTACTTATTCTCTGTCATACGATACAGTTTTCAAAATTAAAAGCCATGTGTTGCCTTTTTTAGCTAGTTTTTTACTACTAGGACCTAATCGTAAAGGACTTCCTAATTCAAACATTTTCCAGATAACTACATATCCAAATTCAGACTTGGTTCTTAATTTTTGAAATATCTAAAAAGAAAAAAAAAACATATCAAATAAACATACGAAAATATGAAATCTTTTAAAAATACATGAAAAAAACACGATAGCCAATACGAAATGGGACCATAAACTAACAAAAAAGATCTAATTGAACAAATTTTAGCAATGAAAAATCGTTGTGATACAAAATATCATTTATAGATTAAAATAATAGTATCGGTCCGGTTCAATTCTTTTTACAAGTCGAATTTCAAGTGGAAAACCTGTATCTTCATTTTGTAGTGTATAATATTTTGTTTCAATGCACAAGTTGAAATAATGCTTCTGAAATAAATGATTTTGGAATTGTTGTTCAATAAAGGTTTGAAATATCATATAAATGTTGTTTATTTTACATTTTGCGTAAAAATAAATGATGAAAGTGAATTGAAACGTACACTATTAAATGCAAAATATTCGTAGTATTCAATTTTTACAAAAACTCCTCAATAACGGATTAATTTTGCTAAACTTTGTTTGAAATTTTAAAAATAATGTGTAACAACAATGTATATAATAACAAAAAGCATATACCGAATGTTCTTTTAGAATGTAGGCCAAAAATCTTTTGAAAGTATTTTTTTCTTTAAAGTAAGGGAACGAACTTCAAAGCCCATTTTACAAAAATTGCACCGTACGATTTTTTGACGACAAGTCAAAATGTGAAGTGTAACTTTTGAACTACCAATACTGTGATTTATAGCCGTATAGTCCGAATGACGATTAAACTCCTTAACTAAGCTACTTTTTTTTACTTAGTCACCGTACTAATATCCTTAAAACGGAAAGTAAGATAAATATATTAAATATTTAAATTTTAAACGGTGGTGAATAAAAATACTTGTGTGTTTTCAATTCATAAAGCGTGATTTTAAATCCTTGCAGCTCACAACAACCGTAAAAATATTTAACAATAATCACAACAAAATTACAACCATAATGTTAATTAATTTATACTGTTTTAGTATGGATTTAGAAGTATTTGCTTATATTTTGTATAGTAATATATTCACATAGTGGAATGTTAAAATTAAAAAAATAGATTCATTCGATAAATAAAATGCTCATCCGTAAATACTTGACGTTCGTGTTTATTGATATCAGAGACATATATACACATATGTCTCTGATGATATTATATATATTCAAAAGAATTTGAAAAAAATACTAACAGGAACGTTTACTTAGTTTATTATAAAATTTTAATTCATTTTTTGTTTATTTGTTTTAATAGTTTAACCTTATAGCATCTACAAATTTTTACTATGGTATGGTTTTAAAAATTGTATTCATTGTGTTGACCAACTATTCTACACGTCTTAATTCATTCACATTTCAAAAGCATACTATCGGTTTGCGTTCCCAACAATTCCGGATAAAATGTCAATGAATCCGGAGTCAAAACATTTAATGTAGGCCGTTTGACATTCGAATTCAACTATTAGATTAAGATATGTGATAACGCAAATGCGTATTCTTTTCCTGAGTATCAGTGAGATGTTTTCTATTTACTATTTCGTGCGCTAAAATACTACTTGCATGCAATAATATTAAATTCACTCGTGAAAGCCTATTATCGTTTTTGTTATCTAAATTCAATGAAGGAAGAATGTTGTTACTAATTAAAGATAATAGAAAACATTTATTTTACGATAATTGCCGTTTTGACTAGTTATTCAAGCAAACTGGTATTTTCTTTGTTTTTGCTCTTATCGGAAAGTATGCTCAAATTTGATCTTTTCTTAAAAACAATATATTTACAAGATCGTCATTATACGCTTACAAAACTATATATTGTTTGAATCAGCAACATGATCATGTAATACAGACAAGATTATATATTCTAATTTCATTTTGAGGACTTTGCCCAAAATCGAAAATGGTGGAGATAGCTTGCTTCCTTATTGAACGCTGTTTTTCAAAAATATGTTATTTAATCATGTTGGGGCTTTTGCCCCAAAATATACAAGCCTGCCATAAACAAATCTATATCTCGTTTGAATCAGCAACATAATCATATGATACAGACAAATTAAATTATATGTTGTAATTTCATGTTGGGGACTTTGCCCCAAACTGAAAATGATGGAGATAGCTTGCTTCCTTATTGAATGCTGTTTTTCAAAAATATGTTATTTTATCATTTTGGGGCTTTTGCCCCAAAATATACAAGCTTGCAGTTGCCAATATCAAATCTATACACATTTCATTCAAATAAAGTGGGAAAAAGAGAATAAAATAGATTTTCCTTTTTTTAAATAGAAATCGTTATACATGTATGTACAATTTAGAATATTCCTGTTTTTTTTTTAAATTAGTCAAAGATAAAAATATTTAAAGAGCCAAGAAAATACATGTTTTGCATTGGAGGTCTGACACCTTTAACGCATTATGGAACCATAATATCAATAAAATAAAATGTTATCTGAAATGCATGTTCGTTTTCACTTTTTACAATCGAGTATGTTTTAAAATACATTTGAAAAGTAATGGTTAAACATTTCATTATAGTTTTTTGATTTTTCCGAACGAAAACGAATAAGAACATATATTTCTTGAAGGCTGGGGTGGTTGAGGCCACATCTTGGTTTGTTTGCCTACCAAAACACTGCTATCTTTTTACTATTTTTAAAGATGAAACCATCTTTAATTCTAAGACGATTTATCTTCTTCCTGACCTATATAGTATTTGTCTTTAATCAACGTGTTGCTCCTTTGATCTCAGTTCTTGATTGGTCAAAATTCGATTAAGACTTCATTTCTCCTGAAATTCCTATTGTGACGTCATGTTTAAGGTGTAATACAACTATTATGTTTCTCCTATTAGTCTTTGTTAATTTAACACTTTTCAAAAAGTTGTGCAGAATTAATCTTTCTTTCAAATATAAAAATTCTTGGCATGAGTAAAGTTTTATCCGATCTAGTACTATATCAAAAAAATGTCACATAACATTTTATTGCACATAAGATAATAACCATCACTGGAAGTTAACCAATTAAATGTACCCCCTTATTTAACCTGTGTACAAGCTTTAGAAACAATGTAACCTCAAGTTTACAAAATATTCTATAGAAAACCCCAAATAAAAAAATAATGGTGCTTTGAAATCTCCTAGACATATGTTTATGAAACAGAAATGTTTAACTGCAATAAAATGTAGGATTAATTAATAGTATCTACAACTGTCAAATTCAAGGGAATATTTTTGTCGACCTATTTTAAAAACAACCGGATGTGACGTACCATGATATGGTAGTATAACACCTATTAGGCGACAACACTTGACGTCTAATAGAAAAAACCACATATTTTTGCAGATCAAATCGAATTCAAGAATCGAATGTGTCTGCATATCATTAAAAATATATCAGAGAAACAGAGTCCACTACCAAATCTTGGGAAATACAATATTTTTTCCAAGTCGTGCCTTTCGTTTTAAAATTTGAAAATGTAAGTGTCTCGGGTGGATATATTCGTAATACACTCTACAAAGTGGTAGAATTTCTATTAATAGAACGTTCGATATAAAGGCTCTTCTACTCCATATTTAGTTTAGCCTTCCGAAAGGCTCTGATGAAAACGAAGCTCGTGTCTAGAATTCTGAATTAGAAGTCTAGCATATATGATGAATTTTTGGTACAATACGACCTTTGTTTATTCATAGTAATAACATAATGTATTCCTTAATAACTTTGGCAGTGTGTACATACTCTTTTGAATTAAAGCAGTTACTTACATGCTACTCAGCCCTGGAAGGTGTTCAAACGCCCCCGGTTGTATTGTAGTTATATTATTGCCTTCCAAAATTCTGTAAAGATAGAATGGTATAATTTCTATCTTTTTACTATTTTTAAAGATGAACACCATCTTTAATTCTTAGACGATTTATCTCTTTCCTGACCTATATAGTATTTTTCTTTAATCAACGTGTTACTCGTTTGATCTCAGTTTTTGATTGGTCAAAATTCGATTAAGACTTCATTTCCCCTGAAATTCCTAGTGTGGCGTCATGTTTAAGGTGTACTACAACTATTATGTTTCTCCTAGTAGTCTTTGTTAAATTAACACTTTTCAAAAAGTTGTGCAGAAATTAATCTTTCTTTCTTTTATAAAAATTATTGGCATGAGTAAAGTTTTATCCGATCCAGTACTATATCAAAAAAATGTTACATAACATTTTATTGCACATAAGATAATAACCATCACTGGAAGCTAACCAATTCAATTTACCCCTTATTTAACCTGTGTTCAAGCTTTAGTAACAATGTAACCTCAAGTTTACAAAATATTCTATAGAAAACCCCAAATAAAAAAATAATGGTGCTTTGAAATCTCCAAGACATATGTTTATGAAACAGAAATGTTTAACTGCAATAAAATGTAGGATTAATTACTAGTATCTACAACTGTCAAATTCAAGGGAATATTTTTTGTCGACCTATTTTAAAAACAACCGGATGTGACGTACCATGATAAGGTAGTATTACACCTATTAGGCGACAACACTTGACGTCTAATAGAAAAAAAACACATATTTTTGCAGATCAAATCGAATTCAAGAATCGAAAGGCTCTGCATATAATTAAAAGATATATCAGAGAAACAGAGTCCACTACCAAATCTTGGGAAATACAATATTTTTTCCAAGTTGTGCCTTTCATTTTCAAATTTGAAAATGTAACTGTCTCGAGTGGATATATTCGTATTACACGCTACAAAGTGGTAGAATTTCTATTAATAGAACGTTCGATATAAAGGCTCTTCTACTCCATATTTAGTTTAGCCTTCCGAAAGGCTCTGATGAAAACGAAGCTCGTGTCTAGAATTCTGAATTAGAACCCTAGCATATATGATGAATTTTGGTACAATACGACCTTTGTTTATTCATAGTATTAACATAATGTATTCCTTAATAACTTTGGCCGTGTGTACATACTGTGTTGAATTAAAGCAGTTACATACATTCTACTCAGCTCTGGAAGGTCTTCAAACGTCCCCGGTTGTAATGTAGTTATTTTATTGTTTGCCAAAAGCCTGAAATATAGAATGGTATAATTTCTATCTTTTTACTATTTTTAAAGATGAACACCATCTTTAATTCTTAGACGATCTATCTTTTTCCTGACCTATATAGTATTTTTCTTTAATCAACGTGTTACTCGTTTGATCTCAGTTCTTGATTGGTCAAAATTCGATTAAGACTTCATTTCCCCTGAAATTCCTATTGTAGCGTCATGTTTAAGGTGTAATACAACTATTATTTTTCCCCTATTAGTCTTATTAATTAACACTTTTCAAAAAGTTGTGCAGAATTAATCTTTCTTTCAAATATAGAAATATTGGCATGAGTAAAGTTTTATCCGATCCAGCACTATATAAAAAAATGTCACATAACATTTAATTGTACATAAGATAATAACCATCACTGGAAGTTAACCGATTAACTTTACCCACTTATTTAACCTGTGTACAAGCTTTAGTTACAATGTAACCTCAAGTTTACAAAATATTCTATAGAAAACCCCAAATAAAAAAATAATGGTGCTTTGAAATACCCAAGACATATGTTTATGAAACAGAAATGTTTAACTGCAATAAAATGTAGGATTAATTACTAGTATCTACAACTGTCAAATTCAAGGGAATATTTTTTTTCGACCTATTTTAAAAACAACCGGATGTTACGTACCATGATATGGTAGTATTACAACTATTAGGCGACAACACTTGACGTCTAATAGAAAAACACATATTTTTGAAGTCAAATCGAATTCAAGAATCGAATGTGTCTGCATATCATTAAAAAATATATCAGAGAAACAGATTCCACTACCAAATCTTGGGAAATACAATATTTTTTCCAAGTTGTGCCTTTCGTTTTCAAATTTGAAAATGTAACTGTCTCGAGTGGATATACTCGTATTACACTCTACAAAGTGGTAGAATGTCTATTAATAAAATGTTCGATATAAAGGCTCTTCTACTCCATATTTAGTTTAGCCTTCCGAAAGGCTCTGATGAAAACGAAGCTCGTGTCTAGAATTCTGAATTAGAAGTCTAGCATATATGATGAATTTTTGGTACAATACGACCTTTGTTTATTCATAGTAATAACATAATGTATTCCTTAATAACGTTGGCAGTTTGTACATACTCTTTTGAATTAAAGCAGTTACATACATCATATCCAGCGCTGGAAGGTCTTCAAACGCCCCCGGTTGTATTGTAGTTATCTGATTGCTTTGCAAAATTCTGTAAAGATAGAATGGTATAATTTCTATTTTATATGATTTAATGTAGAGTTCATACTCAAATCTTTTCATTTCAAAGCTGGTTGACAGTCATCAGTATATCAAATGTTTAAATCAAATGTGTTTGTTCGGTTTTGTGACTCCATTTTTTTATAACTTCATTTTGTTTAAAACTTATAGCAAATTGAACAGACCAAGCTACGGTGATTATAGGAAAACATTCATCGTTTGAATACACGTTCAGGATTTGTTTTCTTACATAATTACCGATAGATCTAGTACATATAAAGTACTGTCAACTGTCAACTGTTTTTTATTACACTGTTGAATCTAATGAAGATGCAACTCTAAATTAAACTCATGATATTTGTTATGAGTTTAGATGCAATGGTGTGTTTTTTAATTCATAATAATGAGCGTATTCAACATCTTAATGACCAGCAGTTTTGATTATGCTTTTTAATGAAATAAAGATTAACTTGATACATACAAATATTTGAGCGCTGGTAAGTTTTTAAACGAGCCTTGTTGTATTGTCGATATTCGATTTGCACTCAAATCTCTGAAAAGGAAGACATGAATTTTTTTTTATTTTATAGAAAATATCTTGTCATTATAAAGCTGATTGACAGTAATCGGTATTTAATTTTTTCAATGTGTATGTGTTCTGTTTGTTTTTATGTCGAAATATCAATTTCATGCCGCTGCTTATCTAGTTGGTGTGAATCGTTTTATTCTTAAATGCAAAATTAAATGCAAACTTTAATTGTGTTGCTTAAACGTCATGGTCATGTTTCTGAATGTGACTTGCATTGTACTTTCGTAAAGGGACATTTGTAGCGGTTATCACTATTCCTATCACTATTGTGTGTAACTTCCATACGCATAATCTATTTCTGAGAAATAACCTCTCTTTCAATTACTTTGTATTAAAAGTAATACATACAGAGGTCCGTTTATATTAGCGTTCATTTGTTTGTCGTGTTCAGATATTAAATTAAAAAAAAAACGGAAACAAAAGTGTTTCAATTTTTTGCTTTGGAGTTTTTAAAATCCCCCCCCCCCCCCCCAATCAGGTGTTTGTTTAACCCTGAATACCACCATTCTCAATGTGAAATTATAACTGTTTTGAATAGACATTGAACGACAATTTTTTTTTCCATGTGACATTTGCATTTTCTGACGCCAAACACGCAAAAAAATGAATGTGTTTTTAAATTTGATAGATGCTTTTTGTGCATTTTTGTAAATGTTTTTTTGGGATTGTAACACAGTGATGACTTCTATAACCATATTTTGACTATTTTACAGATTTTGTCTGTTTTGTTCACTCATCGTTGCAAAACTAAAGGAGTTTGGTGCGACTGTCGTACAACGCTTTAAAACCAGTTTCAATCCACCATTGTCTACATTTGAAAATGCCTGTAAGTAGTCAGGAGTATGACAGTTGTTGTCCATTCGTTTGGTGTGTTTTATCATTTAATTGTGCCATTTGTTAGGGACTTTCCATTCCGGAGTTCAGTACTTTTGTGATTTTACTTTTTTATTATTAGTTAAGTATTAACATACTTATGGATGTGATGTTGTAATCAATCTACACATTTTTGTCATCTTTATATAATATTTCATCGCATAATTTAAAATGTGATTTATCTAATATCCAAACCCTTTTTTTTTATTAAACATTAAAACAAGGAAAGGAGTAGGTCTGGTAAGGACCGATTTTGGCCTCAAATTTCAGGTTCATCTGACGAAAGACTTTGACCACTTTTTAAACACTTAAGTGTCTATTTTATTTGAATTAATTAGTTTATGTGGAAGATTTTAACAGATTTAGTCATTAAAAACCATCCGATTCAAGCTCAAATATGAAAAATCTACCAAATATGCCGAAAAATGTCATTTTTCAGTTGGTTTTTGGTAAAAATGAAAGTGGCCGCATCCGTGTTCATCCTCAACCTTTATATATGTTATGTATTATCATCAAATACAACTTACATTTAATATTAAGGATGAACACGAATGCGGCCACCTTCGTTTTACACGTAAACCGTCTAAAATTTAACTAAAATGCTAGAATTATGAAGATTTCAGTAATTTAGCATGACTTAATGGTGCTAGTACCGGATAAATGTGCATTGTATTTGTCAAAAACAGCCCATATTTATGTAGCAGAAGCATTCTACTGTCCAATGAATAACTAAAAGTTTACATTTTAACAATTTTGTAAAACTGCTATATTTTGGGGCCAAAAAGGGGTCTTACTGAACCTACTCCTTTAAAAGTTTTTGATTCAATAACCATCTTAGTTCAATTCGTGAATCAGGCGATCTATTTATCTATAATAGCACAAGTTGAAAGAACGCCGGAGTAATAACATGCAAGGATGAAAACAAACTACGCATATTACGTTCAATACCACTGCATGTGACTGGTTTAAAGGGGGATTATGTAAAATGTACTGGTTACTTGTGTGATGAATAAAACAAAATATATAGATATTTTATCTTTGTGTTACCATCCATTCAAGGTTTTCTTTTGTTAATTATAGATTATTGCATGGTATTTTACATATTGACCCTGTTATCAGCCCTAGACTCCCATATCACAGAGGGCTTAAATATATATATATTCATATCTCGACCCTAGATATCAATGTAAACTCAATGGTTCATGCATATGAATCTCTTTTTTTAGTGCAAGAGAATGTATCTAATAAATAAATTTAAGAACAAGTGAAACAAGAAATTTCTTAAATACAATAAGACACACTTCCATAAATATTTAAAATATTACTTTTTGATTTATACTTAATGAATACTTGCATGTCACCTCGTTGTAACCGTCCAACAATGGCCGCTATTTTTGAAAATTTTGCTAACGAATGAAAAAACTTGAACTTCTAAATGAAATTTTGAAGCAAACAATTCGATACCTTGTCTGATATGGTTTTCGATGTCATTTATATAAAGATGTTGTCGATCTTTTTAGGGGTCGGGAGGAAATAAGTAACAATAAAAAAGTTAAAAAGAAAATGATTGTACAAAAAGGTCCCATTGTAAATTGTCGAGTTTTAACAAAGAAGTTAACGGAGGTTGTGTGGTTATGTCACCTGAATTTTCCAACTTATTTCGAAGCACGAAATCATGTATCTTAACTGAATCTTAAAACAGTAATCATGGTAAAATATAATATACTGTAAACCGTGTGGTTTGGAGGTGAAAACCCAATTATAACGACAACGTTATGACCGTTTCATCTTTGTATCCCGTTCACTTTCATTGATAATCAATCGGCCATTTATAATATAAAAAAAATCACGTGATGACCAAGATACTTGGATATGCTTAGTATTGTATAATTTCGATGGCTTTTACACAAGAATGGAAAATATCGTACACTATAAAACAATAACAATTAGAACAAAATGCAAAAATTCTTGTTTACTTAACACTTAAACGAAAAATGAAAACGGTTTTGTTTTTATTTTGTTTTTTTCAGAAATCAAACACGAAAAATGAAAACACTTTCGTTTTTTTTTTGTTTTTTTTTTAAATATATCAAAAAGAAATACAAATGGACGCAATTATACACGGACCAACGCAACAGTAATCGAGTTAATAGATTCATTGTATACATGTTCATTGTATACAATACAGCTTGGTCAACAGTGAGAAGTAAAATCACAAAAATACTGTTCTCTGTGTAAAATTCAAAATGGTAAGTCCTTAATCAAATCAGTAAACGGGAGTGCTCTTTCACACTTCTTTTCCTGTGACATAACCTGAAAAACTCAAAACCGTATCCATGTGGTATTTTTAACTTAGCCTAAGTATGTTTTTTTTTCTTATATCAATTACTATATCTTTTTTTTTTCATTAAAACTAAGTTTTATTAACATATTTACATTTGTTAATAGATACATCAAAAACCGGTACCTTTTCCCGGCCTCGTTAACATTAGTATAGAACATCTATGTATTATGGTTAATTATGTTAGTACACAAATTTTCAATAATCCGGATATAATTCATGTCTTCGTCTGAATGATTTTCTATATATGTTTCTTTGTTTACATAGAAGGTAGATAACACGTGTAGTGCTTATATGGAATATACATTAATTAGTGCTTTATTCAAGGAAATGATTCCAAAATATTTGTTTTGAAAGGATTATTGATTTGCCGTTATCTTTTTCTGTTGTGAATATTCGTTTGAAATGCAAATGCGTTTTACAAAATCTAACTACAGTAAAATCGGATGCCTAAGCAATTTATTCAATTTGTGAGACAGACCGGGCGAAAATTTTACAGAAGAAATAAAGTCAACGTAAAAAAACGTAATTTACGTACAAAACATCGGAAAAAAACTAAAAGCAAACATCAGTTATTATGCAAATTTAGTCATATACCAATTTGTAAACTGTATGCTATTTTTCTAGATATGTAGACATATTAGGTTTAGCCCGTTGTATGAAAATACACGTATAATAACAGCTTTTTGTAACCACAGGCTCTTTCCTTGTTTCGAAAAATCTGATTAAGACGTCAGTTACATTAGAATATAGAAAATAATGCTCCTTCCATATTAATTTTTTTCTTTGAAGGTAGGATTTTCATCCTTATACTTTTTTGTAAAAAAATCCCCTTGCATATGGTGTTTGAATAGTACGACATCTATAGAACTTTGCATTCTATTAAAACAGAATATACATTTCTTATCATATAAAAAAAATATGATGAACATTCAAGAAATTAGAAAGAATATAATAGGAAATTGTGACATTTTAAACGTCTTTTTATTGAGCTCTAAAGGCTGTACACAATTTTTGTTTGTATTTTAATTTTGTATTTTGTTTAAAGAAATTTTGAATATCAGGAATATTTTATCTCTTTTGTACTGTATTTAACAATGCGTTTTGGTGGGGAAAAGATAATGATCAAAATTATTTATACATATATAGTAGTATTTTAATTATTTGAATGCACATCCTAAAAAAATATAACTGTATAACTGTCTATTTTCGTGATAGAAAATTACGAACTTAAAAAAATCAAACTCTGACATATATAGATCAATGAAAAGAAAACAAAGTAAATGTATATATTCCTAAATAGGTATAGGAATTTTAGGTGGAAAATGTTTGTCAAACATGATTGCAGAGCTAACAAAACATCAAACGTGTTCGACATTTGTTTATAAAAGTTTATAATTCCGCTGTAGTGACATAATTGGATGGGAACTACAAACCGACTTAATCGCTTAACGCAACAATAGTTTTGATATAGCAGCAACAACTTTGTAAGCATACATTCAGACATACAAACACAACTGACCTAAACAAAATTCAATTAAATATGAAAAAAATTGTAAAAATAATTCTGCTAAAAAGGTTTAGTAGTAGATAAATCATATGGTATATTATACTATATAGTAATAACTGAGGTAAAATGTTATATAACAAGACAACAATATTACCCCTCAGTTGTGATTATATTACCTTGGACACACATTCAGCTTGATAGATACAATACCGGCAACAGTCAAACGACAGAAATGGACAAGATTGTGCCTAGCGAGAACCGTAAAGTAAATACAATGATTCCCAATGTCAGCACATCAAAGCTATGTCGCAAGAACATTTTGTTGTACTTTTACAGGAGCCACATTATATTTCTCATACAATAACATTGTTGCATGTATCTTAACTTTCGTCCAGGTTTTTAAATGTATTCCTATGTGCATTAGTTGTTATTATTTTGTAGTTTTTTATCTTCAGTTATTTGTCCCAATATTTTCCACACAATATTGTCCTACTATACATTATATCCTAAAATGTGTTTTTTAATACTCAATCCGCGGTGTGCACATGTCCATTGATGTTCTTGATGTTTACTTACCCAACCATGATTGATAGATATTGTATATTTATTGACTGGGTGTATATGGAATAGTAAATTTATTGTCCCGAGGTGCAACAATAAAATTACTATTCCACAATTTACAGTCAGTAAGCGTTTTATTATACCGAAAGCGACGATAGACAATACATGTCGGGACTAAATGAACAATCGTAATATGAACACCATATACTGTTTCACGTTTACTTCATATATACTCTGAATGCTGAAGCTACGCCCCACAATAAAATCCACCCTAGATACAATACGTAAAATGCAGCGTCGTAACTCCTGCGCTATTTTAAACATTATTCAATCCCCTAGTTGCATTTGAAACACGCAAAATATGGTGGTTGCAGTCAAATTGTTTCACCAAGGTCCAAAAGTTTTAAACTATTGACCGGTCAAAACGTTTGCAATTTGAAAAATAATGAAAATATTGTGTACTTTTTTATATAGGAAATGATAACTGAGGTATACTAAAAGAAGATGGGGTATAAGCGCAAATGAGACAGCTCTCCATCCAAGTCACAATTTGTAAAAGTAACATTGTAGGTCAAAGTATAGTCTTCAACACGGAGCCTTGGATCGCACTGAACATCAAGCTATAAAAGGCCCCTACACATAATCTAGATTCTACTACTGAATAATTTGTTTTTTGAAAATTGTATACATACATAGTAAAGAGTGCTGGTAGGTCTTTAAATGTCCCTGTGTGTATTGTAGTTAAAAATTGTTGAACCAATTCTCTGAAAAGAAATGATAGTTATGTTTTGGTTAAATAGGGATTTTCATGACAATAACATATGTGCATAACTCTATGAATTAACATAATTGGAACGCTCATTGCCAAAGTATGAATTTTGGAAAATACTCAATGCATACAGTGGAGATCACTTCTAACCTCTCATTATAACCTGTCAGAATAATCTGTAATAGAACTGTTCTAGCCTGTCCTAGAACACTTCTACCTAGAACAGTTCTACCCTAGAACTGGTCTAAGTAGAACTGTCAGAATCAGTTCTAGGTAGAACTGACTAAATCAGATCTAGGTAGAACTGTCAGGATCAGTTCTAGGGTAGAACTGTCTAAAAGTGTTCTAGGTAGAACTGTCCAAATCAGTTCTAACTATAGAACTGTCAGCAGAACAGACTAAGTCAGTCATGACTGTAGAACAGTTCTAAATGACGTCACTGCAGTAAGAGCACTTAAGAATTTAGAAGAAAACAATCAGTTCCAATTACTTTACTATATAATAGCTGATTTTCTATATTTTTTTACAGATCAAACGTTACATGTACAAATATCGAAGTGGATAGAAAGGTTCTCCAACTTATCGGAGAAATATCTTTTTAAGAAATTGCATATAAACATCATTGTTAACTTTTCTTCGTTTCTCGTTTTTAAAAGAGGGTCGAAAGATACCGAAGGGACAGTCAAACTCATAAATCTAAAACAAACTGACAACGCCATGGCTAAAAATGAAAAAGACAAACAGAAAAACAATAGTACACATGACACAACATAGAAAACTTAAGAATAAACAACACGAACCCCTCCAAAAACTAGGGGTGATCTCAGGTGCTCCGGAAGGGTAAGCAGATCCTGCTCCACATGTGGCACCCGTCGTGTTGCTTATGTGATTACAAATCCGGTAAATAGTCTAATTCGGTAGGTCACATTTATGAAAGGGAAGGGGATTGTAGTTACGACGTAAGGAACATATCCGATATCATTTGTGAAACGGTTATTCCATAACGGTCAACCAACTCGTGATGGCGTCCGTAAAATTTACGAAGGGATGATTTCAACTTCACCATTTGGAACTCTTGGTTTAATAGCTTCCTTGTGAGCAGTAACCCTCTTTCAAGAAAATCATGATAGGAAATGCAAGCACCGGAATATCGTATCAATTGGGAGATATATACCCCGTATGCAGGTGCTGCTGGAATGTTGCTACTTAGAAATGGAAAGTTCACAATTGGAAAGCTGAAATCATCTCTTTTGTCGTAAAGTTTTGTTTTCAACCGACCCTCATTGTCAATTTCTAGATGTAAGTCAAGATATGAAGCCGACTTAACTGTATCTGTAGTATCCTTTATCTCCAATTCGATGGGATAGATGCGTTCCACATAGTGACCAAATTTTGAATTGTTTAGTGAACGAACTTTTACAGTCTCTTCCTAAATATAACTCCGCATTTAATTCATGGAATTTTAATCGTAATTTACCTTGTTTGCCTTGGATTTACATTCATGATTTAAGATTCTGTTTTGACAAATGTTCAAACGAAAACTGTACTGTGTTGTATAATGTAAATAAACTATGTACATTTGCACCATCTCGTCAATTTAGCCAGACATAACGATTATAAATGATATCTGGGAGTCTGGAACGTCAGAACAGTATACTCGATCTGAACATGAATGAAACATTTGCCCCTGGATGTTAGGCTACAAACAAAATCAATCATTTTTCTTTGCTTTCTTCAAATTATACTATTTCAAGAAAAGAACTTCTCATACATGTACTTTTCATTTTAAAATAAAGTATATGAATCAGTCATGTGAGTGTTGGATGATGCCATTAAATAGTTTGATTTAAAAAAAAAACAAAAACATCACGAACTACTGACTTAAAAAGTCATTTTAGTGACGGTTCATTATGATGGATACAGAGAGGAAATAATGGCAAGCTAAATTGATGTGGACACATTTTTAAAATATGGTATATATTGTGTTCCAAAGTTGGTGTAATTTTTTTTATACGATCCGTCCTGACTTTGAAATATTATTGGTTTACAATGAGACCATATATATTTATTTGATAAAGTGAAAATATATATAAAAAGAAGACGTGGTATAATTGCCAATGAGACAACTGTCCACAACAGACCAACATGACACAGAAATTAACAAATATAGATCACCGTACGACCTTCAACACTGAGCAAAGCCCATACCGCATAGTCAGCTATAAAATATGTTCACTTTTGGTTGATGCGGTCAAATAATTTTGTTAAAACGAATCAGTCTGATATATCGAAACTTTTGAAATGTGTTTACATTTCAATATTTTGAATAGAAGGAGGACATGCTGGTACTCTAAATTGATGTGGAAATTTTTCCAATATTGCTGTCATTTGAATTATAGAATCCATCGTGCTATGTAACTATAAGTGATTTACTATGCGGCTATATATATATATTAAGATTTACATAATAAAGTGTAAATATGGTCAGTTTTGGTTGATGCTGTCACATATGGTCAGTTTTGGTTGATGCTGTCGAATATGGTCAGTTTTGGTTGATGCGGACAAATAATTGTGTTATATGAGTCAGTCTGAGATATCAAAACTACTGAAATTAGTTTACGATTCAAAATTTTGGCACTATAAACTGATGCGAGCATAATTTTGTAGTCATTGTTTTCCAATATATTGCTTTCATTTATATTAAACAATCCATCCTGGTATAAAATATAAGTGATTTACTTTCCGGCTATACACATTCAGACCATGTACATAATAAAGTGCAAATATGGTCAGTTTTGGTTGATGCGGACAAATAATTTTGTTATACCAGTCAGTCTGAGGTATGAAAACTACTGATATTTGTTTATGATGCAATATTTTGGATAAAAAGAGGACATGCTGGCACTCTTAATTGATGCAAACGAAATAAGGTAGCATTGTTTTCCAATATTTCTATCATTTGTTTTATACAATCTATCCTTACATAAAAATAATATAGATTTACTATGCGACTATAAGAGTTAGATAAAAAAGAGCAAATATGGTCAGTTTTGGTTGATGCTGTCAAATACATGTATGGTCAGTTTTGATTGATGCAGAAAAATAATTTTGTTACATGAGTCAGTCTGAGATATGAAACCTACTGATATTTGTTTCTGATGCGGTATTTTGAATTAAAATAGGAAATGCTGGCACTCTCATTTGATGCGGAAAAAAAAATTGTGCTCATTGATTTCCAATAGTGCAGTTATTTGTATGCTACAGTCCCTCTTGACCTAAGGTTATAACTGAATTACTGTGCAGCTACATGTATATAGATTCAAATAAAAAAGCAAATATGGTCAGTTTCGGTTGACGAGGTCAAAAGATTTTATTACACGACTCAGTCTGAAGTATGAAAACTACTGATATTTGTTTATGATTGAATATTTTGAATAAAAAGACAACATGCTGGCACTATAAATTGATGCGAACACAATTGTGTGGTCATTGTTTTCCAATATTGCTGTAACTTGTAGTATATAACAGTCCCTCTTGACCTACAATTATAACTGAATTACAGACACTTCGTAAATTTTATGGACACCATCACGATTTACTGACACTTCGTAAATTTTATGGACACCATCACGATTTGGTGGATCCATACGATGTGTCGTTGACCAAACTAGCTAAGGACATTTTTACCACATGGTAGATTGTGTTTTGTCATAATGTCGTCTAATCTTTTAATTACCAAACGTGACTTATTCCCGATTGTGACTGTTTTGCCGAGTGTGAACTCGCATTACTATAAGACGTGGTACGGTACTTGTCTATCCCAAATTCATGTAGTTAGTTTAAATGTTTAATGTTATATTTGTAATTCTCATCGGATTTTGTCAAATGTGTTGACGTCTTTTCTATTATATTTATGTGTTATGGTACAGAAAATTAATCAACGCCTTCATTTATCAGATTTGATTTCGTTCAACGTAATCAGTACGATATTTTACGTTTGAAGTTAGATTCAAAACAAACCGGACATAGTTTTATAATATAGTTAATTGATACTTTAGTTTGATATTAATAAGTATTGAAATGTGCTTTGTTATTAAATGCAATATCAGTATTTAGTTCATATATATAATCTTAAATCAATCTTATTCTATTTTATTCATTCTTATGTGACGTCATTTTTTATTTTTTTTTTATCTGTTTTACAAATTCAAATGTAGTCATTTTTTCGTCATTTTTTAGTTTCAAATAGGACGTCACTTGGTGTAGAGGTTTAAACTTATTCGGATGTGTCTACTTTTGTGTTTCAAATGTCTGGTTATGTAAATGTATTTCAGTTGTTTCCTGTAATTAGTTAATACTTCAGTTTTATCATGTACATCTTTTGAATATTAATTTTATAAAATTTACTGTTTGCAAAAGTATAAATTATTCTAAATTATAGGGATTTTCTGGTAACTAACAGAAAACCCTTGCCGTTTTTGGCACAACCTTTTTGATCTTTTGGTCCTTGATGCTGTTCAACTTTGTACTCGTTTCGGCTTTCAAACTTTTTTATCTGGGCGTCACACGTAGGTCTTGTGTGGACAAAATACACTTCTGGCCTATTAAAATTTTGAACTTGTTGCCTTTTGTTGGCTGTTGTTCGTGTGATTCTTTGTCAATTGTGTTCTCCAATTTATTTATATTGTAGTCCTGAGTTGTCATTTTGATGTTATATTTCACATGGCCATACAAGTGCGAGGTTTGGCATGCCACAAAACCAGGTTCAACCCACCATTTTTTCCTTTAAAAACGCCCTGTACCAAGTCAGGAATATGGTCATTGTTATATTATAGTTCGTTTCTGTGTGTATTACATTATAAAGTTGTGTCGTTTGTTTTCTCTTATTTTTGAGTGTAAATTCACATTGCGATAAGACGTGTCACGGTACTTGTCTATCCCTAATTCATGTATTTGGTTTTGATGTTATATATATATGTTATGTTTGTTATTCTCGGGGGATTTTGTCTATGTGTGTTAAATTTTAGTGTTATGTCGTTGTTCTCCTCTTATATTTAATGCGGTTCCCTCGGTTTTAGTTTGTTACCCCGATTTTGTTTTTGGTCCATGGATTTATGAGTTTTGAACAGCGGTATACTACTGTTGCCTTTATTTACTGTGCAGCTATATAGATTTGCAGAAAAAAAGAGCAAATAATGTCAGTTACGATTGATGCGGTCAAAAGATTTGTGTTAAACAGGTCCGTCCGAGGTATGAAAACTACTCTTAAACAGATATCACATCTTTTTTTAAGATTCCATATTTTGAATAAAAAGAGGACATGCTAGTACTTAAAATTGAGTGCAAACAAAATGTTTAAGTCATTTGTACAATACATCCTTTCCTAAAAATATAACTGGACTACTGCAGTGTGCGGCTAAATGTATATAGATTAACATGTTGAAGAGCAAATATGGTCAGTTTAAGTTAATTTAAAAAAAATATTTATTTATAATAGTGGATTGGGAAACAAGTTATTACATTTGGTTAATGAGGTCAGATAATTTTGTTATGTGAAATGAACCATCCTGACTCCCGGAATGACAAAATAATAACGCCCTCCTCCAATAATACTAACGGCCTTATCTATGAACAAAAAATGAACGAAAAACAAATAATTTATGTAACACATCAACAAAAGAAAATCACTGAATTATAGGCTCCTGACTTGGAAAAGGCACATACAAGCAGAACATGACGGGGTTAAACATGTTCTCTTGTCGATTAAAAATCTGACATAAAACCGGAAAAATAGCAAAACTCTTTATTATATTAACCGATATTTTGCCGAAGCCTTTATATTCAGACACAGAGTTCTTAAAACTTATATATTAATTCTAGCCGTAGAATTTATAAATCAATTCTAGCCGTAGACTTTATAAATCAATTCTAGCTGTATAATTTATAAATCAATTCTAGCCGAAGAACTGTCTAAAACTGTTCTAGGGTAGAACTGTCAGGATCAGTTCTAGGTAGAACTGTCCAAATCAGTTCTGGGTAGAACTGACCAAATCAGTTCTAGGTTAGAACAGTTCTAGCTAGAGCTACGTACTGTCATAGAACAGTTCTCCTGACAGAATCTGACAGATTTAATGAGAGGTTAGAAGTGATCTCCACTGTACCAAATGCACAAGTTTTAACCAGTATACTACATTGCCTTTATTTATTAGAAATAAGACTCTGACCTCAATTCAGAAAAGAGGGAACTATAAACTTAACAATCATGTGTCGACAAGGTCATATGGATGAAGACACATGTAAATACATTTTTGTACATGTATCAAAACCTCAAAATCAAATATATAGAACGCATCAATATTCAGTAGTATACCACTGTTCGAAAGTCATCAATCGATTGAGAGAAAACTTATCCGAGTACAAACTAAAATGATGTAAGCACATCAACTATAATAGAAAACAACAGAAACACTGAAATGCAACAAAAAAAAAACAAAATGACAATGCAACACACAGAGAAACAAACTATAAGATAACAACTGCTATTTTCCTGACTTATGTAGACGAAACGCGCGTCTGGCGTAATAAATTATAATCCTGGTACCTTTGATAACTATTTGTACAGCACTTTTTAAGAAAAAGTTATGAATTGAAACTGGTTTTGCAGATAGCCAATCCTCGCACTTTTATGGCAATGTTAAATATACTACTATAATGACAATCTGGCGTGATGAGTGTATTTACATGACAGGACTGCAGTACAAATAAATGCAAGTACATACTGGACAGAGAACTGCCCAAATAAACATTAAGTAGGACACATCGACATGCTAATAGATTATAATTTAATACACCATACGTGCGTTTAGTAACATGAGACTCACCAGTGACGTGCAGATCATAATAGCATAAAAAACCAAACAAGTACAAAGGTGAGGAGCATTGATAACCCGAAATTCCTAAAAATTGTGCCTAATACGTCTTAGATTATCTATGCCTGGGATAAGAACATCCTAAGTATTTAGAATAATTCTTACTTTTTCAAACAGCAAATATGTAAAAATAACTATATAACTAATCTTCGTGTCAACACCGAAGTGGTGACTACCTACAGAATATAAACAAACACGTAAAATAAAATGCACGGCACATAAAACAGCACAAAAGAACCATGCATCATGTGCATAGGCACCGACAGGATACAACAGTTAAGTCACAGGTAAATTTCTAAAATTTTGATATAGTTCAAAATAAGGTTTGTAATTAAGGTAATTGATGAATAATATAACAATTAAAATTTAATAGATAGAAAAGTGTGTTAGTAATTAGATAATTAATTGTAAAAGAGGGACGAAAGATACCAAAGGGACAGTCAAACTCAGAAATCTAAAATAAACTGACAACGCAATGGCTAACAAATGAAAAAGACAAACAGACAAACAATAGTACACATGACACAACATAGACAACTTTAGAATAAACAACACGAACCCCACAAAAAACTAGGGGTGATCTCAGGTGCTCCGGAAGGGTAAGCAAATCCTGCTCTACATGTGGCACCCGTCGTAATGCGTATGTGATAACAAATCCGGTAAATAGTCTTATTCGGTAGGTCACATTCATGAAAGGGAAGGGGATTGTAGTTACGAAGTAAGGAACATATCCGATATCATTTTTGAAACGCTTACTTGTAAGTGTATATTAAATCTAGCTCTGTAGGTATTTCTTAAGTTTCTTAAACTAAAATACACAAAGTCAATAGTCCAAATATACAGAGAAAATATCAGAATTCATTGACTTTCATTTAAGAAAAAATTACGAAAATATGCCATCCTATATACAAAAGACAACACTATCATAGAAAAATATTTCCAAACAATCTAATGCAATATACCTTTATATTTTTTTTATGTTGGAGTCAACAAAATTAAACAAAGATTTCATTTCAACAGATATCTTACAAATATAGTCATTGTTTCTGTTTCTATACTTCACACTCCGTTGTACACATTTTGGTCGAAGTGTATTCATAAGTTTTGTGTAGGTTAACACACTCGGTTCATGAATGATTCTAGAATTTATTAATTTTGATGTCGAATAAATATTCATTAAACTTTATACATACATGTAATCGAGCGCTGTTAGGTTTTCAAATGCTCCATTTTGTATTGAAGTAATTCCATTGAGTGAAAACATTCTGAAAATAAGACAAGTAATGCTGAGGTATGATACAATCTATCGTATTGTTACATACCTTTTGGAATGTTGTATGATATAAAACTAATCATTGAAGACACTTTCCATTTCCCAATATTTCAGTGATATAGCCATTTTATTTCAAGACTTGTTTTTATTTTGCAATCTACATTCTATGTTTTTCATTACAATAGCAAACCGAAGCGAGTTCCGTCTTGCATTTTTTTAAGAAATCTTAAATCAAAAATATTTGAATCTGAGGATGTATAAGTAGCACGATACTTTTAAAGCTTTATGACAACGTTCTAAAAGAATAGCCAGTTAAAAAAAATTGTACATTAGCGCGATTGGACCTTCCTCGGAGTATTTTTGTGATTCTACTTTTTAACCTTATTTTTTTCTTAGTTGACAGCAAATTGAAGAGACCAAATATACGATGGTTGATTGCTTATACTCAAAGGCAAACACTGCTATGTTAATTTTTTTTTTTCACATGCTGTCACTAAGGCCATTTAAAGTTAAATTCAGCTTTATTACATAAAATGCTGTGTTTGAATCATAGTTATTGATGCAAAAAAAAAAAACCAGAGTCCTGCGACAAATAAAATGAATTGTTTTTTCAATTGGAAACAGTATGGCACAAAATTCTTTAACATTTAAGAAAAATTCTAATTAAATATTTCGTGGAAGGGCAGACTAAAAATGTTAAGATGTTGAAGAATATAAACCCTTGTTGTCACACACAAAAATTTGTTTCTTTTTTTTTCTCTCGAATATATGCATTTTGATCATCCAACTATAAAAAGACTATCGTCAAGTACTTTTAGTAAACGAATAGCTATTCTGACACACCTTCTCTGTTTTTGTGATTCATTAGATAGGTATTTCACTTGACCCATATATTTCATCTTTTCGTTCTGTGATTTTTTTATGTTGTAAAGTCGATCTGAAGCTTTGATATATAAACATGATAGAATCAAATGATATCGGATATGTTCCTTACGTCGTAACTACAATCCCTTCCCTTTCATGAATGTGACCTACCGAATTAGACTATTTACCGGATTTGTTATCACATAAGTAACACGACGGGTGCCGCATGTGGAGCAGGATCTGCTTACCCTTCCGGAGCACCTGAGATCACCCCTAGTTTTTTGGTGGGGTTCGTGTTGTTTATTCTTTAGTTTTCTATGTTGTGTCGTGTGTGCTGTTGTTGTTTGTCTTTTTTCATTTTTAGCAATGGTGTTGTCAGTTTGTTTTAGATTATGAGTTTGACTGTCCCTTTGGTATCTTTCGTCCCTCTTTAAAGCAAGATGATTTATCAAATATTTTGCTTTGTACATTTTAAAGACAAAATATACACCTTAAACACGCCCTTACATAAAAAGGTGCACTCGATTGTCTCTTTTCGATACAATTGTTACCCATATTTTTGGAATTTTTTCTTGAGTCACATAATGGAAAGGCAGACACGAAAATTATTGAACTAATAGATTGATATGTTCTGCGTCCGTGGTAAATCGGAGGTTATGCATTTTCTACACCCAACTTGATAGATACCCATGTCGTCGACTTGATATATAATTGTTCTGCTTTACTATGTAATAGTTAAATTGAAAACTTATGCAAATGGTGTTTTTAAAATAAAATACTTCGTAACTGAGAAGAAAATTGTCGTTTTATTTGTTTCTATTAAATACACTGGTATTGATAATCCATTCCAAAACAGTAATTTTGATGTAATCAAGACTTCATTTATTGCATTTCCCGGAAGTGAAAGAACGGTGAACATTGTTTTCACATTTCGGGACGCTGTTGAAATTGACTGCAACAATTCAATCTATTCACATTGCTCAGTCATGTCAAGAGAATCAAAACCTGAATGTTCTATTGTATAATTGAGATTGATCAGATATCATTTTTGGCTTTGATCGTTCATGATTAAGGTAAGTCCAGAAAAGCGCTTCGGACGCAAGAAATTAATAACGTGTTGTTTTCAATATTGTAGACAAGAACTGCCACTTGAATTGAAAGTCAACAACGCTTATATTCTCTTCAGGTATTTACAAATTATTATTTATGTCTATTGTATACAACAATGTAAAACACATTTGAAATAAGTGTGTTCAGAATCTTTCTAGTTAATAGACTGAAATGAAAACCTGAGATCACCCCCAGTTTTTTGTGGGGTTCGTGGTACTCAGTCTTTAGTTTTCTATGTTGTGTCTTGTGTACTATTATTTGTCTCTTTGTCTTTTTCATTTGTAGCCTTTGCGTTGTCATTTTATTTTCGATTTTTGAGTTTGACTGTTCCTCTGATACCTCTTCCCCCTTTTTTGTCGATTGCATACAAGTAATAACAAAAAATTCCATAAAGATTACGGACAATGTTTTGTACGGATAAAGAAATGGAAGCTGTTTTAGTTTTATTGACACTGATGAATCTGATAAAGACGCAACCCGCGCTGGACATTATGAATTACACTTATGATATCTGTTATGAGCTTTGTTGCAATGTTGTTTTTGTGATTAGCTTACTCTGCCTCTAAATGACTAGCAACTTTTAATATGCACTTATTGAAATAAAGTTTAACTAACTAAATACATACAAACTTTTGATCGCAGGTAGGTCTTTAAACGTTCCTTTTCGTATTGTCGATATTTGATTGGCAGTCAAATCTCTGAAAAGAAAATATGGTAATATTTCTATTTAATACGATTTATTGTGATGTTGCAGTATTGAAGAGCTTTTATTTACTACTCAGACTTTACAAAACGTCAGCAGTGTCCTAACAGAAAGTCGAAGAACCAGGGTTCTGGCAATGATCGTCGCGTAAGTTTAATCGGAAGATACCAATACCATGTATCGACCTCACAAACGATACTCAATGGTCTTGAACGATAAATGTTGTTCCATTTGTCAGTTTTTTGTATTTCGTCTTTAATACTTTAACTTTTTAGGATTCGAGCGTCACTGATGAGTCTTTTGTAGACGAAACGCGCGTCTGGCGTATATACAAAATTTAGTCCTGGTATCTATGATGAGTTAATTTTTGCTTATGTCTCTGGTCTAAAGAGCTTTTATATTATCTTTGTTTTTCAATAATGTCAAACCAGGTTTTATTTACTCTTTTCTACATGTACCAAATCAATAACATAACTGTTGTTTTCAATTTATTGTATTCCTGACTTGGTAATGGTATTGTCTTATGTTGAAAATGGTTAAATGCACATCGTTATGAAATGCAGTGCAAATACATGTATATATTTAGCTATTGTAGTATAATCTTAGTTCTTCTATTGCACTCATTTAGAATTTTTGGTTTCTGTACTACATCATTCCGAAGCAATTTGTTGGATTGCATTCAGCATTCGGAATAAACTTTCAAATAGAAAAACTCCATTTAAATCTCAAGGTGAAGAAGTAACAATAGAAGCTTTCTGAGAATGCGGTCATACAGGCTAATAGTAGGGTGTCCAGTATCGAAAAAGACGTCCAGTTAACGAGTTAAAGTTAACGGATAACACACGGCTATTTTTATATGCAAACTATTGGAAAATCATTATATTTTCCAATCGTAAATGTCGTCGTAACCTCCCGTGGTCACGTTTTCAAAATTTTGTGGTTTCTTAGAGTACCCTAGAATACCTCCTCATACAGGCCATCTTCAACACGAAAATTTAAATTATTGTTTCTGTGTTATTTGTTCAAATTATACTTATCATTTAGCTTAACAATTAAATTTATCATATAACGAAAGCTGAAAAGAATTATATAATTTAAGTATAAGTATTTCACGATTTTAGTAAGACTATTTTTTTAACTGTAATTTACCACATTTTGAACGAAAGAAAATTTATTGCGTGTTACTTTCACGGGATTTTTTACTCTAATTACATCAATAAGACATGGTACATATGTGTGCCAAATATCTTTTGTGTAATGTTAATCAGTGAGAAGAAAATAGCAATTTAAAACACAAATTTAGTGATAATTCTGCCTTGATTCAAACACGCCTTTCTCGTGCCGTTAATCGTTTTGTAACTTACACTATCAGGTCATTAACTAGGACAATTGTCACTAACTTAATTTCTCTTTTTTGCATAATGTATGGTCGATTTTTATGTTTTGAATAGTCCAGTGGGTTTTAAGATCGTTGTTTTGTTTTACGAAATATTCTTTTTTTTTTGGTTTTTATAACTTTTTTGTTTAATTTATAGTTTTGTTATAATTGTAATATACAAATCAAATCATTCGGTCACGTTTCAGACCCGGAATATAGCACACATTCACATTCCTGTTAAACTATGCCCATCAAGCCCTAAACGAAGTAGGAATGAAATACAATGGGATGATGTGTGTTATACGTCTTCTTCTACTGAATTGCTCATTAATATGCGAGGATGTATATGTATATTTTAGTATATTGCATGATGCTTCAGACCTAGACCATCTTCGTACTGATGATTACAAAATATTGTACCCCCATTCCTGCTATAAATCTTAACCTAGCAGACACAACTGCGGTTATTTTAAAGCTGAATCAAGTTGTTGTTCGTCTGTAAAAGTGTTTCAGGTCATTTATAGAAGATCGTCAAATTTCTATCTAGAAAAAGTTTATTTTAGTCAGTGAGAACCAGCAAGCCTTAATCAGATTTCTTGGCGAATCGATTGTTCAGCATCATGGTAGATCAGCAGTTTCAATGATATACGAGGAAGTCATTTATCTAGCTAGCACTTCCAAGGACCTTCAATCTGCTTAGAAGGAGTATTCAGGTTTTAAGAATTGTTTTGTACGCCCAATGAAGTAAATACCCACATGAGTTTACATGCAATTCATGTAGACAAAGAGATCGATGTTAAATGAATCAACGGTACTAGGATAATAATAATAAAGTCACAAGATACAGATGTTCTGACCTTATGCGTTCATTACTTTCCCTCCATGCAGCATACGCATGAACTATAGAGGCACTATCACTTGTGCACAATATTTGTGCCGCTATATACCGGTCAACGAAATATGTAAAAGTCTCGGGTTTGCCATCTGTAACATTCTACCAGCAGCATATGCTGTAACATGATGAGATACAACGTCATCCCTGGTTTGGATCGGTAACCGCACTGTTTCTCAGTCTTGAAGGACAACCCAGATGATTTCACCGATCTGTCAAACCTTTCGAAATTTGACATCGATGAATCGATAGATGCAGCTCGAGATCGGGAATTTCTCGCTACATTGAAGACCTGTTGATGACCTTCTGCTGTTGTTTTTTTCTATGGTCGGGATGTTGTCTCTGTGGCACATTCCCCATTTCCATTCTCAATTTTATGATACATAGTTAAAACTGCCAACAAATTAAGCCTTAGACTAAAAAAATAATACATAGTTTATTTGATTGGAAAAAATATGGCGCAAAACATCTGATTTTTTTTCTAGAATCCACTCTTCTAATGTCCGTCTGAAATGGAAATTTATGCAGTATTTTTTTAAATTTCAAGACTCTGTTCGGATTAATTTCGACTGCGGACAGTTGAGTACGTACAGCCATGTTATGGTAAACTAGGCGGATAGTTATATCGTACTATAAAGACTTGATCGTGTATAATTAAGAAAAAATCTCCCTTTTGAATGAAAGTCGGTAAATATTTGAAGTTACTCTTTTGAATTTGAATTCCTTATATCTTTTTTGTACAATAATGTATCATACATATGCATCTAATATAAAAAAAGAAGATGTGGTATGAATTCCAATGAGACAAACATCCACAAAAAACCAAAATAACACAGAAATAAACAGATATAGGTCACCGTACGGCCTTCAACAATGAGCAAAGTTCATACCCCATAGTCAGCTATAATAGGCCCCGATAAGACAATGTAAAACAATTCAAACGAGAAAATGCTACTTTTGATATAAAAAAAAAGTTAACTGACTCCAATGAAAACATTCATTGATTGCATACACATAGAATATTGTTTTCTTAAATAGTTACTGATAATTTTATGTACGGATACAGAACTGACAATTGTTTTCGTGACACTAGTGAATATAATGCGGACGCAACGCGCAATCTAGATTACAAGAGAGATATCTGTTATGAGTTTTAATGGAATATTGTATTTTCAAATTCATCTTAATTAGCATACTCTGCCTCTGAATGACTAACAGTTTTGATTATGCGTCTTGTTGAAATAAAGTTAAACTTGATACATACATCGTTGTGAGCGCTGGTAAGTCTTTAAACGAGCCTTGTTGTATTGTCGATATTCGATTTGCACTCAAAAGTCTGAAAAGGAATACATGATTTGTTTTAATTTTATAAGATTTATCGTTGTGTTCTTGTCATTCTAAAGCTGATTGACAGTAATCAATATTTAAGTTTTTCAATGGATTGTTTTTTTATTAGTTTTTGTGTCGAAATTATAATTTCATGCAGTTTTAACTTCTAGGTGATATTCGTTATATTCTTCAATGTAAAATGTAAAGGTAACTTGAAGTTTATTGCTGAAAATTAACAATTCATGTTCACATTTCTGTTGATACATGTAGCTTCATTTTCAGGGTTCGTGTTGCTTATACATCAGTTTCTATGTTGTGTCTTGTGAACTATATTTGTCTGATTTTTCTGTTTTGGCCATGGCGGTGTCAGCTTATTAAAAAAAAATATCTGTCGCCCTCTTTTAGGTATGGTGCTTTCGTCAACAAATGTTTGTGGCTGTTATCATGATTTCCATCATTCCTCTTATGTACCTTCAAAAACCATTATCTTTTCATCATAACTTCGAAATAACCTCTCTTGCAATTACTTTGTATTCAAAAGTAATACATATGATGCAGTAATCCAGTTCAATGATTCATTTTATACATGTTCATAGTATACAATACGGTTCAGACGTCAGTGACAAGTAAACTCACAAAAATATCGAAATCTGATAATTTTCAAAAAGAAAAGTCCCTAATCAAATCAGTGAACGGAGAAGCTGTTTCAGTCTCCTTTTCTTGTAAAATCACCTGAAAAACTCAAAACCTTATTATGTATGTGGTAATTTTAACCCAGCATCAGTTTGGTATTCAATATGTGGGCCAGACGTGGCGAAATTTATACAGAAGAAATAAAGAGCCCCTTTTCCGCTTACGAAGACCTTACAAAATTCAAAGTTTGATATACCAAAATTAAGATAAAAATAGTCATAATCTAAAATATATGGAATGCAAACCACTTAAAACCGTTCAGAAACAATAACACAAACAATTTGAAAAATCCAGTGTATTTGACTTTCCTCGCAGTTCAGTATTTTTGTGATTCTACTTTTTAACCTTATTTTTTTTTTCTTAATTGATAGCAAATTGAAGAGACCGAAGATACGATGGTAGATTGCTTATACTCAAAGGCAAACACTGATATGATATTATTTTGTTATTTTCACATGCTGTCACTAAGGTCATTTAAAGTTAAATTCAGCTTTATTACATAAAATGATGTGTTTGATTCATAGTTATTGATGCGACAAATATAATGGATTGTTTTTAAATTGGAAACAGTATGGCACAAAACAACTGATTTTGTAGAATGTAATTTGAAATCTGACATCCACATATTATTAATCCAATGCTTTAACGTCAGCATTCGCATATATTTTCAAATGAAGGCTTTTCAAAAAGATATTAAAGGTATCAGTATTAATTTAGTACGTAAGACGCGCGTTTCGTCTACATAAGACTCATCGATGACGCTCATATAAAAATATTACATAGCCACATAAGTACTAAGTCAAAGAGCATTGAGGATCCAAAATTCCAAAAAAATTGTGCCAAATACGGCTAACGTAATCTATGCCTGGGATAAGAAAATCCTTAGTTTTTTCGAAAAATTCAAGCTTCGTAAACAGGCCTAGAAATTTATAAAAATGACCACATAATTGATATTCATGTCAACTTCGAAGTGCTGACTACTGGGCTGGTGATACACTCGGGGACGAAATGTCAACCAGCAGTGGCATCGACCCAGTGGTGTAAAAAGTTATCAACCGTTGCTGAATTTAATTTATATATTTCGATTGTTTCCCTTGTGATACAAATTTTATGAAGTTTGAATTTGAAAAATTATCGGTTTCTTTTCACTCAAATAATTGAGAGGAAAGCTTGAACTTAACTTTGGTTCAGGTTCCAATCTCTGATTTTTCTTTTTTGTTCTTATATTTTTTAAGGGGTTCCGTTTTTTTCTCATTTCGTATGCCATTGTGGATATTTTTGTAATAATAACGGGTTTTCCTGGTTACCCTAGGATTATTTGTGGATATTCAAATTATTTAAAAAGAAAATGATTACATTCAATTTGTCTGTTAATGTTTTAAAGATATAATATGATTTCATCCATTTAACTGCATATCTTTACACACCTCAAAAGCTTACAAAACCTTTAAACAGACTTATTAAGCAGGGATATAGTTACGATACTGTTGTCAGGTCATTAAAGATTGCATACTTTGGCTTTAATACTGATTCACTTATAGGGTCTTTGCATCGGAACTAAACACATTTATTTAAAAGAAACAGTTATTGGCATGACACGGGTTATGTTCTTCTCATATATTTTATGATAGTATGATACTAAACCCCAACGGGAGGATTGTGCCTGATATTCATATGATGAAGACATAATCTTTCAATCAGTTTAATTGAGGTCTGGAGCTGGTTTGTCAGTTAACTGCTAGTAGTCTGTTGTTATTTATGTATTATTGTCATTTTATTTATTTTCTTTTGTTACATCTTTTGACATCGGACTCGGACTTCTCTTGAACTGACATTTAATGTGCGTATTGTTATGCGTTTACTTTTCTACATTGGCTAGAGGTATAGGGGAAGGGTTGAGATCTCGTAAACATGTTTTTTACCCCGCCGCAATTTTGGGCCCTGTCCCAAGTCAGGAGCCTCTGGCCTTTGTAAGTCTTGTATGATTTTTAATTTTAGTTTCTTGTGTATAATTCGGAGTTTAGTATGACGTCCATTATCACTGTACTAGTCAGGGGTCGAAATTGACGCTGGTCCGGTGGTCCGTGATCAGTAGAATTTGTGTCGGACCAGTAGATTTAGTCAGCTGGTGGTCCGGCGGACCAGTAGAAATTTTTTCGTTAAAATCACTGATTGCATCTCTATCTCGGTTTGGTTACAAAAAAATAAACCTGAAAAATTATTTTTAGGGTACTGGGGGTACTTTTTTTAAAAGTATTTGATTAATATCTCAGGTGAGCGCACTACACAAGAACACAAAATGTGGAAATTTTTGGATGGAGTTAAAACGCCAGGCAATACAAATTAATTAGTTAAGCGACATTCAAAAGGAAGATTTTGCAAACTGACAAAAGGAAACGTAAATATAAAATGTCCTGGGAAAAAGATCTCGAATGGTTAAATTGTAAAGTCGATCGTTGTGTAATGCATTGTAAAACATGTGAACAATTTGCAGTGACAGACCTAGATGAAAAATGTTTTTTTGTAACGGGATCTTTAAATTTTAAGTAAAATTTTGTACTTGCTCATAAACAAACAGAACAGCAAAAAATTCTACTGGAATAAAGAAAAGAAAGCAGCTGTGGAAAATAAAACTAAACATTTGTCATATCTTTAAGTGGTTATCAAATGAATGTCATTTTTGTAGGACCAGTAAATTTTGAGCCGGACCAGTAGATTTTAAGTCCACTGGTCCGCCTGGCCAATACACTCAAAAGCTTAAATTTGACCCCTGGAATTAGTATACATATTTTTCGGGACCAGCTGAAGGACACCTACGGGTGCGGGAATTCTCGCTACATTGAAGACCCATTGGTAGCCTCCGGCTGTTGTCTGCTCTATGGTCGGGTTGTTGTCGCTTTGAAACATTCCCCATTTCCTTTCTTAATTTTACATGTTTATTTTCAAATCCATATGCTCGTAAATCATATTGTGTCTAGAATAAGGTTTCTTGCTAGAAGCTTTGAAGTCAGGATTCGTGTCAATGACAAAATATTGGGACAGGGGAACGTATCTTAAAATTATATTAATGTCATCAATATTGTCGATATATGGTAAAGAAATATTAGGTCTCAGAATAAACGTTCAACCATAATTTACGTATTAAACATCGTATGAATTTTACACTTGCTTATCTATTATATATGATACAAAATAATGAGAAACATCAATTATTATGCAGGCTTGATCATATACTAATAAGTAAACTATGTGCTATTTTTTCTAGAGTGTGATAACATTACATGTTCAGCCCTTTGCATGAATACACCCGTATTGTTACAGCCTTTTTCATTACAGGTTTCCCTTGTATCGATACACCTGATTAATACGTCAGTTACATTAAAGGTCAATATATAATGCCCCTTCCACTTGAGACTGTGAGATATCTAGGTTGTACAATCCCGTTCCCGTTTCACGAATGTGACCTTCTGAACTATAATTTTTATCTTTATTTGTGACATTTTTACCGGTTGTGTCTGTTTGTTTTGTTCACGCATCATTATCAATATTATTAAATATGACGCGACTGTCGTACACGTGAGAGGTTTAGCGCTGTAAAACCAAGTTCATTCCACCATTTTATACATTTGAAAATGTCAGTTCTAAGTCAGACATATGACAGTTGTTGTCCATTCGTTTGGTGTGTTTTGTCATTTGATTTTGCCATGCGATTAGGGACTTTCCAATTGAATTTTCCTCGGAGTTCAGTTTCTTTGTGATTTTACCTTTAAGACATGTTCCCTATGGTCATGTCAATACAGGATACCTTAACATTGTTTTAGACACTGAAATCAAAACTTGTCTTAAGAAAGAACCTCAATATCGCCCCCATAAATCATTTTTTTTTGGAAACAGTGTAGCTAGGTCATTAAAGACCATTAAAATCACCTTATGTAAAAACGAATTGGATACAGTTGATATTCGTATATTTCATTTTGAAAACAATTCTAAAAGTAATAAGGGGTTTATGATAAACCCATTTCTATGATAAAAAAACCAACTCCAATTACTACCAAATCAGTTTGTGTTTTTACTGGCAGACAAATCAGTCAATAAAATAGTGGTGGTATCACGCATACACTACACTGAAGTTCTCAAAACGAAGTTCAATGAACAACTTTCGAGTTTGACCGTCACCGGAAAAACTCGTCAATTATGCGCGCCTTAATGACGTCATTTACCAGATAGAGGGTCTCGCCTGTATCCCTGCACTATCAATGTTCTTCAAACGTCTTAGTGATGGTCATTGTGCAAGATAAACTAGAAATAATGGTTGTTATGTAGGTACTTAATCGCAATTTCCTAATGACAGCAGTGATGATTGTCAATTATGAAAATCAAATTTGCCGAATATTTTGTTATATATAGCATTAACATTTTCCAACTACTCGCACACATTGGAACGGAAGTGACGACGCCCGTAAACGAACAAATGACGTTCACTTAAACCAAAGTGTTTGACGGAAATGCATCGAACTAGAAAGTTGTCTATTATTTTACAATCAGGTCCGTTCACTCTACATATGGCCAAAATGTACACAAGCATATCATAGCCACTACACTTAAAACCTTTCCGAACACTTGAAAGACTATTGAAAGTAATGTATCGGCGGTTTAACTAATTTTTCAAGAAAAATAATTTCTGATGTTTAAAGTATTTAGTTAAACAACAAATTAATGTTATTAAATTATTCACTTTACGCACAGGTTGGTTTGCTCTTTCTGCTAGCTCTCCATTTTAAATCAAAATTAATGTCTCTAATAAGGGAAAGAACTTTTTTAGGAATCTCTTGTGACAGGGTCAATTATGGGAATTAGCAAATAGCCTATTGTTTTCTTGAAAATCTGACTGCTTATTTATTTGCTGTATACCGTTTAAAGTCTTTTCTGTAACGAAACAGGTCAGTATACAAGATACACTTACTGAAATTGTGAAGATATGATTGAAGCCTTTTGAAATGTTTTCCTGTACTTTTCAGTGATAAAGTGAGTCGACAGGTAGTAAATAGTTATCAAAAAGTAAGTATTCGTATTGGCACTAGCTGCGCTATTTTGATAGTAGATTTTTTACCTTCCTGTTTACATCTCAGTTTATTACCAAACTAAGTAAATAAAGGCAACAGTAGTATACCGCTGTTCAAACTCATAAATCCATGGACAAAAAACAAAATCGGGGTAACAAACTAAAACTGAGGGAAACGCATAAATATAAGAGGAGAACAACGACAAAACACTACAATGTAACACACACATAAACGGACCAAGCATCAGACAAAATCCCACGAGAATAACAATTATAACATCAAAACCAAATACATGAATTTGGGATAGACAAGTACCGTGACACGTCTTATCGCAATGTTAATTTACACTAAAAAATAAGAGAAAACAAACGACGCAACGTTAAATTGTAACACACACAGAAACGAACTATAATATAACAATGGCCATATTCCTGACTTGGTACAGGACTTTCTTAAAGGAAAAATATGGTGGGTTGAACCTGGTTTTGTGGCATGTCAAACCTCGCACTTTAATGGCAATGTTAAATATAACATTGAAATGACAACATAATATTACAGGACTACACTACAAATAAATAGGAGAACGTATAGGACAAAGAAACACATGATTAATGAATAACAAAAAGCATCAGGTTTAAAATTCAATACGCCAAAAACGCGCCTCGTCCACACAAGACTCACCAGTGACGCCCAGATATAAAAGATCGAAAGCGAAAAAAAGTACAAAGTTGTACAGCACTGAAGATCAAAAGTTGAAAAAGGTTGTGTCAAATACGGCTATGTTTTTATGCTTGGGATAAGAACATCCTTATTATTTATTTATTTTGCAAACAGTAAATTTTATCAAATGAATATACCAGATATACATAATGAAACTGAAGTATTAACTCATTACATAAAACAAACACGAATACATAATGCAAAGACCAACACAGAATAGACACACCCGACTCAGTCCAGGCCTCAACGCAGTAAATTATGAAAAATGACGTCATACACGATGGTGAAAAGGCATTAAAAAATTTCGTCACATTTGAATATATGAAATTTCTGAAACAGCAGAAAAATGACGTCACATATGAAAAAATATATCTCAAAAGTAAGATAGAATTAGGATTGATTAAAAATTATAATAGAACTAAATACTGATATTGCATTTAAACACAATGCATATTGCAATACTTATTAATAGCAATTAACTATAAAGACATATCATTGTTACATTTAGTTGACACATTGACCAATAACTTTCGTTATGTTGATGATATGTTTGCGTTTAATAAATCCAAGTTCCCTTAATATACTACCTACATTTATATAAAGGATTTGGTATAGAGCAGAATGAGAAACGAAGACAAAAGTCATTGAAAGATAGTTTTTATTTTATTCCTACAGCATATGGGCTCTTTTGCTACTTTTCAACAATGATAGAAATAAAAATGGTTTTGGAGAGATATATCATATCACTTATAACCAGTAAAAGTTTGAAATGGCTTATATCTGTACTCGACTGTTCTGATTTTTACTCGACATGTTTGAATTGGTCTGAATTTTACTCGACATAACTCGACCCCAGTCTTAATAAGACTCAAATGTACTGATTTGTAATTGACCATTATCTTTGCCATTGCAAATAGTCTGAACTATTACTTGACCATTCTGAAACAATCTTAACCTATTCCCGACGTGTACTCGGCTTATTTTGTTTGTCTTGACCAAATAACCTCTGCTTTTTTTTTAACGTTTTAGCTGTCAGAATAAATTTACTGTAACTGACATCACAACAGCCACAATACATTAAAAACATAAACTGATGGTGATTACATCGTATTAAGGTGCTTCTTGTTTGGCATTTGTGTTTTTAATAAACTTAATTTTCCTAAATCCCTAACTAAAAACTATAAAGGTTTCATTATTACATAAACTAGTTATATTAGTATCTTTTTTAATTAGGTAGAAATCAACCGCCAACAAAATTACTGAATTTGTTTAACCTAATTTTAGACATATTATTATAATTTAGGATATATTATTATGATTTATATAAAAAGAAATAAAATAACATTGTTTTTCTGATCAATGTTGAAGTATAAAGTAATACCTCATGCTTGGGGCAAACTAATTGAAAAGGTCACATGAGACAACTCTCCATCCAGAATAACAATTTTTAAAAATAAACCATTATAGGTCAAGGTACAGCTTTTAACACGGAGCCTTGGCTCACACCGAACAGCAAACTATAAACGGCCCCAAAAATTAGAAATGTAAAACCATTCAAACTGGAAATTAAAAAAATCTTTCATTTTTACCAATTTAGATTTTTTAGAATTAATTGAAATTGTAACTCTACATTGTACCTTTGAGACACTTTAACTTTTGAATTGATTAACAAGGATTGCTATGTATGTTGTAGTATCATGATTATACTAAATTCTTGGTGAAACAAAATTATGGTGTCATTAAAAACTTTATTATGTTGCTTTATATACTATTTTATATAATGTTCACTGCATATCCTTACGGGTTTCTAACAAGTTTTTGTAAATCTTCAATTTAGCGATTTGGTCCGAGACCACAATTATATCGTAGTGCATTTCTTTTTGAAAATTAAAAAAATCCCACCTGCGCTTTCTCAATGAAATAATTACAGTATGGTGTACTACTTTTGGGACAAAGTATATCAAAATTATAGAACATTCATCGGCTCTAACTCAAAATATGGACAATTTTATGTTTAGGGCGTTTTGAAATCTTTTGACAGTTTCCGTTGTTCTTATTTTTAACCTTTTTCAGCTTACCAAATCCTTTAAAATCCTTTAAAATTCTGAACCCAAATTTGTTTCCAGTGTAACTTCACCCCCTACTTGAAAATCAAAGGACGACAATTGTGGTATCGGACCATTTAACGCTAGAATTTCTCTTTTATTCGTATAAAATTACCTTTTCTGACATTTTTGAACAATTTAAAGTCCTTTGGGCTCTTTTATACCTCCTTTGTGGTCATTTGTGTTACTTTGTGCTCCTTTGTGCACAAAGAAGGTCCTTGTTGTGCACAAAGGAGGCGCTTTGTGATGTTTTAGAGAAAGTTAAGTAAATCGTGGAAACAAAATGTTCAGTGACTATAAAATGTATCTGAAACATTGAAACATATTTCAGTAACATTGTAAACACAAGTCATAATTTAGTTTTGAGATTATTTGATCAGCTTGTTTTATTTTGTTTTATATAATTTATAATCAAATTATACATATATATGTAACGGTTGGTGAATATGGTGTGGAATTGTGTTTATTGTGAAATTTTTATTTTAATGCCATATTGAAAACATTTTAAATTTCAAATTGATATTCAATTGTCTATAGTCAGGGGGAACACTGGTGTTAAAATAGTTCCCTTATTGATGAAATCCAATAGATAGTCACAAAACACAGGTCGGTTACGACTTGGTCGAGTATGGTCCAGACTAGGTCGAATATGTTTCAGACTTGATCGAGCATGCTTCAAACGCGTATAAAATTGTTAAGTACTGGTTGAGTAAAGGTTGAGTAATAGTTCAGACTGTCAAGTATGATTCACACTACATCAGGGCATCATCAGGTACATTTCAGACCAATTCAGACTGGTCGAGTAAAAGACAGGACAGTCGAGTACAGATATAGGCCATCTCAGACTTATTTCTAGTGTATCCATAGATAAATTAGTTTGTTAACGTACTGGTTCTAAGATATGATCTCTATGATTTGTCTCATAGAGACATAACTTCGGAATGTTACTAGACCAATTTCAATAAAAATATTTAGCGGCATCCTGGAATTCTGAGGGAGCCCAAAAGTGCATAATTGAAATAAAAGTTAAAACTCTGGAAAGTTCGGGCATATACATGTTGAAAATATGCCGCACAGCCTTACATTTTGACCTTTGAAAAAAAATAGTAGTGTGTATGAACTTTCTATTCGAGGATATATTATTTTCGAAACTTCATAGTAAAATGAAATGTAACCTGAAAAGTTGCAGCAGTTTTTTCTGCGACAACTAAGGCCTTTATTTCTTCTTTGTTTCAATGATGAAGCCTTTAAATATATTTATATACGGAGTTTAAAAAAAAAAAAAAAAAATAACAGAATTACTGAACTACGACCAAAAAACTGTCATATTCCTGACTTGGTACCAGCATTTCCTTTTGAGGAAAATGGTTGATTAAATCTGGTTTTATAGCTAGCTACACCACTAATTTTGTATAGGTACCATTTCTGTACTTAAAATCTGTAGTACTGAAAATTGACTTTTGATATTTAGTACTATTTCTCTACCTTAAGGTTATTGTACTATTTACGTACCTGTATTTTACAGTACTTTATTTGTACATTTTGGTTCAGAAATAATACCAAAAGCGATCAAAATATTCCATGTTTGAAAATCATAATTTTAAGATATTTGAAAAAGACATATCTACAAAATGCCGAAAATGTAATGTTATAACCAAAAATATGTAGTACTTCAATTTTCAATTACAAATCAAGTACTGTAAAATACAGTACCTAAATATTACAATAATTCTAAAGTAACAAAACAGTACTGAATATTAAAAGTAGATTTCCAGTATTACAGATTTTTTGGTACAGAAATAGTACCTATGTAAAAGTAGCTGTGTAACATTTCATTTGTATGACAGTCCCATACACTCTCATGATATTGACAACGATGTGTAAATAAAACAAATAGACATAAGATGTAAAGTTGAAAAAATAGGGATACTACAGTTTTATGTTTTCCTTTTTATAATTAAAAAAGACAATACATGGATTTTTTTCTCAATGTAGTTTGTCTTGAAAACTAAGGAGAATGTTATTTTATGAAGTTTTTGTTTATGGATTGACGTATAAGTATTACAAGGTATCATATATTATGAACAAAATCGCCAAAATTATTTCAACGCCTTGACAGAAGACATTTCATCTTAAAACGACACAGGAATTGAATGATTGAATGATACATATATATCCTCATATATCAACATGTGATGGCCAATAATAATATTTCAGTGACAGAGTATTTATTATGCAATTAGATATTTACGAAAATGGGCGTATCAGGGGGGAAATATTAATGCCTTTGTTTTAAAACAGTAGCAAAAACGCGGGTCAATCAAATTGTTAGTTTGTTGTTTGCCACGATGGTTGATATTGTCGAGCGTGATGTCGATCTTTTTTTAAAATAGATGCATAACCTTGTTATTTTTGTGTTTTCCTGCTGCAATTTGCCTGCATGCATATAGGTCGATGTTTATTCAAACCATAGTTAACATTAAACATTCACTGCCCAACATCGACATTAGTTGTTTCAGATTGCACTCATTTTAAGACTAATTCCTCGAGTTTGGCATTACCGATCATCTCATTACCAGTAAAAATGACAAAGGAGAAGATTTTTGATTTTAGATAATAAATTTCCCCTACCTTAACAGCAATATACAAATGTCACCTTCAATGGGAGATACATTTACCAACTAATCTTGGCAAACAAGAGCTTGCAGCGTTGTCTGTTTTTTTTTCTCCAATTCACTATTACAGTATAATGGAATATTATGCTGCTGCCAAAAGCTTGAGAGGAATAGACAGCTATCAAACCAGGTCTTATTAACTTTTTTTATACGCAAGGAAATCCCTGTATAAAGTCAGGAATATGAAAGTTGTTTGAGCTTTTTAAACCGCCATTTTATAAGGGACTTTAATTTCCGCTTTGAATTTTCTTTGGAGTTCGTTTTATTAAACTGTGATTAACGCAACAATAGTTAGGATTTAGAAGCCTCAACTGTGTAAGCATACAACAAAAACATACAATCACAACTAACTTAAACCAACATACAATTAATTACACAAACAAGTCTGCAAAAAAAGGTTTTGTAGTTGATAGTTCATATGATATAGAATACTATACATTCATTACCGAGGTGACATGTTATACAAAATGAAAACAACCATATCACCTCTCAGTCCTTTTTTTTTCCTTTGGACACATATTCACCTTTATAGATAGAATCCTGAATAACGGGAAAAGTCAAACGACTAAAATTGGCAAGATAGAATACGGAGAGAACTGTGCAGTAAATAAAATCAAGCCCTATGTCAGGACCTCGAAAAAAATCACGGAATACCAGTTTGCTGTCATTGTGAATGAGATACAACATATTCATACTACTGTGAATTCAGAAAGTATTGCGATATTTTTATTATTGTGAAAAATGCGACAGAGTTGTAAACGCAATCATTTAAACTTGCATTTTGAAATATTTTGTATGTGTTAAACAATCGTAGAAATTTAAATCGTATTTTAGTCTAAAATGACAAAATCGCAATAATATATGCACTCAATAATATCTGAACTTACAGCATTAAATTGTTATCTTAACTTTCGTCCAGATCCTTAATGTATTTCTACGTGAATGTAATGTTCCTAAGGGAACAACTGAGCTATTTCTATACTACGTGTATATGGTGACTTCCCGTGAGGTCGTACGTATACAGGTTCACATTTATAATGGTTTCTAATATAACAAGGTTATATATTAGTCACACTTCGGCATGTTCTGTATAACACATTCTTATCTTATTGTCAAACCGAATGAGGATGGGAATATTTTACAGGAAAAATATTGAGTATCAAATAAATTTCGTGATTTTTTCTTTCTTGGTATTAAATCACAGAAAAATTAAAGAGTCCGCTTAAGGGGTATTGTTGTCAGTTTAAAGAAACGTATACATGAAAGTACTGAACTCCGAGGAAAATAAAATCGGAAAGTCCTTATTCACATGGCAAAATCAAATGACAAAACACATCAGAAACGAATGGACAACAACTGTCAATGAATCAATGAATGATAAGTCTTGAAAAGGTACAAGATACATGTATAAACCAGTAGATATAAAGCACATTGACAATTGATTCCGCCGGACTGTCTCCATTCAAAATAAACAGTTGAAGTTAGATTCATTCTGTTATTTTTTAATAACATCGTTGATCAAATAGCTAAAGTATTATACGTTGTGACATTTAAAATATCTTAATAAAGGCGTTCACGATTAGGTAAATGTACATCGAATTTTTCGGACCAACATATACAAATGTATTAATGTAACTGATAATTTTAATGCACATTGAAATATTCAAGGTTACCGATGATAATTTAAAATAATACAGTTTTTGATTTATATGCTCGTTTTCGTAGGTCATAACATTATTTAATTGACGGTTATTCAGAATTTCGATTTTACAACAACATACTCACCAATTTATTTAAAAACTCATCTTCCCTAGCCAAGGGTAACGATCCACTTCCGTCCTCTACACCCTTTGCGGATTGAGATAGAGTTTCGGGGACACAAGGTATCGATATTCATTGGTCCAAATCAAAAAGCGCCTATAACATGATCACGTGTAAATGTAGAAAGTGAAGGCTAACAATTGCCACGTGCTTATTGTGCAACAAGTCTTTACATCCCTAAACATATGACTATATCATGTATATTAAGTGACAATTTGAATGTTTTTAATCGACTAATATAAGTTCCTATGTATTTTTCGTGCACAAATGCACGAATGTCAACAAATATTTTCGATTTCTGCTCTACAAAGTGTTTTAAATCTAGACGCTACCGTGTTTTTACCTCCAAAGTGAAAAGTTCAAGTGCTACCATTGATCAAGAATAATGTATGCGGTATGGGCGTGCCTTAATCTACCGATTGATGGCGCAACATTGTTATCACAAATGTTAGCCTAATCTGCCAAGGGTAGAGAGATGGAAAGTGGATCGTAACCCTTGGTTAGCGAAGATGCTAAACACTATGCTAACGCAAACTATTCATTAAAAATATGTAACGGCAATTCAGGTATTTTGTCATCATATTCCACCCTACATAATTTAAAAAAAAATGTCTCAAACCCATATTTCCGTTTTATCCCTTTCTCTTCATGTTTTTCATGCCTGTAACGGTAAACCCTTGAGGCCAAACAACACTTATTCTAGTGAAGATCAAAAGATTAAAATTACATTAATTATCGTTAATTTAACCACGCCTTTACCAGGTGGTGTTATCATTATACAGATGCATTGTATTTACACATTACTATATTGAAGCAAGGATTTGTATAGTAAGGCAATAGGTAGGAATACAGACATGTTTTTTTTCACTATCAGTTTTATATGATTATTCAACATATCCGTCGAACAAAATCACAGTCTTCTGTATGATTTACTTGACGTATTACTATAATCATATCAGAAATCCCTAAAATATAATTTGTACATTTTAATTTTAAAAGCTGCACGGTTTATCAATTTTCTTTCTGATTTATTAGTTTGTTAATAGCTACATAGAAAGTCGTCGATGCGCTTTAAATCGCGTTATTAGATGATAATGAGCAGGACTTAAAATGAGATTACTCAACTTCCATCATTCAAAAAGACTTAAACTACGTCACAGAAATCAGGGAGTTCGAATAAAGAAAATCAATGATTCTCATATTTCTTCATATTAGTTTTCATATCCAGATAAATCTTGGTGAATATAATTTATATGGTATTATGAACATAATAAGATGATAAGTAAAGAATCGTGAATTTTCACTTAATATATACACTTTTTTTTCTTAAAACTTTCCACAACAAATCTTTTTCTACTATACATTCTAACATCAAATGTGTGTTTTCATACTGCAATCTGCCCATGTTGGTCGAGGTTCCATCATAAGATATGTAACTGTTATCCCACCTTACCCTGATTGACTCTAGATATGGTTTATTCTACTGCTGAATAATATATATTTTTTTAATTGTATACATACATATCAGTGAGTGCTGGTAGGTCTTTGAATGCCTCTGTCTGTATTGTAGTTATTCTTTGGAAACTTATATGTCTGAAAAAATGTTTTTTTATATACTTTGGTATACTAGAGATTTTCATGACATACGTGTATAACTCATTGTATGAACCAAATAGCTTATTGCTGAGGTATGATTTTTGTTAAGTACTCAATGTTTATAAAATGCAATATTTGCATTCAAAGATTATAGGTTCGGTGACAGAATGGTCTAAGTAGTTAATACTGTTATTACTATCAAGTGAACACTGAGATTGTGAGTTCAAACCCCGATTGTACGAATGCACTCGACTCGAATCTTATTTAGAATTGAGAAAGGAAATGGGGAATGCGTCAAAGCGACCACAACCCGACCATAGAGCAGACAACAGCCGAAGGCCACCAATGTGACTAGATTTGACAGTTTTCCTATCTAAGGTCGGTGGTTTTCTCCGGGCACGCAGGCTTCTTCCACCAATAAAAACTAACCACCAAGAATTAGCTTCAATGCGGTGCTCAAAAGTGGCATGAAAAAAAAATCAGTCAAAATCAGTCCAAGACTATAATACACTATAACTTTCGTCAATATATAGTAATTTCTAAGTACATTTTTGAAATAGACAACAATAGAAATCACAAGTTTAGTAAATATAGTGATTATCAAGATGCTTTATTTATTTCCTTTTGTATTTTTTTTATCATATGCTCTCATATAAACACCATTGATGCCCATTCTTTCATTTTTCTAATAATCTCTTGCTGTAATTTAATTTTGGCGGGAAAAAGGTATTTGAACATGTTAAAGGAGATTGGCAGACAATTTCAGTATTTTCGAAGCCAAAGTGCTGTCAGAATTTGTCTCTTTACAAAAGTTGAAAACAGTGATACAATCATATTTTACGTAATTTATAGATTCACAAAATGAGAATTTTTATATTTCTTTACATTTCCGTCAAACGTCAAAATTATTGTATCGCGTAGTGGATTCTTATAAATCATACATAACTTTAGGATTGTTTTAAATCTCGGTCTATTTCTGAAATTAATTCTTTCATACTTTTGATTTTTTAACCCTGCATGATAAGATTGCCCATGTGAAATTTTAAAATTGTTTGTATATAAATTTAACGACAAACATATGTGACGTATAATATTTTCTGACGTCAGACACACGAATCAATGAATGTGTTTGTAGATAGATGTGTTTGTGTTCTGTAAAATTATTGTTTTTAATATTTGTACACGATGATGACTGCTGTACCCATATTTTGACTATTTTATTCATTATGTCTGCTTAGTTCACGCATCATTGTAAATATAAAGAAATTTGATGAGACTGTCATCAAAGTGAGAGGTTTAGCGCTTTAGAACCAGGTTTAATCGACTATTTTCTACATTTGAAAATGCCTGTACCAAGTCAGAAATATGACATTCGTTTGCCATTCGTTTTTTATGTGTTTTGTCATTTTATTTGGCCATGTGATTATGGACTTTCCAATAAGCTGTTACTCTGTGTTCAGTATTTTTGTGATATAACTTTTTTTTGCACATTTTGAGGAGATTGCATTTTATCAAAAGTTATGTGTTCCTTTAAAATGTTGTTGTCAGTAAAATCATATATTAGTGGAGTGACCAAGCCAAAAAATGTTCAACCTAAACGGACCACCCTACCTGCAAGCTAAATCATGACTTTTTTGGAAAGAGAAATGTTTATTCTTGAATTTTTGCCTGGTCGTAGAACTGAAATATGGTGCATTCTTTTAAAATAAGATCAAAGGTTAGTGGTCGAGTTTTTCACTATTGTCAATTTATTTGACAAGAGGTTATACAAATTCTCCAAATAATATCTCAACTAAACAAGAAATTTGTTTTAAAATAATCTGTGATACGTCATTTTCAACTCAATTTGAAAATACTGAAACCACCAAATGCCCACTTTAAGGAGAATTCAGACAAGGAACAATCTGAAAACAGAAGATGGAACAACAACCGACTCTCAATTTGTTTTACAGTGCATAAATATAAACTACTAGATATGTTTCTGAAATTTACTTTTTATTGCCAGTCACAAATATTTCACAAGGCAATTAAATCAAATGAGTTTAATGAGGGACTAAAGGTTCAGTGTATATTCTAGCTCTATGAACTGGTTAGTTTTTATGAGATTTTGTCTTACAAAAGCACACATTGACCCCTCAGAAAGAGTGGTTACCCTTCTGGAACACCTGAGATTACCCCCTGTTTTTGGTGGGGTGCGTTTTGCTTAGTCTTTAGTTTTTATGTTGTGTCTTGTGTACTATAAGTTTTTTGTCTGATTGTCTTTTTTTAGCAATTGTGTTGTCGGTTTGTTTTCGGTCTATGGCTGTACGATTTTGACTGTCCCCCTGGTATCTTTCGTCCTTCTTTTGATAAGTCTAATATAAACGAAACGCTCAGAGCAGACGGTAAGGGACCAATAGGATATGCAAAGATCCTGACTAGTCACTTCCTCTCGAAAATTAGCATAAAATTAAGCAGGACGAAATAATTTACTGGTTTTATATGTGCCGTTACAACATCTCATGATTTATACTTCAGTTGTGACGTCTTGATCATATCAGCGAAGGTATTGAGGGGAGACCGCGAAATAGAACTGTAGAACATTCATTAAAGCAGCCTTCCACAAATGATTTAAACAACTGGTTTCCACGTTCAAGAGATTAAAGAACATCTATCGAGGCATGCGTCTCTATAAAATATGTGTTAATGACTAAGGATTATCGGCAACGTTCAAACGTTCAACGTTCGTCTCTCTCTTTTAATTGATCGGTCATATTTGAAGGCACATATCCTATCAAATCAGAGACATTCTTCTTGTTTCGCGTCATTTCCGTTGGCTTGTATTCTTTGTGCTCAATTTCTGCATATTTGGCTAATACCGATCTTGATCTCATTTCAGAACATCGACGTAAAGCGAGTTTTCCTTGTCAGTCCTATGATTCCGCTTCAATCTTTGGAATCCTTAATAATAGTTTTCTCTGTAGCCATACCACTCCAGATACCATTTAAGGTTCCAGATTTTTTTTTCTGATTGAAAACTCACCTTACAACAAGATCCTACCGTTTTATGCAGATTCAAAAAAGAGGGACAAACGATACCAGAGGGACAGTCAAGCTCATAGACTGACAACGCCTGGCTAAAAACCAGAGAAGACAAAAAGTCAAACAATAGAACACATGACACAACATACAAAATTAAAGAATAAGCAACACGAACCTCACCAAAAACTAAGGGTGATTTCAGGTGCTCCAGAAAGGGTAATCATATCTTGCTCCACATGTGGCACCCGTCGTGATGTTTATGTTATAGCAAATCCGGTAAATAGTCTAATTCGGTAGGTCACATTCATGAAATGGGAAGGGGATTGAAGTTACGACGTAAGGAACATATCCAATATCATTTGTGAAACGGTTATTCCATAACGGTCAACCAACTCGTGATGGCGTCCAAACATTTTGCGAAGGGATGATTTCAACTTCACCATTTATTTAATTTAAAAACATTCTTTAACATATTCAATATGTAGGCTGGTGTCCACCTAGCATAGTTCGTTCGATTGTAATGAAATAGTATGGCAATATTGCAGCTACCATTTGCAAATGTAAACGCCACAACCCATTCCGTTCAGCCCTTAACAATATCCCAAAATGCGTTGGTTGGTGGTGATAGTTTTTCTTAAAAAACAGAAAAGAATTGTTAACTACCTTCAGTAATTGGGTGCAAATGAACTGTGACAGTCAAAGAACGCCTTTCATACATTTGGTTCAATATTATTTAAACGGTTTTCGTTTCTACACCGAGTGAAGAATGCTTTTAAATTAAACAAAAGAGTCACGAGAGTCTGATATGTCAAAGTTAATCCTCGAACACCACGATTACACTGTTTTTCAACAATAATCTGATCTATCGTACTTGGAGCATAAGTTTTGGAGTCACAAAGAATGTCAAAAGGCCTAGCTGCTGGTGCCAATAACTTGCCAACTGTTACTATAAAACAGAAAAGGCCATGACTTCCTCCAAGTCTTATAAAGTGTAATTGAAAAACGTCTGGCATAGACCATTGTACTTGTTGGGTAATAACATACAATTTATTGTCAAATGTTTGCACATCCGGAGCATAGGGTACAAATGAAATTCCAGATAAAACCCCTTTTTTTGTAAGAAACGGTTCAAAATGAAACAATGTGTTCAGTGCTTTCTGTAGAAAAGGAAATCGAATATAAGTTCCGTCTCGAAAGAAGTCGCAGAAAAACAAATTACATGACAGATATATCTAGGATTTCCATGAAACAAGACACAATCTTCACAAAAACATCAATATAACGAAGATTTCCATTTCGTTCTGTTGGCTTATCGAAAGGTTAACATGTCATAATAGTAAAGCAGCTTACCACACAAATCATGCAAATTGTGTATGAAACTTTGTAAGAACATGTCTTTAGGTGCATGTAATCATATTAGGGGGGTAGCCACGAAAAAAATCCATCCGATTACGACGGTCATCTTGGATTTTCAAAGTGACGTCTTTTCAGGTAAAAAACATCAAATGTATGATCCCTTTTGTTTGTTTTGTATCCAAAATGTTAAAGGATGGAGTACAACATTGTAAATAAAGATAAACAATCACTTCCGGTCAAATATCGGTCGATAACTCACTCCTGGTTTTTAGGAATATCCTGAATATTAGGTTCGATAGCCTATAGGCCGCTAGAGGTCGCAGAGTTATCCGAGTTTTACTGAGTGTGAATTCGCATTGTGATAAGACGTTGGTATTTGTCTATCCAACGTTCATGTATTTAGTTACGAAGTTTTATTTGTAATTCTGCTCGGATATAGATTTGAAGGAATTCTATCCCTACTACTAACGCAATTCTATAATAATATTGTTGTTGAATACATCAAATAACATAATTAGAAAACTAGTCATGAATTTTTAGAAATTTACCTGTGACGCTACTTTTTGTTGCGTTAATCCATTCATGTTGCAGACACACACTTTGTGCGCTACTCATATATTTGATGTGTTACTCGGTTTTAGTTTGTAACCCCCTGACTACTACTGTTGCATATATATTTTACCCAGATAATATTTGCGTTATTGTTCTATTATTTCATTGTTGATTACTTTTGTCTATTTATATAGTTGTTATTTTATTTTTTAAATGGCAAAACAAATTCGTTTATCAGCTTCCTAAGCAGATAGTTGGGAAACTATATGGATAAAATGTTGTTTGTGTCAGGAGGTAACAACAGACCTACTGAAATCGTCAGACGATGGATATACAATGTTGGGGCAAAAATATCCCTCTTTTTCATGAATAAAATGCTCTCACTATCCATCCAGTTATTCAGCAATTAAACCATGGATATGGTATTGAAAGCACAATTAAAAATAATGCCAGGTACCATGATGTGTGCAAGATAAAGTTCAAAAAAACAAAACATGAGAGAGAGCCCATAAATGTCACTTGTCATCGATGCCATCTAAAATAAATTTCGAGTAAAAGTAAGTTTACTTAACCTTTTAGGTGCACTCCTCGTTCTAAAGACCAACAACCAGACCCAGTGGGAATTGTGCATAAATGTTTCATTTGTGATAAAGAGGCGCAATGACAATGAAACTAAGCCAACGACTTGTGCAACAGTTCTTCAGGATAAACAACTGTTGGCAAAGCTGAGTAGTGGTGATGTTATAGCACAAGATATGAAGTATCATCCGTATTGCAGCGGTACACAACAGGGAGAGATCAAAGAAGAGACAAACAGAGATCGAAAGCAGTTGTACACAGAAAGAAAATATAATGAAAGAAACTGCATTAGCTGACCTGGTTACATACATCTTTGAACTCAATGAAACTCTGCCAGTATTTCGATAAGAAGAACTAATAAACCTATAAGAAAAAAGATTGACACAGCTTGTTAATTCTTCTTTACAGGTAAATTCTCCTCGCCTGAAGGACAAGCAAGTTCGAAGAAAGTTCGCCTAGAAGAAAGAACGAAGATTACAGGCATCATGACAATTCTATGTCTATGCAACAAGATTTCATTGACAAAGTGAGAAGTCTTTTTTAAAAGACTTTCATGATGAATGATTATGGAAATCAATCACTTGAAGATTTTGAGGATATCTTCAAGATAGACAGTAAAAATATTGTACAAGCAGGCACAGAGAAACTGTCACAAAATAAACAAACTGGATGCAATCAGTATGCTGACTACAGAATCCGAATGCAGAACACGGCAAGCATTTATGAACTTATTAAGAAAAATAATGTTCTGTTGTTAAGTCTCCAACCAAAGAAAAAGTCATGTAAAACAAAAAGCAAGCTTATTATAACCTCGCCTGAGAAGATAGGAGTCTGTTTCCTGGGCTTTTCATTTCATGTCAAAGCAGACAATGCGACTTGAAACAGTTTTTCAGTCAAAAAATCCCCCCCTTCTTAGTCTCAAAGTGGAAAAATCAATAGTGACGTTAAGTCACAGCTAATGGAAGTTCTATATCTAGAAGCTAAGGGAGATTAACCAAGAGAAGAACATCAGACATACATGATAGTAGTTGATGGTGCGGCTATGGTCAATTCACCGCGTGGAACATACACTTTTGGTGAATACGCAAAAGATGTGATTTTGACATACATTATCCACCTTACTTCAAAAAATTCAAGAACGTTATATATGATATTTATAACAGAAACAAAAAACACAAAAACGTAAAGCGAGGGGTGATGATCAGCTCAGACACTGGTGTAGAAGTTTTTGCGGTGTCTCTTATCAAAACATTTCAAGTAAAAAAAAATTGGGTTGCCTTTGGAAAAAGAAAAGACCTGCGATGGCTTCCGATTCACGGAATTTAATATGTTCTTGGTTCTAAATCAGAAGCTTTGACATTTTTTATGCTTTCAATGGATGTGACACGCTCTCCGGCTTTCATGGAAAAGAGAAAACATCGGCATGACAGACGTGGGAAATATTTAATGATGTAACCGAGGTGTTTGAGCGATTTAGTAAGAAACCTGCATTGGTCAGTGAAGCTGATATGGAGTTGATTCAGGCATTTGTTGTGGTTATATACGACAGAACTACAACAACATTTGACATCAACGAATCCAGACTTGAATTGTGTGCACACAAACAAAGACATTATGACACAATTCCACCACTGATTGAGCTTACGAAACGAGCTGCATATCAAGGTGGTCATGTATAGGGACAGGCAGTCACCCATGAACAACATCTACCTAATCCTGGTGACTAGGGATGGGTTAAGAAAAACGCAGATGGGATTACTCATTTTACACAATAAGCAGCAATCGATGCATCTTTCCAGGAGTTACACAAATGTGGCTGCAAGAAAACTTGTTCTGATAGATGTAAGTGTTACAAACCCGGCCTGTACGACATTGTGTTCCTGTAGCTGTTAAAACGGAATGCATCGAAAAATACGGTAGATTATTACATTGATCAATTCTCCGGCATGTCTTACATAATTACCGATATATCAAACATACATTTTTATCCCATATCATTACCACTATTATTTCACTTGAATGTATGAACTTGTATGACCCTTGCCCGAAGTGGTGATATATTTTTACAATTGCTGTCTGTTTGACATATTTTCATGTCATTTTATTGTATTTCAAACAGGTCTGATGACCTATATCACGTTGAAAACGGTTAGGATAGATTTCAATCTCCACTATTCACCAAAATGATGTCAATTTTTAATTCAAGATGGCCGCCGTGACAAAAATCTAAAACATGTTGGCTACCCCTCTAATATGAACCCTAAAGAACGTATGTGCCAAATCCTATGCTTGTATCACTATTTGCATAATTGTGTCAAATTTCGGTACTAAGCCGCCCAACTATAAGATTGGTTTTTTGGATCATTCAACCTCAGATATCTTTATAGTCACCCTTTAAACTTGATGGAACGTATGCCGGCGTTTGATGATTCGTTTTGATACTGAAATACAACTCTAGCCACCGAGTGAAAGTTATTTTTACCATCGTTTGTCTCAGATTTAAGTAAATATTGTATGCTCCCTCCTGTATAATACGACCACATTCTCTAAATTAGGAATACCATTAGGTATATGGGACATGTATTGTATTCTATCTATTTCCAAATTTGATAAACTAGTACATCAGGGTATCTAAGTACATCAGGGTAAAATTCACAAAAAAACATGAGAGTTTGGATTTTCAATCAAATTTTTAAAGCCAAACTAATCGTGTAATTGTAATGCCAAAGCAAGGTGAAATGGGGTAAACAGATTTTTGTGCACAGCAAGTATGCATTCTGCTATTGTCAGGACCTTCGCAGTTTGTCGGCAGGAAGTTCAGACGCATTACTAAAATCTTTCCATGATCATCAGAATAACGAGGAGATCCATATCATATTCATTCCTCATAAAAGTTATTTTTAGAAATACTAACTTGAAATGGCTTTAAAACTTTACAATGGGAAGTTTATAACATTTTAATTCGGAAAATCATGAAATTATCGATGTAATCTAAATTTACAAATGTTGTAACCACTTTGTTAACATAATACAGATTGTACTTTGGTTAAACTGAGTTAAAATCGACAAAAGTATCAACAATTAAGGTATTCTAGTTTTACAATATGAATAAACTCTATATGAAATGTAAAATTATATGTCAAAAGACACAAAAAAAGAAACAAAATTTGAACTTTTCCCATGTTGAAATTTGAAAAAAAAATGCAAAAAAAAAAGGGCCTTTTTCTTTCCATTTTATAAAAAAAACTGCCTGGCTTTACAAAGAAATCGTTTTAGCCTGAAGTTATGCCGGTCAATTAAAGTCGTTAACTAAGCACCTTTTTTCTTGATTTGTCATCCCACTGATTTAATAACTAAATACATCTTAATAAGATTTATAAAAGAGATGATAGGGTTGGTTTTCAAATTAGATATAAGAATCTTGAAAAATATGTGTATGCAACATGTTCAACAAGCAAAATGGAAAATAATAAAAAATCCTAACTTCCACAATCATGCTAAACAGAAAGTCACTTATCGAATGACAAAATCAAAAGCTCAAACAGATCAAACGAATAAACAGACTTGTTATTTCTGACTTGGTGCAGTCATTTCCTAATGTAGAAAAATGGTGGTTGAACCATGTTTATAGCTAGATATCTTTTTCTCTTGTAGGGCAGTCGAACAGATATATCAATAGCCAATAATTAATGCAGTATATGCTCCCATTCGTTATGCTGAAGAGCAATATGCTGATAATCGTTTTCTCCAAAGATATAAATTCCTGTGATATCGTCTTAAAGCTTGAATAAAGATGAAGTTAATAAAATGTTCATGTTAGACCCTTAAGGTAGATAGGGTGTCTTCCTCCATCCTGGATTTTGAAATATCAGAAAACAGTCGGTCTAGATCTTTAATAAAATGTGCAAATTTTGAGAGGAGTAGGTAATTCATGCGTTAGAATTTTCATTTCAATATAGAAAATGACATGTTTTATCATATTTTATGGTTGTATTTTACATAAAACAGAATGCATTTGTTTTATTGAATTTTTTCCAACTTTGCCACATAAGGGGAGGCAACTCCAATTTGAGGGCAGATAATTCAGATACAGTCACTTTTACAATAGAATGTGTGAGGAATTTACCTAATTTATTATGTAGCAAGAAAACGGGTCCTGTGACCCCATTGTTTCTTTTTCTTATCATAAAGCATAATATAAGAGATATTTTCTCATATTTTATCTCAAAATTCTATGTTGTAGTTTTCATTTTATGGCCGAAAATTGGGTTTTCCATGCATAATCTATACAAAATCGGTCAATTTTGCAGAACCTGTAGCGTGAAAATAAGCCCCGTGACCCATTCTTTTTATTATTTAAAAAAAAAGCATGATATAAACTACATTTTGGCAAACTATTGAAAAATTCTATGGATTGTTATTTAGACACCCCATCTACCTTAATTAACTGTTGTGTTTCTGTATGTACAAAAACTGTTGCTTTGGTCAATTTTTCTTCAATTGCTTTGACTGAGACTGAGACTATCGACTTGTCGAATGTTCTAAATTTCTGCCCATGCTTGGCAAAATTGGTACTTTACATTTAGAAGATAACCATTATAGATTAGCAAGATCTCTCAGAATAAAGATAAAAGAAGTAAGAACAACAGAAAAAAATAACACACTCGAGGGAACCTAAGCGATCTCGAATCAGATGAAGAAGAAGATGTCGACATTTGAAGTATAAAAAAGAATGAATTCCTAAACTTGTTCAATAAGACACTTTAGAATATATTGTTGACTAAATCATATTCGAAGTAACCCATCTATCTATCGTTTCTTTCTAATTATTCAACAACTTATCATCTGATGGAAATAAAGCCGTGTGTTTGCTTAAAAAGCAGGGACGACAAACAAAACAAATGCTATTGTTAGCATTGGCAAGTGTGGTTCTATTCATGCAGCAGAACTTCAAATGTCTGATGAGAAACTATATATTATCATATACTAAGCATTGATATGATAGTTTTTGCATATATGTAATGAGCGGAGTACACAAGCCTTAATTTCCCACCCGGGCTGCTAACCAGTATCAGGTGCATCTCGGGCACATACCCATAACAGTGCCTCTCGTGCAAGTTACTTCCGGTATTACCGGTATCGGTTGTTTGTTTTTCAATTTTGACGTCAGATATTTTTTTATGATGACGTCAAACTTTACGGGAACTTTTGTGGGGATAGTTTAGTACTTGCATTTGCTAACAAATGCCATTGACAATTATGAATAATTTTATAGTACAAGAATCATGGAGTAATAATGATCACAAAACTCTTTCAAATTTTCAATGTTTCAAATGCCTCTATAGGAAATAGTTACATCAATGAATATAGAGGTAGTGATGTTATTGTTGGGCAATTATAGTGTATTTTTTGGAGCTATTATTTAACTTTTTTATAAAGTTTTTGACTGTTATAGTATAGTTATTTTATTTGTTAATTTGTCATACATAAAACAATTGTCGGAAGTATATATTAAAGAGATTATTACATGGCCTTTTCCATATCGGCCCGGGTATCATCCTTCGACCCATATCAGCACCTCGACTACGTCTTGGGCTGATATGGGGGTTTCGGGATAATACCCGGGCCGATATGAAAAAGGCCATGTATTAATCTCTAAAGATTCACTGCCACGTAGTGTTGTATCTTTAATGATATTTTCTAACATTGTGTTAGCTGCTAAAGTTCGAATAGCCAATAATCCAGGATCAATCTTCCATTTTTGCTTAACCTTCCTTTATTAGGTAAAATATATGGCAGTTTTTAGAACATAGTTCGTTTCAATGTATATGTTTGCGATTGCAGTTGATGTGTTTCTCTCAGTTTTAGATTGTAACCGGATTTGTTTTCTATCAAACGATTTAAGACTTTGAATTTTATTCTTGCATAATTGTAGTTTGTACTTTACTCTATAGGGGACTGGGACCTGACCCCGTTGTCTATCGACTCCTTCTTATCATAATTGATATTTGAAGGCGATTTCTACCAATTTTGTTCCTAGTTGCCTTATGCCTTATATCTCATAAGTTATTAAAGATAGACAGAAACTTAAATAAGCACACATGATCAGTAAGACATGATCTACATTTTTACATTAAGGTAATATGGAGATAATTGTACCTGAACTCCTTCTTGGAGGTATTTAATCTCGATGTTTTGGGGCATTTTGCCTTGTATGTATAAAATACTGATAAAAACATATAATTATATTCTTTAAATCTAAACAAATATCAGCAAGTTTAAATTTCTAACGAGTCAGATTGCTGATATAGTTAGTTAAAATACTGATAGAGGTGATAACTCTGAAATGAAGATTCTTTTTACCTTTTTTTTTGTTTTGAGCAAAAGCTGGAAGAAAGAGTGATACTCAATAGAATAAATGATAAGCAATACAAGATCAACAAAACAGAGTGTTTTGTCAATAATTCAATTCTGCTTAACAATGTTCAAGTGTTCCTTCTTGAATGTACACATATACTTATGTGACCGATACAGGCTCATTAGAACCTTAGTATTTAAAGTACTTGAAACTTAAAAATTGTATTAGAACATAAAGATAAGGTGATGTGGTATTATTTGCCTATGTGATAACTGTCAACAATTAAAAACAATTGTATGCCGTCAACAACGAGAAACCCCAACCCAAAAAGTCGGCTCTAAAGACATGAAAATATGTAAAAAAATCAATTAAGAAATTTAACGTTTTGAATTAAAACATAACAAGTATGACGGACATATACCAATGGCAACTACTGAACTGCAGGCTCCTGACTTGAAACAGTCAAATACATAATTTGTCAGAGCTTAACAACCCTCCATTACAGTGTTACAGCACAATATAAGAAGAACTATGAAACTCAGTTAAAAAGATTTTACGCTCATTTAAGAAATACAAAGCAGAAAAAAATCATTATTTACAGAAATACAACCTTAAAAAAGGAACGAATCACTCGATAAAGAGAAAGGGAAGACCATTATAAACTTTAGCGCTATCTGTAATCAATTAAAGAGCCTAACTGATCCATTTTGCTAAATACTTCTAAACAACATATAGGGATACTTTAAATCTGTCAACGCATATGGTTGTGAATTAGTTGTGAACGGATTCCATACATACTTGTTATAACAATATTGCATATGCTTTTAAAGAATTTCTGCTAGTCTCTTAATAAATAAAATAAAAAACATTAAATGTATGTAATTTTTTTTCCTGAAATGTACATCAAACTTATGCAATATAAATCTATATATTCCTTCTTGGAGTCAACGAAATTTGAACAAATATGTTATTTTAACAGACAACTTAAAAACGTAGTCATTATATCATCACGTTAGTGTTTTTCTTAAACTCCTCTGTACACATTTTGGTATATTCATAAGTTACGTTTAAGGTAACACAATACAAAGTTTTTTTTTATCCCCAATCAGATATCTTTAAACTGATGTAATTCCACTCATCTTTCTTTAAATTTTATAAATGAGGTACCAAAAGAAAGAAGAAGGATTAATCTTTCAAATTGTGATAATTTCATTATGACATAATTATTTCATAATTAATTGTTATGTAATTAGTTGCCATTTTGTGATGTCCATACTTGAATGAATTTAGCTTCTTTGTTATTCATAGCATCCCAAAATATTTTATAGATTATTGCACAGCACAGTTTGACCTCCAAAACGGTATCTCAGATTTTTTCCTATTGTATTTTATTCCTTCATAAATCTTCAATGAAGTTTGCAACATGAATCATAAGAGACCACTAATTTCAATTGGGTATACAATTTGTTCTATTGATGTTTTAGGAAATCTTTGTATTGTGCTACCTTAAGTAAACACATCTCATCATAATTAATTATCGATGTTTCTTTATTTGCTGCCGAATAAAGAAATTATTCTAAAATTTTATACATACATATTTTCAAGCGCTGTTAGATTTTCAAATGCTCGTGTTTGTATTGTTGTAATTCGATTGCCTTGTAACGATCTGAAAAAAAGACTAGTTATGATACAATGTGATATGATTTATCGTAAAGGTGTATCCCTATATCTTGTGGAAATTAGTGTGGTATAAAACTGCTAATGTTTGACACTTTCCCTTGACATATATCTTAAAGATATGGCCATGTTATCAATTGTTTGTTATTATATTTTAATCTGTAATCTTTAATTGGTATTATTATTCATTACAACATCAAACCGAAGCGATTTTTCGTATGGCATTTCTTATAATATTCATTAGGAAATCTCAAATTGAAAACATTTGAATCTGAGATTGTATAGAAATACCAAGATACTTCAAAGCTATTTGAAAACTTGCCCATACAGGGTTAGGAATAGCCAGGTACAGACGAACATGCAATTTTACCTGAAAGAGGTTAATTGTTTCTTTTTTCACCAGCTGTCATTTAAAGTTAAATCCAGCTTTATTACACAATATGATGTTTCTGTTTAATTATTATTGTTGCACATACAACATGTACAATGTACTGTTTTTCATTGAAAACAAGTTACTTTGGTAGAAAATACTATGACAAATACATATCATTATGATAATGCTGTAACATCGGCCTTTTCATTAACAGTGTTTTCTGTCATAAATTAAGGCTTTCAAATCTGTCGCTGTAATAGACTTTCCAATTTATTTCAATTATTTTCTTTGTGTTACAAATTTCAAGAAGTTTGAATTTGAAAATTTATTGTTTTCACTAATGTAATTGATAGAAAAGTTTCCCCTAACTTTAGTTCAGATTCATTTCTCTGCTTTATCTTTGTTGTTCTTATGCTCTTTGGTGTTGTTTTTTTCAGTTTGTATGTTATTCTGAATATTTTAGTTATTATTCCGGAATTTTCCCGTTTTCTTTTTTTCTTTTTAGATATTTCACCTATTTGATTAAAAAAATTAATAGAAACAATTTATCCATTTCTGTTTTATGGAAATACTATGGTTTCATCCTTTCTACTACATAGCTTTATAATTCCTTTTTTGCAAATCTCTATGACGATAAATCATCATGACCATAAAATAAGGTTTCTTGCTAGAAGCACACGTGACCTGCGTCATCATACAGAGATTTACAGTACTCAATTCAATCAATGACAAGCAAAATATATCTACAAGTAGTTGTCTCCCGTTGTTAGTGAGCCCAGACTGTTGATACCGCAATAAGAAAAAACTTGATTTCATATATATCTTTATTTCATTGTGTCTGTTGTCATGTCAGTTAAAAGGAAATTTATTCTAACAGTTAAATTAAAAAGATCTACAGGTTATTTGGTCAAGTATGGTTAAGACAGGTCGAGTAATAGTTTAGCCTATTTTCAATGTCAAAGATAAGGGTCAAATACAAATCAGTACAGTCCAGTACGGTTAAGACTGGGGTCGAGTAATATCAAGTTAAATTCAGACTGGTCAAGTAAAAATTAGTACAGTCGAGTAAAGATATAGGCCGTTTCAGACTTTTACTGGTTTGTAGTGTTAGGTAAAGCAGGACGGAAAAAAAATTAAAACAGAGAAAACTCTGCACCTTACAAAAGAGGGACGAAAAAATAAACTGACATCGCCATGACTAAAACCGAAAAAGACAAACAGACAAACAATAATACCCATAACACAAAATAGAAAACTGAAGAATAAAAAACACGTACCCCACCAAAAACTAGGGGTGATCTCAGGTGCACCGGAAGGGTAAGTACAATTACCTTGATCTTATCAATTGACAATAAGAATACTCAATGCTAAAATGTACGTTCAGTGACGTAATAGCGATGTCGCAGGTGTTTTAAACATTCTAGTTGTATATATTATTCTAAATCCACGTAAGATAAACCATTGTTCTAAAACAATGCTGTTTGGCCACCACAGGCAACGTCAGGATATTTCTAATTGTATCTGTTATTCTTTAACTACGTAATGTAAACGATTGTTGTCAAAGAATACTTGAAACCCGCCCCAGGCAACATCGGAGTTGTGTTATAGTTGTTTCTATCATATTGATTCCACGGAAGATAAACATTTGTTCTTAAACAATGATGTTAGTCCGCTTTAAAAGGCAACGTCGGGGGTAAGTTCCAGTTTTATCGGGGTATGTTCTAGTAGTATCTATTATACCTTATCAATATAAGATAAAGTGTTGTTCTAAAACAATACTGTTAGCCTGCTTCTTTGTAATGTTTCATGTACAAAAAATGCTGTAAATACACTGGTTTCGATATTCAATTCTGAAACCGTGATTTCGATTTAATCAAGATTTCATGGAATGCATTTGCCGCTAGAGAAAGAACGTTAATCATTGTTTTCAACTTTCCAGTCACTATTGCGATCGAAATCGACGGCAGTCGATTCAATTCGTTCACGTTAATCAGTCATTTCAAGAGAAACAAGACGAAGTGTTATATTGTAAATTTGAGCGTTGATCAGATAACATTTAGATCACAACTTCCACTAGAATAAAATGAAGCTATTCTTTTAAGTTCGTTACACATAATGTTGTTTATGTTGATGTCTTTTTCATCCATCAATGTATAACAAATTTGCAATAACACTGTTCAGAATTTTTAAATTTATGAGAATGTTCGAATAACTGTTCCGGTTCTAGTGACACTAATGAATCTAATGAAGACCAAACGTGTATGTAATTTCTGATTTATGTACTTGATATGAGTTTTGATGTATTATAGTTTTTGTTCATTCATAATAATAAGCATACTCTGCCTATGAATGATAAGAAGTTTTGAATATGCTCCTTATTGAAAGGTTAACTTGATACATACAACTTATAAAGCGCTGGTAAGTCTTTAAATGTTCCTTGTTGTATTGTCGTTATTTGACTGTGTTCCAAATCTCTGAAAAGATATTTTTTTTCTATTTTATAGGATTGATTGTAATCTTCTTGTAATTCTGAAACTGTTGCTGAAATGAACTCACCAATAACATTTTTTTCTTCAAATTTCGATCGGAACAGGATGTGGAAATTTGAAGAAAAAAAATGCGAGCAGTTCAGTCTGTACAAACTTTTCATGATTACCCATACAGATAGCTATATCGCACTATTAAGACTTGATCAGATAGAATTGATAATAAATCTCCCTCTTCAATGAAGATTGGCAAACCTTTGATTATTTTTTTTTGCATTTGATTTCTTATGTTTATTTTATGTATACTAATTTATATTACATATGCAATTCAAACTGATTTCGATAATGAAAAGAAATGCGTAATAAAACGTTCTAAGATAATTACAATTACTCTTTAGTACGGATAAAGAACTGTCCAGTGTTATTATTCCAATAACACTGATGAATTTGATGAAGATGCAAAGCGCATGTACATTCAGAATTATATGCGTGATATCTGTAATACATTTTTGTGAATGTTGTGTTTGTTCATTCATAATAATAAGCATCATCTGCCTTTGAATAATTAGTATTTGATACATACATTTCATAGAGCGCTGGTAAGTCTTTAAACATGCTTTGGGTTGTCGTTAATCGATTACTGCTCAATATTCTAAAAAGGAAGAATGTAATATTTCTATTTTAATAGGATTTATTGTAATGTTCCAGTATTCACAAAGCTTGATACTACTTAGACATCATAAAAGACAGCAGTTTCTTAGCAGAACGATGTTGAACCAGAGTTATGTCAAGAACGTTTTGTCCTTTTTCATTGGACGATACCGAGACCTTACTGAAAAATATTCCGTATCGACTTCTCAAATGATACATAATGGTCTTGAAGTATAGATTCTTGGTACTGCTGTGTTTTATCATATGATTGAAAATGTTCTTTATATATGTCTTTGAATGTGTAGACTTTTAACATTTTTACTGTTTTGTTAATTTTTTGCAATGTCTCTTTATTCATAAATCCCCTTTTTGTGTTTTTATTTTATTGATTATTCATTTGCATTTTTGTCTTTCATTTTTATTACCTTGTAAATAGATCTATTATTATAATGTCTGTTTTGATAGGGACTAAGATTAAAAACCAGTTTTGTCAGCTGTACCCATTAATATAATAGAAATATTTGCTACTGACATAAAAGTGGGAGGAACGTATAGCTTTTAAACAAAATTGAATAATTATGCTCTTTTCTACATAAGGAAATACCTGTATCAAGTCAGGAATATGCCAGTTGTTTTTTCTTTCCTTTGGTGTGTTTGAGCTTTTCATTTCGGTATTTGATCATGAAATTTTCATTTTGAATTTTCTTTGAAGTTCGAATTTTCATTCTTATACTTTTTCCAGCTCAAATTAACATTGCATTTGGTATTTGAATAATCTGGGTATATTGAAGGACATCGAACGAACTTTTCATTTATTGTACTTTTAAAAGAAAATGTACATTTGTTAACATGTACAAAAATATGATGAATATTCAGAAAGAGAATACAATCGGACAATCCATCAACAGCACCACATTGATTGTAAGAGTTTGAAAGTCTGTAAATTGGGCCGAATGCATAGCCAGAAATTAGTAACGCTTTTGCTAATTAATATTCATAATATGTAAATGAGAATTGTACCACGTGACAATAGTTTGAACTGGACTGGCTTGATATCAATAAAATCTTTAAAACACGGATATTATAAATTGCCCGTCACAGAGTCCTTGATTATAATCACTCTGGTATTTCCGTAAAGTTGTCAGGCGGTCAAAATCAAAACAATGAACGCGAATTTAGTCAAATGTTCGTGTTTTCGTGAGTTAATTCTACTTGAAATAGGGCCATTTTCACTTTACGTGGGAACCTAGAGTTTAACGACCACACATACAAGGTTTGGACTTGCTTATTCTTTGGACATTCAAGTTTAAAATTTCACCCCGGCAACCTGTTTTTCTAATGACCTTGTTAGCCAATTTTCGACACGAAGTTTGCATATTTGACGTTTCAGCCATTTTAGCCTGTATTTTATACTGCAATGTTAAAAGCCTTTCGCTTCGATTTTTAAAATAGCTCAGGAACCTTGATGTTTGCAACAACAGTCATTATGTTTCGTTTCAATGGTGTATATTGGTGTGTATATTTATTTTCTGCCCCGGCAACCAGTCTATCACTTAAATAAAAGTTAAAAGAGATATTTTTTTCAAAATTCCCTATCATTTCAATATAATTTCCGTGACCCGTATCCGATTTCTTTAGTATTATATGCAAATAAGCAAAGTGGCGTTGATTTCTGGATATGGACTATACGCGGGTAGGTTAATGCTGTATTTTCAAAAAAATTAAAAATTGATACTGAAATTTCACTTTTTAATAAAAAGACTTTTTGACTCATTTATAGTGTAATTTATTATATCTTTTAGTTTTGCTAGTATGTTGACAATATGAATTTTCGTTTTTTAAAATAACATTCTCAAATTATCACGTGGTTATCACGTGACACTCAAAAGTTTATAAACGTGAAAACGGTAAAGTCAAAAGTGCTACATGTAGCGTGTAGACAGTCTTGTTTTTCTAAGTATTGTTATCTGTGGATAGCTTATGTACCAAAGTAATAGAAAAATGCTACTCGCCTCCTTTGAATAAAAAGATAATTCAATAAACTGAGATTTTCGACTTAATTGCGCGAAAAATACTATGACCTTCAGATATTACAACGTCTGATACTGAAACGGTATACACAACATGAACCGGGTAGCAGTTTTCGTAAAATATTAATATGCAGCTTTCTGTACGTTAGCTTGACTCGAAAATTCATCATTTTTACACGCTAGCACTTTTGAGTCAAATTTAACGTGTTTCACAAGTTTTCGGGTCAGACATTGTCTACAAACGCACAAGTGACTTTCAAAGGGAAGTAATTCTGTAAACAGAAATAAAATTTCATTCATCGGGAAATTGTTGCTGATCTTTATTTAAATGTGTATTTTGTTGCATTTTCTCCATAATCAATTGATTTAATAAAAGAAACAATATATTTAAATATATATTTTACTCCGAGAATAGATCAGAATGACATCTGCTTGGGGTATGAAGCCCTTTTTCTTTCTGTTTGGTATTTTTTTGCCAAAAAAATATGCATTGAATTTTTCTACGGACACTGTAGCTTTATTTACCAATAAATCATGACCTCCGTGTATTCGCACAACAGTGCGGAAAGTGTTGTTAAACATCATTCAATCAATCAGATAATTCTTTGAATAGGACAGTGTTTTCTATTTTGTCAGATGAGGTGCCTCTTATGTTTGGGTTTTGCCTCTTGTAACAGTGTAAACTGTTAGAGTGTACACTAAAATCTTGAATCTTGTTCATTCTTTATAAATCATACAGAGCCATACACTGTACATCATTCGGTCGTTGGTCACAGTGGCAATCACCCCATATATAATGACAGCTATGGATATATATTCAATATCCTGCTTATTTTTTCTCTCAATAAATTCAATTAGGGAGCTACCATTTGATTTTTATGGGGGGGGGGGGGGGGGGGCTAGGATGAAATTTGAAAAAAAAGGCAGGACAGGAGTTTTGAGTAAAAAAAAAAGGCAGGATGAGACAATTGCCCCCCAAAAAAAGGCAGGACGACAATTTAGGTAAAAAAAAAGTCAGGATAAACTAAAAAAAAAAAGCAGGACCAAACAGAGTGAAAAATAAAAAGGCAGGACAGAGATTACAGCTAAAAAAAAAATGCAGGACAAAATTTTTCATCCTAGCCCCCCATAAAAATCAAATGGTAGCTCCCTTACCACATACTGATAGGACACATATTTTAATAAAAATAGATGCTGATTTCATAAAAAAACACTTAATATGATGGTCAGTAAGTATGGGACTATTAAATCAATTTATATCAAATATGATAGTCCAAGAGCAAATGAAATGATTTAATTATATTTCAAATCCTGCAACATTTTTTTCACACATAACCTTACACCATGTACACATTCAATGAACATTCAAATTCAAGCACACTCAAAACTCCAGAATATGTATTTATTCGATTTATGTATATGTACCATTATCTGTAACTTTTTTTTTAGTTTATGAGAATGAAATATTCTAAAACTGCAGAATATTTTCTTTTACAGCTAATTTCCTAAAGCTTGTAGAGTAAAACTTTGGTTGGCTTGCTTGTTTTGTTTGTATAAACATTTACCCAAGCTTAAATGCACTTAAGATTCTCATCTTCAAACAATAAATATAGGTAATCTTAAACCTGTAAATATTATACTTAAATTCAATTGGATGTTATCTAAATCATTATTGTACAATATACAAACAAAGCAAGCAAGGCAACCCAAGTCTTGCTCTACATGCATTAGGAAATTTGCTGTAATATGTGCCTTCTTTTTAATGTACAGGAAACAGGTATATATAGGGTGTAAAGTTTAAAAAAATATATACAATAACAATTTTGCAGGGTAAAGAAAAGATGCTATTTGAATAAAAAAAAAATAGAGAAAAATTCTCTAAACAACTAATTGACCTCCCCTCTTCCCACACACCACCACCAGTTCAGACTCCCATTTATGTATCTGTGGCTCAAATATTTATAAACTAGAAAAATCATGAATTGGGACAACTGTTTTGATTTTCTATATTTTGTTTATATTAATATAATATATTATCTTTTATAATTGCAATGCTAAAGATTAAATCATCAATGAGGTGTATATTTTTAATGAGAAACATCATAAAACTAACAGACATCAGTTTAAACATGTTGAACTGTCTGAATAAGAAAAGTCATAATATTTATCATCTTTTTAAGCTTCATCATGTTCATGTAATTAGATAATTAAATTAATATTGATAATTGCTCTTTAATAAGCATTACTTGGTACTTTCTGAAAAGGGGGAGTGAATGTTTGTGTAAGGTAATATATGATCAGTGTCTGAAAGAAAACACTACTGGGCAATCTCAAAGTTGTTTCATTTAACCAAGTAATTTAAAATACACATTCACTGATTGATTGATTTCAAATTGTGTGTTACATGCAGCAAAACTGACTTATTTTCCTTCATGTGGTATGATTTTCAATGTGTCACAACTGACCATCATAACCAAATTACATAGAAATTTTTGTTTTTCTTATAAAACATGTTTCATAATCATTGACATTAGGGAATGGGTGATCTTATTGATGAATCTATTTGCTAATTTGTATGTGAAAACATTTCATCATTCTAGACACTATTGCTTTTGTTTCACATTTATATTAATAGACAATATCAATAATTTTGATATAATATTCCATGGAGCACAGATAAATATACTTTCTCAGACTGATGAAATCACAATTTGTACACAGTGACACATTTATGAAGTAAAAGTTCTGTGAAACATCCTCTTTTCAGTGATCAAAATTAGGACACAATATCACATATCATATGTAATCCACTTTCAAATTTTTCCTTTGTTTGATCATGAAATAACACATGTTCCAGAATCATTGCAGTTAGTTATTCATTCATTTCAATATATTTCCTTTTCTTGAACCTGCTTTTTCACACTGTAAATTTTTTTTCCACTTTCTTTTAATACAATTAGCTTCTAATTTGTATTCCTTTTAGCACAGTTAAAACAGTCTTGATTCCATTCATTTTGTCACACATATATATGTATAAGTAAAGAGTTGTCTTTTCAGGAAAATTAATTTTCTCTGTATATCTCATGTACAGGACTCTGATATGAAAATAAAATCCTTGTTTGGGTTTCATTTGTTGATTTTCATTAGAATGAAAACTGCAGTCCTTGTGTCTTATTCATTTTATCAAATGTGCTATTGTATTTGAAGTAGCCATTATGTTTCTCATTCTTCTTAAAATCCTTCAAAAAAAATAATATTATTATACATGTATACAATATAATTGATTTATAAGCCCCATTGCTATATATATGCATACTATCTATTACTTCAATCATTGTACTTGATTTATATGCTCTTTATGTGCCCTGTTATTAATATTTTGAACATAACAATTATTTTATTCTTATTCGTAAACAAAAAGATAATTCAATATAATCAAATTTGATTAAGCTTAATAGCCTATAAGCAGTGGTTGGTAAAACCAATAGTAAACTTACATGTTTGTAATACAATAATTGCCATGTTTGTTTACTTTCTTAGCAAAAAGATTAATCTAAACTAATAAGCAATTAATCTTTAAATAGCTTTCATATCACTTCATGTGACTATAGTATAAAATAAGTGGCAGTAACAATAATATAATATTTAAAATGGAGAATGGAAATGGGGAATGTTGAATGCTTACATGATAATGCAGACTTTCTACATGTCAAGTCACTTGTAAGCAGTAGAAAACCCCAGTGAATAAACATTCTGCAAAAGACAAATATAAAATTGCATAATCAAAACGTTAAAAGCAATAAAAACACCAAAAGTTTTAAAAACATGTAGGAAGTAGGCAATGAAGGAGATAGTGTTTAAAAAACTGTTAGGTATTTAATCTGTATGATATTGAAATATTTACATCAATGTAGATTGACAACTTTTAAAGTAGATTTAATAATCACTTATTTGGATTATAACATTTTAATAGTTATCAAGCAACACCTACAGGTAATCAATAGTCTTTATGTAAATTGAATGAAAGTGGTGATTAATTTAAAATTTTCATGTCTATTACTAAAAATTAAATTGGATAATATATTAACTGAGATGAGCAAATTCTCTCATTTTGTAAAATCGCAGTAGCCTGTTAACTGAAATATGACTTAATAGTACATTTTATTTGTTTTTACATGCCTTTATAAATTCTTTTTCTTTGTGTGACTGGTATTTTCTCATAAACTAAGAAAATGACAATGGATATAAAACCATTTGTTGAACAAATCCAAGTTTCCTAAACTTCATGCTCAAATCACAATGAAAAAAAAATTCTGAATTGAAACAATGTCATTCTCTGTTTAACATGTAAAAACAGAGAATTTCTCGTTGCATTGAAGACCTGTTGGTGACCTTCTGCTGTTGTCTGCTCTATAGTTTGGTTGTTGTCTCTTTGGCACATTCCCCATTTCCATTCTCAATTTTACAAATACTGTTCATTAGTGTGGGTTGTGTATAAAAGTATAAAAAATGACTTAAGCCTAAGGAGAGGTAGACTGGGTGGATATAATATTTTAGGGGTTGCACCCCTTTCTACCCAAGTTATGGAGCTATGTATACATAAATGAATAGTTTTGATTTATTGCATACAATAAACCAGTGGGGAATTAAGGGGGGTATTATTATGTAACAGTTAGCTTGGAAAAAATCAAGTCTAATATAACTAATATTATAACAATCTTTCTCCGAGCATTGTTTCCATTTAGCTTACTTTATTGATTCATTGATTGATTCATGTGATCAACGGTTTTTGTCGTCGTTAATCGAAATAAATGACGAATTATGAATGTTTTGATTCACTTTAACAAATTCAATAAGAAGAAATGGGTACCGGTGATAAAGAGTTACAATTTACAACGTATAAATTACCTCAAAATGTATGCAAAATCCACCTTTCCATTGTGATTTCCATTTGCCGACTTCTGTGACAAGGTGCTCAACAGCTGATGATAATGAGTGTGACGTGACAAGCTAAACATTGATGTTGATGAATCTTAGTTTTTGGCGATTTTCTTCCCTAAAACTGTAAGTGTTCAAGGGAACAATGGTCATGGATGAAGATATTGTTTACGTCGCAATGCTGTTGTCGAAAAACAACAAGTTGATAAGTCTTTGACTTCAGTGTAGCCAAAAAATCACCACTCCATAACAGCCGGACAGCAAATCTCATAATAGCGTCGATTTTATTATTCTGGTCACGTGATTTTCAGTTCAAAAAATGGCATTTTTTAGCAACGGCAATGACGCCACGAAATCGACGGCGTAAAGCTATTTGTGTATTTAGCATGCTTAACCAAATACATCATTAAATACGGCAGGTTTCAAACTTTAACTACGTTATTCATTTAAGAACGAAAAAATAGAATTTCCTTGATTATTTGATTGGGAAAGATGAAAAAAACGTGCTGCGGCCGTGACACTTCTCGGTTAATAAATGTAAATTGAAATGACACACGGAATGGTAACGTATTTTCCTTTATAGGGATGATACCTCCTGGTATTATGAACATGAAATGCCTATTGATACAAAAACTCGCCAGGTAAAACGGCATTGTGTCAATTCAACAGGCCCAAAACTAGCGACCGGCCAAAGGGAGATAACTCGAATGAAAAGTCGTTGAAGGGACGGCTGATCAGAAACGAGAGAAAATAACCATTTCGCTCAATTTTAGTAAGTGAAAGTGTTCATTCTGGGGTAAAATATCCAATAATTTATCAGTGTGCGAAAGAAAATGTGTAAATATGAAAAATACCTTGGATATTTCAATTAATCATTGGAATGAGGGCACCTGTCAGGTATCAAGACCCAAACAGTGAGAGAAAGTATAATATAATGTATGTCTGCTTTGGTAAATCACTATTTAATGACATATTGCATAAAAATATCTGATAATCATCTAGAAATCGGGGAAATTGCAAATATTATTACATATTCAGTTTAAAAAATATATTACTACAGCTTCAGAAAAAATATAAAAAAAAGTTTTCTATATGGTTAGTTTTTTACATAAATTAAGTTAGGGGTTTTGAACCAGTAAATTGTTAAAAAAAAATACTTGCCTAAAGCTTTGGTGTTAAAATTCCATCATTAAAGGGGGGAATGTTGCAGAATATTCCCTGATTGCATGTGTATACCTCTATTTTGTCATATATATATACTTTGATGGAAATAATTATTTCATGGCATACTTTTTAGAAGAATCATAAATTATTATTCTTGAATACACATAAATTCTTCATTTTGATTCAGCATTCAGTGATGCAGAAACATATTGTTTCTTAGAAGATCTACATAAAAATATATTTTATAAAGATTATGGGTATAAAATGTACAATTTTGCTGTTATATATTCTATTCTAGAATAATGTTTTTAGAGAATTTCTGTTAAGTTAAGACCCAATGTCAGTTATATCTGTGAACTTATTAAATGCTTATTTCCATTTTAAATATGTTTATCTATGCAAGTAATTATTTTAATATGTGAGGCCTATTAATGATGAACACTGAAATGTAACAACTTCTAGTCACTGGTGATAGGATATTATATATACCCTTGACAATTTTGATTAAAAATTGAATTAATCTAACTACTCTATAAGAAGGCTTTACCAAAAATGTAATTTCTATGTGCTTGTAAGTAGCAATATTACAAAGTAATAAAACATTAAAAAAAATAATAAATAATAAAAACAAAATCAGGGCTTTATTTCATTTTGTATTGAGAGACTGATTAAAAAAGTAAAATCTATTCCTGAAAAAATAGATGTCATAACAATATTGCATTTTATATTGAACTTTGTTCTCTGCAGTGGTTTTTCATTCTAACTATATATTTAGATTTGGCCTGATAGTGACACTGTCATGTGTTTTGTTGTGTGCTGTCTCATTTTAGAAAAGGGGTTATATTGTAAAATATAAATTCTGAAATGTAGTAGTTTAAACTTTCTGTTTTTTTTTAATTATTTGGCTTAGGAGATATTACATAAATCTAAGCATAGAATATGGATACCCATACAGTCCTCTTGAGTCATGTCTGTTTAACATTTAAGATAAAGTAAATTTTATATTTTTCTAGAATAAAGTAAAACTGAAAATAGCTTTCTCTCTAATTATATGTAATTCAGTGGGATAGTAATGCATGTACTCAAATTGAAAAAAAAACAATCACAACATTCAACAGCTTGAGCCATGGAGTGTGGAAAATAATTATATAATGAATATAACCTTTTTATATAATTCATATAATATATAGTATAATTTATATTGACATAATGTTCTCAAATAATATATACCATATGAGACATATGATATATAACCATTTCTGGTAACATATATATATAGACTGAAATATGTGTAATAATGAAGAATTAAAAAAAAAAATACCATGTTGACCTGATATACAAATCCTCAATCATCAAATGCAGGTGCATGCAGCTTAACAATTGTAAAAAAAGAATGAACTAGACTAAGTATTCATTAATAGAGATTACTTTACTAATAGGTAAACTGGATGCAGATTGAACAATCATCTATGGAACAATTATTGAATGACTTCTAGAACCTGGAAGATGAATAGGGAACAAGCACAAGCAATATTATATTATGAAGTGATATCATCTTCATTCATTTGAAATTACATCTGAAAGCTACAAAATAAGGATCTGACTCTCTTCAAACTGTTTTCCTCTGTTATTTATCTATGATATATCTGATCTCAGAATGTTTACACTGGACATGTCATTCTTTCACTGATTCAGGACAAAACCTGACAAGTGTCACAATAATTTACACCTGGACTTCCCAAAAAATAATGCACTGATAAAAGGATGTTATTGGGAGGTTTGTGTACATTTTATTACATGTTTAATGCGCTGAATTCATAAAATTTGTGTGATTTATATGAAAGTAAAAAAAAAATTGTTCATTTTTAGTATTTTTGTGTACTGGGGCATGAAAAAGGGAAATAAATTACACAAAAAATAACTGATTTTGTTCATTTCAAATGACATGTTGACTGTCTTTTCATTAGTGGCAAGTCTGTCATATTTCGGAGCTGTTTTAGTCAAGAGCAGAGCAGTTTCATCAAAAAGAGAAGGGAGTCCCCGCAGGGCCTTACCAATTTGTGATGTGCACTGGAATTGTGCTCGTGTGTAAACAAGGAAGGGTAACGTCATGTGACTACCCCAGTTCTGTTCTCCATGCTCCAGTTTATCAATATAAACTGAGTGTCATATTTATTTTTCCTAAGTAAAACGGGTTTGTGTCAATTCGTCCAGAGTTGAATATTTGTCAATGACAGTCGATGTTGAAAAATGGCGGTTCCGAAGGCTGAAAATAAATAACTTGAATTTCTGATTCAACAATGAAATTATTTGACCTCTCATATCTTTTAAATACTTGTTAAAATTATCATATCATGCATACCGCTCGTGATACGTTTAGTTTCTTATAATTTAACAAATTCACGATTTCCTGCCGGGTCGTCTTCCGCGGGGAATTATTTTTCTACGCACTGACATCTGTTGACGACGTTCTCTTAAATTATCTCCACTTGATTCTCGAATAATAAATCCGGGTTTTTAACGGACAAATCAGGGATTTGCTGTCCGGCTGATAATAAATTCTCCAAACGTCCGACTGAGCCAATCAAAATTCGTATAGTTTCGAAAATGACGTAATAGATGAGATTTCGATGCAATCACCAAAAATCGATTTGAAACCGCATTAACCTACCCGCATACTAAATTTTCTTTTTTTAATTTCGTTTTTGTTTTTTCTTTTAGAAATTTTAAATATCAGGGCCATTTTATTTCTTTTGTCCCGGAATAAACCTGTGTTTTTTTAAATTGATGATCAAATTAACACGTTTTAATTGTTTTAATTATTTGAATGCATATTCGTGCTTAAACAAATATACATGTTTAATCAAATCCAGCTATTTTTTTGATAGAAAAGTACAAACAAATGTATGCTTGTTATACAAAGCATTTAATAATACCGAACTCGAACTTTGAAACTGAACATTCACCTATATAAACCAAGGAAGAGAACATAAAGTAACTGTATATATTCCTAACTAGGTTAAGGAATTTAATGGGGAAAATGGGTGTCAAACATGGTTTGCATAGCTATGTAAATCTCAAACTTGTACGACAGTTGATTCTAAAAATGTATAACTCCGTTATATTGCTTTATCATATACTAAGCATTGATATGATAGCTTTTGCATATGTGTAATGAACGGAAGTACACTCGCCATAATTTCCCACCCGGGCTGATAAACCATATCAGGGGCATCCCGTGCACAAAACCCATAACAGTGCCTCTCGTGCAAGTTACTTCCAATATTTCTGGTAACTTTTGGTTACTTTTCAATTTGGCGTCAAATATTTTAATTATGTCGTCAACATTATACGGGAATTTTTGTGATGTCCATTAACGGGGAACAAATAGCGATAAGCTGTATCGGATCCAGTGGTAAATCTGTTTGTACAGAACTAGATATAGATTTTCAAAATGATAATAGTTTATCATGGATTTGCAGGATCTACAGGATCTATGTTACCTTAAATATATAGTGATGTATTGGTGCTATTGTTGGACAATTATAGTGTATATTATGTTGAATGCATAATTTTTTTCTTTTAAAAGTTGTTGACTGTTTTAATTATTTCATTTGTTTATTTGCCTTACAGAAACGGAAGTATATGATAAAGAGATTAATACATGGCCTTTTCCATATTGGCCCGGGTATCACCCAGAGACCCCCATATCAGCCCGAGACGGGCCCGAGGGATGATACCCGGGCCGATATGGAAAAGGCCATGTATCAATCTCTATATAATGTGGTGAGCAACCCAAACTGACATAATCAGTTAACGCAACAATAGTTGGGATTTCAAACTGTGTAAGCATACAACACAGACATACAAACACAACTAATTTAAACATAATTCAACTTACATTCAATAAATTGCACAAAGATGCCTGTACAAAAGATTTGGTAGTTGACAGTTCCTATGGTATACATGTAGTATACAATACATTTCTTCATGAAATAACATGTTATGCAGAATGACAACGAAGGGGCCTCTTTTGTCGATTGGTCTAAGTAGTTACTACTGTAATCACTAGCCAATCAACACTTAGGTTGTTAGTAAGAAATCCGCTAGTGCGGGTGCACTCGACTGCAATTTTAATTGACTAGGATTGTCAGTTTTCGCATCGAATGTGGGTGGTCTTTCAGGGATTCTTCCACCAATAAAAACTGGCCGCCACGAAAAAGCCCCAAAAAGCGGTGTTTAAAATTTTTGTTAAAACACTTAACATTAATCAATCAATCAGAATGATAACACCAGTATTACCAATCATTACCTTTGGACACATATGCATCTTGATTGATAGAATACCGAATAAAGGCAAGAGTCGAACGACTAAAATGGGTAACATAGTACACAGAACCTATAACGCAAGACCATTTTATTGTAACTGTAAGGGGGGCACATTATATTTCTCAGAACTTAACTTTCGACAAGGTCTTAAATGTATTTATGTGTGCAACTTTTTTATCTACACTTATTTGTCTTGATAGTTTCCACATATATGTTTTCCTAATATAAATTCAACCATTAAATGTTTGATTTCATACTGCAATCTACAGTGAAGACATGTCTATCGATGTTCCCTCATAAAATGTGTAGCTGTTAAAACATCCAACCCTGTTTGACTCTAAAAGTGGTTCATTCTAAAAGAAAAGGAAAATGGTATACATACATTTTAGTGAGTGCTGGTAGGTCTTTAAATGCCTCTGTGTCTATTGTGGTTATTTTTGCCAATACAAGTCTCTGAAAAGAAAGGACATTTATGCTTTGGTATGCTAGATATTTTCGTGACAATTAAATACGTTCATTACCCAATGTATGATTCTAATTGGACAGCTATGTGTCAGGGTATGCATTTCGTAAAATACTTAACATAAGTATTAACTATGTATTGCAAGATTATAATTGGGACAATATCCCTAAGGCGCTCCGATTGAGGAAAACAAAAATTGTTTGTAAACAAAATATCTCAGTGTAGTGATATTGACAAGTTTTAGTTATTATATGTATTCAAAGCAATAAATTTTCAAAGAAATTATTGTGTGAAAAAAGGGACTTTTCACCATGAAGAACCACATCATGAAAGGATTTTCGGAATATGCTAATTTTCAGAATAATGAATCACACCCCGAAAATATAACCACATATGTAAAAATGTCTCAGCTTCGAAACAAGCCATCATACATATACAAGTTTACGATATAGACTGAGCAACAGAAGACAACGATACCATTACCGTCTAATGAAAAACAATTACGCATATTGCCCAAATTATCAAAAACTAGAATGTTCAATCAAGGATTTTCTAGTACACTTTTGTAATGGAAAAAAATTGAATTTAATAAGGTAATTTTGTTTTTTTATTTCTTTGTCATATAATCACAAATATCATAAATATACACGTATCTTTTATAAAAGATATATCACAAAAAATATCCGAGGAAAATTCTACAAGGAATGTCCCTAATCAAATGGTGACATCAAAAGCGCAAACACATCAAACGAATGGATAACTACTGTCATATTCCTTACTTGGGTAGAGATTTTTAACAGATAATAAGGTTGATTTTCAAATTATGTATAAAAATCATGTAAAATGTGTGTATTCAGCAACCAAAAAGAAAGAAAAGAAATAATTCTCAACTTCTAGGAAAATACAAAACGGAAAGTCCCTTATCAAATGACGAAATCAAAATCTTAAATACATATCAAACGAATAGAAACAATTGTTTTGTCTGACTTGATATTGTCATTTCCTAATGTAGAAAATAGTGGCTTAAACCGGATTTTTAGCTGAATAAACCTCTATCTTGTATGGGAGTTGCAAAATATATCAATAACAGACATGCTCCACTTCGTTATGTTTCACTGGAATATTCCGGGACAAAAGAAATAAAATGCTCCTGATATTTAAAATTTCTAAAAGAAAAAACAAAAACGAAATTAAAAAAAGATCAATTTATGAGTTACCTTCTTAAAGCTGGATTAAAGTTGAAGTTAGTCAAATGTTTGTGTAGACAATTAACTGTGCTTAAACTGTATATACAAAAATGTTGCTTTTGTCAATTTTTCTTTAATTGCGTTGACGGCAACTGATGCTATAGTCTTGCTAAATAGTCAAAATTTCTACTCATGCCGGGAAACAAATATAATTTATATTATTTTCAGAAGATAACATTGACAGATAAACAAAGTTTCTCAGAATCATAAAACACTTTAAAAAAAAAAGAACAAATTAAAACAAGCATTCGAGGGGCCCTTAGCGATCTCGATTCAGATGAAGAAGAAGATGTCGAATTTCAAAGTATGAAAAAAATGACTGCCTAAACCCCGTAATTTAGACACTTTATAATACCAGTATGGTATTGCCCGAAATAAATTCGACGTAACACATTCATCCACCGCTGTATTCCTATTATAGCACACTTTACCATGTAGGAAAAATGAAGCAGTGTGGCTGCTTAAAAGCAGAAACGATAAATAAAATAACGATCAATAATTGACAGTGTCACATGTGATTCTATCTAATAAGCCGAACGTCAACGTACTGATGAAATATTTCATAAGAATCACTGTCAATTGGTGTTGTTAGTTAACGATATTCTTTAACATTGACATACAAGGGGAGGTTTGACTAGTCATAAAACCAGGTCAGCCCAACAATTTTTCTTAACATGTCATATACCAAGTCACAAATATCACAGTTAATATCAAATAGTTCTTTTTCAATGGATGTTGGACTCTTTTAGTTGCACTTTGTTCCTCTTGTAGTTACTGTGTTTCCCTCGGTTTTAGTTTGTTACCCGGATTGTTTACTCGTGGTCGATTTATGACTTGTGAACACCGGTTTACTACTGTTGCCTTTATTTATAAGAAATGAGACTCTGACCCATCTGCACAATTCAGAAAAAGAGGGAATTCAAAATTTGACAATCAGGTGTTAACAGTTTCATGTTGAAGGAGACACATTTATATATTTAAAAACAGAAAGTAGTAGTTGGAACGCATCTATCTTTCAAAATACACAACGTAAACCATTAAGGTAGATAAATTGTATATGCCAATTAAAAACAAAAAGAGAATCTTCTCCCATAAAAAAATTCTTGTCCTGTTTGAACCCGTTATATACGAACACCCCAAATGAATATGTGTAAAAGCACCTTACAACCACTATCTAAATGTTAAGTACAGCTTTTAAGGTAGTTTTGGGGGTTTCAATTCTTGCGTTGTCTGCGCATGAAAATGCGCAATGATATCCTGAGTCGTGCTTATTGTCGTAACTTGCCATAACAATAACATTGGATTATTGAAATTATCCCTGTTATTTAAATACATTGAGACAGAGTTGAATAGATAAAAACTACAACTCTAATACTTAATAATGTTTATTGTTGCAATTTTTATTGTTGAAAATGTACTTTCGTTCTACAAATATGGAGCATGTTGTTGACTTCGGGGAAGAGAAAGGCAATCGTAATTCAAAATAATCGAACACATGAAATTCTTTTAATGAATACTGTAATTCAAATCGAAAAAAAAATACAAAATGATCTTTATTTTTGAAGTTTATGAAGTAGTTTCACCATTGTCTGACATTAAAAAAGGTCCGGCAACTATACGCAAGATGGATGTAAACAAATCATGAAAAGGGCGAACAGTGCAAAGTAGTACTAATGAATTAAAATCAAGTGCTCGAATCGTAAACAACCAAACAATCAACCCCCTCTTTTTCAGGCTAAAATATACATGTAACCATAAGCATAGCTCATGATATTGCACTCATGTAATTTATTTGAAAAATTTTGGACCTAAGTGTTATGGTGTGTGTACATCTCCGTAGGCGTAAGACCATTTTTGGTTTCTGGTAGAAAAGGTCGGTTGCTTACGTTCAGTGGAAACTATTGCATGCATGTTATGGACGATTGAAAAAAACTATTTTCTTGTCGTAAACATGGAATATTCGAATGTGTCTAATTTTAAACCTATTCCAGTAGACAATATTTTGGTGTACCATGCACATTTAAAATTTAGAACATTTCCGGCCTAGGCTGTATATATTTTTTTTCTTCAAATTTCTGTATACCTTTAATTTAACAATCCATTCTTCTTCATTATTATTTTTATTTTTTTAATTTTCTTGATAAATTTAGTATACACATTACATGTATTATTCTTTAAAACTTGTACTGACTCTCCTAGAACCTTTATAAGCTTGGTGAGAGAAAAACATATATTTTTTTTAACATAAAAACCTACAACAACACAAATGTTTAAAGCTTATTAGGCCTCTATTCATAATATCGCTGTTGTCTGGTCAGCAATTAACTTGAGAGCACAGTTATTTCGTAGTGCATGTTTTTAAGACAATAAATAAAAAAAATAAGAAATATTTGCACCTGCGCTTTCGACTAATATTTTTTTCAGTGTATTGTACTATTATTTTGATAATGAATATCAAATTTATAAAAGAAACTTTATCAGCTTTAACTCAAAAGAGGGACGAAAGATACCAGAGGACAGTCAATCTCAAAAATCGAAAATAAACTGACAACGCCATGGCTAAAAAAGAAAAAGACAAACAGACAAACAATAGTACACATGACATAACATGAAAAACTAAAGAATAAGCAACACGAACACCACCAAATATAGGGGGTGATCTCAGGTATTAGAAAGGGTAAGCAGATCCTGCTCCACATGTGTCTCCCACCGTGTTGATAATGTTATAACAAGTCCGTTCAATATTCTTATTCGGTAGGTAACATTCATGAAAGGGAAGGGGATTGTAGTTACGACGTAATGAACATATCCGATATCATCGGTGAAACGGTTATTTCATAACGGTCAACCAACTCGTGATGTCGTCCGTAAAATTTAATAGCTTCCTTGTGAGCATAATCCTTCTTTCAAGACAATCATGATACAAAATACAAACACGGGAATATCGTATCGATTGGGAGATATAAACACCGTATGCAAGTGCTACTGGAATATTGCTACATGTACTTAGAAATTGAAAGTTCACAATTGGAAAGCTGAAATCATCTCTTTTGTCGAAAAGTTTTGTTTTCAAACGACACTCATTGTCAATTTCTACATGTAAGTCAAGATATGAGACCGACTTAACTGTATCTGTAGTTTTCTTTATTTCTAATTCGATGGGATAGATGTGTTCAAAATAGCCATCACATTTTTAATTATTTAGTGAGAGAATATCATCTATATAGCGGAAAGTAAAATTACTGAATATTGCTAACTTCTTATCTTTCTTCCTAAAAGTTCCTGTATGAAAGCAGCCTCATAATAATAAAGAAAACAGTCGACAAGAAGAGGGGCACAATTACTTCCCATTAGAATGTCTTTCGAACGTAAAAATATATATATGAAGCATCTTGATAATGATAGTTTCAGAGAATGTTTTGTTTGAATCATAGTGATCCTTTACAAAGTAAAATTTAACCCTTCCTAAGATTAGAGAACCTGGAAGACCAAGCAATTTACCGTTGTGTGTAAGTACACGTATGTAGCTTAGGTATCCAATACAGTGATGGAAGATTCAGTAGTTCATCTTTGGTCGAAATTTCAAAAGAACATAAAACAGATCTATCCAGGATTTCCTCTTTTGTAATTGTCGTGAGGGTATAAGTTGAGTTTCCAAGAGTATTGTCAATACCTAATCCGTTTATCAAGCAGTTAACGTAATGAGTTTAACACAAACACGATGGTGTTTGGGGGAGATATTTGCTGGGACAACAACAGATTTGTGTTGGAGGTAGAATAAGTGTTTTGCAACATTTGAGTCTTTAAAGATTGACGTAGCATGGACATTGATAGACCCATTTAGTTTCTTAATTCTAATTTGTATCAATGACCTAACAACCTTAATCCATTCGGAAATAGTGTACCCGTCTTCCTTCTCGCGCTCAGACCATTGCCTGTCATAATCTGCGACTGCATCCATTAAAAAATTGAAGTTGTCTTTCCAATTGATGGATTTAGGCTTACGATATTTCAGACTGTCCGATAACACATTTTGTAGGGAAGTGTTATTGATAGTGTTATGTCACCAGTAAGAACGTGACCAGCCGGATTATTTGAGAATTGGAAACCCACACAAGTGCAATCAGGAGGTTTAGACTTGATGTCTTCAACATTGAGACCCTGCAAAACGTGTTTGTAATTAACAATTTAATTCCAATAGGTTTGGTATAAGAAATGATTGGTGAAGACTGATCTTTGAAATAAGGAGGTATTTTCGACTGAACTAATGTATTATGAAGGGTATTGCCTAAATTGACGCCATCGAGATCTTTGTTGGCAAAAAAAAGATTGATTAAGAAAATATTTTTTGTCTTTTTGATCTTTCCCAGTGCGGACTGGTTTGAAAAGTCTGTGACTTGCAAAATCCGAAATGATAGCTGAAGTTTGTATTGGTTTGAATGAGAATGAAGTTTTGAAAGGGGTAATGAATAAAGTTCCGTGCGGATGTGATGAATACCTATCGACTTTTGTCTAAATGGCAGCAAGTCATAAATAGACACATCATGCAGAATAGGTAATGTATAGTGATGATGACCATGACTGCGTCTACGCCGAGGAGTAGAGTTAAATACCTATACCATCAATTTTGTCATTGTAACCATATGGTGTTGCAGTTCCCAATTGTCGAATTCATTAGTCCTCTTTTGTCTACGGAGAGGCGTTGCAGGATGCGGATTTTTAGCGATATGGTATATTTTTTCAATAATGCGAACTGTCATAGAAACGATGGAATGATCAGGCTAATTAAAATGATGGTAAAGAATGTCGTTTGCATTGAGGTTAATGTCTGATATATGACCGCACATACGTTTGTTAAGCCTTCCTGTCGTTTCACCGACGTATACCAATCTGCAAACGTTACACTCTAATCCGTATTTGACATTTATCGATTTACAATTTAGATCATCGTAACCTCGGGTAAAATATGACTATAAGTTAAACTGCTAGGGAATTCTTCATCTTCTAATCAAATTTCACAAATTTCGCAGCCTTTTGGTCCCAAATCTCGAAATGCGAGAGAATCATCAAAATCTTTTATGTCTTTCCTTAAGGAGAACTGCACATGGCTGTGTATATGTAATACTGCTATTGTCACTAATATGATGATATGAATGAGTCTTGTTTGAGATATTTGTCATGTCTGGCAATAAGGCGTCACCTGCATTATCATACGACACCGTGTGCATCGTAAATTAAAACAATATTGCCCAAGTTATATGGCAATAGATATATATTAGAAACAACATGACTACTTTTATATTTTTAATTTGGGTGTTTAATTTTGACGTTGACATTGATATTTGGGGCTTTAATCATTCAAAGATTGAGAAACACATACATTGAAATGCCTTAGTATTAAATGTGTCATGTATTTTACTTATTAAAATCAAAGGAATACACATTTGACATATATCAGATGTACAAACATTATTCAAAAGTGAAAATTACAAAAATGTATGAGGGTGTGACTTCAAAATTACTGTTTTTTTAATGAAAAGGAAGGGGGTGTTGGGGCTTGTATGACGATGTTATATTTTCCAGCAATTCAAAATTTGCGAAGTGTTTTTTGTTAAAAATAATCTTTCCATATGTACAAAATGTATTATGTACTATATCATGTAAATATAGAAAGAAAATTACGAATAGCATTTCCTATCAGCATACATTTGTCCAAGGCGGAAAAACACTGGAAATAATTCAGGGTCAAATTTAGGCCGCAGCTTATACATTGTATTTACATTTACAAATGCATAAGGAAGCTATAGTTAAGACAACAATGGTTTGTTTTTGCTCATTTCTACTGCATGTGATTTATGACTCAACCGGCATATATTTGAAAAAATACAATTCTAGATGAAAAGATCTTAACCCTTACCTTGACTGGTAGAGAAAAAATAGTAAATGTCCCCCTATAACATAAAACATGAGGCTAACATCATAATTTGTATACATTTGTACCCTCGTTGTATACACTACAAACCATTAAAAGTCTGAAATGGCCTATATCTGTACTCGACTGTACTGATTTTTACTCGACCAGTCTGAATTCGTCTGAGATTTACTTGATAATACTCAACTGTAGTCTGAACCATACTTAACAGTCTGAATATGTACTTGACCAGTACTTAACCATTTTATACGAGTCTGAACCGTACTCGACCTAGTCTGAACTGTACTCGACCTAGTCTGAACCATACTCGACCTAGTCTGAACCATACTCAACCAAGTCTAAACCAACTTAGACCTATTCTATGTATCTATCAACTGATATTTAACAACTTAGGAATTTTTTTGATAAAAATGAAACTTGAACAACAACTTGAAATTAAAAATGTATTCAATACAGTATTGAAATTAAAATTTCACAATAATCAGTCATAATATAACTTCAACTCAATATTAATCACCACTTACATAATAATATATATCAACTTTTAAAATATAAATAAAACAAGCTGTTCAAATAATCTAAAAAATGTATGAATATTTCGGAAGTATTTTATGGTAACTGGACTATTTTCACCATTAACGTAAGCCTAGTATAGATTTATGGTGTCATAACTGTTGAGTTCAAGTAATAATGCAGTGAATGTTTTTTTTATTAAGATATATATATAAAATAGTATATAAAACAACTTAATAAATTTAAAAAAAAATGAGAGCTTAATTGTTTTGTTTTATTAAACCAAGAATTTAATATAATCATGATAATAGAATTTCCATAGCAATCCTTGATAACCTTTTTAAAAAAGGAAATGTATTCCAAAGTAACAGTAAAAAAAAAATCAATTAATTTAAGTATTTTTTTGTCAAATTAACATGGCATACATAAAGAACTTTAATATGTTCTAATTACCTCAGTACATTTGTGTTTTACAGGTAAAAAGAAAGCCCTATGTTCTTAAATTCGTGTATTACTTATCTAGTACATACATGTATATTCGAAAGGCCTTATTATTATATTAAACAGGATGTTGCAATTTTGAATCAATGTTATTTAGAATTTAATACCTCTGACCAGGTGTGATCCTATTTATGAGTTTGCCCCCAAGCAGAGGTTATACTTTATATTTCACCACTAATCAGAAAAACAATTTTATTTATTTATTTAATTTTATCCCTTTTTGATATAAGTTATATATAATATATTTTTTTTATCCTAAATATAATCAGAGATATATTCCTTTTATAAGGTTAAATATTTTTATAAATTTGGTTGGCTGTTGTTATATATATCAGTTAAAAAGAAATTTATTTTAACAGTTAAAAAAGTAGAGGTTTTTTGGTCTAGTATTGTTCAGACTGGTCGAGTATTGTTCAGACCTTTGGTTAAGTATGGTTTAGACTGAAAAATAGGTCGAGTACATGTCGAGAATGGGTTAAGACTGTTTCAGACTGGTCGAGTAATAGTTCAGACTATTTTCAACGGCAAAGATAAGGGTCAAGTACGATTCAGTACAGTTAAGTATGGTTCAGACTGGGGTCGAGTAATGTCAAGTAAAAGTCAGACCATTTCAGACTGGTCGAGTAAAAATCAGTACAGTCGAGTACAGATATAGGCCATTTAAGACTTTAATGGTTTGTAGTGATATGAGGGGGCATAAGGTTTTACCTTTGTCCGTTTGTCCGTATTTCCAACAGTAGGTTTCCTTTATTTAACTTTATTTTGCCTCACACCTATGTTGTGAAACTTATACATAATGCTTACAATGTATATCCATAAAAGACAGATCAAGTTTGAATGTGTTTGGCGTCATTTTTACCTTTCTGGAGTTATGCCCCTGAACAAATAGAAAAATTTCTTATTTTTTTCTTTTGCATTCTCTAACTGACTTTTGCTTTATGAAACTTATACACAATACCTATTACAACAAAACACAAACCAAATACAAATTTGGGTAGCGTAACTTGTACAGTTTTTCAGTTATGTCCTTTTATATCTTTGTATAAACAGAAAGCATAATCAGTGTCCCATTATTCGATGTAGTTTTGGAATCAATTGTGCAAAGATTTAGAAATATCTATATTTTTTCATTTACACCCCCATTTCATTTTTGATGTACGATAACTATTTTTCTATTTTTAACAAAGATGCAACCGTCTATTCATGCAAGAAAAACTATGTTTGTTAAAGTGTATAGAGACTGCCTTCAAAGAGTATGGTTATCAATGGTGGAATCACTAAAAATAACTAAACAAAATAAGCGAAGTCCTATGGAAGTTTCACATAGGAGTATATATGACACATTACAATTGTTTTGTCCATACTTTACCATGCAAACTATGAAAACTATATATATCCCATTCAAATGCATTGGTCGTCAAAAAGGGGTTTTCAACCCCAGGAACCCTCCCCTGTATCCGCCACTGATTATTCTTTTGGTAAAAAGCACCATCACAGCATAGATACTGAACTGGGTACGAAGTCCTTACAAAAATCTATTTAAAAAAAGTTATGGTATGCTTGCCAATGAGACAACTCTCCTCAAGAGACAAACAAAAAAAGATACAGAAATTAACAACCATGAGTAACCGTACGGCCTTCAATAATGAGCAAATTCCATACTGCATTGTCAGTTATAAAAGGCCCCGGAAACGTTGAAAGATATATTGATATCAAACTTATCCATTCATAAAATTTACCTTTTTTAAATTGTTACTTTTTGTCTGTTTCCATGATAAGTCAGTTACACAAAAAAAAAATATTCTTATATTGTCTGTGTTATTCCAACAATACAAGATAGAACCATCAAGTTTTCTGTATTTTTTTTAGCTGTGAACATGCAATCGAAGAGGTTTTAGTTTAGGTTCATTTCCCTATATATCTAATGCGAAATTAGCCTTTTTGCTCTCATGGTCAGAGAGAGGTAAAAACATGGATGGCCGAGGACCCCAACATATTATTCCAATTATAAAAATAAAGACTTCAAGCTTTTTAGTACTTAAAACACTAAACTATTACATGTATTAAATGCCTAAATAGGCGCAAGCCAGGTCCAACCGTGCAAAGGCTGTATAGTCAGTCAAGGTCGTTAAAAACTTCCATTTATTATTATTAAGTACTAGAATGAAAAATTAGCAACCTCTGTCACTTATTTTTGCAACGCATATTAAATTAAAAAGGTTTTACGTCCATTTTTCTAATACATTCATAGAACGATAGCCTTTTTGCACTCATTTTCAGAGGTACAAAATCTCTTGGAAGGCCGGCGACCCTCATTTTTTTGAATTTTGTTCAATAACCATTCTGCTAAGTTCAAGTTCACAAAGTATAAGAAAATTCTGTTATTATTTTTTCTATACCCCTGACCTACCTAACCATTAAACATACTAACCTAACAATCAACAATGATCACTTAACCAGGTAAATGGAACATAAAATGACGTAAAGATGGCCTTGTCGTATGTCACTATCTTTCTAGGCAAATTGTCTATCATACTCTTGATCAACTTAACTCTTGGTTCCGTTCATCGTATATATTATCACGAATTGGATAAGATTTAACATGTTTAACTCAACCTCAGGGTTTTCATTCAACATGCAAAATAAATCCATTTGATGGTGGATGTGTACTGATTGATGATTTAGTCCTAAATACATGATTTTTTATTTTAGTTGTCAGTGGCTTTGAACTAGTTGTCAGTAACTGCGAGTATTCTCAGATCTGTTTTTAGTGTCTTTTTGTTGTTGGGATGTACAAGGATCAGGCCATGTCTACTTGTGTTTATAGTATTTGTATTTTTCTTCGTCTGATGAGTAAATATTAAAAAAAGATGTGGTATGATTGCCAATGAGACAACTGTCCACAAGAGACCAAAATGTCAAAGACATTAACAACTATGGGTCATCATACGGCCTTCCACAATGAGCAAAGTCCATACCGCATAGTCAGCTATAAATATGACAATGTAAAACAATTCAAACGAGAAAACTAACGGCCTTATTTATTTCGGAGATTTATTTCCCCGAGGGTATCACAAGCCCAGTAGTCAGCACTTTTTTGTGTGACATGAATAGTCATTGATATGGTAATATTTATAAATTTACTATTTACAAACTTTTGAATTTTTTGAAATACGAAAGCTTTTCTACTTCAGGCATAATTACCTTAGCTGTATTTGGCAAAACTTTTAGGAGTTTGGGTCCTCAATGCTCTTCAACTTCGTACTTTTTTTGGCCTTTTTAACTTTTTGGGATTCGAGCGTCACTGATGAGTCTTTTTTAGACGAAACGCGTATGGCGTATATACTAAATTCAGTCCTGGTATCTATGATGAGTTTATTTACATAAAAAAAAAATGAGCTGATTTTTATAGTTCGATTTTATGTTGTACTGTTACGCCACTGTCCCAGGTAAGGGGAGGGTTGGGATCTCGCTGATGTGTTTAACCCCGCAAAATTATGTGTGTGTGTGCCTGTCTCAAGTTAGGAGCCTGTAATTCAGTAGTTGTCGTTTGTTTATGTGTTACATATTTGTTTGTTTTTGTTAATTTTTTGTACATGAATAAGGTCAATATCTTTGTCGCTTGTATTGTTTTACAATGTCATATCGGAGCCTTTTATAGCTGACTATTTGGTTTGGGTTTTGCTCATTAGTCACCATAACATTGCAAACAGACCATTCCCGATAGTCATGTTCTCTGAATAAAACTGTTTTCCTCCACCGGTGATACTGCAAAAATAGCGACTACAAGTACTTCGCTGTCACCTTAAAATATGGACTATAGAAAAAATGACATTGCTAGAGGTTTCTCACGGGCAACATGAGCCGAGATGAAAAGACATTTAATAAACTTATAACCAGCCATAATATCGACTATGAATTCAAGCCAGACCTTTCTCCTAGTCGATATTTGAGATCCTCTCTTAATACAGATCTCAATCAATTGACTAGTACCATTTCACTGAGCAGTTTAAACTGGAACGAACCAATCGATAAAGATAATGGAGAAGGCATCTATAAACGTTAGCACCACATGAAATCAATGGAAGGTCTAACTGATCTATATTGATTAAAATTGCTAAACATTTATAGGAATACATTAAAAAATGTCAATGTACATGGTTGTGAAATCCATTTGAACGTGTTCCATAATGCCTGTAATGAAACTATTGTGTATGCTTTTAAAGAACTAATACTAGTCTATTAATAAATAAAAAATCAACATTATATATATATATTTCAAGCTCTAAACCGAAATGTTCATCAACAAATTCAATCTACAGTTATAATTCCTTTTTTGGGGTCATTGAAATTTTATCAAAGATGTATTCATTGTATCATCACATTTGTATTTCTATACATTAACTCCAATGTACACATGTTGGTCGATGTAAATTCATAAGTTATAATTAAGTAAAAAAGCTCTTTATGAATGACTTCAAATGCTTTTGATTTATTGTTTCTTTTTGTGTTAACGTTATACATACATATTTTCAAGCGCTGTAAGATTTTCAAACGCTCTAGTTTGTATTGTAGTAATTTGATTGCCAACTAACACTCTGAAAAATAAGGCAAGTAATTCTACAGTATGATACGATTTAATGTAGTGTTACATCTCTATAGCATGTGGAGAGTCGCGTGGAATAAAACTGATAATTTAAGACACTTTCCATTTACACATATTTAAAAGAAAAATAAGGTAAAATCACAAAAATACTGACCTCCAATAGAACATTTACAACGGAAATTCCCTAATAGAATGGCAAAAACGAATGGGAAACAACTGTCATATTCCTACCTTGATACCGGCATTTTCAAATATACAAAATATATATCCATTTTATTCCAAGATTTCCGTATTGTATTCATTATGAAATCTCAGATAAAAAAATGAATCTCAGTATGTATAAATACCAAGATACTTTTAAGATTGATGACAACACGCCCATAGCATGATAAAGAAATAACAAAAAAGGAAAAACATTCAATTTCTCTTTTTTGTGTTATAGATACATGTATATTATGATTTTATCCATTTTACAACATATCTTTAACACTGTGTATTTGCAAATCCCTTTGAAGGTAAATCATCGTGTGCCTAGGATAAGTTGTCAAGCAACAAATCGGCGCGTTTTATTCATTATTCCCACGTCAGATTCACGATTGTTTTGAAACAATACTGATAGCTTGCCTCCGGCAATGCTTTTGTTATAGAGAAAATATCCTTATTTAATAATGAAAACCTGAAATACAATCATCAAGCCTTTGAAAACTTTACGGAAGGGGTCACGAGTTGGTTGATCGTCACGACATATCAAGCAGAATCAAAACGACGGTACTATATATTTATAAGGATCTGTTTACCATTCCTAAACACAAGAAATCGACCTCCGGTCCGTTATGTTTGTCTTTTAGAATGTAGGGGTCGGTTTCAATAAGTCGTTAGTTTTTTTAGTATTGTGTACCGTTGTTTGTCTTCTCTCTTAATTGGTTTTGCCATTATGTCGTCATTTCATTTTACTTATTTGTTTAAGTGGTATCGTTTGCCCCTTTTTATGGTGATGTTGTAGTCATGACGTAGTCATTTGTTTTTGATAGTCTTCTATGTCATGCCTTATGAACTAAAACATGCTTTAAATACATTGGTACTTTTCATTATGAAACAGTCTTTTCGATTTAATCACGATTTTATTGAATAGGTTTCTCGAAAATGAGTTTAATAGAATTAACGGTACCAATTTTCTTGCACCAGATGCGCATTTCGACAATACATGTCTCTTCAGTGATGCTCGTGGCCAACATATTTGAAATCCAAAGCTTATATAAAAGATGAAGAGCCGTGTAATTTCTATCATTTTGTAACAGCAAATTTTAATAATACAAAAAATCCGTTTGTAAAGCAATGATATTCCGAGACGCTTTTTCGATCGAAATGGAATGCAGACAATTCAATCCGTTAACAGTGTTAAGCCATTTCAAACCAAATGAAAACATATTTTTAGGTTGCACATTTGAGAGTTGATCAGATAACATTTAGATTAAAACTTCCACTTTAATGAAAGTATTCAAAGCTTTGGAATTATTCTTTTCTCGTCTATACACTGACTTCGTTATCACTACAAACCATTAAAGTCTGAAATGGCCCATACATGTATCTGTACTCGACTGTACTGAGTTTTACTCGACAAGTCTGAATTGGTCTGACTTTTACTTGACATTACTCGACCCCAGTCTGAACCATACTTGACTGTACTGAATCGTACTTGACCGTTATCTTTGCCGTTGAAAATAGTCTGACCTAGTACTCGACCAGTCTGAAACAGTCTTAACCCATTCTCGACATGTACTTGACCTATTTTTTTCAGTCTAAACCATACTTAACCAAAGGTCTGAACAATACTCGACCAGTCTGAACCATACTAGACCAAAAAACTGTTAAAATAAATTTCTTTTTAACTTATATATATATATATATATATATATATATATATATAACAACATCCAACAAAATTTATAAACAATTATATATATAACAACATCCAACAAAATTTATAAACAATTAAATAAATAAATAAGTGTTTTTCTAATTAGTGGTGAAATATAAAGTATAACCTCTGCTTGGGGGCAAACTCATAAATAAGATCACACCTGGCCAGAGGTATTAAATTCTAAATAACATTGATTCAAAATTGCAACATCCTGTTTAAATTAAATAACAAGGCCTTTCGAATATACAATGTATGTACTAGATAAGTAATACATGAATTTAAGAAAATAAGGTTTTCTTTTTACCTGTAAAACACACATGTACTGAGGTAATAAGAACATATTAGAGTGCTTTCTGTATGCCATGTTAATTTGACAAAAAAACATACTTAAATTAATTGAAATTGTTTTTACTGTTACTTTGGAATACATTTCCTTTTTTAAAAAGGTTATCAAGGATTGCTATGGAAATTCTATTATCATGATTATATTAAATTCTTGGTTTAATAAAACAAAACAATTAACCTCTCATTTTTTTAAAATTTATTAAGTTGTTTTATATACTATTTTATATATATCTTAATAAAAACATTCACTGCATTATTACCTGAACTCAACTGACACCATATACAGTATCTATACTAGGCTTAAGTTAATGGTGAAAATAGTCCAGTTACCATAAAATACTTCCGAAATATTTATAAAATTTTGAATAATATTGAAAATATACATATACATATTCATCATTATGTAAGTGTTGATTAATATTGAGTTGAAGTTATATTAAGATGATTGATTATTGTGAAATTTTAATTTCAATACTGTATTGAATACATTTTTAATTTCAAGTTGCTGTTCAAATTTCATTTTTATTAAAAGAATTCCTAAATTGATAAAATTCAGTTGATAGATACAAAGAATAGGTCTAGGTTGGTTAAGACTAGGTCGAGTATGGTTCAGACTAGGTCGAGTACGGTTCAGACTAGGTCGAGTACGGTTCAGACTAGGTAGAGTACGGTTCAGACTCGTATAAATAGGTTAAGTACACATTCAGACTGTTAAGTATGGTTCAGACTACAGTCGAGTACTATCAAGTAAATCTCAGACGAATTCAGACTGGTCAAGTAAAAATCAGTACAGTCGAGTACAGATATAGGCCATTTCAGACTTTTAATGGTTTGTAGTGTATGTCTTTATATATTCTCATACACTCATAAATTGAAAATAAACTGACAACGTCTGGCTAAAAATGAAAGAAGACAAACAATAAAACACATGACACAACGTAGAACACTAACGAATAAGCAACACGAACACAACCAAAAACTAGGGGTGATCTCAGGTGCTCCGGAAGGGTAAACATATTCTGCTCCACATGAGGCACCCGTCGTGTTGCAATCAATCTTTTAAAAACTTTAAAATTTAAGAGAATGAAATGAAAATAGTTGTCGATTACATACACGTCATAAACATTTCTTAAATATTAAGAGGTAATGTTTAAAATACGGATAAAGATTTGTCAACTGTTACGGTTCTTAGAGACCATGATGAATCTAAAATGCAACGCGCGTGTTATATTTTGAATTTTATGCGTGATAACTGTTTTGTTTTTTGATGCAATGATGTTTTTGTTCATTCATATAAATGAGCATTCTCTGCGTATGAGTTGACTAGCAGTTTTGACTATGCGTCTTAATAAAATAAAGTTTAAATTAATACATACAAATCATTGAGCGCTGGTAAGTCTTTGAATGTACCTTGCTGTAGCGTCGATATATGATTAAAAAACAAATTTCTGAAAAAGAAGACATACATCATTTTTTTTATAGTATTTACTGTCTGTTCATTATTAATCTGGTTGCAATAACCGGTACCTTAAGTTTTTCAATTTAAAAGTTTTTTGTTTGATTTTATGTCTCAAGACTAATTTCATGCAGTTTCCTATCTATTGTGTGTAAAGCGTTTCATTCTTGAAAATTATTTTGTAACTACAACTTTATATTTCATGTTCAGAATGAACTCATCATAGATAACGGGATAAAGTTTGTATTTACACCTGACGCGCGTTTCGTCTACAAAAGACTCATTACTGACACTCGAATCCCAAAAAAATTGAAAGGACAAATAAAGTACGAAGTGAAGAGCATTGAGGAAAACAAATATAGCTACGGTTATCTTTTCCTAAGAGGTAGAAAAGCCTTAGTAATTAAAAAATCTTTTTTTCAGAATACAGTGTCTCTTAAATACATTGTATTTATGTGAAACATTTGTAGTAGGAATCTATTTCAAATTGTGATTCACTGTATTACCAATGTTATTTCAACTGATCGGGAGGAGCTTACGTTTTAATTTGCATAAGGATGGTCTATTTGAAGATGTGTGTGATAAGTGCCCCAAGCTCTTATTTTCATAGTATATACCTTTCTATACACTATCAAATTTAGCACACATTTACAACTTGAGTAATCCTGTAATTAGTCTATTGATATGTTTTGTCTTACTAGCTGTAGCTCATTTATATAGTTTTGTAAATCTACTCACTATTATCATTGTAAGATATTGACTTCAGAATGAAAAAAATGTAGTTGCTGGTATAAGTATGTTTATTGGTATATTTGTATGAAGCTGTGTTTTACAATACATGATAATTTTCAAAACATATAGATAGTTAGCAGTGGCAGATTCCAAAAGAGGGGGTGGTGGAAAACGCTTATTGGGGGGGGGGGGGGCGGGAGGATGATCAATGCTTTGAATAAGAACATGCATTTGAACCCCTCCCCTTTATGTTGGGTTGGAACCCATTTAAAAATAGATGGATCTGCCCCTGGTATGTATTAATAGGTAGTCTAGTGAATAGTTTACATGCATAAAATACCTGTCACTGAACATTAAGCAACCAATAATCAATCCATTCATGACGAAATATATCAAATTGCTTTTATTTCCCTTTACAAGGTTTTATGGTTCACTCTATTTTTGTGTACAAAGTAATTACATGGAAGATAATATAAATGATTACAATTTAAGATGGCAGTGTACTCTAATCAAGTTATAATGAACTACAATGTATATTTTTTTACTTTTATTTAATTGAAAGAAACTTTTAATTGTGACATCAAAGGAACTTACAAAAGAATGACTGGAGAAGTAATTGATGAGTTTATCTTAAAACACATATCTATAGATGGACTGGTTTTGGGACGACATCACTAAATCAATGAAGGATAAAAAAAACTTAATTCTAATAGTTTGGGGGTGGGGGTCAAAATTGCTGCAAGTTTTGTTTAATTTACATCGATTTTATATATATCCTTATCGGTCAATCATTTTTTCCCAAATTAAGTTAAGAGGGGGGTAGGGGGGTCAGCGAAAAAAACTATATAAATTAAGTTTTTTATTCTACATTGAACTTTTGATGCCGTCCCTAATATTATGAGCAAACCTGTTAATTTCCGCCCAGTCATGTGGAATAAATCATTTAATAAACATGTAGCAGCAAAACACAAGAACACAAAGACGAAGGTCAAATGTCATTCTTTGGATTAATGTAAACGACAAAAAGGTATGCAATAGATATAGGTCGATATTCTATGTATGAGCTTTACTATTATAAATCAAGACATTGTTTGAAAAATAGGTGGATCGACTGATGACAATGGCTTAATAACTTGCGCTTGAAAACAAATTAATGATATAAGTTGATTATTACATGTATTTCTACACCACCTATAATAATATATTTGAAAGCACTAAGCTATAAAATGCTATGCAACTACAAGTAGCTTAAACAAAACCATTGTAAAGCGTTTTATAAGAATATTTTACAATTTTTAAATCCATGACTGCTGTTTCCGTAACAGTCAAATACAAATAAATATATAGAGATATAAAAAGATGTATAAACAAAGTATTAAGAACAATACCGAACTCTTATTTTTTTTTTTTTTAAATCAAATGCCTGACTATATAAAACAAGGGGAAAACATATAAAGTAGCTATTATACTACTGGTAAGATACAGCCATTTAATGAGAGAAGTCGGTTTTAAACATGATTGCATAGCTATCTACACGTCTAATTTGTATGACAGTTGTTTTTAATAATATAATAGACAGGAAGATGTGGTATGAGTGCCACTGAGACAACTCTCTATCCAAATAACAATTTATAAATTCAAATCATTATACGTCAGGAAACGGCATTCAACACGGAGCCTTGGCTCACACCGAACAGCAAGCTATAAAGGGTTCCAAAAATTACTACTGTAAAAGCTGTATTATATTGACAAAATGTTATGAACAACCCAAATAACGCATCAATAGTTGGGATACATTAAAGACATACAAAAATCAACTGACTTACATTGAATAAAATTTAATCAGCTTTTCCTCAATAAAAAAAAGCATACAAATTAAAAAAAAATAAAAAGATAGATTCCTCTTCCATAAACTAAGTTGATGCAATATATTACGTACAAAGTGCCTTTTTTAATACACTGTAACAATTCATGTATGTCTTGCTTCATGTAGTTACAGCAATATTTGTACAGAAACTGGTCCTGATATCTGAACTTTATATATCTAGATTATGTTGTGATTTTTTTTAACACATTATAAATGAGCCGTGTTAAAACATGAACACATCAGCTGAGAATATCCCACGTTATTGTGGCCGGTAGTTTAAGATGGACATCATTTAAACTTTTGTAAAAAATAATATTTGATGAGGATATATAAGTCAGACAACCCATAGTATAACTCAATTCACCTCGGGGTGTCACAACTGCCCCACGGTCGGTCTTTAATTTGACCATTTCATTCATACTTTTTCCCACAACTTAATACACAAAACATTTATCGTGCAATTCCCATCTAGAACAAACTGATTTGTTTAAGTTGTTCTTATATTGTCCAAGGTTAGGGAATGGGATCACGTCTACATGTTTAACCTCGCCACATACTGTATGTTTGTGTCTATCCTTAGTCAGCAGTCTGTAATTTAGTGTTGTCGTTAGTTGGTGTGTTACCTGTTTGTTTTTCGTCTATTTTTATGCCCCACCTACGACAGTAGAGGGGAATCATGTTTTCCGGTCCGTGCGTCCGTTCGTTTGTTCGTCTGTGCGTTTGTTCGTCCCGCTTCGGGATAAAGTTCTTGGTCAAGGTAGTTTTTGATGAAGTTGAATTCCAATCAACTTGAAACTTTGTAAACATATTCCAATGATATTATCTTTCTCAGTTTAATGCCAAATTAAAGTGTTGATCCCAATTTTACGGTGCAATGAACAAAGAAAAAGATAGTGCGAAGCTCAGGTTAAAGTTTTGGTTAAAGTTTTTGGTCAAGGTAGTTTTTTATGAAGTTGAAGTCCAATCAACTTAAAACGTAGTAACATGTTCCCTATGATATGATATTTCTAATTTGTATGTCAAATAAAAGTATTGACCTCAATTTCACGGTCCACTGAACATGTAAAATGATAGTGCGAGTGTGGCATCCGTGTACAATGGACACATTCTTGTTGGTAACATAATTGGGCCGTTCGTTTTTTTACTTTTGAATTGTTTTACATTTATCATGTCGGGGCCTTTTATAGCTGACTTTACGGTATAGGCTTTGCTGATTGTTGAAGGCGTACGGTGAGCTATAGTTGTTAACTTCCGTGTCATTAGGTCATTTGTGGAGAATTGTCTCATTAACATTCATACCACATTTTCTGTGTCATGTTTAGATTTAGAATCTTGCATTGTATTTCACAAAAAAATATTTATTCATTAACTGTAATAACATTTGAGCGAGATATGAGAACTTATTGTATTTCTGTTACTAGTAGCATTGCTCATTTTGAGTGTAGCACTCTCCAACTGAGTTTAACAATTTGTATATTTGTTGTGTTTTCAAAAATTGTTCCCGATATTTGGAGTGTTGTGTGCTCTCACACATGGTTAAACCTGCAGACTATGAATATAAGTTTCACAAGACAGTGGCCCCTTATTACTTGGTGGGAGTTTATCGTCGGTCATATTTGGTTTTTTGTTTAATGTCTTACCATTAATCAGGCCATTGAGTTTCTCGTTTGACTTGTTTTATATTTTGGACTGTCTGGACCATTTATGGCTTAATGTTATGCCAGTTGCTTATTGTTTAAATCAACATCAACAGCAATGTTATCTCTTGTAATAAATTTCTCATTAGCAATCATACGGCATCTTCTTATGTTTTGAAAGTGGGCATATTTTACAATAAATCATATCTTCAATTGTAAGCGATCAACCAAATAGTTCACTGATAGAGTTTAGTGGACATAAAAAGCTGAACATTTACATCCGTTTGGCATGAGGTACATTTTTTTACATATTTGTTAATTTTCGATAAAAAGAGTTCAATACAGGTTTTTAACATTGATATTTTTATAATAAAGTTTATTTTGAATGAAAAAAAGATGAGAGGTTGTTAAGGTCAACGAGACAGTAACTCAAAAGACTTAACAAAAAACAACAGACATGAGTTCAGATCAGACATAATCCAACCACTATCTCAAGCCCTTAGTCGTTCACATAAACTACAGATTTAAATTTATTATCAAATGATGCATGATTTGTTTTACAGTTCTCGGATAGGCAAAATATAACCTTTTATTTAATTAATTCAATGTGATATATAAGAAAGGAACTTGATTCTTTATCTTTATATATATAGCTGATCATTTTCTGTACACTAAAAAGAATACTTTGTGTATTGTATCAGATATATTTGTTTTAGGTAACATCCCCGAACCGAAAGCTTGTTTTATAAGCTATACGTAGAGGAGGAGATAAGCTCTCTGCGCTATGCTAGACGGTGGTGTCGTAGAAGTTAGAAATAACAAGGACTGGTACGCGGAGAAAATTACAAATCAGATTTACTCTAACATCGTTAGGGTGATTTTCTAGGCACTTTATGTATGTAGCCAAAATAAACTTTTTCACTTTTTTGGTCTTTTGAAAAATGTTGTTTGAGTTGTAGTAAGGTCCCTCTACAACGAAATTTGTTTTACATGCACACGCATAATATTGCGGTTTTTATCCAACGCAATCATAGGTCAGAACGTTGTTTTCAATTTAGACTTGTTTATATTTATTTCGTGTGGGCTTGTATTATATTTTTCCTCCGGTATATATAATCCGTTCATCCTATTTTGGCTTTTTAAAATTTACTGTTAACAAAATTTAGAATTTTTGAATACTGAGGTTTTTCTACCTCAGGAATAGATAAACTTAGCTGTATTTGGCACAACGTTTAGGAATTTTAGTCCTCAAAGCTCTTCGACTTCGTACTTTATTTGGCCTTTTTAACAATTTTTTTTCGCCCGTTACTGATGAGTCTTTTGAAGACAAAACGCATTTCTGGCGAAAATATGAAATTTCAATCCTGGTATCAATGATGAGTGTGTTTACTTTTTGGAATTTTGGATCCTCAATGCTCTTCAACTTTGTACTTGTTTGGCTTTATAAATATTTCGATATGAGCGTCACTGATGAGTCTTATGTAGACGAAACGTGCGTCTGACGTACTAAATTATATAAGCCTGGTACCTTTGATAACTATTTACACCACTGGGTCGATACCACTGCTGGTGGACGTTTCATCCCCGGGGGTATCACCAGCCCAGTAGTCAACATTTCGGTGTTGACATGAATATCAATATTGTGGTCATTTTTATAAATTTCGTGTTTACAAAACTTTAAACTTTTCGAAAACTAAGGATTTTATTATTCCAGGCATTTTTTTTCATAAATAAGGCCGTTAGTTTTCTCGTTTGAATTGTTTTACATTGTCTTATCGGGGCCTTTTATAGCTGACTATGCGGTATGGGCTTTGCTCATTTTTGAAGGCCGTACGGTGACATATAGTTGTTAATGTCTGTGTCATTTTGGTATTTTGTGGATAGTTGTGCACACCACATCTTCTATTTTATATAGATTACCTTAGCCGTATTTGGCACAACGTTTTGCAATTTTGGATCCTCAATGCTCTTCAACTTTGTACTTGTTTGGCTTTATAAATATTTCGATATGAGCGTCACTGGTGAAAGTACGAAATCGTTCAAATTATAATGGCATATTGTTATTCCAAACTGTTTCCCAAAATTGATCGCTCTGAAGATCATACAAAACATTTTATTAAAATGAAGTATGTCAATAAAGGTTTTGATTTTGTAAATATTGCCGGTATCTTTAACGACCATTCTGTTAAAGACCAAATTCCTGGATATTTTGATAATACTGAACTCCCCCTTTTTTGTAATATTTACAAGAAATCTACCCGGAAATATGTATTTAATTAAAGCCAAGTGTGTCAAGATGTAAATATCATTGAAAATCTACTTATGTCATGTAATTGCAGTAATTCCGAATACACTCATGGCCCCATTTCCCATGTCATTACAGTTGACCTTAACATCGTTCGCGACCAATAGTTAAAATTATTCCTCAGTTAAGGACCCAAATATCGTCCCCCGTCAATTATTAATTGGAATGAGTGTCGTAATATCATCCACGACTCACTCCGTACCTACTGTTTGAAATTGGTAAAACGGTAAAAAGCTGACAAAAATCTTTGGACTCTTTTTTTAATTTAGTAATGAAGATAGTTGATATTCGAATACAACATTCAGAAGAACATTTCACTCTTAACAACAACCATAACAACCCTATTTCGCGTATCAAACATAGACTTAAAGAATTAGGCAATGAATTTGTTTTTGTTCCGGCTAATAAAGCTGCCAATAATATCATTATTGTTTGACGTAAATTTATATTGAGGTTCTGCAAAAGAAAATCACGAATTCACCAACATTCCAACTGACTTCATTTTCAGAAAACGACATCTGTAACAAAGACAAACTTTTAGCTACTTCTTTACAAGCAGAACCAAATACAATGAAAATCTCAACTATGTACTGGCTTTCGAAGCTACAAAACAAACCTTACAACTGTAGATTGATTTCATCTTCAAGTCATTGTTCCACTATTAAATTGTCTATTCTACTTACAAGTACACTTGGTACAATAACAAACCTGATGATAAAATGTTCAAATAAGGCCTTTCCAAATAGTGGAATTAACTACTTTTGGAGTGTCAAAAACTCGTTGGAAGTACTTGATAAATTGCATATATATATTGGCGATTTTTAATCTGTTCAAAGTTTTGATTTTTCTACCTTGTATACCACTTTGCCTCATATTCCTATTACGAAAAAAATCACATTCCGAATTAACTCGGCATTAAAAAAGTCAGAATGCGAGTACATATGTTCAAACTGTTTTATGTAATTTTTTAGTAGCAATAAACAAAAGAACTATGTCAATTGGACATGCTTTGATACTATATATGCGCTTGCATTTTTATTTGATAACATTTTTGTTCGCTTTGGAGATTCCGGATATCGTCAAGTTATTGGAATTCCAATGGGGATTAACTGTGCACCACTTATTGCGGACTTGTTTTTGTATTGTTATGGGTTACAATTTATGACTAAAATTAGCAAAGTGGATGGTATATTGGCTCTCAATAATGACGACTTCAGTATGTATACTAAAGAAATGTATCCTGTTGAACTTACTTTACATAAAGCAAATACTAACAATGACCACTGCCCTTACCTCGATCTTGATGACTATATCATTAACGGGAAGCTAAATAAAAAAAATATGATAAAAGAGATGATTTTTCATTTCCTATCGCTAATTATCAATTTTTAGATGGTGACGTTCCCTTGTCACCATCTTATTGTGTTTATATATCTCAACTTGTACGATTCGCTCTTGTATGTAACAACGTATTATATTTTAGCTAGAGAAATTTATGTATTACACCAGGGTTTTCGATATAACAAACTAGTCAAAACATATACGAAATTTTATCATCGGTATAAGGAAATAATTCGTAAATATAACTCAACATGCAGACATCTTATTCGTTCGGGTATTTCACATCCAATCTTTCATGGTAATATTTTTTAAAAAGCACAAAAATTTAAAAAAACACAAAAATCAGTATTCACCTCAAAAGCTTACAAAACCTTTAAACAGACTGATTAAGAAGGGATATAGTTACAATACTGGAGTCAGGTCATTAAAAATTGCATAAGTTGGCTTTAATATTGATTCACTTATAGGGTCTTTGCATCGGAACTTAACACATTTATTTAAAAAAAAACATTTGTTGGCATGACACGGGTTATATTCTTCTCATATATTTTATGATAGTATGATACTAAACCCATAACGGGTAGGATTGTGTCGGATATTCATATGATGAAGACATAATCTTTCAATCAGTTTAATTGAGGTCTGGGGCTGGCATGTCAGTTAACTGCTAGTAGTATGTTGTTATCTATGTATTATTGTCATTTGATTTATTGTCTTTTGTTACATCTTCTGACATCGGACTCGAACTTCTCTTGAAATGAATTTTAATGTGCGTATTGTTATGCGTTTACTTTTCTACATTGGCTAGAGGTATAGGGGGACAGTTGAGATCTCATAAACATGTTTAACCCCGCCGCAATTGTGCGCCTGTCCCAAGTCAGGAGCCTCTGGCCTTTTTTAATCTTGTATGGTTTTTAATTTTAGTTTTTTGTGTATAATTCGAAGGTTAGTATGACTTCCATTATCACTGTACTGAGTAAACATATTTTTTAATGGGCTAGCTGAAGAACGCCTACGGGTGCAGGAGTTTCTCGCTACCTTGAAGACCCATCGGTGGCCTTCGGCTGTTTTCTTCTCTATGGTCGGGTTGTTATCGCTTTGACACATTCCCCATTTCCTTTCTCAATTGTATATTATTTATTATTACAGTCTGTTTCTTTTTCTTAACTCATCTCTAAAATATATTTGCTGATTACACAAATTCGAACTGCTTAATTGTTTAGGGATGTAAAAGTACCAAGCAACGTTCAACTAGTTCACCTTAGCCAAAATTTATTATTATATGTGAATGGCCGTTTGTTTGTAATCTTTAAATACGCAGACTCTGTTGTAACTACTTTATTGTTGTGAAGTTTAATATATTTACAAAGTTAGATCGATCAGTGCTGTTTATATGGATTTTCTATTGACGAAATCGTTCTTTTAACATCATAACTGTCGTCACTGTTAAAGTTTTAGAATTGTGTTAGTTCATATCGCTACTTAATTTTTTTTTTTATTAAAAGCATATAATACAACTCTCTATTGCAAAAAGAATTCATGAAGTTTCGCGGAGTTTTATTTTATTTCATAAATGTACATTTTTATGACCCCGCCGTAACAAAGGGGGCATTGCGTTATATCCTTGTCTGTTTGGATGTTAAGCTGTCTTTTATTGAATTTGTAAGTCTGATGCACGCCGTTTCCGATTTGTTATACAGTATAAAAACAAATTATAGACACGCAGGATTGAATGAAAAACGGCACATTTTTGTGACACTTTTAGTCAATTTAGTTTAAAAATTTACATATTTCACCATGTCTTTTACTTATAGAGGATGCATATATATATTCTCAGATAATTTTAACGAATGACAGAATGTTGAACTTGGTCTTTTTCGCAAATACGCACACAACCCACACGGTTACATCATTCGAAATGTATTTTATTTTCATCAATCACTTTTACAACTGACGGAGTGTTCTTATAGTATTTTTTTATGGATGCATTAAGACACAACTATTGTATTGTGTCGTCCTGAACATGCCTTAAGTATTTGCTACTGGACATTTTACAACCACTCATCAAACAAACTTCTATGCATATCAGTCAACTTTGAATCAATTTATCTAAAAACAAGGATGGTAATATGTGTTTTTACACACGGACTCACTATAAAATCCGGGAAATTGTTAGTTTTTAGTCTTTCTCCTTATAAAAGAGATCATAATAGTAGTAACGACGCTCGGAGTATTTTTATGAGGTCGTTTTCTGAATGTTTCGTTTCTGTTCTCCAACTTTAGTTTGCTTATACAAAATGTTATAAAATTTATCCGTAATGCTTAAAAATGTTTCATATTTATGTAAGAGGGGCATCATCAGTGTCCCATGGGCACATTATCCGTTTATTCCCAGCTCTAACGTATTATTTCTTTAGGTAATGCATTATAATCGGAATAACATAACTGTGTTTGAAGAGAAGCCACAATCAATTTTGATTTGACGGTCACACATTTCCGTTTTACTGTCTCCCCTACGAGTGGACAGTAAACTGCATTTGCGAACATCAAATCGTCAATTGACGATGGGGATTCCTCAACTACAGTGCCGTTACTCCTGTGAACTTCATTGAACTGATTTTAATGTATTGAAATGTGAGAGATTTTTATATTACAGGTCTACATAACTGCATTTCTTATTTTAAATATCAACAATTCATGTACGGCTTGTCATTTGTATTCCAAGGCCATCGTCTGTTTCGTCTTTCATCATGTATAATGTAGCATGTAGTTTGTTTGTTTGGTCAAAGACCCCAAATCTGAACATCATGTGTAACAATTGGACAAATAATACCAGTAATCTTATATTTCTCCCGCAAGACTTTCCCCTGCTTAGTCATAAATGTTTGATAATATTTGAATGAATAACATTTGTTGATGTCCAGATTTCAATGAATAGAATAAACACGGCTGCTGTAAATGACTTTACCATAGTCAAAACTGATGTCTTTTCATCCAATTGCTGCATACAAACAATTTACCAAACATGGGGCAATGAAATATTTTTATATTTCTTTTAATGGCAATTTGAATGCTTTTCTAAGATTAAAAATATTACAGTTTGAAGCACTGAAAGAATATAAGTGTTTCCTTCAAAATCAGAGTCTTGTACATGTATTTTAAATACACAAGTATGACCAAAAGCTATTTTCTTTATGTAAGGGATATAAGTCGATAACAGTCCATTCTGTAAAATATTGGACAGGTCTGATGCCGCATGCCGGAGACCTGTTCAATATTTTACAGAATCGACTGATAGAGGCTTATATCTTACTTAAAACATTGTTTAACACGTCGAAAAAGGTAAAACAAAAGAAAAAGCAAGCAAAGATTTAATTTTATCAAGTGTAGGAAAATTGTTTTGCATTACAATATATCTTACATGTTGGCCCCTTTAAACAGTAGCTTAACTTAACAAAATAGAAAAAAAAGAAAGTACAGCTAAGGATATACAAATTGTATTGCTACATGAAGAATAAGACACATAGTATGCGTATCATGATTTTTGCGTGCCCAAGAACTACACTAATAGTTTTGATGAATACCTTTACATGTGTTTGTGTTTCGAAATGAATAAAGTGATTAAATTATATTCTTAATTAAAAAATGAAGAAAGAGATGTCGTTATTATTAAGTTTTGATTAAAATCAAATGCGTATTCAGAATCTATTCAGATCCATTATTTCAGTGTGTATTACAAAGAGAATATACTAGTAGTCAAAGCAGCTAAAAATGGCAAGTTTTTTAATTATTATTTTTCAAAATGTAGTCTATTACATTCTTATTTTTTCTCGGGTTTTAGTTTTTACAGGTTTATTGAGAAAAAAGCATATGAAGACAGGTTCTCTTGTTGAACCATATCGAGTGCACCGTAGTCGATGTTAGTTCAATTACAGAATTAATGTGAACAAACAACAACATGCAATAAGTTTTATTCTTTTGTTGGAACTTTCAAGAGACTATTATTGTTTACCCGCTTGGTACCACCTGAATACCCCCCCCCCCTTTTTTTTTTTTTTTCTTTCTGCAAGGTCGTTTCACTCTTTTTTCGTTTATTTGTGAAGTGAGTCCCTTGTGTTTTTTTTTGGAATGTTACCGAAACGTAATTTTGTCTCGATTTTCTTTTGAAAAAAAACTTTTATAAAACGATCACTGCTAACAAAGTGCAAATCGGGGACACATTTGATTTGTCTTGCAGATAAAAAGCGGTAATGTCTTCCTTTATTCTCTTTCGCATATTCATCTTCGTTCATAAGCGAAATGTTGCATTATATTCATATTTTAGCAATAACTGAAACAAAATTGTAAATCAACGCCGAAACCTGAAAATTCTAAAAAGTATTATAGTCCCCTAGTTCATGAAGGAATTTCTAGATTAGTACTTTGTACACATGATAAGGTTGAGGTTGTTCATGGTCCTTGTATTGCATGATCTATCAAATTTTAGAAGCATAACTTTATCGCTTTTTCATTTTAATTTTAGTTGAAAATGATGTTAGGAAAAATAAGAGCAACACAAGAGATCAATTTTGATTATGGACGAGGATAAATCTTTTGAAAGAAGAAATTCATAAAGGTAACAAAAACAAGACGGACGAGGATAAATCTTTTTAAAAAAGAATTTCATAAAGGCAACAGAAACAAGACTGGCAACAAAAACAAGACTGGCAACAAAAACAAGACTTACCTCGAGCATAATCAACTTATTAAATAAGTGCAAAAAGAGACCACCCAAAAACATGAGAAAAATGGCTGTGATATAGGTATAGGTAGTGTTAAAAATCAATTTGAAAGTAATTTGTTGCCTCAAGAAACCGTTTGATGAGTGACAAAATTATTGTATTGGAAGCTAACTTTAATAAAATAATGTTTTTAATTGTCATTTGTTCTTCAGTTGTATTTGTCTTTACATGATGACAACAATTAGGGTAATTAATAGTTTATTTCTTTTTTATTTCAGTGACTGAACTATCATTTACCATGTTTACCTGTAAGAATCAGTTATGCTACCTTTAGCTGTTCAATATTTTTAAGAAAGAAGAGGGCTATTATTAAGAATATTTGACAGCTAAAGGAAGCATAATGGTTTCTTACAGGTAAATGATGGTCCAAATCACTGAAATAAAGAACAGGTAAAACAATAGAATGACTTCACAATAATGTTTGAATTAGAAAAACAAATGTACATTTATGTTGATATTTTCATGTTTTTATAACTTCAGATCTGTACATCAGTGTTAGTGTATCACAGTATTCATTAAATATTCCTAGAAAATAAACCATACTAAAATTAGGACGAAATTAATAAAAAAAACTATTTTCTACAATTATTACTTTTGAATCCGTTTATTTTATCATTACCTGCGTGTTTCCATAATGCAATCTGCAGTGTACTAATTTGAGTCGATGTTTATTCATAAGATATGTAACATGCAACATATCCTACTCCTAAACTACCCAGCTGTTTATCATTTTTTAATTTTTTAATTTTTCAATATATTACGAATATTTTATACATACAGACTTTGGAGCCTTGGTAGGTCTTTAAACGCTCCTTTTTGTATTATAGTTATGTTATTGTCGCTCAAATCTCTGAAAGATAAAACTATAATGTTTCATAATAATATTACTTATATTAGTGTTTTTCTCCTAATATTGAGAGTATTAAAGTTATAGCAACTTGAAAAATATTAACATGTTTAATTTACTTGAATCGATAAATGTTACTCTTAATGAAGTGAACGTGGACTTTATTTTAATAGAACACTAATCATATCACCAAAATATTCATAACTGTACCGATACTGAATTATTGACTTCCCAGACACTTATTCACTATTATTTTCCCGTGTGCAGTACAAGTGACCATAACAACGAAACATCTCGTTATAACTTCGGCCACCGCACAGCCGAAGTGCGAGGGGAAAATCGTGATGAAGAAAATAAACATACGTGCTCTTGGAGGTATATGGAAATAACAGATCCAGATTCTTAAAGAACAAATGTAGTACAACAAATCATTTAACAACGGTCAAAGATAGTTTAACTAAATAATAGAAACTCGTGTACAATATGATAAATCAAATTTCGTGGTTCTTTCCATTCACTTATCTGTCTGGTTAATTAATGTCATTATCCGGTAAACATCGATACAAACTTCAAAATAATAGAACCAATGCATGCATGTATGGTTCAACGGTGTTTCTCGTTTCTTGTTTCTTGTTTTTTGTATAGATTAGACCGATGGTTTTCCGGTTTGAATTGTTTTACATAAGTAATTTCTAGGGGCCATTTATAGCTTGCTGTTCGGTGTGAGCCAAGGCTCTGGGTTCAAGACCGTTGTTTGATCTATAATGCTTTGATTTTATAAACTGTGACTTTGGTGGAAAGGTTTTCATTGGCACTGATACCACATCTTTTTATAACTATATAACTTATTCATGTTATTATTGATTAATGCTATTCATTCGCGAACTACTTAACTTTCAATTTTTACAAATCCGGGAATCAAACTTAAACTGACGGAAACACATCAAATATAAAAGGAGAACTACGACACAACAGAAACACATTATTAAAATGAAACACACACAGAAACAAACTATTATATAACAATAGCCATTTTATTGACTTAGTACAGGACATTTTAAGAAAAAAAATAGTGGGTTGAACCTGGTTTTGTGGCATGCCAAACTTTCCTCATTTATGGGAATGTCAAATATAACATTTAAATGACAACATTACATGACAGGACTACAATAAAAATAAATGGGAGAACATGTAGGACAGAGAAAACATCAATGCTATCTAACAAAGGGTAACAGGTTTGAAATTTTGATACACCAGACGCGCGTTTCGTCCACACGAGACAAACCAATGATGCTCAGAAGAAAAAAGTTCGAAAGCCAAAACAAGTACAAATTGAACAGCATTTAGGACCAAAAGTTACAAAAAGTTGTACCTAATACATCTAGATACATCTAGGGTTTTCTGCATGGGTTAAGATCAACCTTATTTAGAATTAAAAACCAATTGTTCAGAGAACAATTGAAGGTTTTCCACCCAAAACAATGTATTTTAATATGAAAGTAGTAACATTTAGTTTAAAATGTCATTTCAATCGTCAAATGGTAGCTTAGTGTACGCTGATTCCCAAAATATATGGTTTCAATACAATATTTTTTTTGAAAAGGGAGATAATTCGTTACTTCTGGTTTGAAAAATGTTACTTCCGATAATATTTGAATATTTACTTGACACTGATTCCAAAAATATCTGGTTCTATATACTTTTACATTAATAAAGTACAAAAATTAGATATTCCGGTTTACACTAGGTCACTTCTGGTTGTTTTTTTCAAGGTTAAATTGTTTGATAACTATTGCCAAAAGTCTCATGGCTTTATCATGTATATACATATGAGGTAAAAGCAAAGGTCAAAATCTAGAACGTCAAATTAAGCTATGACCTTGACATCAATTTCAAGGTCGTAAACCAAGGACCTCAAATCAAAAGACCATAGGTCTTAATTATATTTGGTTAATTCCATACGGCATATGCCATACACCATACGCGTATTTTTAAATACGAGAGGGCAGAAAACTCCCTTTTACGTTCACTGTACCCTTGCAATTAAAATGTACGTGTTATGATATGTACTAACTAACAATTAAGTAAAAATAATTTGTCGATATCTTATACGGTTTTTGGAAATAAGTGAAAATAAGCCAAATTTAAAAATTACAATATGACCTTGACCTTCGACCATGACCTAATTTTCATTTTTTTTTCTCAAGTAAAAAAATCCTAGACCTCTATCACTTATGGTTTACAAGATAAAGATGCATATCACTTATATCAAATGCATAAGGGGAAATAACTCTCATATATAGCGTTCATATTGCTTCGGTAAAAATAGGACATATCATGCGAAGGATATAACGAGCAATTTTATGAAATAAATAAATTTGTCGTAATCTGTTACGGTTGCAAAGGAGAAGTGGACATAAGTAAAACAGTGTTTGGGACGATAACTCCTACAAAGAAAAGTATTCGGTTACCCAGGGTAAATTTCAAAGGCGAATAAACTGTTCGATATCATATACCAAATATCTAAGCGACATATTGCGAAACGCATATTTATCGCAAGAGCAAAATTAGGCGGAAGAAAAAAAATAATCAGAAGAAAAACAATAGGTCTTTCCACAGAGTGGAAAGATCTAATAATTCTTAATTTTGCAAACAGTATTTTTTTTTATGAAATGACTATATAATAGATATACAAGATAAAACCGAAGTAGTGACTAACTACAAAATAAAAACGGATAAAACAACCTAAACAAGCACATTAAGATTCACAGTCGTGTTAGTCAAAGATATAAACGCACAATGTGACGTCACATTTGAATTTCTAAACAATTTCTCAAAGATAGGATAGAATTCAGGATTAAATTTGAAACACTTATATAAAATTGAGAAAGGAAATGGGGAATGTGTCAAAGCGACAACAACCCGACCATAGAGCAGAAAACAGCCGACGGCTTCAATGTAGCGAAAAACTCCCGCACCCGGATGCGTTTTTCAGCTGGCCCTTTAAAAAAGGTATACCAGTACAGTGATAATGGACGTCATACTAAACTCCGAATTATACACGAGAAACTAAAATTAAAAATCATACAAGACTAACAAAGGCCAGAGGCTCCTGACTTGGGACAGGCACAAAATTGCGGCGGAGTTAAACATGTTTATGAGATCTCAACCCTCCCCCTATACTTCTAGCCAATGTAGAATAGTAACCGCATAACAATACGCACATAAAAATTCAGTTCAAGAGAAGTCCGAGTCCGATGTCAGAAGATGTAACAAACAAACAAAAAATGACAATAATACATAAATAACAACAGCCTTCTAGCAGTTAACTGACATTTCAGCTCCAGACCTCAATTAAAATGATTAAAAGATTATGTCTTCGTCATATGAATATAAGGAACAATCCCTCCCGTTAGGGTATAGTATCATACCATCACTAAAATATATGAGAAGAACATAACCCGTGTCATGCCAATAATTGTTTTTTTAAATAAAAGAGTTTAGTTCCGATGCAAAGACCCTATAAGTGAATCAATATTAAAGCCAAAATAAGCAATCGTTAGTGACCTGACACCAGTATCGTAACTATATCCCTTCTTAAAAAGTATGTTTAAAGGTTTTGTAAGCTTATGAGTTGAATACTGACATGTTTGTGCTTCGTAAAGTATATTACCATAAAAGATTGGATGTGAAATACCTGAACGTATAAGATGTCTACAAGTTGAGATATATAAACACCACAAGATGGTGACAAGGGTACGTCACCATCTAAAAATGGATCAGAAACAATAGGAAATGAAAAATCATCTGTTATATCATAAATTGTTGTATTAAGCTTACCGTTAATGATATAGATATCAAGATCGAGGAAAGGGCAGTGGTTATTGTTAGTTTTAGCTTTATTTAAAGTAAGTTCAACAGGATAAATTTCTTTGGTGTACATACTGAAGTCGTCATTATTGGGAGCCAATAATATAACATTTATTAATTACAATGTAAATTACAATACTCATAAATATCAAATTGTGGTAGTAATTAGATAATTAATTGTATCTTCTAGCTATGTCGGTGTTTATTCTAAATCAAACTATAAATCAAATATATCGTATTAATGTAGTTGATCCAGACTAAAATCGAATACTAGTAAATGAACTGGGTGATTATTTATTATGGCCGATTTGACACGATCATGTTTTTAAACCATATGATGTTCTTGAACCTTGTTTTATTCAATGCAATACATACTAAATCGTAATGAGATTACCGTCAATCGAATTATCTATATAAGTGGATAAGTTATAATAAGTTGCCTATCTTATTTTCAACGCTTTCAAAATCCTTAGCTGCAACAGCAACGAATGTTCACATCGCAAAGGTGATTTTATTGGAATATTACAAGTAAATAGAAAACAAAATTCTGTATATCCAGAAATAGTTGCGAGATTTTTAGAAATGCACACTTTCGCCATAATAAGAATTCGAATTAGGATATATGATACAAGTATTTGTATTTAGCTTTCCCTAAAATTGTACTGTTGTTCATTCTTCATAACACAAATCGCAGTGTATTGAACGCACGCAATATTTTGTGAATTAACAGAAATTCATATTAGTTCTGTTCTAGTATCTGAACCTGGTATTTTTAAAGAAATAAAGTTTGAACTCCATAGAAGGATTTTTCTATTCTCTACAGCCTTGATTTACGAACGTTTGGTGAAAGTACGTCTAGAAAATTAGTGCGAAACTACAAACGTAATAAAGTGATATATTTTAATATAGTTGACCCTTCGTATTGTATTGTTTACGGAACGGTGTCCTATTTCTACTATTGGTTGACAATTTCGTATCTTTTCAAATATGCCAACGCATGCATCAAGGATATAATTTGTTCAATAAATAACAAAATGCTATTTATACACCCCTTATACTTACATTGCATATAACAATATCATATTTCGAAATGCTCCTTCTTCTATTGAGGTTATATGATTGTAATCTAGTAATCTGAAATACAGAAACTTGCTATTAAATTGACGTTTTTGCATTAATTAAAGAGGAAGTGAAACATTTTTCAATATGTACCATTGTAGCTATCAATATCTTTTAGATGTCCTAACATGTTTTATTGATGAATTGATATTTGTGGCTAAGGTAACAGATAACTGAAGAAACGTTTTTAGCACAAGGATGCACCATGTGTTCTGAATACGGGAAAATGCGTCAAAATTGACTGATTTGAAAACCAACTTTTAATGTAAAATTGTATTGTATTGATAAAGAGGAAAAGGAAGTCATATTTTGTGACCCCTTATTTGATCGGGCATTCGTATACTCTTCCGATATATAAATGTAATGGCAGTGTGACATTTTTAATCCTTTGGTGTGTATTAATAGGGACTAAGAGATAGACCATGTATAAATACAGTTGATAAGAACACCATTAACATGGACATTTTTATCCTCACATCTTTCAATTTGCACACACCATGAATTATGCAACCCGGTTATGGTTATATGGCAATCCTTAAGTCTTTCGTCAAATAGTTATCAGAGGTATCAGGCTTATAATTTTTATACGCTAGACTCGTGTTTCGTCTACATACGAGTCACCAGTGACGTTCAGATCAAAATAGTAAGAAGGCCAAACAAGTACAAATTTGAAGAGCATTGATGACCCAAAATGACAAATACGGGTAAGGTTATCTATGCCTGGGATGATAAAATCCTTAGTATTTTGAATAATTCATACGTTTGCAAAGATTAGATTTTCAAAGATGACCGATACCTTTTGTTTGATTGTGTGTGATTAATGTCGACTGAAAAACTTTAGGATGTTCACCTATGAGGAGCCAAACATTTCCAGAATTAAACTTTTTTTCTAAACCTATTTTTTTTGTTTAAATGACTGTAAAAAATAAATTTGTGAAGAAAAAATCATATGGTGGTGCACTTTTTTTCTGCTACGGCCCTTTGAAAGTACACAATTTTATGATTTTCCCATTAATCATCATTGTTTACCCATTTTAGAACTATTATCGTGAAAAAAACAGTTTTACAATCAAACTTTTTTTCATACTCTCAATAAAGATGAAATAAACCAATCGGAATAAATTCAACTAAAAAACACTATAGATACACAAATGTAGGTGTTAATTTAAGAAGGCTTTATCATATGTTGAGGCTTTTTCGTGTCAAATTTACCATGTTGCCAATTTTGTAAATTTCTGATATTTCTCAGTGTAAAGAACAAATTAAATATAATATCTTTGTTATAAATGATTGGAAAAAATACTTTGAAAAGAAAAAGTTATATGGGATGTACATGTTTCTGGTAAAATATTTTTTATTTGTACCTCTCACCCATTTTCTCAAATTTGTTACTTAAAAGACTGACTAGATTAGTAATGCAATTTGAAAATGTCATTACTCTAAAACTGCTTAACGGAAATACACATTTTTTTCACAGAGTTAAAGTTTGATTATAATGTTTATCAAATTCATTGCTATTTACCACTTTTGACCCATGTTTTAGAAATAATTTCAGGACGAGATTCCAATGAGACTGAATGAGACTGAAACGTAAGAAGAATACATCCTTAAGGTGGTACCCAGAACTTTCACTAAAATTAATTTCGCTTGTTTAATTTTCATAAAGTTTTGTCAAAGTATTTACTTTGACACTTTAACAAAAATATAAAAATTTTAAAAAATTTGAACCAACCGTTTTGTCAGAAATATTACACGGGTTATATAGCAATTTGACAAACACCACTTTTGATCATTGAGAAGCTTTATATTCCTTTTACAACACAAAGTAATTAAAACGTTTAGATGACTTTACAGGGTTATCTCCCTGTAGTGTTAGCTTCCACCTTAACATGACTGAACAATTAATTGTTTAGACTTTTTGTATAATGTTAGATAGAAATTACCATATCAAATATAAATCGTGGGGAAGGTTTGTTCGACAAAAAGCGATACAACTATTTTATAGTATGACCTCCCTAATAACCGACTATTTAATTTAGAGAGACAATTTATGCATCATCTAAACCCGAGTGGAACAGAAAATAACTATGATTATTTTCTACTTGGAATGTGTAGATAATGTGATTTGCATTTGAATCACATGATACAAGATGAAGATGGTTTTTCATGACATAGACTACCCATGAAAGTTTTGCGCGGTCAGTAATTGTTTTTTTCTATGCCATGTGGATGTATTTTAGTCTACGATCTATCTTTTTTTCTATATTGCTATTTTTTTTCTGTACTATTTCAGACATTACTTTTACAAAGTATGAAGTATAAGAAATAATAAATATTGATAAAAGAGTAATAAGAAAGACATATTACATGCTGAATGTATCATTCGGGAAGTCTGTTGGAACTAAAGTGAGTCCTCCTCTTGAACAATTTACCAGAACTGTATTGTTCATTAATGGACAGGAACAGTTAGATGGACAAGATAACACCCCGTTAATTGACACCAAAATTATTATTAGAACAATCGTCATGTTATAGTACATTGTCTTCATTCTGAAATATAAATAAAAAAATATCAAATGTGCAGCTAAAATATCACAAGGTGTGTGTGTGTGTGTGTTTAGACCATCATACTTTAGCGTTACCAACATCGGACTTCGGCGTTGCTATCAACAAGATAGCGACACAATGCCACCATCGCACTTCAACGTTATGCATAACGCAATTAAGCCTGACCATTGCTGTTCTTAGTAATATCACGGTTCCGACTCCTATATATATATACTGAGAAACAAAAAGCAAAATTACAAAAATACCGAATTCCGAGGAAAATTCAAAATATGAAGTTACTAATCAAATGGCAAGATAAAACATTATGTAGTTTTTATAATATAATTCGATATCACTACAAACTAGTAAAAGTCTGAAAAGGTCTATAATAAAGGCAACAGTAGTATACCGCTGTTCAAAACTCATAAATCCATGGACAAAAGACAAAATCGGGGTAACAAACTAAAACCGAGGGAAACGCATTAAATATATATCTGTACTCGATTGTACTCATTTTACTCGAACAGTTATAACTGGTCTACAATTAAACTAATTATTACTCTACTGTAGTCTGAACCATACTTAACTCGACCAGTACTCCAACATTGTACATACATCTGAGCCACGTTCGACCTGGTCTGAACGATGCTCAACCTAGTCTGAACCATAATTGACCTATTACGAACTATACTCAACCTAGTATGAACATTACTCGACCAACTTGTCATCAACCTAGACCTATTTTCGTGTATCATCTCTTGTATTTAATCAATTAAGGAACTGTTTTTTTTAAACAGCTATTTCCCAAATTGTGCAATACATATAATTAACTTCAACACCATATTCATCAACAATTACATATGGCTATTACCTTTAAAAAAGAACTGAAAGAAGGCGATGAAATAATTCAAAACTGAATTCTGATTAATATTTTCAATGTTATTCAAAACGTTTTGAATCTTTCGGACAAAATTTCTAGTTGCTGACAATTTTCATCATTAACTTGAGCCTAGTATATATCTTTGGTGTCAGTTGATCTAAGTTAATAGTGCAAAGAAGAAAAAGGACTTTGAATTCTTTGAAATCCTATACTACCGGCTGCTAAATCATTGGACAGTAACCAGAAGTGTTGCCGTATCCCATTCTATGTTTTACAATTTCCTAACTTCCGTGTCATATCTTGACATTGATGTTTACACGTGATCGTTTTCTAAGCATCTGCATCATTTAATAAGTAAGGCTTGAAAAAACAATCACTATTGTTAGTGTTATAATTTCTCATACTTTAATGTATTTAATATATTTCCCTGTAATCCAGTTCAATTATTATATTTCATCTCATTTGACGTTTACTTGTATCCAGATAATTTGAAAGTAGATTTGGCAGAGTGCATGCGGAAATTTTAATATATACTACAAAACTAACTCGAATGATTCAGCACCCTCAACTCACTGTCATTTCTCGTTAGAATAATCGTAATTAAACAAACGGATTTTTCGATTAATCTAAACCACGCTGGTAACGGATCTCCTGATATAAACAAATGAGAAACGTAATTGTACATCTGAAAATTACAAAGTAATGATCAACAGAATTGTCACTAATTCATACAATTTATTTTGTGTTCATGTCAAGTATCTATGTCAGTCATTGTCGGAATGTCCCCACGAGTGCCTCTATTGCCTTACGTTTCAAAGTTTTATAAGTAATAAAAGACTAAATAGCTCTTTATCGATATTCGTCTTTAAAGGTACATCCATTATGTAGGCACGAGTACGGAATCAGTATATCGTTGATGCTGATAATAGTTTTATTTTCATGAAATTTTTTAGAAAAGGCTGTGTGACGACTGACGGTAAAAGGCATTCATCCCGTCATACTTTTTTTGTAAAAAATAGGTATTAGATTAAAAGCAATTATGACATAGGCCGTACATTTAAAGAGACTGAACGGTGTTAGATTGAAATGCAAACAAGTGCTCAAAACCAAATCCCTTGCCTGACAGATTTTATCAATATATGTTATAAAAGCAAACTTCCCGTTTGAATGGTTTTACACTAGTAATTTTGGGGCCCTTTATAGCTTGTTGTTCGGTGTGAGCCAAGGCTCCGTGTTGAAGGCCGTACTTTAACCTATAATGGTTTACTTTTTAAATTGTTATTTGTATGGAGAGTTGTCTCATTGGCACTCACACCACTTCTTCCTATATCTATTTTGACTAAAATCTTGGTGGCTAGTTTATTTTATAGAAAGTTAAGGAAGTTAGATTATCAAAAGTGAACTTCATTTGTATATATCTAAAAAAAGATGTGGTATGATTGCCAATGACACAACTGTCCACAAGAGACCAACAATATTTGCAGATTTTTACATTTATTACAATCAGTTTTGGTCGGGTTTATGAGCATTATTAAAGATTATTATTTCAGAAGAGAGCACAGCTGGGTTGCTTTTATGGTAATTGAAGTTGCCTTTCAGTGCGATAAATTGTTTGATTACTAAAATATATAAAAGAAAAAGTATATAAAGCAACTTGATCAATCTAACAAATGACACCTGTGGTTTGCTTATCCACGAACATTAACTTGATAATTGATCTTCCATAGCAATCCTTGATAACTTTTTAAAAAAGGAAATGTGTTTCAAAGTTATAGTAAACAAAAAATCTATAAATTTAAATATCTTTTGTCAAATTTAAAGAAGCAATTTAATAAGCATTACTCACCTCAGTACGTGTGTGTTTTACAGAAAAGATAAACCCTATTTTTATATTAACTAGCGTATTACTTATCAGGTGAATTCAAAAGGCCTTGCAATTTAAATTCAACATGCTGTTGCAATTTTGAATGAATGATATTCAGGTGGCAGGTACCAGTTTTGATGTACCAGAACATGTGTTCCACGCAGAAATGATGTTATAGTTAGGCATTCAGGTATAGAGTTGCATCATGTGGACTAAAAAAAATAACAGAATTTAAATTCTAGGATATTAAACTAAACAAATAAGTAGTTGCATACATAGGTTGAAAATTTCCATCACTTATGCATTCACAAAAAATATTACTAAGCAGTTATATTTATTTAAATGAAGTATTCTTTTTTATTACTAGTAACTACCAATTACTTATATTTTACTAGAATGAAAATAGTTACTTGAAACAAGTTATTGTTTTACTGAAAATGTGTGTCTATTAAAAAATTAAAAAACTTACTTTAATTATAACAAATACAAATAATGATTTTACTCAGTTGAGTAAATGAATTACTTAGTCATAATTTAAGCAATAACGTACTGGTTTTATTAAAAATAAATTATTTAGATAAAGTCATAGACATGATAGATATAATAACTACACATATTTATTTTTATTTATACAAGAATGCAGTATGAAAGTTACTGAAATTACTTTTGATAACTGGCATATAATTTTTTTATTACTAAGTAGGCTTAGGCACTACATAATGTTTTTTTGCTTGCATAAGGCTTATTCTATTTAATAATAAATGCTTCCTATGAACTCTGACCCCATAATGTAACAATTTAAACATATATAGGTTTCACAGACTGAAAATTGCATAAGTTTTGAAAGCATTTTTTTTAAGCAGGCTATTATTGCAAAGTGGAATTATTCTTAATTATGGAATCTGCATAAATTCTTGTGCAATAGTTTTATTATAACATGTATAAATTCAATGTTTATTCTGTATGATAATGCTCTGTGCGGCCCACAGCACTTTCTATTACAAAGAAGATAACACATTCTCAATAGAATGTACTATGCTGTGCACAACACTATCTATACAAAATATATTGTATGGAAATTAGTATGCAATGCATAAAATATTATAATGCAGAATACATATGGAATTAATTAAAAAGTTCAAGCACAAGATAATTTCAAATTGAAACAAAAGCATGTTTTAAGAAATTACTTTAAAATGCTAATATTACTCATTAATTGAATATCTTCACATTATCATTTTTATATAATTTTAATAATGTAAACTTATATTTCTTTGTCATACTAGATTTGATAATTAAGTATTTATTATAAATGTACAAAATTGTATCATATGTCCTGTATTCAATAAGTTGTTTTTTATTTGAGACTGAAAAAATAGTCAGCCGATGAGATCTAAGATTTCATTTGACTTTGGTAAGCTATTTTTGAAAATTGGCTGGAAATCATTCAGATTTGAGTTTGTTGAAATACTTGCACGATTGACAAGCATGAAAGAAAAGGAGAACATTACAAAAAGGACACTTTGCGGGTAATTTATATTTCAGGCTACTCTTTGTGTACTAATTAAAATTAAATGAAAATGTAGCAAAAAGAAATGCTGGGGAGGTAGCCCATGTTAACTAACAATAAACAAGAATAGAAATGGATTGAAACAAAGGATATAGTATATGAAAATTCTTTAAAAAAGGTATGTTACTTTTTCAAATTGTATGCATTTATTGAAAAGTGTAGAACTTTTATTTTATTCTGTAAATATATATTATATATATATAATTTATATGTAAAAGAATTACTGTAAAAGCAGAAATTTTTCGTGGCGGATTTGATTTCGTTTGTTTTGTGGAAAGAAAATACCCACGCAATTTAAACCCCGACAGAAATTTAACTTCATATAATATCACTTCCATTTAATGGAGACCTCGAAATCAAATCCCCATGAAATTTTAACCCCATCAAAATTAATGTTTCTACAGTAATCGAAACCTACAAATACATTTACTGTTTTTCCAAAAATTACTTGCCATAATTAAAAGAATGACTTACAACTGATACACGAATTATTAAAAGTATTAAAAGAAATACTCAATAAATATGAAAAGAATAACTTACTATTATTAAGAGAAATACTTAATGTGTATTTAACGATTAACTTACTATCATTAAAATAAATACGTAATGTATGTCATAGTTCTCCAACAGTTTTAGTTTGTAACCCGGATTTGTTTTTTCTCAATCGATTTATGAATTTCGAACAGCGGTCTAAAACTGTTGCCTTTATTTCATGTGAATTAGAAGAATTGCTTACTTTAATAAAACGAAATACTTAATGTGTAATACAATAATTACTTACTATAATTAAAAAGAATTACTGAGAATACATGAAAAATATCTTACATTTAATTACTAGGACATTAGTGAAAATAACATGACATTTCTGATTACACTTCCGGAGCACCTGAGCTCACCCATAGTTTTAAGTGGGGTTCATGTTGTTTATTCTTTAGTTTTCTATGTTGTGTCATGTGTACTATTGTTTGTCTGTTTGTCGTTTTCATTTTTAGCTATGGCGTTGTCAGTTTATTTTCGATTTATGAGTTTGACTGTCCCTTTGGTATCTTTCGTCCCTTTTTTCTAAAAACTTACTCATTTTATGACAAACATATTAACTTGTTTTTGTTTACTTGATTTGAGTGAAATCAACACTTGTTTTAAGTAGTTTCAAGTAATGTATGAGTTTCAGTGTGGGTTCAATCAGAAGTCAAATTTGTTGTCTCCTCACTTGACGGCATTCAATCAAAATTGGAAAAACATTTAGTTTTACATGTTAACAAAAAAAAATTAGATTTTGATAGCTAGGATAGGTTCGGACAAGGTTCTAACTCACTGAATATTATTTATCGCTTCGAGTTTTGCATTGCATTTATAAATTTTAAAATCTCCATACTGGACATACACTCTAATATACAAGTTTTCTTCATATTCTCATAAGTACGCTAAGTTACTTTTAAACCATACATTTCATTTGTATATTAGCTTGAATGAATTGTCTAGAAAAGTCCGTGAAATTCTAACGATTGATTGTAAAAAACAGGTTTCTGGCTCATTAAGCCTATACATGATAGTGTGGTGTTATATTTCTTTTATTCACAGTCAATGTATAATTCTGTTTGCAAGCAATTTGTTTTTATATGGATTTTACGAATTATCAATTATGAAGACAGATAACTCTGTTTCATATGACAAACAATGACATTCAATTGAATATTTTTAAAATGATTATGTTCAACAAACAATGATTTATATCATAAAATATTTAGAAAAAGCTATCACTATATAATATCTGTTATAATGACATTCTTTTACCTGTTCATTTTAAAATTTGCATGCTTTGACAGGCACCCAACTTTAAAGGTTTTCTATATGTTCACATATGCACGCACACATCTTAGTTATTTGAAACCATACATTTTATTTGTATATAAACCTGAATGAGTATTCACCATGTTCAAGGAAATCATAAATCCATGAAATTCTGAAGAGTTATTGTAAACTGGTGTCTGCCACCTTAGAATTAAATACTCTCTGACCAGCTGTGTTTTTAATGAGTTTGCCCAAAAACAGGGGGTATTACTTTATCCGTGTACTTCAACACAAATCAAAAGAACAATGTTATCAATCTCTTTAATTTTTTATCAATCTTTTATGTATATTATCTATAGTACTGCCTTTATTTATATATATTATATCTGATATATCGCCAATTATAATAATAAAATCATTTCTTATAAACGATTAGACAATTTCAGTGATTTTGTTGGCTGTTGTTACTTCATTTAACAGATGATTTTTTAACTATTTTGTGTAACCATAAAACTTATGCAGTTGTTATTTCGAAATTTAGGAAAGTTAAGTTAGAAGAAAACACATGCCGAACAAGAAGCACATTAATAAGGTTTAATTACCCTCAGTTTAGGTGTGGTTTTTAGTTAAAATAATTTTTTTTTAACAAAACTCTAAAACTTTAATATAAATATAATTCTATTATAAATAAGGACAATTTGATTTAACTATCTCTATTTTAGAAATCTGAGAATCAATTAAGGTGGTACACAACACATAAGAAAGAGAACTCTAATTTACCGTCTATTTAATTTTGATGTTCTGAAATCACACCCAATATACAAGAGCTTAAAAGATCCTGATCAGAATGTTTACCAATAGATGATGTTCACCTTATGTTATTCGTGTAATAATCTTTTAATTCATGTATTGCCAGTTTTGATCAAAGTGACAAATCAAGGGAAACAGAAAGGATCATAACTGTTTTTCGTGTTTTGAACCAGACCTAACATATCATATACTAAAGTATAAAGTAACAATAGTATACAAGCATAACAATAGCACTATAAACAAATAAATACAAAACCAGGACAATTCGATCCAAATGTTGATTACAATCAAACAAGAAATTTACAAGTTGAGGACCAAAGACAACAAGTGGAAAACAAACATCCGATTCAGTCCACGAAACATAACACTATATCAATCAACTCTCTGTTTTTAACCTTGATTCTAGCAGCTGTAGAACATAAACTGGTGTCTTCTATTCCGTCCGCAACGTTTTGGGAAAATAAAATTCTAAATTTAGAACCATGATTGAAACTGAAACTACACAAAAATAGAACATGTGGGTTTCACTTTTTCAAATTCTCATTTCCAAAGGATAGCATAATTCGTTTTCTTTTGTTATACTGTTGTGTATCTTTCCGACTGCTTAGTGAATGCAATTTTAAAGTAAATATAAAAAAAGAAGATGTGGTATGATTGCCAATGAGACAACTCTTCGCAAGAGAAAAGCTGACACAGAAATTGACAGCTATAGGTCACCATATGGCCATCAACAATGAACAAACCCCAAACCGCATCATAGTCAGCTATAAAGGCCCAAAAATCTAAAATGAAAAGAATGAAAACAAAAACAAAATGGCCTAATAAATGTACAAAAAAAAACGAACGAAAAACAAATATGTAACGAAGCAACAAATATCAATCACTGAATTAAAGGATTCTAACTTGGAACAGGCACTTACAGTACTTGCAACCTTATGCGTTACTGTTTGACGTGAACTTGACTGATCGGTGAATGATCGGTGACGGATGTTTGACTGATTGATGAGTGATCGGTGATCAGTGACCCATAGGATCCGTCAGATAAGTCAAATAACCTATGTGAGAGTTACCATGACAACTGTCACCGATCGATCAGTAAATTAAATTTAAGCACGGATAGGACGGATACGTATATATTTAAAATTCTTATGTAAACCGAACTCGACAGTGTTTACAATCGATGAACACGGACCTCTACGAAGACACCCTAATTTACACGTTATTTTGTAATAAATAAGTTGCAATAAAAAAGTGAAAATAGTATAACAGAATAATAAGCTTAGAGCGTTAAATTGTTTGTGTTGATTAATAGTTTTGTATTAAAGATTGTTAACATCAGAGACATATAATACATAATTATATTATATGACTCTGTTAAAATAAACTTCTTCTTACGAAAATCGTTATTAGTGAACGCCATTGGATTTTTGTATTTCTTATAGTTTAATATAATAGTTCTTTTCATAAAATTAAAAGAATGTCAGAAAAACCATACTAAAATTTTGTTCACATTGTTTTAAAAATTATTCTTCTTTTTATCAAAAATTATACTATTTTATTTGAAATCATTTATTTTTACCATCTTGTGACAAGTTTTCTAATCAGAATTGAAATTTAATGAGAATTAAAATACTCAGTTTTATTTTTGTGAAATAAAAATGCAGTTATTGATTTATTTTGATACAAATTATTAACCGTCATAAGATTTAAGTACTTTTTGTACATCAAGATTGGCTGTTCTTCATAAAATATGCTTACTTTAAGGAAAAAGATATTAAATTTTTGTACGCTTTGCCTAAAATACAAATATTTCTTTTTTTTACTGAAAATTATTGACCGCCATTGGATTTTTGTACTTTTTATAGTTTAGAATAGTTTTGTTTTTATGAAATTAAAAGAATGTCAGAGAAATCATACTTAAAATTTATTTGCATTGTTTAAAATAACCAAAATAAGTCTTCTTTTTAATAAAAATGATGCTATTTTATTTGAAATCAGTTATTTTTACCATCTTGAGACAAGTCTTCTAATCAGAATGGAGATATAATGAGAATTACAATACTTAAACTTTTATTTTTGTGGAATATGAATGCAATTATTGATTAATTTTTATACAAATTATTAACCGTCATATGATTTCAGTACTTTTTGTACATCAAGATTGGCTATTCTTCATCAAATATGCTTACTTTAAGGAAAAATATATTAAATTTTTGTACACGTTGCCTAAAATGCAAATATTTCTTTATTTTACTAAAAATTATTGACCGCCATTGGATTTTTGTACTTTTTATAGTTTAGAATAGTTTTTTTCGTGAAATTAAAAGAGTGTCACAGAAATCATACTTAAATGTTATTCGCATTGTTTAAAATAACCAAATAAGTCTTCTTTTCATTAAGAATGATGCTATTTTATTTGAAATCGGTTATTTTTACAATCTTGAGACAAGTCTTCTAATCAGAATTGAGATATAATGAGAATTAAAATACTTACTTTTATTTTTGTTACATAGAATGCAGTTATTGATTTATTTTGATATGAATTATTAACCGTCATATGATTTCAATACTTTTTGTACATCAGGATTGGCTGTTTTTCATAAAATATGCTTACTTGATGGAAACAGATATCAAATTTGTGTACGCGTTGCCTAAAATGCAAATATTTCTTCATTTTACTGAAAAAATCAACATCGCGATGTAGACACCGTTTTAGAACTCGCCGGGTTTGAAAATATATAACCTAAATAAAACTAAAAAGATCATTCTTTAATGATGATATTTTAATTGAGGTTTTATCTGTACATTTCTTTTCATTTCAATTCATAATTGATTGATCGCTGAAATAGTAACGCCTAAGGTTGCAAGTACTGTACATACAGAACGTGGCGGGTAAAACATGTAAGGGGAATCCCAGCCCCCCTCCTAACCTGGAACAGTGGTCTAAAAGTACATTGTAAGAACTGTACAAATCATTTAAAAAACTTTGCTCCTGTCCCAAATTAGCAGTCTCTGACTTTTACTAGTCTTGTTTGATTTCTAATTTTAGTTTCTTGTGTATATATCGGAGTATAGTGTGACGTTCATTATCATTGAACTGTGAATCATTTTGTTAAGGGGGTCAGCTGATGCACGTTGGATTGATGCAAATGGAAAAACATATAACACAAACATAAAGTAGACGTGGCCGAGTACTTGTAAATACCAGGATCACAAATCTGAGAGTACTCACAGTTACTGACAGCTAGTTCAAAGCCATTGACAACGTATAAAAACAAGCATGCATCTTAAACAACACAATCGATCAGTACACATCATAAATCCAATGGATATAATGAAAAGACGTTAAAAGGACATTATTTTTCTCAAGTCTCTTTCAAATTTCCCTGAATAGAGTGAAAAAGGACCAAGAAATATTGTAACGAACCTGCTCATACATAGTGATCTTATTCAATTCTGTTTTATCTCTTAGTTTGAATTTTCAGGGGCCGTGGTTCTATAAACCAATCGATTCGTCGTTCATTTTTTAATCATTTATCTTTTCCGTTTAAATCAAGGGACCAACAAAACTGAAAATCTTGTTTATTAAAAATATCTGCCGATTTAAAGATTTTCCCTATATGCCCTATGTATATTTGGCGTTTCATGCTGTTAATTTCAACAGATCATATTTGAAAAATTAAAAAACGATTACATCTTTTTTTAATTTATTATATCGTGTTATTTTAGACGTAGAATCCATATGTGAAATCAAACTTTCTGTGGAATAATATCCATATCTTTTCAATTCTTGTATGCAACTACATTTCCTGTATGGATTCCCTGTGCATGGAATTTGTTGATATATCATAATGTGTGTCTATATTTTTGTATGGTGGAGTAGAGCTTGTGTAAAATAAATGGCCTGCTCAAAAATGAGGGACGAAAGATACAAGAGGGAAATTCAAACTCATAATTCGAAAATAAACTGACAACGCAATGGCTAAACATGTTTCTCAAGTGTTTCTTGCCAAAAAAAAAGGTTATTGTTCTGGAGGTCAAAATTCAAGATTACACGAAGGTCAAACTTTAAGGGACCCGAAGTCAAATGAAGGACATCATGATAGAAGACACCTGACTTCATGACTATACATCTACATGCTAAATATCTAAGGTCTAGTCTAAAAGACAAACACGTTATGGCCTATATGTACTATTAGAATATAATTATTGAGGGTGGGGTTATTATATTATAGCATTAAATTAAAAACAATCTGACGGTTAAATTGTTATAAATTTTTGCGAGAAAAACAGACCTATATTTTACTTCAAATGTTTAGTTTTAAAACATATTTTTTTTATAAATGTACATTATAATATACCTAAAAGAAAAATGAAATAAAAAAATTGGGTCACCGTTCATTTTAGCTCACAAACTGCCTCCAAAGGTAGCATGCATTTTTTGTCAATGTCCTTTTTTTCTGTTGAACTAATAGGAGAAATAAAGGTAATATCGAAATAAAGAAAGAACTAAATTACAGAAATTGCTTATCTTTTAAAATTATTTAGCTTATGTACAGCTTATTTGAAAACAGTAATAAAAAATATAGGTCACAAAGGAGTTAAAAAAGAGATTTCAATTTTAATGCCACAAAATGTCATGTTTGCGCCAAAAAGAGATAATTCGGAGCTTTTTCAATGATATAAAAAAAAAATTAAAGATGGACGGAAGATACCAAAGGGACAGTCAAACTCATAAATCGAAAATAAACTGACAAGGTCATGACTAAAAATGAATAAGACAAACAGACAAACAATAGTACACATGACACAACATAGAAAACTAAAGAATAAACAACACGAACCACTCCAAAAACTAGGGGTGATCTCAGGTGCTTCTAAAGGGTAAGCAGATCCTGCTCAACATGTGGCAGCCGTCGTGTTGCTTGTGTGCTCACAAATCCGATTATTCCATAACGGTCAACCAACTCGTGATGGTGTCCGTAAAATTTACGAAGGGATGATTTCAACTTCACCATTTGGAACTCTTGGTTTAATAGCTTCCTTGTGAGCAGCAACCCTCTATCAAGAAAATCGTGATAGGAAATGCAAGCACGGGAATATCGTATCAATTTGGAGATATATTGCCCGTATGCAGGTGCTGCTGGAATGTTGCTACTTAATAATAGAAAGTTCACAATTGGAAAGCTGAAATCATCTCTTTTGTCGTAAAAGCCATCTAGGGCCAAACCGAATCGATCATTTTGGTTGATTTTTGTACCATAGCATAAAGTAAAAATTAATAGTGTAATACACAAATGTTTAATTTTTTGCTGAATCTCTTATACCCGTGAGTCTCCTTAATAGGCTCACTTATCTATTTTATATCCCCGTGGTCAGGGATTTTTCAGTAATGTTTGCTGTTTCCTTGAAAAATGGAAGTTTATTTTTTTAAGGGTAGGACACACTATTAGTAGTTTAAATAAAGGCAATAGTAGTATACCGCAATTCAAAATTCATCAATCGATAGAGACAAAAAACAAATCGGGGTTACAAACTAAAACTGAAGAAAATGTATCAAATATAAGAGAACTACGACACAACAGAGATATTTTTTACTTTACAAGTCATTGGCATGAGATGCAAGAAATGATTGTGGTAGAATAAGAAGTGTTACCTGCGAGAGTGTTCCTTAAACAAAGGCTTATGTTTGCTTTGGTCTATTAGTATGATTTAAGTATCAAACTCTTTTTAACCTGGCCTTAACTATGAATATTATATAACAGTTTACAAAGTTTAACATGTTTAAAGACGAGTTTGGTTATGTTTTGTATCTCAACGTTTAATGACAAATTGTGTTATTTAAATCAACCAATGTAAACTTTCAAGATTTTAAACTAACCAACATTAAATATTTCCATAAAGGTCTTGTTTGTTCTCAGAAATAATAAATACATTATACATTTGTATATCTACATTATATGATTGGTTTAAAAAAATATGAAAAAAATAGTCAGCTCCATGCAAGTGCTAGGTAGAAATGAAAAAAAAATGAATATAATGTGTTACGAGGCTTAATGTTATAAAATTGAGAATGGAAATGGGGAATGTTTGAATATAACTTTTTTCAAAGTTTAAAAGAAAAATAGACGACACCCTTTGAAAACAAAACAAATAATAATTTAAACCCTTACTTCAAAGATGTTGATGCCTAAATAAAAATATATTCATGTGCATTTGCTTTTAAATTAGTTGATTCTCGTTGTATTTGGCAGGTATAAGGTTAGACTGTTAGATCAACCTGCACTAGTCTGCAGTGAATGCGTTGGCTTATATTTATATAATATCTGGTTGGTAATTCTAATAGTATTAAGATATGTACAGGTTTTCTGGTCGCGTGTCGTTGGTTTTCCATCTTGACAAGCAAAAAATAAATTGCAAGAAGCTATTCTTACTTTCATTAATGTTTGGTTAAGATCTACTACTGTCCATGTAAACATTTATTAGAGGTGGTGTTTCTTACAATAATGAGTATGACTTCATACAAAGCTTAAACGAATTATCAAAGAAATGTCATCACCTTTGTATTCTATTTTATGATTGGGTATGTGAAGCTATTCAATTTTACCATGATTTGACACTGTAAATGATTAAAAGGTTTTGCAAATAAATCATTAAATGTTTGGATTGACTACTCAAAATTAATTTGCTATCAAAACAATATTTCATGATAATCATAATACAAAATTATTAACAAAATATTATTGAAATGCATAAATTGCAATAAGAATTTATGTCAAATGTTTTTAAAATCTAACTGTTTCTAAATAGATATAAAAGTAAAACGTTTTTTTCCCAATTTTTTTCTTCCAAAATTCAATAGTTATATTAACTTATAAGATTAAAGGAATTGGCAACTTATTAAAAACAGTTGTTAGTGATGAGATTCGCTCCCTTTTATTGTGTCCAAGACAAAATATATAAGGTATGAAAGTCTATACCAAATAAAAGATTGAAATTTCAAATTTAAGCCTGACCAAGGATTTGACAATACAATTCCTTGCCTGAGTTAAGATACATTAATCATAGTGGATAACTTAAAGAGACAGTGCACATGTTAAAAATGTAATGCAAAATCATCAACATTAAGACTTTTCGAACTCATACAAAGAAAATTTATAACGCCAATGCTGCAATTAAAAAAGATATTCAAACGCAACCATAAACATAAGACAAATAGATATAAGAAGAAGCATTCATGATTATAAAATAGGTGAGGTTCCGATTTCGGAGCAAAAGACCTATTCTGCGTGACTGACGACAGAAAAATTGAGACTCATATATTCAGCTATGATGAAACAAGCTATATACTTTTTATCTGCTGTAAATACATAAACTCATGAAGGTATAACCGATAAAGTAATCAATTTGTATAAGTTACAAAAACTGACTTCAAAGGGAAAGATTTTATGATTTTCGTAGGGATAATTCTAAACTGATTGTTTCAATTGACAACTTTCGAGTTCGTTGTTTTCCGTCAAAAACCAAGAATACCATTCGTGCGTTTAGGGGGGTCGTCACTTCCTTTCTTATATTGTAAAACTATTTTATTTTTAATGCATAATATTTAATGTAAACATAAATAAGAAGATGTGGTATTAGTATCAATGAGACAAGTGACAATGTGTAAACAGTTTTAAACAATTATAGGCCAAAGAACGGCCTTCAACATAGAGCCTTTGCTCCTTACGAACAGGAATATATGAAAAAAAACTTCTCATTATTCTGCAACCAAAGTATGGAATAATTTACCACGCGAAATAAATAAAATTGTCGTAATGAAGAATTATTCGAGAAACATTGTTATAATCATTTTCTTAAAAAAATTATATTCAAGTCAAATGATTTGTTGTTCTTTAACAAAACTTTATCAAATATTGCCATTTATTACCATTTGTATATTTGATTAATTGAATTTTGTATATAATAGTAATATATATTGTAAAATATATTGTATTTTAATGTATGAATGTATGAATGTTATCTATATGCATGTATTTTGTTTGAGGGCCTCAATGAAAATTAGACTAGTTCTAATTGAGTTACCCTCTTTCAATAAAGAATTTATTATTATTATGTATTACTATTATTATAGGGGATTTAAAATGACTAGTGTAATACAATTCAAACAGGAAAATTAAAAGTCTAACCTATTTAAAAAAATGATGAACACCGAAAATGCAGCGGGTTTTAACGTTTTAACAGACATATCTTCAGAGTGACTTGATATTTGAAAACGAAACACAATACAATATCAATTGTCATAGCGTCACTCGGTCCAACAGAAAATATTATTATCAACGATTAACTAACAATAGAAAATAGATTTAATTACAGTGTTGATCATTATCTTTATCAAATATGCGTGTGTTCTATACTTGGAGATTTCTTTTTAAACAATTGAAACAATGATAGATTTTCGAATAATTACAAGGACATATGTCATTGGTTATGGAATGTGCTTAAGCATACACAAATGATATAAGTGAGATAATTATTATTTTAAAGGGGCAGTTATTGGTCCAATTTAAAAATGTATAACGGATACAATTGAAATGGACAGGGAATGCTTCAAACAGACACCCACCCGTCCAAAAAGCAGAAAACAGTTCAGGGCTATCGACTGGTCTTTAATAGAGCAAAAACAAAACGCACCCAGAGGAAGACTTAAGCTGGTTTCTCGTCATTTGTGTATTCTTGTTCAACTAATGTACGTAACACTTTACTCCGAAACATATAAATGAACCAAAATTTAAAAACAAATATAAATACAAGATTAACAAAGGGCAGAGGTTCCTTGCGTGGGACAACGCGCTAATGCGGCAGTGTCAAACATGTATTGTAAGAGATCAATCTTCCTATACACTTTTTGTCAATGTTGAACAAATGATATATATGAGCGTTTATGCCAGATGCCTCTTAATTTAAGTTTTCTAGTTCTGTCACATCTATTATCAAATCATAGTTTGTCAGATTTGTACAATTTTGCAAATTGTTTATCTTATAAAAAGACGGACGCCATCACGAGTTGGTTGACCGTTATGGAATAACCGTTTCACAAATGATATCGGATATGTTCCTTACGTCGTAACTACAATCCCCTTCCCTTTCATGAATGTGACCTACCGAATTAGACTATTTACCGGATTTGTAATCACATAAGCAGGATCTGTTTACCCTTCCGGAGCACCTGAGATCACCCCTAGTTTTTGATGGGGTTCGTGTTGTTTATTCTTTAGTTTTCTATGCTGTGTCATGTTTACTATTGTTTTTCTGCTTGTCTTTTTCATTTTAGCCATGGCGTTGTCAGTTTTTTTTAGATTTATGAGTTTGAATATCCCTTTGGTATCTTTCGTCCCTCTTTTTTTAACACTCATTCATCGTATTCAGTTTATTCACGTATCTATGTTTAAAGAAATAAGCAATTTCCATACAGTTTTGTTATAAAGCAGCCATTCAGAAATTTTGTCACAAAAGATTCATCATTTTGCCAAAAAAACAAGTAAACAAGATGTCAGCAAAAATTTAACTAAACAGATAATAATTCCAAAAATGCTATTCTGTTACGACTGGATAAAACACGACTATCAGCTATGATCAGGGTCATATTACTTCAATAGGACATTCGTTTAAAATCTCATCGATCTTAACTATAATGCGAAGTATCCTGAGATTTATCGATATTGACACTTTGAAAACATCTTCGTTGAAATGTATTATTTAATCTTGATAAGTTGTACTTTTTTGAGTCATTTCCCTATATTTCCCATTGAAACCCCATTGAAAATAATATTGTTATCTTCCGCAATACTGCTCCAATAATGGTTACATGATTTGCCTATGGATGGTGTATTGTAAGTCTTAAAGACGGGACACATATTTAGTAGATGGGATGAAAAAGATTGACATTCTTGAAGTATCCTTGCTGAGTAATATAGATCGTATAACATGTATAAGTAACTCAACATGAAGTTATACTTCAATATTTAATACCAATTTATCAAATACAGAAAAGAAAAAACACTGCAACCCAAAGTAAACAGGTTTTATAAAATCAAAATGTATTCATGTGTGTGTTGACATGAATATCAATAATGTGGTCATTTTTATAAATTTCCTGTTTACAAAACATTGAATTTTACGAAAAACTAAGGATTTTCTTATCCCAGGCATAGATTACCTTAGCCATATTTGGCACAACTTTTTGGAATTTTTTATCCTCAATGCTCTTCAACTTTGTACTTGTTTGGCTTGATATTTTGATATGAGCGTCACTGATGAGTCTTATGTAGACGAAACGCGCGTCTGGCGTACTAAATTATAATCCTGGTACCTTTGATAACTATTAACAGATCCAATCGAATTTTACTGATACATCAACAGCTTTACTGTGTTTAAAGGGTCATTTTGTACAATATGTAAAAAATATTACATTACGATAGATAAGTTTGGTTCAATAATACATTAAAGTTAATTAATCAAATATCATAAACATATATTCAGATATTTTCTTTCAGAATGATAGGTCATTCTTTAGAAGAATAAACCCGGACGATACTATGTTTCAAGGCTAAAAATGTTCTAAATAAAAATACAAACTATGATATTCTTCAACATATATTTCGTACGATAGATTAGTTGTTGTTGTCAATTGAGGAATGTATTTAAAGTTCCATCTTTGAAATGTTAAACAAAAAATCTTCATGGACGGAGATTTTAACTTTAAAAACAAATAATGTAATGTTTTGTCAAAATATCGCTGCAATGTCATTATCATACATGTATATGTGAGATGAATTTAAGGTAAAACTTTTGAAACAACGCATATTTAAGTGTAAGATTTGAAAATTGTATTGACTCACAATGAACATGAAAGCATAATTTGAATTACATGTATTAATATTTGTTTTCGTGTTATGTGTACATACATCACGATTTAGTGCTCTCTTCGTGTCAGTTCTTTATAGTTTAATATGTATATATATATATATATATATACTATATATACTTTTTACTCTAACAAATGATCAACTGATAAAATATTCTTATAATCTATTGAATAACAGCCATTTATCTTACAATTGAGTCGGGGGAAAGAGGTATAGAATTAAATCCAGTAGCACCCCTCCAATAAATTGTATTGATACAATGAATTACTTACAAAGTGACTTGTATTTTTCATACACCGTTATTGGTAACACTTCATGTGTGTCTTTCTTCATGTAGTTACAGTGATATTTGTATTGTTTCTGGATAATGATTTTTAACGTTTATATCTAGATACATTAGTGAGTTTACTTTCACGTTCTAAATGAGCCGTAGGGCGTATTAAAATCTGGATGCACCAGGAATGAATATCCCACTATAGTGTGTTTGGTAAAATGGAATACTAATTCTGCAAATCTTTATAGAAAATAATACTCAAGTCAGATAAAGCATAGTTTAAAGTTTGTTCTTGTCGTAGAACACACTTCGGGTTGTCAGCACTGTCCAAAGAAAGACCTCTCTACGGCCGTTCTTTCGTTTGATCAATCCTGACACCCCTCGGTGTGTTCTACGACAAGAAAACCCTTAAAATGTTCATTATCTATAACAGAATTCGTTTAAGCAGCCTCTTGTGGTTCAATTCTGTCAAAACACGCGAAGAAATATCGTTATTAAATTCTTCGAACTCATTGAATCCGTTTTCGTATTCACGTGACCTTCAATTCATCGCATTAGCTAGAAACAGGTTACGCATGTTCACATGTACATTTATATTAGTATTTTGTTAACCTTTAATTTGAAATCCAAAAAGTTATTGAAAATTCAATCGCAAGAAGTCGATATTTTTTTTATTTTTTGGTTGATGTTTATGTCAGGTTATGTGATCGTCGCCTGTCATCGGAGGTCATATTGATTATAGAAAAGACAGCGAATGGACTAAAATACATATAAATTTGGTGTGAGCCAAGGCTCCGTGTTGAAGGCCGTACTTTTTTTTATCTACATGTATAATGGTTGACTTTATAAATTGTTAATTGGATGGAGTGTTGTCTCATTGGTACTCATACCACATCTTCCTTTATCTATATTCGTAATTGAGTACATGCATTGTTTACTGTTTATGTAAGACTTTGGATATACTTTTAGTATAGAATAAATCAAATGTGAGAATTTGAGTCAAATCTGTGAACACGATTTTAACCGATAATGCTCTTTTAAAATTTGTTTTCTACAGTACTTTTAAATCTTTTTCAAAACTAATTTTAAAGATTGAAGTCACTAGCATCAGTTTAATTTTTTGATATTTTACACCAACGATAATGTACCGTATAATAAATATAACCCAATTATAATAGCTTTAGAGATGAATATCAAGGTGGTAAGCAGCCAATTTGAATTTTCTGAGATCAATAAAATTATAATTCATTATTCTGCAGAACAAGAGTAGCAGTTTAGTGGGTTAATTGAAATTGTCTTAGACATGTTAGAGTAGATCTGTTCAGAATGTTAAATATCATTAACATCTTTCTGAATAAAAAGGGACAAAATCGTGAAAAATAGTTTTCAAATCATCCATCCAGAAACGGAAAACTGTCTACGTTGATGACATTTTTAGATACACTTTTTATTTTTTTAAATTTAAATTTTTCGACTTTTTAAAATAAATTTACAAAACAAGTCTTTGTTTACCTCGTGTTGAGCTAATGACTAATAGCAGCCGATATGTATTTGCTCTATATTGCGTAAGCTATTAAAAACGAAAACAATTTCAAAAACATAAATGATTTTCGCTGATGGTTTTTCTGCTTTCTTATGTGTTTTTATTTAAAGTCATAAGTTTTCAAAGCTTATGAACCATTATATACTATGGAGTTGTGCTTTCTTGCTGGAGGCCGAATTGTGAATTGTTTTAGTAACGCAGTTAGGTTAATGCTTTTGTACAGTAAATTGGTAATTTCTTCATTACACAATTAAATTAACATAAAAATGGTACGAACATATTCCTCGATATATTTTCGGCTAGCATTTATGATAACAAGTCTGCATATTACTACTACGATTCATTTGCCAGTATACTTTACAAAGTAATACATAAATCTTCTTGACAAATTAGCTTGTTTTATATTACAAAAGTTTATAATGTTAGTTTATAATGTTAGTTTAAATGCTATATGTAATCTTAATGTTAGACATTGGTGGAAAGAAGAATCAAACTATTTTATCTAAAACGTTTTTGTTTACATTCACAAACATCATTTTGTAAATAAATGGTACCTGATAACTTAAAGAATTTTGCATATATATTTTGATTTAAATAAACAAGTAAATAAATACACATACCTTTAACACATGATCGCTGAATAATATTGTACTAAATGAGTTTTTGTAGATTTAAATGTTATAACGAAACGACCAATCATTTGATCATTGTAAGACAACACTCTTGTTATATATGAAGTGTTATCATTGAAGGGTTATGTGCATTGTTATTTCATTAGTATTAGTTGTGGTTTATAATTTTTTAAATGTCTGCACTGTAAAATACTGTATGCAATATACATGTATTATAGTAACTACACTTATTGTTGTTGTTGATGATGTATGTATGCTTACAAATAGTATATTTTGTTGAGTCCTTTCCAAAATCACAATAATCAACCATTAAAATGACAAAACATCAGTATGAACCGAACTGTATGTTATTTTATCTCAACTGATCTATAGCATGGCCACCAAGGTCATCTCTAATTCCTTTGGCGTATATTAAACAAGAACTATCTTTAAAAAAGATATCCGACGTATTTAAATTTGAGTATATGTTTAAAACTATCATTTCAGAAGCACAATGACTTAATGATGCAGGACCTCTTTAATTAAATTTCCATCTGAATGTAACTACAAGAAGGCGATTGCAGTGCACTGAAAACCTGCATAATTTGACACAATTTGTCCTTGGTGGCAACGCCCGTTCACTACCTTCATCTTGTTTACAACAATGCTCTAACTATCTAAAAATCAATGAATTACCAACAAAAGAACGTTACAAATTGTTTTGTGAATATTCCGATTATATTTAAATAAGAGATTTACCATTTAAATAACGTTTTCTCTGTTTGTGTTCAGAATTCTCGGTCCTCGTATCTTTCTGTTTACATTCACCAAAACCCCGCGGAATTATCACATGCGTAGGTGCGTTCTAAAAGTCATGTACGTTCGTACAACAAAGTTTACATTAAAAATTATATTAATTGTCCAGAATAAACAGCTGTCATGGATGCAAAGAGCTATTGGAGAAACAATTAGTTTAATAAAAATATAAATCTTTGCAAGATCTAGTTCAAATATTTATAGATTTTCACTTGCTTTCCATCACGATATAATTAACGAGACGTTTTTTCAAACACAACCAAATCACCCACCATGACAGCATTTTGTTTAATCACAGAAAGGATTTTCGAGCATGCGTATTCTGTTGCCATAGCTAACTGTCCTTAAGTTCAAAGGGCACAAACAACTAGAGGCTCTAAAGAGCCTGTGTCGCTCACCTTGGTCCATGTGCATATTAAACAAAGGACACAGATGGATTCATGACAAAATTGTGTTTTGCTGATAGTGATGTGTTTGTAGATCTTACTTTACTGAACATTCTTGGTACTTAGAATTTTCTCTATCTATAATAAATTTGAACCTTTAGATACAGTGAAAAATATTTTGTAAAAATTTACAAAAATTTACCAAATTAGTGAAAATTGTTAAAAATTGAATAAAATGGGCAACAACTCCTTAAGGGGTCAACTGACGATTTTGGTCATGTTGACTTATTTCTAGATCTTACTTAGCTGAACATTATTGCTGTTTACAGTTTATCTCTATCTATAACAATATTCAAGATAATAACCAAAAACAGCAAAATTTCCTTAAAATTACTAATTCAGGGGCAGTAACCCAACAACAGGTTATCCGATTTATCTGAAAATTTCAGGGCAGATAGATCTTGACCTGTTACACAATTTTACCCCTTGTCAGATTTGCTCTAAATGCTTTGGTTTTTGAGTTATAAGCCCAAAACTGCATTTTACCCCTATGTTCTATTTTTAGCCATGGCGGCCATCTTGGATGGTTGGCCGGGTCACCGGACACATTTTTTAAACAAGATACCCCAATGATGATTTTGGCCAAGTTTGGTGTAATTTGGCCAAGTAGTTTCAGAGGAGAAGATCTAAAAGATTACTAAGATTTACGAAAAATGGTTAAAAATTGACTATTAAGGGCAATAACTCCTAAAGGGGTCAACTGACCATTTCGGTCATGCTGACTTATTTGTAAATCTTTTTTTGCTGAACATTATTGCTGTTTACAGTTTATCTCTATCTATAATAATATTCAAGATAATAACCAAAAACAGCAAAATTTCATTAAAATTACTTATTCTCGAGCAGCAACCCAAAACCGGGTTGTCCAATGCATCTGAAAATTTCAGGGCAGGTAGATCTTGACCTGATAAACAAATTTACCTCATGTCAGATTTACTCTAAATCATTGGTTTTTGAGTTATAAGCCAAAAACTGCATTTTACCCAAGGTTCTATTTTTAGCCATGACGGCCATCTTGATTGGATGGCTGGGTCACTGGACACATTTTTCAAACTACATACCCCAAAGATGGTTGTGGCCAAGTTTGGATTGATTTGGCAAAGTAGTTTCAGAGGAGAAGATTGTTGTAAAAGATTACTAAGATTTACGAAAAATGGTTAAAAATTGACTATAAAGGGCAATTGTCGCGAACCGCGATTTATATTCTTTTCATTTTCAATGTGCTCCATACTTATTATTATGTAATTTACAGATCCGTTCATTGTATTCATAACTCCGTTAATTGTCTATTATTTATGTAATTTATTCACGTGGCATATTTTCAACGGAGAAACGGAGTTGTATTTTGTTTAAAAGAAAAAGATTTGTAATTTGAAATTAGAGTAAAAATAAATGTTATACAGTGATTATGAGTTGTGTCTTAAATAAATTCCAATGATTGTGTTGACAAGGACTTACGCGACATTGTTTGGTGCCGGAACCCGGGAGTGAAAAACAAATTACAAAGTGAGTTAACAAAATATTGTGCAAAATGCCAGCTTCTAGTTATCTGAAAGGTGTTAGAACAAGATATCGTAATTGTCTTCAAGTGGAAATTAAATCAGGATTATCAATTCTACAGACAGAAGTGCCTCTACCTGAACATCAGCAATATGTGTTTAAGTCGTCAAAGTGTGTTGAAAAATTGAAACTTTATGTAAACAAATTGGAAGTTCAGAGCAGTAAAGTGGCCGATGCACTTGGAGAAGAAGAAACAGAAGAAATTGAAAAAGTAGTAGAAGAGGATTGTCAACTATGTTCTGCGGCTACAGATTGTTATCTAGAGTTGGAGCAATACAAAGAAAGGTTAGTTGAATTTATCAAACAGGAAAGTGGTGAAAAACATGAAAAAATCGATCCTATCCAAATAGTGGAACTTCAAAGAGAAATGAAAGATATAGTTGAAACTCAAATGAAACAGCAAAATGAAATATTAATTAGACAACAAATGAAAGAAAACGATGAGTCATCTGTGAAACTGCCAAAGATAGATATAATTTCATTTTATGGTGACAAAATTAAATGGATAGAATTCTGGGATTCTTTCGAAAGCACTATACACAAGAACAAAAAACTTTCGAAGGTTGAGAAATTCAATTATTTGAAAAGTAAAATTGGTGGTGAAGCAAAACAAGCAATATCAGGTTTAAACTTGTCAAATGATAATTACGAAGTTGCAGTTTCAATTTTGCAAGAAAGATTCGGAAACATTCAGGTTGTTATTGATTTACATTATAATGAGATGATTAATTTAGAATCGGCGTCAAACAAAACTTCTTCTCTGAGAAAGTTCATGGATACATTAAATCGTCATCTACGTAGTTTAGAGGTGCTAAAGCAAAATGTGAGCCAAGACATATTCGTATCTATGGTTAAAAGCAAGTTACCAGAGGAAGTTCTTCTTCAGTTAGAAATTCAAAAGGAATCACAAGAAAAATGGACAGTTATGAGTTTATGTGACAAATTACGTGATTATGTGGTTGCGAGAGAAAAGTCTGATAAAAAGGAGACAACCCAAAGAACGATCCAACGGAGCGTCAAACGGATCGTCCAACAGAGCGTTCAACGGAGGACAGACATTCCGTCCTAAGAATAAACCTTGGCAGACAAAAAATTCCAGATATCAGAATGGTAATCGAAATGGTCAATTAGTGAATTCAGCTGAAGCTTTAGTGGCAACTACAGATAGTAAACCAAGTAACATATCTTATTTTGACAAATGTAGATATTGTTATCAACAACATGGGAGTGATGAATGCCCAAAGTATCAAAGTATTGAAGAACGCAAACGACAATTAAAAGGAAGTTGTTATAAATGTCTAAAATATGGACACCAATCAACTAATTGCAAAAGAAACAAAATATGCATCCATTGTAATGAAAAAGATTCTCACCATAGAAGTTTATGTCCTAAGAAATTCAAGTTAAAATTAACCAGTGTTCATTTGTCAGAAGAATACAATGGTAATGTCAACGAAGAATGTGTCAATGGTATAAATTTGGACTCTTATTCTGATGAAGGATGTGAAGTTGTTCATGAAAATGTGTTTATTTCATCTAGTGAAATGGTTTTGATGCAAACAGCTAAAACTAAAATTGGGAATCCTACTAATTCTATGCAACAGGAGACAAGAATTTTATTTGATTCTGGATCCCAGAGGACATATATTTCCCAGAAACTGGCCAACAAACTCAAACTGAAAGGTGAAAAAGAAGAGGAAATAAAACTTATAACATTCGGCAGTGATAAACCGAAAATTGTGAAGACATCTTCAACAAAATTGAACATCAGACTTAACAACGGGAAATTCTTCAGTATTGTCGCCAATATTGTGCCTGTCATTAGTGGAAGTATTCAAAGGAAAAGAATTGATATTTCATCTGTGGAACATTTAAAGCATTTCGTAAAAGATGTCGAACTAGCCGACGATATTCCATTACGAAGTGAGTCTTCTTCAGTAGAATTGTTAATTGGCAATGATTATTATTTGGATTTGATATTGTTTCAGAGAATAGAAATACAACCTGGATTATATTTGCTAGCTTCAAAATTAGGATGGATATTGACAGGAAGATCACAAGAAATGGATGATGAAAAAACTGAATCAGGATTGCTGATCCTTTCAAATACAGGTGATATGATGATGACAAACCATAATACAACTGATTCTTCGGTTTCTGTAATACCAGACATTACAGACCTTTGGAATTTAGATTCAATAGGAATTACGGAACAAATTGAAAATGTTGGTGATTCAAAGGCCATGGAAACGTTCAAAGAAACCTTACAATATGAAAATATGAGATATTTTGTTAAATGGCCATGGAAAGAAGAAAAATATGAACTACCAGTGAATAGAGAACTTGCCATGGGTCGATTGAAGTCGTGTGTTGCGCGAATGCGAAATAAACCAGAGTTGATGACTCAATATAATTCAGTTATTCAAGATCAGTTAACGAAAGGTATAATTGAATTGGTAGACGAGAAAGGAGTTGATGGAAGAAAACATTTTATTCCACATCACGCAGTTATAACTCCACAGAAATCGACAACTAAGATGAGAATAGTGTATGATGCTTCTGCTAAGATGAACAAGGATGTCAACAGCTTAAACGAGTGTCTATATCGTGGTCCAGTTATGCTTCTCAATCTGTGTGGTATATTAATAAGATTCAGGCTTTACAGAATAGCTCTAGTTGCAGATATTGAGAAGGCATTTCTTCAAGTCGGGCTTCAAAACAGCGATCGAGATGTAACAAGATTTTTATGGTTAAAAGATATTGAGAATTTTTCATTGAATAATGAAAATATTCAGGAATTTCGTTTTTGCCGTGTGCCCTTTGGTGTAATATCTAGTCCATTCCTTCTTGCAGCTACCATTGAAAGTCATCTTAACAAGTATAATACGCCTACAGCAGAGCAAATCAGGAATAACATTTATGTGGATAATCTCATTACTGGTGCAAATACCGTAACAGATGCTCTGACACATTACTCAGAATCAAAACAAATATTTAAGGATGCTTCTATGAATCTACGAGAATGGATTTCGAATAGCCAGTCAGTGAATGATTTCATTCTACCTGAAGACAAACCAAAAGTGAATCAAACCAAAGTTCTTGGACATCTTTGGAATATTGAAAATGATACATTATCTGTGAAACATTCTCAGTCGTTTATCAACTCAGGAAACATAACAAAACGGAAGACATTAAAGGAAATATCAGAAGTGTTCGATCCGCTAGGAATATTTTCTCCTATTCTTATAAGTGGTAAGATATTTCTTCAGGATTTATGGAAGAAACACTTACGTTGGGATGACGAATTACAAGGAACGGACTCATTAAAATGGGGTTCTATTCAAGCAGAACTACAACAATTGTCTGAATGCCAAATTTCAAGAAGTATTGGTATTATGACTGGGGATGACAGAGTTCAATATAGGCTTTTGTGTTTTTGTGATGCCTCTGGGAGTGCGTATGCGATCGTCATATATTTGCATCAAACTAGTTCGAAATCTAGTAAGTGTGATCTAATATTTTCCAAATCAAGGTTAGCTCCAGTAAAAGGGATGACTATTCCGAGGCTGGAATTGATGGCTGTTTTGATAGGTGTTAGGTGTTTAGCATTCGTTAAAGGGTAATTAAATGTACCCATTGAAACGATATATCTTTGGACAGACTCTCAGTGTGTTTTAAAGTGGATTTCGACAAAAAAGGATCTTGGTGTATTTGTGAAAAATCGAATAACAGAAATTAAAATTCATAAAGATGTTATATTCTTGTATGTTTCCACCAAAGAAAATCCAGCAGACGTTGCAACAAGAGGAACTTCGACTAGACTGCTCTGTGACAATAGTCTGTGGTGGCATGGTCCTGAGTGGCTTTTGATCGACATTCATCAGTGGAAAATATTCACCTGTGAAGATGTGTTAGCTAAACAAGAATATAAATGTGAGTTGAAAGTAGGAAAGAAAACAACAGAAAGTAGTGCGTTGCTCTGTACCAAAGAAATTGAAGGAAATCAGATTGAAACACCGTATGGAATACAGTGCAAAAATTTCTCATCGTATTACAAACTTATACGAGTGACTGCATGGGTTGAGCGATTCATTTCACGAATTAAGAAAATTTCAGTTAAGACTAGTAAAATTTTGACATGCGAGGAACTGAAAATTGCAGAAGAAAAATGGATCAAATTTGTACAAAGGAGGAATTATTCAGATATTTTTAGTGCAATATATGAAAACAAACCAAACAACCTACAGAATCAACTTGGGCTTTTTATATCTGATGATGGTTTTCTACGTTGTAAAGGGAGATTCGAAAATGCAGATTTGAGTGAAGCAGCTAGAATACCGATTCTTCTTCCGCGTGGGGAGGACTTCACGCGTTTGATCATTGAAAGAATACACAAAGACCTCTTTCATAGTGGTGTATCACAAACTCTCAGTAAATTAAGACATAAGTTTTGGATCCCACAAGGTCGTTCCACAGTTAGACAAGTTTTACGACATTGCTTAGTGTGTCAAAGGTTTGAAGGTGGACATTACGGAATGCCTAAGATGCCCCCATTTCCAAGATCTAGAGTATCACAATCCATTCCGTTTGCAAGTACTGGCTTAGATTATCTTGGACCGATTTATGTAAAATATGATGGCGAGAACAAGAAAAGATGGGTATGTTTGTTTACCTGTTTTGTTACACGTGCTATACATTTAGAATTGTTAAATGATATGACAACTGAAGAATTTTTGTACGCATTTAGAAGATTCGTATCAATTCGAGGTGCTCCATGCAATATTCTAAGTGATAATGCAGCCCAGTTCAAGTTGGGGAGTGCAACATTAGATTTAGTTTGGAAGAAAGTGATTAAATGTGATGATGTTCAAAACTATGTGTCTAATGCTGGCATTCGATGGACCTTTATAACGGAATTAGCGCCATGGATGGGAGGTTTTTACGAAAGGCTTGTTGGTGTGGTAAAACGTTCTTTGCGAAAATTTCTGAAAGGAAGGTTAGTCAGCGACGTTCAACTACTTACAGTTATTAAGGAAACTGAAGCAATTGTTAATGCGAGGCCATTGGTTTACATAGGTGATGATGTGAATTCGAATATTAACCTTACGCCAAGCCACTTTCTCACATTGAACCCAAATATTGGTATTCCAGAAATTGAATATGATATAAATGACCAAAGTTACTCACCTGTTGAAAGTTCAACTGACAAGTTACTTAAGATGTGGAAAAAGGGACAAAAACTTTTGGATTCATTTTGGACAATGTGGAGGGATGAATATTTATTAAGTTTGAGAGAAAGAACTCAGACCAAGTTAAAGTGTGGTAGAGTGAAATCACCATATGCTCCAATCGTTGGAGATGTTGTCATTATTAAAGACAACCTTCCAAGGGGAGTGTGGAAATTAGGAAGACTAGTACAGTTAAATCATAGCAATGATGGTGAGATTAGATCAGCAAAAGTAGTTCTTTCATCAAGAAAAGTTATTAGTCGTCCGTTAAATTTACTATACCCTTTGGAAATTGAAGAAAAAACAAAGGTTGATGAGGAGAATACGTGTCAGAGTGAATCTGCTGAAACAAGACCTGTCAGGAAGTCTGCTGAAAAGGCTAGACGTAAAATCAAAGATTTTTACGGTGAATAATAGTTTGATTACGAGAGACATATATAATTTAACATTGTAAATAATTGTAACAAGAGTGAACTAGAGGAGTTATTTTAGTCTAACGGAGATGTTTAAAATTTACCTGTATGTTTATGTTCTAACGGAGATGTATAAAATTTACCTGTATGTTTATGTTCTAACGGAGATGTTTAAATGACTTAACGGAGTCGTTTATGTAACGAATAATGCACGTGAATTTCATGCGCTTTCTCTCAATATTCCTATTCAAAGAAAATGATTTATAAAAGATATCTCACGCCAATAATATACCAACATGTTTGGATGTAATATGTGTACTCGAGAATACAAATATAAAAGAAATCTGACTAGGCATGTGAAAGAAAACCATTCCAAGACCCTTGAACACTGGAATTGCACAGAAGATGGATGTTTTTCTAAATTTATTCGTAAGGAATACCTTTTTAGACATTTAAGTTCTATTCATCAACTTTTAAAAATGGATGCTAGACGTAAAGCTATAGAGGCTAAAAAAGGAGATATTGAAACTCTGGAAAACCAATACTACGAAGACGTAAGTGATGATGATACAATTCTAGATTTGTTACAAGACCTGAGTGACGTTCAAGATATTGGGGGAGATTTTAATATTGATGAATTCTTATCAAGTGATGAAGGTGAACATTTAATTCATGATGAAAATAATAATATGTGTGAAAATTTGAATGATTGTCTTTCAAGTACTGAAAGTGTAGGCTTAATGGAAACGAAGATGCTTTACGAAGACATTTTATCTCCTGATTCTTTTGAGCACAGTGTCGAAAATAATAATACATATAATGAAGTAATTGTGATAAGTGATGAAGAATACCGTAACAATTCTGAAACTGCTGTAGATATTTCCCATGTGACAACAAAAACACAAACAATCGTACTGACATTTACCAGGACTGTTTCATATATCAATGGAGATGAAGTTTTTTCTGAAGTCGAAACAGAACAACAATATTCTGAACATTATAATTAAAACCCAAATGTCTGGGTCGGGAGTGTCGCGAACCGCGATTTATATTCTTTTCATTTTCAATGTGCTCCATACTTATTATTATGTAATTTACAGATCCGTTCATTGTATTCATAACTCCATTAATTGTCTATTATTTATGTAATTTATTCACGTGGCATATCTTCAACGGAGAAACGGAGTTGTATTTTGTTTAAAAGAAAAAGATTTGTAATTTGAAATTAGAGTAAAAATAAATGTTATACAGTGATTATGAGTTGTGTCTTAAATAAATTCCAATGATTGTGTTGACAAGGACTCACGCAACAGCAATAACTCCTAAAGGGGTCAACTGACCATTTCGGTCATGTTGACTTATTTGTAAATATTACTTTGCTGAACATTATTGCTGTTTACAGTTTATCTCTAACTATAATAATATTCAAGATAATAACCAAAAACAGCACAATTTCCTTAAAATTACTAATTCAGGGGCAGCAACCCAACAACAGGTTATCCGATTTATCTGAAAATTTCAGGGCAGATAGATCTTGACCTGTTACACAAGTTTACTCCATGTCAGATTTGCTCTAAATGCTTTGGTTTTTGAGTTATAAGCCAAAAACTGCATTTTACCCCTATGTTCTATTTTTAGCCATGGCGGCCATCTTAGATGGTTGGCCGGGTCACCGGACACATTTTTTAAACTAGATACCCCAATGATGATTTTGGCCAAGTTTGGTATAATTTGGCCCAGTAGTTTCAGAGGAGAAGATTTTTGTAAAAGTTAACGACGACGGACGACAGACGACGGACGACGGACGACGGACGCCAAGTGATGGGAAAAGCTCACTTGGCCCTTTGGGCTAGGTGAGCTAAAAACTATACCGACTACGTCGGATAAATATCGATTTAAATTGCGTATCTTGACAATAACTGAGATTAATAATATGAAAATTAAATACCTATACGAAGAAATATATTTAAGTATTACATTGATAATGTGTCATTCTTGGAGGCATTTTCCCTTATAACCTATTATATAACCTCTGTTGATAAACGGTATCATTGTTAAACATTGTTTATGTATACGCATGGTTAAGTGCTTGGTTTGGTTTTTTTTTGTATTTCAACGTCTTCTCTAGAATTCTGCAGTCAAACTACACATAGAGATTTGACGGTGTTGGCTTATTATTTTGTGGATTTAAGTTAGCCCATAAAAACTGCTCGTCTTTACCTCAAATTGCGTCAGATAGACAACTTCTTTATCAATAATACAATGAGAAAATTTTGAAAAAAGTTTTTTCATATTTCGCATTTTTCTTTATGCATTTTGTTATTTGGCTACCTTAGATCAACAAAAGTTAGGAAGAGAAACAGCATTTCGACGACAAAATTGCGCATGTATCGGAATAAAAAAGATTTAGAATTACGGCCGATTGTTGCTGGACCGCAGTGTCCACCTTATATATGAAGCCATTTCATTGACTTCTTATAAAACGTTATGACAATATTAACCTAGTTTTATCCGTGATAATTTAGAATTTCTAAATCATTTACCAGCCAAAGAAGATGCAATATTTATAAGCTTCGACGTTACCAGTCTTTTCACTGATATGCCGCACAAACTAGGATTAGATACCAATAAATGTTGGCTTGAGTTATAAATGCATGTTATTGCCTAAGATATTTGAATAATTTGTTGTTGTAAGGATTGAAAATCATACTCGATAATAACGCCTTTTTCTTTGATGGAAAATATTATCTGCAGACGTCTGGTACAGCTATTGGAACTAAGGTTATTCTAACATACCCAACTCTCGTGATGGGATTTCTAGAGTATAAAATATATCACTAAGTTAAAATTGAAATTGATACAACTTTTACATTTACATAAAACCTAAACCACATATAAAAATTATAAAAAGACAAACACCCACCAATACCTGAATGTTCATTCATGTCATTCTAATACAGGAAACGAAACATCCCATTTTGTCTTGCAAGACGTCCACAATTGTAAGCGAATAGTCCACGCAGGAATAAGGTTTGAATGAACAAAAGATCTTTGTGAAAGAACAAAACTATCCAAACGCACTAATAGAGCAGGGAATGGAAAGCGCAAAAGCAATAAGAAAACGGAACTGAGGTTCCAGCACATAAAGGAAGAACTGCAGATCTTATTCAGTTAAAATCAGTAATGTTTTCAATCATAAAATCTTAAAATTTTTACTCTAGAGATTTTCTTAAAACACTATATGTTGTGGTTATATGAGTTTCCGATCTAATAATATTAAATTTTCATAGGGGCACGTGTTTTTTTGTTGTTATTTAGTTGGTAGATGGGAACATTCTAAAATCGTCAATCGGTGGTATTTTCCAATTTAAATTTAACAGTGAATGACATAGTTGCAATCATACTAACTTGTTAATTAAGAAATAATTCATGGGGGCTTGAATATATCGTGATTTTACCACGGGTTGTCCCTTTATGACAAATATTTAACTATGATCACTAAATGATAAAAAAAAAATGTGAGGCCTATGTTAAACGCCTCTATTTCATCGAACTTGAGATACAAAAATACAACAGATACATATATTTCTATATAGAAACATCTTTAATAGAGGATTGCTGTTCACAAAGAACCAATAAACACAGATTTCTTAGTTGGAATTATTCTTTTTTTAGGTTTTACGGACGCCATAATCGGGGATGTTCCTAATGTCGTTCATAAAATCCTGTATCTTTTTCAAGAATTTGACCTATCGAATATGATTTATTACCGGGTCAGTACTGACGTGATCAACTCGACGGTTGCCACACGTGGAGCAGGATATGCATACCCTTTACAGTTTTTTATATTGGTTGCTTAGTCTTTAATTTTCTACGTTGTAGTTTTGGAAGTACTGTTTGTGTGCTTGTCTTTTTTAGCAATGGTTTTATGAGTTTGAGTGTCCCTTTGGTATCTTTCGCCCTTCTTTTGCTTACTGGTGACTTTTTAAACTGACACATATTTGTAAACGACGTAATGATTGGACACAGTTTTGAGACAAGGACACAACTTTGAGAATGTACACGGATTTGAGGCTGATACATGTATCAGTGAAAAAATGAAAGCAAAAGTACAAGGTCCAATAAAAACATTTTTAGTCCCCTTTTCTAGTGCATTGAAACTTATAATTTATAATTTCAATAAAATAAGTTTTCAAAAATGACAATTTGGATTTGATATGATTATGTGTTACTTGCCTAGTTAGATATTTGAAACCTTTCATTAATTTTCCCTTTAAAATCTTCTATATAAAAACAAACTACGACTTTACCTTATGAATGAAAATGCATTATTGAATACTTCATTAAAGAAATATAAAATACTTAATTCAATTACATTATTCAAACGACTATATATAAATAATATAACCACCAGATTGATCCTTAGCATAAATACATTATACTAGGCAACCACAGACTTTGATGTCTGCTCAAGAACGCTGGGCTAAGACTCTGATATAGCATAGGTGTTCATGGTAGGATCCTTTAAACCGTTGATTTCGTGTGCCAATTTTATACCATATATTGCATCATACACCGGATGAGAAGTTGAACCGTTGTTAACTGAGTCTATAAGATATATTGCGACGTGCACTGTTTGAGATGGCAAAACAACGTGTTCGTGAAGATATATAAAACGTTTACATCTTTTAAAAGCATTAAAATACGATTTACTGTGTTTTCACTTTTGCTATTTATTAGAAGTTTGCACATTTTGTTAAAAGCCGAAAGAGATAACTGTCACCATTAAAGCTGCTAATGGCCTTCTCTACTGTATTATCTAATTTGGTCCTCTTACTCTTTTGTTCTTTGGTGACTTTTGGACACTCTTTTATCCAATGCCCACTCTCATGAAAAAGAACAAATATCCAAGGGGTTACAATTCCACTGCTGACAGGTATCTAACTTCCATTAGAATTTTGAGTGGTTGTTTTGTTGTATGGTGTTGTTCTTTGGTCTGTATCTTTTTTCGTCAGTTTTTCTCTTTTCATCATGATATCTGCTCTTGACTGTGCCTTGTACATTTTCCTTTCGTCCTCGTAATTCTTTGCCAAAGGATTTGCGACGAATGCAGCTAATACCCGCCACCCTGCGCCTGACTAATAAGTTAATTTTATCAACTTTGATCTGTTTTTGAAAAGGTCCATACCTTTGGCTCAACTTTTTGGAATTCTAGGTCCTTAATGCTTTTCAATTTTGTAATTATTTGGCTTTATAGCTATTTTGATCTGAGCGTCACTGATGAGTCTTATGTAGATGAAACGCGCGTCTGGCGTTTACAATAATAAGCCTGGTACCTTTGATAACTATTATGCATTGTTGCATTACTGATAAACTGAAAGGCATATAGAAAAAGAAAGCACATTAGCACAAACGAAAAACCAGAATACAAAAAATTAATATTGTACATTAACACAATGACGGAAATACTACACTGTGTCAAATGGATGTGGTCAAAAATGGACTAAACTGTAAAAATTATAATTTATAAAGACACAAAAAAATTCTATAACACATTATTCTTTCTGCTCAGATACTGTTGACGTTTTTCAAAAGTCTGAGTAGCAGCTACAAGATCTAGTATACCGAAAAAACTGAGGAAATATATCCCTTATGCAGATGCTGTCGGTATATAATTACTAAGGTAGGGGTAAATTGATTATTTCAAAACTAAAATCGTCTCACTTATGTCAATGACTCTAGTACAGATATAACCGATTATGTCAAATTCGAGGTTTAAGTCTTAAAATGAGGCAAACGAAGCCGTGTTTGTTTTTTCCATAACTTCTGGTTCTGGGTGAGATATTAATGAATTCCAATCACAATTGGATTGCTATTGGAAAGACCATCATCAGTATATCTGAATGTGCTTATTAATTGATCTGCCTTCTTTCATATTCTTAGAAAGTGTATGCAGGAACTCCGACTTGTATGAAAATAAAAAGAGGTCGGCAAAGAGAGATATAGTTTGTTCCCTTTAGGAATGCCAACAATTTGTTGAAAAAAGTCTTTAAAAAAAATATCTCATTTAGGAGACTTCTTTACATTATTCAGATGGTAATGTTTTCGTCCAGGTCTACGTTGATATCGGAAAGTACTTTTACATCAGCTCATTATATTAATATCATTGCAGCTTTGACTTGACAATTTCCAATAAACAATTGAGAATAGAAATGGGGAATATGTCAATAGATACAATAATCAGATTAAACCCAGATAATAACCAGTCTTACACGTGCTCCATTTCCTTTTTAATGTTCACGGGAAAAATGATGGGTGTCGTTTCACATTTAGCAGATGTCTGCATACTGTCGAAAATATAAAAGGAATAAGGTTTTGAATCATGAAAAGTATCTGAAATTGTAAAGTCAGTAGTCACCTTAAGCTTCTTTCTAAATTATCAACATCTATTTTATCAGCAATCAAAGGCGGGCTTCATAGTTATTGTGAAACTGCCTATTATAAAGGTGGCGTGAATAAGATGTAGATATTTAAAAATTCCAAAGATCTTTTAGAGTACATACTATCTAACTCTCTTTCATCTTGTAACAGTGTTAAAACATTTGACTTTTCTACTCTTTACACAAGTATTCCACATTCCAAACTAATAGACAAAGGGAAAGAGTTGGTATTGTTTTGCTTCATAAAAAAGAATGGCCAACGTAGATATAAGTATCTTGTCTTAGGGAGGGATAAATCCTAATTTTTAAAGGATCGCTCTGATTCAAACCAAAAATTATCTGAAACTGATATTATAAAGATGCTTGATTTCTTGATGACAACATATTTGTTATGTTCGGAGGACGTGTTTTTCAACAGCCTGTCGGCATTCCAATGGAAACAGACTGTGCCCCGCTACTTTCCGAATTGTTTCTTTATTATTATGAGGCTGACTTCATGCAGGAACTTCTAAGGAAGAAATATGAGAAGTTAGCAATATTCTTTAACTCTACTTTCCGCTATATAGATGATGTTCTTTCACTAAATAATTCAAAATTTGGTGACTATATGGAAGGCATCTATTCCATCGAACTAGAGATAAATAATACTACAAATACATTTAGTCGGCCTCATATCTTGACTTACATCTGGAAATTGACAATGAGGATCGGTTGAAAACAAAACTTTTCGTCAAAAGAAATGATTTCAGCTTTTCAATTATGAACTTTCCATTTCTAAGTAGCAACATTCCAGCAGCACCTGCATACGGGATATATATCTCCCTATTGATACGATTTTCCCGTGCTTGCGTACACTATCATGATTTTCTTGATTGAGGGTTACTGCTCACAGGGAAGCTTTTAAACCAAGAGTTCCAAATATTGAAGTTGAAATCATCCCTTCGTAAATTTTACGGACGCCATCACGAGTTGGTTGACCGTTATGAAATAACCGTTTCACAAATGATATCAGATATGTTCCTTACATCGTAACTACAATCCCCTTCCCTTTCATGAATGTGATCTACCGAATCAGACTATTTACCGGATTTGTTATCACATAAGCAACACGACGGGTGTCACAAGTGGAGCAGGATCTGCTTACCCTTCCGTAGGACCTGAGATCACTCCTAGTTTTTGGTGGAGTTCGTGTTGTTAGTCTTTAGTTTTCTATGTTGTGTCATGTGCACTATTGTTTGTCTGTTTGTCTTTTTCATTTTTAGCTATGACGTTGTCAGTTTATTTTAGATTTATGAGTTTGACTGTCCCTTTGGTAGTTTTGGTCACTCTTTTCTAGCTGGAAAATAGACGAATCAGGTGCATCCCAAATGATATTCCTGTAACACACAAGACAAACACTTCAGTGCTCCGCGTAGCAAAGAGGATCTTTGTAACCCGACAAAGGTTTATTTTAAACAAATGTTATTGTTCAAAATGACAAATGGATCGGACACCAGTTTTAACAGTAGGCACCGTCTTCACTTATCTGGTCAGTTCTTTGTATTTTAAGTATATTCATCATGTAATCAGCTACAAAGTTAATGATGTCCTCAAGGAATCATCCACCAGCATCAAAATTCTTTGAAGTTGACAGTAAAAAGTTAAACAACAAAAATACCACACTCCGAGGAAAATTCAAACCAGAAAGTTCGTAATCAACTAGCAAAATAAAAAGCTCAAACACATCAAACTAATGGATTAATTGTCATATTCCTGACTTTTTACAGTCATTTTCATGTGTAGAACAAGATGGATTGAAACTGAGTTCAAAGGTCACTATATATATATAGATAAACTTCACACTCATATAAGAGTCGCATACAATTATATTTACAATGATATGTGAACAAAACAAAAGGATATTATAATTGAAAGACAATAACAATCAAAACCAAGGAGTAAACAAAGACTCACAAAACCAAAGGAAACTTACATCAACAGTTATAAATAATAATTAAGAAACAACACGAACTCCACTAAAAACCAGGAGTGAAATCAGGTGCTCCGGAAAATGTAAAAAATAGCGGAACAGCTGTCAACGTTCTGTTCTAATCGTATTCATCATTAACACCAACAATATGTAAAATAAAATCATAATAACCGTTTGTCCTTTCGCTAAAGGCGCAGTCTGGAGTGAAATGATGTTTAAGGGTTGACAATTTTGGATATTCATCGCTTCTGATAGGCAACAATTGTTTTTTTTATACCTAACTGGCTGATGGTCACCGTCAGATTATAAAATAACATGGTCAAGTTGGAATTCGATAACACCTCCCCCTTTTTTTTGGGTCATTCCAAAAGAGCTTACTTTATTTTTTGACGTTCGAAAATACCTTTATGACCTGGAATTACTCGTTTGAACAAAAAAGGTGGAATCTTTTTGTAAAATTTTGATGGCCCTGAAAAGGACCGTTGATAAGAGATATAATCGGCTCCTGATGCATGTTTACTCGTCTCTCGAGTGGCTACCGGTAAATCACAATCTGAAACGTGACCGTTATGATGTCATGGGAGATAACGGTCACGTTACACGTTAAGAAACTCAAAAGGTTATTCGCCGGTGAATAATAAGGTTATACACTGCTGATGTAAATTGTTAGGGTCATTCGTCCTACCTTGCAAAGGAATGAAAATTAACTGAATTATTTCTTGTCACGTGATAACATGTTACCCAATAAATTTTTTGTGTAATATATGTTAAGTATAATAATATTAATTATACTGTTTTTCTTAGTATTTGAATTTGATTGATATGCTTGCAATTATCCCAATGGTTAAGGAAATACCTTGTAGGAATTAGATCAGTTGTATTATTAGAAAAATACAACATCTTAAAGTGTGCAAAATAAACCTCAAATCTGGCACATTCCGAGTACAAATATAAGTAATTCGGTAAGACATTTTAATACAAATGATAGATTGGTATACGCAGTAATGTTAAGGCAGTTCTCCATAAGTTTTCAACGATTCTATCGCAATCTAATAGTGACGTCATGTAGTCGTTTCTATTGGTTGTCAGCACATTTATTCTTACACTCAACGTCATTTCAAAGCTTGAAAAGGCATCAAAACAAGCAAGTGCATGTCAGCTGTTTATGAGTTTTTCATACGATTTGATGATGTTCCTGACGGAAAACATGACTCGAGTATCCAACTGTAAGTACAATATGACTTATCTTATGTTTGTTTTCATACGATGTGTTAAATTCGCGAAACGTTAGAAGTTGTTTCTTTTTCTATACAAAAAAGGGGGAGGTGTTATCGAATTCCAACTTGACCATGTTAATTTTATAATCTGACGGTGAATGACCGTGTGATCACTATGAAGTGTTCGTTTAAGTCGAAAACAAATCTAGATTAGGGCATATAACACTATTTGTTATTTGTAGTGTTCTTTATTTACTTACAATAAATTGAACTTTTGGCTGTCCTGATCAGTTTTAAAGTGTGGGGTAAAAAACTGCAAAATAAACGTATTGTGTTGCAATGTGACAATTCATCTTCAGTCAGTCTACTTAATACAGGTAGATGTCGTGATAAAATCATGCTAAGCTTAGCAAGAAACATTTGGTTAATGTGTGCTCAATATAACATTCAGATCAAAGCAATTCATATTCAAGGAATAAACAATCGAGCAGCAGATATATTGTCGCGTTGGACATCACTTGAAAACCCTTATGCAAAACTGTCGACTGCTTTAGATGACAATTATATGTTAGATATTGAAGTGTTGGACAATTTATTTAAGTTAGACTTTTCAATTTAATTTTAGAAACTGGATCACATGAACGGCTTTCACTTCGTCGGAAAGCAAGAACAGTTTTAAAAGCAGCTTTCAGACCGGGAACCTTTAAAAATTTGAGGACTCAGCTTAATACATATCTTTTGTTTTGTGAAAAGTTTTGTAGATCAGCATTTCCTGTTGGTCAAGAGACACTCTGCGGATATGTGTGTTTTTTGTCAGATAACTTTAAGAATAGTGGATCCGTTAGAAACTACTTATCAGGTGTTAAAACTTGGGCCATTCTGTTAAATTTTGATACTGAGGAATTTAATTCACCGTCGCTCAGACTAAAAGAGGGACGAAAGATACCAAAGGGACAGTCAAACAGGTATTGACAAGCTTAATACTAATGTTCCAAATATAAAATTACCTTTGAACCATATCATTTGAACTGCATGTTTGAAATCCTAGATATGACAAGTGTACAGGATGCTGTAATGTGGGCCGTTATTATGATAAGCTTTTATGCTATGCTTAGAAAATCACAATTCGCTAACAATTCAAGGACAACGTTTAACCCTAAGGAGCAGTTAACCAGAGGTGACATTCAAATTACCGAGGAATGATTAATTATCGATATACAGTGGTCAAAAACTAGTCAAAAACACAAAAATATTCACCAGATTCCTCTTAAAAGAATTGAGGATTGTGTTCTATGTCCGGTACTGGCTTATTCTAGAATGGAATCAATGTTGCCTGCACGACCAGAAGAACCCGCTTTTGGTCTAAGCGATAGTAAGGGAAAGATTTGTGCCTTTTCAAAATCAGACATCGACAAAATCCTTCACAAACTCTTAGTGCGTTGCGGAATAGATACATCACAATACTCGTTTCATAGCTTGCGTAGAGGCGGTGCAACTTGTGCATCAGCTGCTGGATGCACAGACTCGGAAATTTGTACAATAGGCAATTGGGCTTCCTCTTGCTACAAGGGCTACATCAAACACTCTACTGACAAACTTTATTATATCTCAAGCAAAATGGGCCTTTTTTGCAAACTTTCCTACTCATAAATGTCCATATTTTTTTCCCTCCCCTTCCTCTGATCTCTGTGCTTGGCATTGCGTTGCCTTGGTGATTGTGGTGTTCAGTTTTTATATGACATATTGTTGAACATAACATTGTTTCTTTATGCGTGTTTGCATATTTATATTTTGTATGCGTATTTGCATTTGATTTATTAAACACCACCTTTGAATGTCAGCACAGACTTCAGTTTTATATAGCCATTCTAAAGTACAGTACAAATTGGTTAAAAATGGCCAGTCATTTTGTTTAATTTGTTCGGGGTGTACTCCATGTTTTAGATTCACCACTTTAGCTCTTTGGTAAAAAGATAAGTTTAGCACATCTATTATTGATCCAAATTGAAAGTAACCCCGTTTTTATCCCTCCCGCCCACCCAATTAAGAATCGTTGTTTGCATTTCATATGTATTATGTTGAAATGTTTTTTGTTGACATGTATTAGCTTGCAACTTTAGTGAAATGTTGTTTGCATTTTTCTTTTAAATTTTTTTTGTTGTTTAATTTTCAAAATTACTTTTACCTTTAAAGGTGATTGTGGTGTTCAGTTTTTATATGACATATTGTTGAACATAACATTGTTTCTTTATGCGTGTTTGCATATTTATATTTTGTATGCGTATTTGCATTTGATTTATTAAACACCACCGTTGAATGCCACCACAGACTTCAGTTTTATATAGCCATTCTAAAGTACAGTACAAATTAGACAAACCTGAATTTGTATTTATTTCATTGTCACTTTATTTCATGGAAAATAGTATAGAAATAAAAATGTGGGGGTATTTTTCAAATGAAAAGTTATGAATAATCAATTTTTAATATTGATGTATAATAAAAAAAAACATAACTCTGATTTTATTGACAGTTCAAATATATTGTATGACAAACTTCATTGTTTATAAATCTTTGTCAAAATAACTATAACTTTCATTCAGGAGAAAGTGCATGGAGGATACATAATTGCTTTTTTCATAAATGTGTCAATCATTTATTTCTCTATAATTATCCAGTATCAGGCTATATAGTTTTAAGGTTGTGCACATTATATAAATGTAGCTAGCTAGCAAGTACAAAGTATTCATACTTAAAGGAAAAATGCCTTAGTTGTATCCTCTATCATATCATAGCATGAATAAGAATATATATATATATATAAAAGGTGTAAAAAAGATAGCCTTGTAATATAAAAGGTAAAGATCTTTAATCATTTATTTGATTGATCAAGATTGTTTGGATAACTTATCTGATTTAATTTTGGCATATCAAGTTTTTCAATTATTCATGTGTTCTCTGTTTTCTTTAATACAGGATGTGACCAGATTGTGCTGTACTTTGAAATTAATTTGTCATCAATTGGAATTGACTTAAAACAGGTAAATTTCAGTATAAAAAAAGAAGATGAGGTGTGATTACCAATCATGATTAAATAATGATAGTTTTTACATTTGTACTACAAAATGTATTCTGTTTTATAAATTAATCAGTAGTTAAACTCCAGTTTTCTTGTCATTTCAAACTTGATTTGAAATCTATAATTTCATTTAATGAACTGTTTACATTAATGAATATAATTTGAATATGGTACTAAATTTTTAATTTATAGAAATTCCAATTGAACAAAATGCATCTCTTTAATTATATAACTTCAAGCTCATGCTCATTGCTGTCATTATATCAACATGTCAGATAACAATAACACTTTTTAAAATATGATCAGCTAATTTTTTAAGAAACTTTAAAACAATCAAGACTTTTAATAATTTAGAGCTGCACATTATTAGATTTTACAAACAGTTTCATTACACATGTATGACATATATGTTCTTGGGTCCTGATTTCACAAGTCTTGTTGACAGGATGAATTCCTGATAGTGTGTTTTGAACAAGCCTTTATGATGAAGGTGATCACAATCTTTGGAGAAGTTATAATGATCATAGTATATTTATATATTAGTTAAAATATTCCAATGTATTATAAACATCTACAATGTACATGACTTGTGTGAAATTTTGTGTTTAATTATGGTGGTTGACTTTTCATTATTATATTTCAGATCAAATGAATATATCCAAACTGTGATAAAGTGACCTATATATTAAACTAGAAGGAAAACATAGCTTTTATGATGCCAACTGGATAAACCCTAAAAAGGAAGGATTGATTCCAAAATATTCATCTCAACTCATGCGTTATTTTTACTTCAAAATTGCTATGAGAATAAACAGTGATAAATCAATGTGAATAGAAAAGGAAAATTCAATGTTATTCATGTACTACAAGGATTCAGTGATTAAAATAAATGTGTAGGAAATCATTCATTATTAAGGGGGTAGGAAGTATACATTATTCCTTCTAGGATATTACACTGTTTTATTGGAAATGTTTAGCAACAGTTTGACAGACCTGTGACATTCGTTGTCTATGACATTTACTAAAACTACAAATGTATTTTATTCAAAACTTGAATGTAATTTTCTTTACTTTTAGCAATAAAAATGAAAAATTAAAGTGTTTTTATTTCCAATTCTTTATACAGATAGACCAAAATAGTTCCTGAGTAGAACCACTATTACTCCTATAATGCTAATTTTGAACTTGTACCTATATATCAAAATGGTTCTCATTTGAGCATGATATTAAATTACATATATATGACTGAGCAAACACCTCTCAAGCTGAATATTATAACAGAAGTATAAAGCAAGGGGAAAGCCTAATATTATCAATATAGGGCCAAACTAGTGCAAAATATGAAAGATAAGTATAAACATTATGGATATTTGCAATTAGAAATATTTAGTGGCCAAGTCAGAAGCCTAAACAAGCCTTGGCTACTTGTGCCCTGCTTGTTTATGTATTTGCTCATTAATGTACCTAAATCAGACCATTTAAATGTATAGCTAATTGCAAATCAATGGGTCATTCTTTGATGATCTAGGGACAACATGACATTATTAGAATAACAATGCAACAAGTACAACAGAATAAATTCAACATTTCTCTGAGCAAGAATGTATGATTCATGTATCAGAGTCTGAAAGGGATAACTATGACCAATACTCACTGCACAAAAATAAAAAGGGAATATAGTGCTGATTAGTGTCTGTCTAATGTTGTGATTATCAGGCAAAACAGTAAATAACAGAAAAGGTTACCTAGACATTAAAAAAATACAGTTTGTAATAAATGAAGGCCCCCTCAAGCATTCCTAGACTCATATTTATCTTTATAGAATGCACTGCATTAATGGGTGTTGTTCAATTACCTATCATTATAATTGCTTATATCCACAATATTTGAATATCTTATCTGGATACATGTAGTTGTCAACATGAATGGTCAATGCCAATGGAAATCTGATCACATCGTCTTATTTTTATATTTGCATATCAATAAAAGAATGACTGCAACTGCATACAATACATTTCTACAACATGTTGCTTCAGACATGTGTATTAAGAATACTTTAACTGGCATCTAATTTCATGTCACTGTCCAGTTTGAAAGAATATACTTGATAATTGTTTATTGTCGGTATGACACCGTTTCTTATCAACCTTAAGTATGTTAAATTTTATATCTATAAAATAATTCTTACATATTTAGTTGACTCGGTAGATAGTTTCGAATCCATACGACCAGCATGTCGTCGTCTCTGATAATGACTGTAGCCAAGCCTTACCTGCGTAATCGATAAATATTTACATATGTTCAAAATAAATAGAAAACAGAAGAAAATACATTTAGTATTTGAAAATATTAGTGATTTTAATGATGCAATGTGGTTATATTAGCTATTGTTATTTACTATGTTATTTGGTAACTTTAGATTTTTTAATTTGCAATCATACTTCATTTTACATTTTCTTTCTAGGACGAATACCAAATGTGGATCAAACTATTCAAACATCCCCGCTGCACTTGATATTATTCCAGTATTTTCCTTGTACTGCCCAACCTGTTATTGTGTTTAATAACCTATATCGCAGATAAATAAACTTCTTACCATCATAATGTTTCAATAACAACAATCGTGTGACATGATTTGTTTTTGTCTATCGATTTATGAGTTTTGAACATCGGTATACTACTGTTGCCTTTATTCATTATTGATTTTGCCTTTGCAGATTTGTTGATTGGAGCATCACTTATGAGTGTTGTATACAAAATTTCGCATGTACTGCACATCTTAATCCAGATGCACTCTGAATTACACTGCACTTTTGTTTAGTATGTGTTGCTCAGTCTTTAGTTGTGCAAAATAGTCTGTTACTAATCTTTTATCTGATAAAGTAATGACTTTAAGTGTCCGATTTAAACTACAGACACGCCGACTACTAGACGTATGTTACAAGGATTGGATGGGGGTAAGAATACGGTGGTTGGGAGGATATTCACAGTGGCGTTAAACCAGTGGTTGTGAGCAAACTCATCAAAGATGTAGGGATTCAACTTGGGAACACAATAACTAACAGAAACTGTAAAAAAAAGATGCATATCCATGTCAGGCATTTTCCAACAAATATGTAGGGTTTATCCTAGTTAGCTAGCTGTGACGGAATTGTTCCCCTTAGAACATGATGTAGATACTTAGTCAGCCATGAGTAGTTGAGCTAAGGAAGTACTTCTTTAGCTCAGTCGATAAATGCGCTTGTCTTGTAACACAGAGTTCTCGCGAGTAGAGACATGCGATTTTGCAAAAACAATCATGCTCTCCGGTTACATTGGCGCCCAACTAAAAAAAAAAAACACGGAGGTTAGAGGGGGAATCTTGCAAGTGTACGTTTGTGTGAGAGTCATAATTGGTATAATGACTATTGAGGTGGGGGAAATGTGACGGGATTGCTTCCCTTAAAACATGTGGTAGTTAAGTAGTTAGCCGTAAGCGGGTGAGCTAGGGAAGTACTTCTTTAGCTCAGTCGGCAAATGCGCTTGCCTTGTAACACAGAGTTCTCGCGAGTAGCGACATGCGATTTTGCAAAAACAATCATGCTCTCCGGTTACATTGGCGCCCAACTAAAAAAAACACAGAGGTTAGAGGGGAAATCTTGCAAGTGTATGTCTGTGAGAGAGTCATAATTGGTATAATGACTATTGAGGTGGGGGAAGTGTGACGGGATTGCTTCCCTTAAAACATGTGGTAGTTAAGTAGTTAGCCGTAAGCGGGTGAGCTAGGGAAGTACTTCTTTAGCTCAGTCGGTTTAAGCGCTGGCTGGTAATACAGAGGTCCTGGGTTCCAGTCCCAGTGGAGACATACGATTTTGCAAGTAGAATCATGCTCTCCAGTTACATAGCTAAAAATAACTGGTATTTCGTTCATTGATTATTTTCTTATTGCGTGTGGTGAAAGTTGGACTGTATATGTTTGTGGGTATTGGGTTGATGATAGCTCGTGTAAATGTTTGCTTTTCCTTCGTTTCGTTGTATTCTGTCAAAATGATACATACCTGCTCATTCAAGAAACAGTGGAACAGGCATATGAAAAGACCCTGTTTTAAGATACACATATATCAACCAATACAAATAGATTAAACACTAACAATTGAGAAAAAAAAATAATTAGTAATAACATGTTCCGAGATCGCTGACATTGTCTTCTTTATTGACTAATTGCGTATTAAATATACAAATATTAGCATTAAGTATGCTAGACGAGCATTTTCTCAAAATCAAATTTATGTATTTCAATCGAACCGAAGGAGCTGGGTGGTCAAATTTTAAAATACGAAGCTCGAAACTTTTGATGACATAGTCTTAAACATAGCCGTGAAAATTGAATCATGTCATAATTACTTCAAACTTTAAGTTGGTTGAGTATGATATAATTGCAAGTTACAAAAAAACACATTATTACCGGTTTAACCATTTTCGTTATGTCCAATGCAACATCTTTTAAAAAAAAATGTTAAAAGAGTTATTTTTAATCAGACACATATCTCTGTTAATAATAGTTAATAGACATTGATCATTCAACCTGTCTGAGACATTGTTGTTATAAAATTTTGAATAATGTTTTATAAAATCAAGAAGTATCAATACGAGGTAGATTTCCATAGCATTAATTTTATTAAAAGGCATTTTTTTTTAAATTTTAAAAGAGTTTATTTGTACTGATGATCGACATTTTTCAAAACATTGCTTATATAAAAATCTTACATATATAAGTTTGAAAAACAGAGCACTTAAAATGCAGTTTTTCATATGCCTGATATTCTTAAAAAGGATGAAAGGCACTGATTTTATACAAATATCCGGAGCTTATATTTATCTTTGCTAAAACTCTGACAAGAACGATACATGTATTACAAAGCAATTTTCAATATAGTGTTTTGTTTACAAAGGCATCACTCTTACAAAAAAAGACTACCTAATGTGAACCATTTCTCTCTGGCAACTTCGCAGTAACGCTTTTATATCGAGTGTTTATCTCCGATTTGAGACGATTTTATCGAGCATTCGTTTTGTAATATCGTTTCCTGCACAGACAGTTGCTATTTTTAGTGAAACTAGATCAATTTCGCAATGTTGCTTAGCCGTTAGTTTTTCTTTGTTTTTGTGCCAAATGATTTTCTTTTGGTATTTTTTTCCTTGTATTTCTTTTGTGTTGCTATTCTGTCTTTAACCTATGCTTATTCATATTTCTGTGGTGATTTCAATCTATTTGGTACACAAAATTATCGAAATCAAAAGCTTCCTGTTAAATTTTGTTATGCTTTAATATCCGATTGCCATGTGATTATGGACTTTCCGATTGGATTTTCAGTATTTTTGTGATTTTACTTTTTACAATTATTTTTTCAGATTCTTGCATTTAGTTTTGATAACTTCGTAAATGATTTTGTCTAGGGGATAAATAAATTTGATATAGTGTACCTGGAGAGAATTGCAAATTGCAAAAAGGTATTGGAACATGACCAAATCATCGTTCAAAGAAAATGCTCCCAGCACCCAAGTTACACCAAACAACGGCAAAATGACACAAATACTTTTAAACCAGTCCTATCAAAAGACAAGATGCATGTATTATTACAAATACATATAAAGTATATATTTCTCAGGTAAGACGATATGCTGGAGCGTGTATTGCTTACCTGATATGTACGTCCATGAACAGCACGGTATGTGTCTTCTGTTGAAAAAAGCAATCCAAAGAATATGCATTTATTCCGTTTTCGCTAGGGTTCGTGTTTTCCAGGTTGTAGGTTGTGGTTTTAATTCGTCCGCTTGTCGTTGTATATCACTTTTTATCATGACACTACATTTTATAGTTTTGGGTTTAAATGTCCCGGAGGCTTTATTCTTTCTCTTTTGAATTCAATTAAGTTTTAAAAAAAAAACACCAGTATACGAAATACATATATGTATAAAGCACAAAGTTCTGAACTCTTCTAAAATTTCGAGCCAATCGAGGTAGAGATAACAACAGTTAACTTTATTCGTGTTTTTAAAATAAATCTTCCATTTAAATATGTGCTTTTGCATGTTTATTCAGAGTGATAACGGTAAAGCCAAGTGACTGTGATAACATGCTGTATCCTTACTTGCTTTTGCAGTGCAGACCAAGTAATGTTTGAGATGCAACGTATTGTCTTTGAAGTTTTCGAAGACAGTTAATGCAATTATTGCGTGCATTTATTATTGGGATTTTAACATGACTTAGGAAAAGTTTCATACTACTTTGGTGTTAGAGAATAATCATTGCAGTATTTTCTAATTCAACAGTTTCATGTTCTCTTTTTTGGACGATAACTTTTTGTCATTAAAAACCGTTTTACTATTTGCTTTTAAATGTTGATGACTACTGGCATATGCCAAAAACGCATTACATTGGTTGTTTTCCTTCCTTCGTAAGCAATATTCAGATGCGATCTATGTTTGAGTAGTAATAAGACATTCACATGTAATCAGTTCCAATACATCGAAGTCTTTTCATTAATATGATAATTACAACATAAAGGTACAAATAATATATGCTGACAAAATGATTACCAATAACACACTTACTTATATTTCGTTTGAAGTGTTTTAGCAGCTAACCCTGTACTGGTCAATATTTTATACACCGTAATGATGATAATTATTAGATTAATCTGGAATAGACAATGTGAAAATATACATAATTAATTGAAAATCCATTATAAATAAAAAAAAAAAATACCTTCTGATGCTAATTTGACTTTTTGTTCGATTTTAATCGTGTTTTGTTCATCTCTATACCTCATTTTCATTGCCCCTAGGCATCCACCTACTTATAACAATTTTTTATAGAAACATTTTTTGTTTTCAATTTGAGTTATTGCAGACGATAGAGTTGTAACTCCAAATAATAATAGCTTAGAGTGAATGAATAAATGATTGCAAAAGAGAAGCTCGGTAACTGAAAACATTTACGTCTTACGTAAAAACAAAGTGTTTTCATATTATTTTCATGGTGTAATTGCAAACAAGTTTTAAGCATTTCAATTCTTAAGCATATGAAATTATCAAATGCTGCGTTTATGGCTACGTTTATGAATTTTTCTTGCATAAAAGCCTAATATATCAACATTTATAACACATTTAAATGTAAAAAAGCATGAAAAATATCAATACAAAGCTATTGTTACTGCAGACATACAGCACACCGAAAAATAAAAAAAAATATCGGTCTGTTCAAGCATTTTTGTGGAATTAAATGATCAAATTATATATTGATTCTTTTCATTTACTCTGGACAAAAGTTTTCGACAGTAAACATCATCCGCTGATTTACATTTGAAAAATATCATTGTAACCCTGCTGAACAATAGTTTTTAAAATTTCTACCAGAAAATAGAAAATACTCAACCTTTTGAATGCTTCAATCTATATATTCTTCCCTTTATATCTTTTAGTGCCTTTATGTTTGTTTTGTATTACTATCTTTACATTATTGTTGTTCTTCTTTCATTTATTAGGAGAGATCTTAATAATGTTATATATTGTATACAAACGAAGTGTTGAACCAAAAAATAATAACGGATATTAAAGGTTAAAACTAGAATCAAAGAAAATAATGACAATTACACATTTAATAATTGATCATAATATTCTATGATTTGTTTTCTTATTGTCATTAAATACATACCAAACTAACAAGTAGTGCTGGTCCAATGAATGCCCAGATGAGATTTGACTCAAGGGTTAACCAACAACTGAAACAGTTTAAGCAATCATTTTGATAGTTATCATATATATATTTTACGTTTTTCTTCTGTTTTGTAAATGTCCAGAACATGCAAACTACAAATACATCAAGAATGCCCATCTAGCATTTGTTTGCCCAGTGCAATTTGCATTCACACAGTAAAAGAGGGACAGAAAATACCAAAAGGGACAGTCAAATTGTTACACATTTCTTTTTCGTTCATTTGTTTACATAAATAAGGCCGTTAGTTTTCTCGTTTGAATTGTTTGACATTGTCTTATCGAAGCCTTTTATAGCTGACTATGCGGTATGGACTTTGTTCATTGTTGAAGGCTGTACGGTGACCTAGGCATCCATCGCATATTATTAGTCAGAGACTTAGTAGTTGTTGTGTGACTGACACAAATTTTAAACTAATTCACAGTCGATTAGATTAATCAAGTCAAAGATTACGGTACAGGTACAAGTCAGATAAAAAACAATATTAATTGATCATGTTCCAAATGGTTAAAGCATTAGCACGGAGAACATCACAAAAAAGACAAATTCACAATTCATTAGCAAAAGACAAATTAATATTGAAAACGGCCAAGTATTAAAACGATAAATCGCAAGACTAATGAATGACATTTTAATGTTGTTGAATTGATGTTTTAAGACAAAAGTAGTATACCACTGTTGAAAAGTCATACATCAATTGAACTGCAACAAAAACAAACATCAATGCAATATACATAAAAACGAACTATTAGATAACAACAGCTAAATTTCTGACTTGGAACAGGACATTTTGGTATCAGTGGTGGGTTGAACCTGGTTTAATGACTATCTAAATCTTCCGCTTATGACATTGTTAAAAATTCCGCTTAAATGACAAGATTTCATGACAGGGATACAGAACAAATAAATGCAAGAACACGCAGGACAGAGAAATACATTGATGAATAATATAATAGTCATTTCGACATGCTAACTACATAATAACTACGAACACTTAAAATCAATTTGCGAAAGCTATTAATAATATCATGATAGAATTACAAACTGTGCGTCATACGAGTATATCAACGCCATAAGCACATTTCTACAAATAGAATATGAATCGTAATTAAGTTTGTAAAAATGTAATTTGATAGATTTTATAAAAAAACATATCCTTATAGAATTGTGTTAGTTATTGTGTAATTAATTATATTATTGCATAGCAATATAATATTTCCCACAGAAAGAAACCGAAAATTAATGTGTAATAAATTCTATTATTGCATAGCAATATAATGTTTCCCATAGATTATATACCTATATTGAGTTATTTTCTTTCAGATCGACAGGTCATTCTTTTTCAGAATCAACCCTGACGATACCATGTTTCAATGTGTGAGGTCATTATTTTTCTTGATAAAAATGCAATCTATAATTTACTTCAAAACTTTATTTTCGTCTGATAGTTTTATGTTGCCGATTTGGAAATTTATTTTTTTAAGTTCAATCGATGATAGATGTAAAAGAAACCTTCATTGCCCGCATTTTAATTTTAGAAACAAATAACGTGAAGTTTTGTTAATTTATCGCTACAATAAAGAAAAATTATCATATATGTCAGATGAATTTTAATATAGACTTTCAAAAATAATTTTAACATATTCGTGTGTTAGATTTTGAAAATCTAATTGCGTCACACTGAATAGGTTGATTGATTTTTGGTTGCTTGCTTAACGTCCAGTGGCAAATATTTCATGCATGTTCAGGACGATAAACGCTGAATAGGAAATCATACTGTGACCTACATGTATTTATATTCGTCTTCGTGTCAGTTCTTAACTTTTTTAAATTTATGTATACTTTTATTCTATCAAATGATCAACTAATAAGATAATCTTATATTCTATTGAATAACATTAGCGTAACTTAGAAAAGGGTCGGGTGCGGAGGGTATATAATTATATCCGGATTATCTGTTAATAAAATGTATTGATTTTCAAAAGACAATCTTTCTGAATTTTTCATTTGATTCAATTAAAATTGTTAAAAAAATAACCACTTTTCCGCGATAGAAATGATATTATAAATAGAAAAAAAAACCATACCCTCCTTCTTTTCCATAAACTAAGTGGTACAATAAATTACTTACAAAGTGTCTTGTATTTGTCATACACCGTTAACGGATGGAAACAATACATTTGTGTCTTACTTCATGCAGTTACAGTAATATTTTTATTGTGTATGGATCACTAGTAACCCGAATTTAACTTGATAGGACAAAAACGCATTAACGCTGTTTAAATGAGATTAATCGTCATTTGATAAAGATTGACAAAAATTAAAAATCATTTTTAATTTATTTCAATGCATATCAAATCATTTTAATGCCAGTCAAATAGATTCGCTTGCAGTCGTTCAATTTAATTCAAGTTGGCGGTAAGTTACGTCAAACAAATAGGCCACGCCCCCGTTAAACTATTTCAAACTGGTATTAATTCGTTTTAAACCGTGTTGAGACCCGAGCTTTTAACAGGTAAATCACTCAAGCAAAACAACATCGATGTATCTTTCGTTTATTTGTTTCAAACTTTATCGACTTATATATATAAATGCGTGTATTCTTATTAAAGTCGGCATATACTTATCACAATTGAAACAAATGAATGATCAATACACGTAACATATAAGGAATTTAAATAAAAAAATAAAATATTGATGCACGGTTTAAAAAATTTAAAACTTGTGAATCTGTTAAAAATAAAATAGTTAGATGTTTAACATATTTTTAATTTGCCCAAATGCAGTAGATCTTTATCTCACATATTCGTTTCAAAACTTGCTGAGTGCTATGAAAACTTGTGACATGTCAGTAAGGAATGGTCCATTGCAATGACTTACGAAACTTTGGGTATTCCTGTATATTTCCGTTTCTCTTTTTCTGTCTTACTATAGTGTACTCGTAAATTAAATATAGACACGGAAATTAAAGTTACTTATAAAAATTATTTATTTTTCACATAGTTTAAATCGATGTATCTTATATTTTCGGTCAACAACAAATATTCCCTAGCTGTATATTGATATATGAAATAGCTTGTAATAAAAGCAATGTTGTGTTAAATAAGAAAATTAATGAAGATAATGTTGACATTTGTTGAATTTAATAAACAGTTAAGTCTTGCACAACTTTGTAAATGAAAGAACAGCTCAATAAACTTTTAAAACTGTGTTTCAAATTGTAATATCGGTCACTGACGCGAAACAGGCGTTCATTGTGGAAAAACAGCACAATACGAAAATTGTGAATTGTGGTTCCGATTCTGTAAAGGGATTATTGTGCTGTCATGCACCGTGACGTACAAAAAGTCTTGCTATGAACATATATTCTGTTTATATGAGATAAATTTTAGTCTGCGATAACAATGGGTTGGTTGATTTAAGTTTTACAACCTTGACTTGCTCTAAGTCGACATTATCTTACGTCTAATGCATTTAAAAAAAAACCCCGTATATTTATGTTTAGGGCATTTAATATAAGTCTACCTACCAAATTAAAATCAACATAAACATTATTAAAATAAACAAGAATGGAAAAGAATCAATTATGCATTGTTGCTCTGGTATAATTTTTATTAACTATATTTGAGCGGTAATGTCTTAATAAAAACTAATTGTCGTATACATAAAATATTTCATCTAGATGCTTTCGTTGAAGTTCGCGTTACATATCAAAATGAATTTCATTGGTTGGAACGTTTGCAAACTTTCAATCCAGGTGTTCTCATCGAGGTCCGCGTTCATGTTTCAATTCAATACACAATATTTCATCTAGGTGCTTTCGTTGAAGTTCGCGTTACATAGTAAAATGAATTTCATTGGTCGGAATATTTGCAAACTTTCAATCCAGGTGTTCTCATCGAGGTCCACGTTCGTGTTTCAATTCAATACACAATATGAAGTCCAATATGGTAAAAAAAAAAAAGAATTTTAAACTCTACGATGTCCGAGTAAATAAATAGAATTTAGAAAATAAAATACTTTTACGATTCTTCCAACACAATAAACTTCCAACACAACAAATATACTATCCTTTTCGCCGATGAATAATTATTACTATAATATAAGAACTAGGATTTGTATACTATTCAATCTGGGAACAGTATACCAAACAATATATATGTTCCTGATTTGATTTATTCCCCGAGAAAATAAATTTCATTTATTCACTTAAATCAATAATTGATCAACTTGAACTTTGAAAAAGTTACATTAATATATCTTTTCGCATCCTTTAATTTAAGGTAATTAAATCCGAAAAACTAAATAAAATTGATTGTATTATTTAATTTATATTCTTTATTTCTTATAAAACCAAGTGAACGGTTAAAAGAAAGATATTTTTACATATAATATTAACATACAGATTTTGCGTATGACCAGTTTGCACAAAGAGATTGGTGATCAGCCTGGAAAACATACTTTTATGTATATATAATTCAAATTAATTTACACAAATTTTTCAAAACACAAATTTTTTTTAAATAAATAAAGTGCCCAATTTCGAAACATTTACTCGGCTTACATAGTTAGGTTTAAGAAAAGGTCTTCTACTTTCTGTTAGAGTTGTGCAGTTTAGAATATAGTGAAATACATCAACCTATCTCTTGAGAGTTACAAAGTACACAGTACCTTTCCTGTCTCATAATTCTACGCCATCTACCGGTTGCTATAGGTAACCGATGATTTCCTGTTCTAAACATATACAACGTTATCTTATCTTTATAACGTAATAAGTCTAAATATTCTGCAAATTCAAAGATTTCTTTAAACAGTGTTTAACATAATACTTTTGGAGAATATTCCATTTCTGATTTCCAAGTCTGCTGAAATTGGTAAAAAAAATCTCTGTTTAATGCTCAACTTTAACCCTTTTGGATTAAAACTATAGTTACTCTGATTTAACCAAATATTTTAAAATACATATTTATTCAAGATATTTTTTATACAAATCAACCAATCGAAAGTAAATCCACCACCTACGTTGAGTTTATAAATATATCTATATAATTTACTATCGGAACTGTTTACAATGTTAGACCAAAAAGATACCATACGGTGTTCCACATATACAAAACAAATAGTGACATACAAGAAGCTAAAGAAAAACTTTTATGTTATACTGAAAGTGAATGGAAATACAAATCTGCTTTATCACCGAAACTACGAACATTTGTGACCTTCAAAGAAAATTACGAACTAGAATAGTATATTACATCAAATCTGTCTAAACAAGAACGATCGGCTCTTTCCCAATTAAGATGTGGGATTCTTCCTATACGCATTGAGACCGGAAGGTTCCGTAACGAAGCGCTACCATACCGAATATGTGTACTGTGTGAAAAGCAAGAGGTCGAAGATGAAAAACATTTTATGTTAAACTGTCCATGTTATGACAAACTTAGACAAAGGTTTCTACCTATGGCCGCATTAGACAATTTTAGTGACAACAGCGAAAAACTTATCCATTTATTGAAATACTATCAAATTCAAACTGCAAAATTTGTAAATTCATCTTTCATTCATAGAAAAAAAAAACTTTACGTCTAATTCTGTATTTTTATTTTGTAAACTTTAACGTTTTCGGATATGATATTATATTGCAAAAGTGACATATAGGTCCAATGGGCCGGGTGTAAATATCAAATTGCTATGTATATAATTGTATAAATGTATGTTCTGATACACATGTCACTATAATAAATAATTACTTACTTACTTTTACTTACTTACTTACTTATTTATACTGAAATAGGATAAGCGCCTAGCTCTCCATAAACCATAAAGCTTGGGGTTGATTTTTTTCAAGTTTAAGAAAAGTTTACAAAACTTGAAATGCACTTTCTATTGCATCAATAAAACTTAATCTCCAAATTTCACAGCCATATAGCAATATAGGCCTTACAATCTTATCAAAAAGATCGTACTGACATTTACACGGCCGACACTCGGCTAACCGAGAGATTGGTCGGTTAATCTATATTGAGTATGCGGCTATATGGGCGATTGGTCTGTTAATCGGGTTGGTTATACGTCTGTTAAGAGTAAAACGCTTAATTTAATGTTAAACGCTATTAAATATACAGATTTTTGACATGTTATAAGAACCAAATCAAAAAAAGAAAAGTGTCTGACAAAATGACATCTATCAAGAACATTTTGCATTTGTAAAAACATTTCTTAGTCTTCGCAGTTTTCAGTAAAACTAAAAGGCGTCGCGCAAGTATGTAGTATTTATGCTTATACGCATAGCAATTTTTTTAATAAAAGGCGAAACAAACAAATTTAGATATCATTTAAAGGACAAAACATAGTACTGTGGTTCTAAAAAATAAATTGACATTAGTAAATATTTCATAATTGTAAAATAACGTGAATAATACCACGTTTTAGTGAAAATTATGGGAATAAAGTCTGTTAATGGGTTGAACAATTGAAATTGTGTCAGTTAAGAGTTATTTAGCCACGACAAATTTAAGAATGAGATGTTCCTGAGTAAACACAAATGACAATACGGTGCCACAGTATCCTAGAAAGAGCATTTTTATTTTGACTTTCTTTGCATTTTATTGAAGGGTGTGTCACTTCGATATAGCGTGATATGTATTGGCCTCTGGAATATGCATGAATTTTTTATTGACGTTTTCAATCAGCCTTAATTTTTGTGTCTGTTTTAAGTAGCACGTTCTCAGTTCCGACTGAAAGTGTCTTTCTAATACAACACAGGGTACATATAACGTGTTCTCGTTCACATATGAACATGATATTTGTCACTGGACGTTAAACCCTAATTCGTCAGCATCATCCAATTGGTTCTTTTCTTCTATTACTTAATGATATGTTGTTTACAAATCACTCTAAAGAAGTAAACGGAAAGGAGCGAATGCAGCTACATTTGGTTATTTTAAGTTTTAATTAATTTTATTCCGTTTAGTTCCTTTCTACATAAGTGCAGAGGAGAACTACAGTTGTCTATGGTGGCCGGTGAAGTCCATTTCGCGTTTTCGCGATTTCGCCTTTCATATTCTATAGGGCGAAAACGCGAAATAGCGAAAAGGCGAAATCGCAAAGTCGAAAACGCGAAAACGCGAAAACGCGAAGTCGAAAACGAGAAATCGGTTTCGCATTTTCGCGTTTTCGACTTCGAAATTTCGCGTTTCCGCCATATAGAATATGTAAGGCGAAAATGTAGATGACAAATTTGTGTCATGCATGACAATTAAGCAGAATCAACATGATATATGCGATCATTCTTGGATGAAATTAATATTACTTTAATATTACACTTTTTGAAACCATTTTTATCAATTTTCAATTTCATGTGTTGTTTCCGTATATGCTGTGTTTCATTGCTCATGTGGTGTGTTCGTATATTTTAGCCGCTCGTCTTGAGCCTACTCATTTGATCCGATAACACCCCATATAGCAATAAAATTATACTTTTATTGCCATTCATAACTCTTAACAGACCAATTAACAGACCGAGTTTTATACATCCCACCTATTAACAGACCAGGTTTTAAATAAAGATTGATTTATGTCATCAAAATACAAATTTTCGTGTAGATTTTTCACACAATGATATCAATATGGTTAACAAACATAATGCCTTTCTTTTTTCGATGTTCAAAATATTGAATGCAAGTAAATTTAACCAATGTGTCATTTTGTGTACATTTTATGTGTGTAAAATGTGTATAAATTTATTGATGAGTAACCCGCCTTTTCATTTTATAGATCGTACATCGAAGCTAGAAAAATAATAATTACACCACTGAATTCAGTACATTGAATCGTTTTGTTAGACATGAATACTTTTTATGATGAAAATATATTTAGAAAGTTATACTATGAAACATGCTGAACTTTCAATGATTTTCTCGATAACACCTGATAACACCTGATTAACAGACTTTAGCCAACCCGATTAACAGACCTACCGCCGATATAGCCGCATACTCAATATAGATTAACAGACCAATCTCTCGGTTAGCCGAGTGTCGGCCGTGATTTAATTACTAGTAGATTAACTAAAATAATTGATTCGGTATTTTTATTAATCAATCGATAAATTGAAGAACTGAATGGAATAAAAACATAAATAAAGAAAATATTTGTTTAACGCCATTATGGGATAAAGAGAAAGATAGAGCATTGTATCAAATAAGTCCAAAATTAATTTTGACAAAAAAATACCAAAAATGTCCAGATACAAAGAAAGACTGATTTTTAAATTAAGAACTGGTTATATACCATTGAACAAACATCTGCATAAAATAGGCATATCTGACACTAAATTGTGTGAGGAGTGTCGTGTTGAAGAAACAGTAGAACATTTCTTACTACACTGCAAATTATATAACGCAGAACGATCTATTTTATTTGACAGTTTAAGAAAATTACAAATACACAATTTTCAATTAAAAAATATCCTAACTGGATATAATTTTTTACCAATTGATACATACGTAAAAAGCACGAATAGAATGATACTATAAAAGTATTACTTTTATAATACTTGTACAATAACTTGATTTTAATTTTTTACATAAAATAAAAGGGGTCTACCTACATTAGGAAGAACTCATTGAGATCTGTCCCCACAAAAAAAAAACCCAAGAAAACTTGTTAATGGATAATATGTTTGTTAAACTTATTTTAGATTTTAAAAAATAAAATGCAGCAAGATAAGTGAAAATAATACTGCTGGTCGCACATGTTTCTTTCATTATACTTAAAAGTTAAAACACAATATGCATCATTTGCATCAGGACGCCAATCTCTGGGTCCAAAACGTATGGTATTAGTAGTTCCCGAAGTCACGGTGTCAATAATGGGATACAGTTCAAAATTTGAATACCAGATTGATTACTCGGTGGTCTCATGGTCAGTGAAGGCAGTCGGGGTCAATACACAGACCACGACAATCCTCACTGAACAAAGGGACCATGACTCAAACTGGTCTCTTGGTATCTGTGGGAATTTCATATATAATATTTTTGTTTCTTTTAATTATCCCAATGTAGGTTACAAAAGTATGCGACAGTCTTTTTTTCTGGCGCATACATAATATTTGGCAATTTTTCATTAAATAATTGACACCGGGCTATCGGGAAGCAGTATCTAATCTCTATCTTCAGCGATGGACATTAAGATTCATTTATACACTTGTGTATATTTATTAGCTACTACTACCTTACACATCAAAGCAATCATCTATGTAATTAGCAATGCAACGAAACTAAAGCAAGAACGACAAAATAAACACTTTTTTTTTTTTACAAAAGTAAAACCACAACACATTAAAGACTTTGGAAAAAAAACTCACAACTTAAGAACTCACGTGTAGTAAACAAAACACGAAACACTAAGATTTTTTTTTGATTTTTTTTTTGTTCTTCCAAAAAACAATCACGATAAGTGTAAATAGGGCGCAAGTTCCATATCCGGAAAGTCGCCTCCCAAAATATCAATATAATAAAAAAAAAACAACGCCATTATCGTTGACTATCCTACAGGTATACTAGCCAGGAGACTGTACAGTGGCGGATGTGGGTTTTGTTCCGTAGATAAGACCTCCCGTTTGTTTGACGAAATTATTTTTCAATTGGGACATATGGTTTGAAACCCCTCTTTTCTGTGACCAGTGGTTGTCGTTGTTGTTTATAATTTTCTATAAGTGTTGTACATCAATCAGGCCGATAGTTTTCTTGTTTGAATTGTTTTAATTCATATTTGTAATTTGGGGAAATTTTATAAATGTTTAAGCGGTTAGGTTTTCGCTCGTTGTTGAAGGATGTACGGTGATCTAATTCATTGACAAGTACACCACATCTTCTTACATTTATTCGTTAAATCATGTAGATTTTCATCAAGTCTAAATAAATAAATGATTTTGAAAATGTACTTATTGATAACTTTACAACTTTTAATTCCAAATGATTATGTTTATCTAACATAGAATTATTATCAGCGGAGACATAAACACACTAAGTCTAAACTGGTTTATAAAATTATTGTCACATGTATATGTAATAGTGTGTTTTTATGTAAAAAAAAAAGCTGTGAATATCTACCACTACTGTTACCGGCTAAAGAGATCAGCGTTTCTCGCGAGCTTTGAATAAACAAATTCAAACCAAAACAAGTACATAAAATGCATATTTTTAATCCCAATATAGAAACACTTAAATTGTAATACATATTTTTATGAATAATTCAATTTTATTAAATCTTTGTCAATCGGGCATGTACAGCAGCATCAAGGGATTGTAAATATACAATTCCTCATTTACAATTCCTTGGCAGCATGTATTCTTCTATATTGTGACCTTATTTGAACTAAAAGAAAAAGAAGAAGAAGTCTGGAATTATCGCTATCTGTTCGACGGTCTAAAGATTACAGTGTGTTATCGATCTATGTGTTCTCGCTGAGGTCCGCGTTCTAAATCTTAAGCATTTCATTGGTCAGTAGATTTGCAATCTTTCAATCCAAGGTGTTCTCAATGGAGTCCGCGTTCATGTTTCAATAGGATAAACTATATTGTTAGTTTTCTATCCAAGTTAACAAAGTAGATTTTTTTTATCCGAAAAGACGGATTTTTCTACATGTTCTACAATAAATTTGTATAACGATTGAATATTGTTTAATGCATTAATGTCCAGGTCTAGATCGAACTTGCTTTGCTTCGACGAAAGTACGAATATAGAAAAATCACAGATTTATATTAAAACAAGAACGTTCAAGAACAGTTAAAGAAATCATCACAATTTTTTTATTGTTAGTTATTTTGTACAAATATAACTATAATGCGAACCCGAGGTTGTGAAATAGCACGTGAAATCGCAACTGCGCGTGAATTCTTTGGAACAGCGACGGTTCTATGAATACCTATTGTCAATTCCAAGTTCTGTTTCGACATCATTGTAATATATGTCACTGGACGTTAAAACTCAATCCTTAATTTCGTCTTCGTCAAATAGTGCTGTTGGTTTCTTTTTATTATTATTACATACTAGTATACATGAATACACCATAGGTTATTCCTATGTAATGTCATTTACTAGATATTTAGTGCAAAGTAAATTTTAAAGATGAAAGTCGTATTAGTTCGATAATGCTTCAAACTAAATATAAACTGAGAATACATGAATAACTGCCATATTCCGAATTCCCGACATTCATTTGTGTAAATGAAGAAAAGATAACAATGATCGGTATCTGTGTGAATCTACGTCTCAATCATGCTTCATACAGATGTTACAGAATATTCAAGATTTACAACTTTTCTTGAATATGATTGCCAATGCAGGAGATTTCAAACTAGCCCAATTAATTTGTGTGTGAACTATAACAACTGAAATCGTAATTCTGTTGTAGTGTATATTGGTCGTTTCTGTAACATGAAGGCGTATAGCAACCATACTACCATACTTAGTTCAAAAGTACACCACAACCCTTTTCTTTGTGCATAATACGCTCAGGAACATACATCTTACTATTTTGCATGGATTGGTAGTAAATGTAACTTTTTAACTGTAGTCCATTTGACATCAAAGTATCATACGGAGGCTAGGATTTATAATTCGGCTAGTCTGGATGACTTCGTACAATACCCCCCGCTCCGCATTCATTATAGTTTAAACATACATAATTTAAAGTCTAGATCCTTTAGTTTGCATATATATGGATATGACATTTAAATTTCGTATTGCTTAGTTCAACCTGCAACACATTTTATTTGATGTCACCAATGGTAAACATGTAAAATGAAACAATAACTTACTATAATACCAATATAAACTTTTGTTGTATGATTATACAAACCGAAATCACTACTAGACTAGGTGTTGACACGCTCAAATTAACAAAATTGTATTTCAAAGAACCAATGCACCAAATTGATTTCATAGGATTTAGTTTAACATTTAAACCAGTTCAAGGAATGTATTACTTGACAAGAACAATTAAAATGTAGGACAAATTCGGCTTACAACACGAACTTTGTTCAAAGAATAGTACCAAACATGTGACAAAAAGACGGGTATGTAACAGAGGTATCGCAATCACTGATGGATTGGTGGATAGTTACTGTTTGTTCAACGTTCAGTGACAAGTATCTCATGTGCATATTGCAATACCAAATTAAACTAACTTTGAGCAGACGACAAAAGCGAAGTTGTGACAAATTTTATTTCCTAGTGTTTTTTAGGAAGTCAAACATGTATATGGAAAGTGAATTTTACAATTATTTATTGAACAAGATAAGAGGATCAGTCACTATTATTTATTGAACAAAACAAGACTGAGTTCAAAACCGCTAAAAGAAGTTAAACCCGGTGAATGACACTCCTTATTGCTGAATTTGGGTTTGGCTGACCTTAATTTCTATTACGTTTTAAAACAATTATTCATATTAAATATACAATTATTTTACTGGTTTTTTTTAGGGGGGGGGGGGGGGAGTCATTTCCCCTAAAAAAAAAACAATACAGGCCTATAGTATTTTGAAGCATTTTTGAAGTATTCAAATATTATGAAACGTCTTATATTTTTTACAAATACAAGGAACAAGCAAGTCTGTCCAAAAATGATTGATATTTCTGAAAATTGTATAGTGTGTTCATTGTAAACGTAAACCAGAATGCATATAGTTGTCTCTACTTATAACAGTCACAAATCATTTCTAGAAATAAAAATCAGCGTTTACCATTCATGCAATAATATTTTGTCGAAAGTGATCGAGATAACCATTATCAGGTAATTCAAGTTATCGGACACTTAATTTTTTCCAGAACATGTTATAATAGTTTTAAATATCCGAGCCATAAAATACATGTATTATATCTGGCATAGTCCCAGATTATATTCTTTGTTAATATGCATCCTTCATTTAAAGTCTTGTTTTTCTTATAACACTTTACATCGTATATCAGGGGCACTGCCGAAAATAATCTTTCAAAAAGCAAATCTAATTTGTAACCTTTAGAACTTGTATGTCTGATAATGTGCTCACATGACAAGAAATTTTACAATAAACATTGGTCACGCACGATAGATTCTGATGTATGACACGTGCCGTTACAATAGCCAGTTTACACGCATCAGCGCACACATGTTTGTCGAATAGGCCAGTTGATTGGAGGAAAGTTACCGAAAACCACGCCTACCTTTAACTAATACCCAATCAAACGCCTTTGACATAAACATAAATAATACATGGGTAAGATTACAGAGATTTTGTTGCGTATTTAATATTTGAAAAAGTTTAAGACTCTTGATTCAAACTTAAAGTTATAGAATATGCTCGTAATACATTTTCGCAATTTCGTTAAATTTAATTTTATAAATAATTTCACCTACCTGGTGAGGATAAAAATTGCAAATTACAACTATTCCGAATTAAATGGTTGTGATAAATGGGTATCAAAATGTATTAAACAAAAAAAACAAAGACCAGTTTCAACAAGAATGCTTTGTTTTTATTGCAGAATCGCATACAAAATTCATGTTATCGTATTTTTAAAAACAATTAACAATTTGAAAACTGCTTTTCATTTTTACCTTACTAAATTCATATATTACGCAAATACGCATATGTGGTAGTCGCCACTTGCCGCTCAGTGAGTCTAGAAGGTGGTAGGATTTACAGAGAAGACAGAATATGTCGTCTCTGTGACACAAACAACATTGATGACGAGTTCCATTTCATTATGAATTGTAGAACATTTCAACTATAGAAAGAAGGAAATGTTGACGGAACTACTGTTAGTCAAACCCTAATATATCTTTAAAGTTGATCAACATTTTAACTCTTCAAATATTGTAATATAAGAAAAACTATGTAAAAAATATAAATGTGAAAGTCAGCTCTCCATGTTAATTTAATTGTATCGTTTACACATGCATGTAATAATTTTACCTTATAGTTATGTTTATGTATGTTCTTGATAACTAGTAATTGAAGTTTTATGAGAAATAAAGTATTATATTTAATCCTCATCCGTACGCGTCCTTGTAAATGCAAAACTCTGGATTTTACTTGATTCAATGTTCAGTGGTAAGTATTTCATATATGCGCAGGTCCTGAGACAGAAAATCGAATTATTCATTCACTTATGGTCTTCAAAAATAACGATTGCGGGATGATGGACAGGAAGACTTCAAGCGTAAGAGTGTGAACTAGCTGTCATTAACTTAAGTACTCTTAGATCTTTTCTTGCTGGTGTCTTTTTGTTGTTCTGGTACACAAGTGAATCTTTCATTGTTGAAGACCCTTTAGCGACTATAAAAGATGAACAGGAATAAAAACGCTGACCATTGATATTTTGTATTTTTGTTAAGCATTGACTTTGTGTGCGATTACTGTCCCGTGTATGTTTACTCCATATTCCTTTATTTCTATAAAAGCGTTTGTCTTGACAGTAAGTTGACACGACTTATGACGTTACGCCACGAGTTATCGTTCCTGACGTTATCGAATAACGTTCACACAAACAAGTCAATGCAGCCGGTTCTGCAACCACAAAGTGATTAAATAATAAACAAAAATATTTTTGGAAACTATTTGACATTTTTATGGTAACTTTTTCTAGATGCAGAGTGTCGAATGCAATACGTAACGGTAAACGTTTTGACATAGGTTGCTTTACCGTGTTCCAACTTCTTCTGCTCATTTTTTAACCTTTTAAAATGAATTACTATATACTTTTAATTTATATTCTCCTTTTTTTTAATATTTAAGCATCTGCACGATTTATCTATATGTTCTTATGTAAAATAGACTGAGATTTATCACTTTATTTCATTCTTAGTTTATTTTGCAATAAATACTTTTCATGATGCACGATGTATCCTCATGAAATTTTGTTTTGAAAATAAAAATCTTACATGTATCTTTAGAAACTTAGGATGATGTGTAAAAAACGGGAATTCGTACAACTATTAATTCGTGTTAAAATGGTCGTCAAAATCACCGCTCGGACAAAATGGAAAAAGGAAATTGATTTGGATGAGAATACGGATAGAATAAGTCGAAAAAGTACAATACATGCAGACTTTGAAACTCAAACAGAAAATAGTTTGTTAGTATGGAAATTCAATGTAAAAAAAAGTGGTTTAACTTGGTTATTTTGCCGAATAACATTCTATGTGTTCCAAATGTAAACAGTCTCATAAAACCGTTATAGTTTCGGAAACATTTTAAAAATAAAGTGCTAGCTAGACCAAGTTTACACAGGACATACAGTAACATCGGAATCAGGCCTGAGAAGGTTACCGTAGGCTGAGAAATACATAGAAACTTGATTCGGAAAAAACGAAATAAAAAAAACAGGTCCCGTTAGAGTCTGATTAAAGCCAGTCCCAAGTATCCACTTGCGTCTATAAACGCAAGCTAATAGTTGGGACTGGCTTTAGTCACTAAGTAAGACTGGTTTCGTTATAACAAAAAATTCTCGAAATTTACAAGCAAACGACTGACTTATTAGTATTCAAATAGCAGAAAGAGACTGAAATAGCTAGATCTTGAAATCATTTAGATTTTCTATTCGTGTTAATTTCCGCTTGCATGGGTACTCGCTGGTAGTGTAGTTTTTTTGTGTGTGATTTGAGTTGGAAAAGATGTACATGTATAAGTTCGGAGACAAAACGACTAAAAGAGAATTAACATAGTTGCCTTGTTAGGCCATGGGGGGGAAATTGCTCATAATATACCCTAATTCTCCAGTGTCAGTCCAAATTTTTCTCAAACCTTTTCCCGGATCGGCTCTATTACAAAACCTACCTAGTATTGTATTCAAGTTAGTGTTAACTTGTTCTCGTCCTGAACATGCATGACATTTTTGCCACTGGACGTTAAGCAACCAACAATCAATCCTACAATTTACACCCGTTACTTGAAACTTTATTTGTTAAAATTTAAATCATTGCCTATAATTTTTTCAAAGAAATCGACAAAATTTACGAACATTTAGGCAAAAAGAAATATATACGTTACCGCTTGATAATTATGGAAGTGGGGTAACATGAGACTTTATTTATAAAAAGTACAAGTACAAATAAAATAAAATAATATATATGTAACATATTATTTGTACACCAGTTTGCTGTTAGAACGATTAATAGAGATATGGGATATGCAATTTATAAGATAGCTACAGTTGGACATTTAACTACATCAAAACCAAATACACCAAGCAAATTAATTGTGACTAATGCTAATTGGACGAGTATCTTTTTATTTCTAATTTGTAGTCAGTTTACTAAACGACGGTTCCCTAAATAGGAAAGTTTTGATAAGTATAATTATCACAGTAACATTTCAGTCTCCTAGTACATATTTGTTTAAGTCCTAAAACTTTTGTTCTTCTGGAGAAAATTCCAACCATAATGAAATAAGGAGGTGCGGTAAAATTGCCAATTAATCAACTTTCTACCAAATACAAAACGACGGAAATGTTAGCTTGCTTACATTGCTACTTCATTTTATATCTCAAAATTACCATTCCATTATATGAACTGCATATTCAAAAATATGTTTTGTCACCAATATCCTAATAGAGAACGTATCATCATACTGTTTCATCCGTGTCCGTTCTACCGTCAATCGCGCACTTGGTGTATACATATAGGGTTTATACGGCTTATTATTAAGGACTGAGTGCTGTCTTTTTGCTTCAGGTTTAAATTATGTACCTGGTGTTACCAAAAATGTACTCATATTAAAGGTGCGCATTTCGTCTTGATTTCCTTTATTTTTTGTTCATGACAGGTTGCTGGATTAGACGTTTTGATAAAATATAAAAGGCACGCAGACTCCGGCTCATATCTCCTACATGTGGAATTTCTAGCTGAACCTTTGATATTTCGCATTTGCACTTTGTTTTACTTAAAGAATGCATGTATGATCTCAAGATTTGTTTCGTAAATAATTTTCCACAAATGACACTGTTGAACTTTGTGAAATTTTGCATACAATTTTTTGTATTGTATTGTATTGTCCCGAACATGCATGAACTATTTGCCACTGAACGTAAAACAACCATCAAAAACCGAGCAATTATAAAACTGTTTACTGAATCATATTTTTAACGTACTATATTTCTGCATGGATGAAGCAACGACACCACCATTGCCTTAAATGATGGAGTAAAAAACTCAGTAATTCAAATGAATCACACGTGAAATTTTTCATGTTATTTTCACGTGAACTTTGCAAAAATATGAAGGCATTTTTCATGATTTTAATTAAATTTTAGAAAAAAAAGATATTATTTTAATAATATTATTTTTTAAAATAACGTGCATTTAACGTGTACCAAATTCCGGTGATTTATGCATGAACCATTATCATAAGTTTCACGTGTAACCAACCTGCAGTATAAGCAAGTTTCAAGTATTTCAAATGACAATTTTCACTTAGACTATAGCCACACAGTAGGACAGTAAATGAACAAAAGACAAGTAAATCAGAAACATGCATGGATCACGCAAAAACATGCAGGGGCGACACCGGAGTAATGGGAGCTTGCTTCTTGCAAGACATTCGCCGTGAAAACAATTTGATATGAAGTCCAAGCCTTTGTTTCAACTTTGTTTTAAAATTTCCAACATAAGGCTGTTACGGCGCAGGTCAATGTTCTTAAGCATCACATATTTTTCTTTCATTTTACTGTTAGCTTTCTTAAATAAATATTCACATATTATAGACTATATTTTTTATAACTTCTTTTTTGTTCAATTTCAGTTAAACACTATTTCTGATTTCTTTTTAAATGTCTTTTTCTTTTTCTTCATCTTTTTGAAACCCTGGTTTTGTATTACCCCTGACCAGTTCAGTAAAGAAACAGCTGCTTTATGTTTGCATAAATGTGTTTGTAACCAATCTATAGCTAACATGCTATTATTTCCAGATTTTTTATTCCGTGTATAGATAGTCTCGATCGGGGAGACAAGATTTATTTTGTCTGTTGGTTGCTTGGCTAGCGTAAACTAATCGATTTACTTCATACTTTGAAGTTAGATGGGGATTGTTTTTAAAAAAAATGCTTTAATTTTAGTACTCTCTGATGTATTTATGATGGCTTGGTTTGAAGCGAGAACAGACGAAATATACGGACTAGTCCTTAAATTAAAGGATGCGAAAAGATATATATTAATGTAACTTTTTCAAAGTTCAAGTTGATCAATTATTGATTTAAGTGAATAAATCAAATTCATTTTCTCGAGGAATAAATCAAATCAGGAACATATATATTGTTAGGTATACTGTTCCCAAATTGAATAGTATACAAATCCTAGTTCTTATATTATAGTAATAATTATTCATCGGCGAAAAGGATAGTATCTTTATTGTGTTGGAAGAATCGTAAAAGTGTTTTATTTTCTAAATTCTATTTATTTACTCGGACATCGTAGAGTTTAAAATTCTTTTTTTTTTTACCATATTGGACTTCATATTGTGTGTTGAATTGAAACACGAACGCGGACCTCGATGAGAACACCTGGATTGAAAGTTTGCAAATATTCCGACCAATGAAATTCATTTTACTATGTAACGCGAACTTCAACGAAAGCACCTAGATGAAATATTGTGTATTGAATTGAAACATTGAACGCGGACCTCGATGAGAACACCTGGATTGAAAGTTTGCAAACGTTCCAACCAATGAAATTCATTTTGATATGTAACGCGAACTTCAACGAAAGCATCTAGATGAAATATTTTATGTATACGACAATTAGTTTTTATTAAGACATTACCGCTCAAATATAGTTAATAAAAATTATATCAGAGCAACAATGCACAATTGTTTCTTTTCCATTCTTGTTTATTTTAATAATGTTTATGTTGATTTTAATTTGGTAGGTAGACTTATATTAAATGCCCTAAACGTAAATATACGGGTTTTTTTAAATGCATTAGACGTAAGATAATGTCGACTTAGAGCAAGTCAAGGTTGTAAAACTATCAACCAACCCATCGTTATCGCAGACTAAAATTTATCTCATATAAACAGAATATATGTTCATAGCAAGACTTTGTGTACGTCACGGTGCATGACAGCACACTAATCCCTGTGCAAAATCGGAACCACAATTCACAATTTCGTATTGTGCTGCTTTTCGACAATTTTCGCCCGTTTCGCGTCAGTGACCGATATTACAATTTGACACAGTTTTAAAAGTTTATTGAGCTGTTCCTTCATTAACAATGTTGTGCAAGACTTAACTGTTTATTAAATTCAACAAATGTCAGCAGTATCTTCATTAATTTTATTATTTAACACAACATTGTTTTTATTACAAGCTATTTCATATATCAATATACAGCTAGGGAATATTTGTTGTTGACCGAAAATATAAGATACATCGATTTAAACTATGTAAAAAATAAATAATTTTTGTAAGTTACTTTAATTTCCGTGTCTACATTTAATTTACGAGTACACTATATTAAGACAGACAAAGAGAAACGGAAATATACAGGAATACCTTAAGTTTCGTAAGTCATTGCAATGGACCATACATTACTTACATGTCACAAGTTTTCATAACACTCAGCAAGTTTTGAAACGAATATGTGAGATAAAGATCTACTGCATTTGGGCAAATTAAAAATATGTTAAACATCTAACTATTTTATTTTTAACAGATTCACATGTTTTGATTTTTTTAAACCGTGCATCAATATTTTATTGTTTTTATTTAAATTCCTTATATGTTACGTGTATTGATCATTTATTTGTTTAAATTGTGAAGTATATGACTTTAATAAGAATACACGCATTTATATATATAAGTCGATAAAGTTTGAAACAAATAAACAAAAGATACATCGATGTTGTTTTGCTTGAGTGATTTACCTGTTAAAAGCTCGGGTCTCAACACGGTTTAAAACGAATTAATACCAGTTTGAAATAGTTTAACGGGGGCGTGGCCTATTTGTTTGACGTAACTTACCGCCAACTTGAATTAAATTGAACGACTGCAAGCGAATCTATTTGACTGTCATTAAAATGATTTGATATGCATTGAAATAAATTAAAAATGATTTTTAATTTTTGTCAATCTTTATCAAATGACGATTAATCTCATTTAAACAGCGTTAATGCGTTTTTGTCCGATCAAGTTAATTTCGGGTTACTAGTGGATAATATTCTTTACAAGGTTTATATCTTGATTCATTAGTGAGTTTTATTTCACATTCTGAATGAGCCGTAGGGCGTATTAAAACCTGAACGCATTTGGAAGGAATATCCCACTTTAGATGTTGTCGGTAAAATAGGATACTAAATTTTTCAAATCTTTATAAAAAATGATATTTTTTGAAGGTATATAAGTCAGATAATGCATATTTTAAGGTTTTTCTTGTCGTAAAACACACCTCAGGGTGTCAGGATTGCTCACAGGAAGACATCCCTACGTTTGGTCTTTCCTTTGATCAATCCTGACACTCCTCGGTGTGTTCTACGACAAGAAAAACCTTAAAATATGCTTTATCTATAACAGAAACTAAACGTTTGCGTGCAATAAATTCCAACATTGCACTAGTGCAATAAATCTTCAAAATGCTTGACGTCATCAACGACGAAATCTTAGTTTAAACCAAGTTTTACTTTCAAATATTATATTGCTATACAATAAAAGGGTTATTGCATGAATATTATGGAATATTGTCCCTCGTAGAACATATATTGCACTCGCAAGCTCGTGCAATATAAAATTATACTCGGAACAATATCCCCAATAGTCATGCAATAACCCTATAATATTGCACTAGTGCAACAAATCTTCAAAATTCATGATGTCACCAACGACAAAATCTTAGATTAAACCAATTTTTACTTTCAAATATTATATTGATATACAATAAAAGGGTTATTGCATGACTATTGGGGAATATTGTCCCTCGTAGAGCATATATTGTACTCGCAAGCTCGTGCAATATAAAATTCTACTCGGGGACAACATTTCCCAATACTCATGCAATTACCCTATATTAGCTAACTATGTGAGTTTTTCTCCTAAATCAAAATGTGTCAAACAAATAGATCATGTGCATATAGTTGCTGTTTACTAAAATCATAAAAAAATAAAAAGTAAAATCTCAAAAATACTGAAATCCGAGGAAAATTAAAATGTATCATACCACTGAGATAATAGCGAATTAAAATGATCTCTAATCTTCATATATTATTGTTATCATGCAGAGGGAAAGACGATACAAGATATAGCTTTTTTTCATGTTTGTACTTATCTCAGATTGTGAAAAATATTGCCTGTAAATTTCCGCTTTTAATAGTCAGTTGGATATTGTTTTATAACTGAAGAAATGCAAGATGTTCTGAATGATGGCATCTACTATAGCTCGTAACTTTTTTGTCCACATATCGTTTTAGTTTAGATTCTGTTCAGATTTTTATCAATCGGGTTTATTACTTTGATTTGATTTTTAGAATCGGGTTAAAATATTGTATCTAAGATGAGTTTATTGCAAACAGAATTATCAATATACATCCTAGTTATATACTAGACAAGAAAAGAAACGATACCCAATATTTTTACATAATAATTTTTTTTTTTTAAATATTATTTATTGCGACTAGTTGTATATTCGAGAAGTGTCATAAGTCCGTGGGTTACCCGGAAAATAACGTCATTTTAGCGTTTTTTTTTAAATTTTGATCAGAACCACATTTATGTCGTCCGAACACTGGTTTTAAATTTGATGAGGGTGATAAATATCCGGCCCACACAGGTAAACAAAAGGTGATTGAAGGTGACATCCAAAAAAAGCCGGTGTCAAATGCCACGTCTACGCGAAAACGTGCTTGGGAATGGTACAAGCAGGTATGTGCCGTATTGACGTTGCAAACAATTTTGATGTTTCCAAACTGACAATAACAAGATTAATGAGTCGTTTAAGACAGACTGGGTCCTCTAATGACAGACGACGTAGTGGACGTCAAAGAGAAACGACGTTACGCCAAGACCGTCGAATAAGATTCTCTCACCTCAGGGATCGATTTTTGCCAGCTACAATTACAACAGGACAAACACCTGGGAGACATAATCCAAGGATATCCTCCCAAACTTTACGCAGTAGGCTGAGTGAGGCTGGTTTGCGTTCACGACGTCTAGTAGTAGGAGCCATTCTAAAACAGCGTCATTGAACTGCACGACTACGTTGGGCAAATGCACGTTTGTATTGGAACCGTATTAGGTGGCAAAACGTCATTTTTAGTGATGAGTCCAGGATTCGTTTACGTAAAAGTTATGGAAGAATGAGAGTGTACAGACGGCAAAATGAACGTTATGCAGACGCATGTGTGCATGAATGTGATCGCTTTGGTGGTGTTGGTGTGATGGTTTGGCCAGGAATCACGCATCGTGGACGCACTAGTTCATAAACGGAAGTCTTACTGGAGTTCGTTATCCTGACGAAATTCTTTCTCCAATCGTACAACAATTTATTGCAAGGCATGAGAATCGGCATACTTTTCAACAGGACAATGCTAGGTGCCACATGGCACCTGTATGCACATAATATCTTGGGCAGAATAACATTGAAATTCTTCCATGGCCAGCTTCATCGCCAGATTTATCACCCATTGAATATTTATGGGATGAACTTGACAAACGCATACGCAGACGTCATCAGCCACCTGAATCAGTCAACCAGCTACGAGCCGCCTTGTTTGAAGAGTGGAATAACTTTCCACAAGCATTTATTCAGCGTTTGATTGGATCAATGCGTCAGAGATTGACTGTTGTTGTGAACGCAAGAGTTGGCCATACGCGATATTAAATTTTCAACTTTCGGTTTTGACAAAGACATCTTCAAACAGTCCGTGCAATAAGGAAAATGAAATGGTAACTGTAATCTTTGTTAAATTTGTATGCTTTTTGTTATTGTTCCATAAAATACCAACTCAAAACATAGTTTGATAAAATCTGGGTATCGTTTCTTTTTGTGGCTAGTATATATTAAAATTTTGAACATTGACAAAAATGGGCGAAAAAAACGAAACAGCCAATCGTACAAAATCAAAAAGGCACACTAGTGAGATACTGTTTAACTATCATTGTTAAATTTGATAAAAATTTGATTCAATTAAAATTATTGAGTATGTGTACTACATAAATGACAAATATATATAATAATACTGCAAACAGTTGTGTTTATTATATACTTAGTAGTAAATACAGGTTAATTGTATGTGTAATACAATCATTGGCAAGCGTGCTGTATCAGCCACCCGTGATGATATCGATATCAGCACGGTTGCAATAGAGATTAATACATGGCCTTTTCCATATCAGCCTGGGTATCATCCCGAGACCCCCATATCAGCCCGAGACGGAGTCCGAAAAGGCCATGTATTAATCGCTTTATCATATACTTCCGACAATAGTTTTATGTAAGGCAAATGAATAAATGCAATAACTAAAACAGTCAAAAACTTTATAAAGAAGTTAAATTATGAATGAAATATACTATAATTGTTCAACAACAGCAGCACTACCTCCTTATATAATAATAGTAACATTTCCTATAGAGGCATTTTGAAACATTGAAATTTTGGAAGAGTTTTATGATCATTACTACTCGGAGTCTCCATGTTTGTTGTACTATAAAATGATTCATAATTGTCATTGGCATTTTTTAGCAAGTACTAAACTACCCACAAAAGTTCCCGTAAATTTTGACGTCGTCATAAAAAATATCTGACGTCACAATGGAAAAGTAAACAACCGATACCGGAAACACCGGAAGTAACTTGCACGAGAGGCACTGATATGGGTTTTGTGCACGAGATGCACCTGATATGGGTTATCAGCCTGGGTGGGAAGATATGGCTTGTGCACTTCCGCTCATTACACATATGCAAAAGCTATCATATCAATGCTAAGTATATGATAAAAAGCTTTATCACACCTTTAATCTGTATGACGTCACTTCATCGATTGCAGTCACTGTTGCAAAGGCTTTATCAAAACCCTTATCTGTATGACGTCATGTCAAACCTATAATCTGTATGACGTCATTTCAAACCTCCTTATCTGTATGACGTTATGTCACATAGAAAAATATCTACTTGAGGTATATGTATATAATAAAGTGTATATGATATGGCTTTTTCAAAATCACACACCGTATCAACCCTCAATCAATATAATCCCTCGAGCAGAGCTCTTGGGATTATATTGGTGTATCGGATACGGATGCGATATTGAAAACACCATATGATATTCTCATATTTTATGTTGCAATAAAACACTTACTTGTATTGTTGATTGATATAGGATAAATTAAAAACGTGATTATGACCTAATGAAATATAAAAAAGTAAAACAAAACTGATTGGGTGGGATAACTTTATTGATATTATGAAATGTGTATTCTTGATACCATCTCATGCCAATCACATTACACGTTGTATGTTTTTACTTTATTAACAACTGTCGACACAAATACTTTGGAAGACATCTTTTTAAATCGTTTTGTAAAACATAAAAGTCATTTCAGTATTAGATTAACTAAATATTATTTTGCAAACAGCAAACATCTATATCAATATCTAAAATGTATGAATATGTTAATATTTTCATTGACGATGTTTCATTAAAGGCATCATGTTTTTGCATATTTATACGATACCAGTTTCTATACACTGTATCAAGTTAGGACATTCTAACATATTTGTTTTTGTTTTTGTTTAGTTATTGATCTTTCCTTTTGAAATTATTGATTCGCTCTACCGAACGTTTGGTTCTTTGAAATTCCAACTGTAAATCTGTCCTAGAATTTTTTTTACTTAGTAACACAGAACAAAAATCAATTTTAACGGTAGTTAAATAGTTCTCATGATTTATTTATTTGCATTACCAATTATTTAGTTTGATTTTAAATTGTATTTTTCGGATTAATGTTATAGTCATCATTATAACTGTATTTTAAATGATGACAAGTAAGTCTGTTATCGGTACTAAATTTGTCTGGATTATTTATTGGTATTTGTATATTATGGAATCAATTAAAACTGCTTTAAAGTATTGAAAATTAGATAAAATGTGAAACAAATGTCAATAACAGATGCGTGTTTTATTACGACTCACATAGCTGTCGCACACTAACATTGCCACCGGGTATATATTTCACCTTTAATTCGTTATCATGGTTTTCATCGTTACAATTGGTTGAATGACAATCATTATGCAATCGTTTTTAACGGTGAAAGTTAAAGATCGACACATTCCATGTATTTGATCGTCTTTTCTCTTTTTTGAGAAGGAAAGTTAAAAACGGTAGAACATTTGATTACTTTGTCAAATGCATTTAAGTGGTGCTATTGCTCAAGGTATGAGTTGAGGAGTGTTTCTTTAAATAGTGCAGTATTGTCAAATTAATAAACAAAACAAACCCTTACTTGAAAACCTCTTTAGTGTGCATATTTTGTTTTTGTTATCATATTACTGGCTTTGAATTAGCTGTCAGTAGTTGCAAATACGCTCAAAGTTTTACTTACGTTGTTACAGATGAAAGAGGGATAAATACCCTGCAACGTCCGATCTGTGTTTTTCTGATGTTTTTCAACTTTTTGTCGACCTAATGATTTCTTCTTTTTTTCAACTGATTAGTATTGTTTGTTCTTATGTTTTATTGTTATACCACTATTCTATGGTAGGGAGAGGATTGAACATCAACTCTATCTAAACCTTGGTGGATAGTTGTATCATCAATTGCTCATTGGCTATCAAAATACATCTCTTTGTTGTTGTATAGAATGACAACCGATATAACGTGTCCGAAACTCTTAAAAGGACTTACTTTTATCAGGAACGCTCCAATCTGAATATTTGAAACTCAGGATGTATAAGAACTAGAAAAAATAAAGGCAACAGTAGTATACCGCTGTTCGAAACTTGTTCAGAAAAAAAAACAGTTGAATAGCTATATAATCAAACCTGAAAAGAAAGAAAATTCCACAAGACATTTTGTTTTTTTAATTTAATGATTTTAAAATGTAAAACAACGTTGGTTTAAAAATTGTCCAAAAAACATCAAATAGCATAACTTCAGAGATGATAGCGGATATGTTCTTCGAATGTGACCTACCGTGTATGCTCACACTCACGGCTCATATAGTGTCGCCCTCAGTTTTTTCGTGGGATTCGTGTTGCTCAGTTTTCAATTTGTTTGTGTTTTGTGAATTGTTCTATCTGTTGGACTGTTTCGTTTTTAGCCACGGTGGTGTCAGTTTATTTTCGCCTGTTTTATAGTACCGAATTACCGACTACTGAGCTTCCTACGGTGATCACGGAAGTGTTTAACGACATTGACTGGCTTTACACGATCGGTTCCTACTGTGACTGATAGTCTACCTCCCGAGGTATCTACCCAGAACTGACAAAACAAAAAACTACAAATCGTAAATTGCTTGCGTTCGACGCGTTATAATGAAACATAAACAAGATCATCAATCATTAATTAAACAGTTATTTTTCTTAAGTCAAAACATGAACATGATGTTTGTTGTTCTATTATAGAATTGGTTTAACAGGCATTCGTGTTATTTTACCGTTGTTTGGAGTAACGTGGGCACTAGGAACGTTTTCGTTGAACGGTGATCTGGTCATGTTCCAATACCTATTTCCAATTTGAACTCACTTCAGGTAATGTATACTGTTTTTGCTTAACATGCACTCTAATGCATTGTAAATCCTTTTCAACCACATGAAATCATGTGAAAAGTCTTCAAAGTAATGAAATAGTTACAGATACCAGAATAATTCAACGGAAGCTTATTTTTCGTTTGATAATTTTTGAAGTAATTCAATAGAAAGGTGGGAAATACATGTACCAACCGGATATTCGAAATCATAATTCGGTAACAAGAAGAGAATGTCCAATAAATAACCATTTCTAAGAAAAAGAGGAACAAAACTCACAAAAACCAATTATAATAAAACTAAAGACTGAGCATTTAAAACTGCAGCAGCACCGGGGGCAACCCTATGTGGCCGAAATAAGTGAGAAGATTCTGCTGCAAGTTTGGCAACCGTCGTATCAATCATACAATCAAACAATATGTAATAAGTCTCTTTTGGTGATATCAAATTCGCAGAAAAATAACCAACAGACCTGAATCGTTGTTATATAAGATAAATATGTTATTGAGCTTCGTATGTGAAAGTAAAATAACAAACAAACGTCTACTTAAATTCAAAGCAGAAAACCCGTAACCCAAAGCGCATTCATACAAACGAATGGATAACAATTTTCACATTCCTGACTTGGAACAGACATTTTTTTATGTAGGAAACGTTTGCTTGAACCGGGTTTTATAACTAGCTTAACCTCTCACTTGCATGCCAGTCGCATACAATTCCATTATAATGACAGCGATATGTGAACAAAACAAAAAGACATAATCGTGATATTCGATAACGATGTCAAGAACAGGGATACATCGTCAACATTTTGTTATAATCTTAATCAATATAGCAACAAACCAATATGTAACTAAGACACACAAAAAGGCATATAGACAAAGCACATTAGCAAGGAATTAAAGACAATCATATACAATTTACCAAGACACAATAACACAATGACAGGATGTATAAGTTCAGAGCCACGTCACTTGTAACAAAGAAACACAAAAAGTCATATAGACAAAACACATTAGATAAACGAAAGACAAGAATGCAATGTGTCTTTGCCGTGGAACAATAACACAATGGCGGGATGTATAATTACAGAGCCACGTCAAATTCATACCACACACCAAAACACCAGGAATAAATAGTAAATACGGTAAAATTAATATTCACAAAGACAAACAAATGAGAATATATAATCACACGTTATGATAATGTATTTAGAGAAATGAGAATGTTTCAATATCTAATACTCATTATCCTTCAAACAGGGTCTCTTTATATTTGTATTCAACTGCTGCTTGACTGACAAGAAATTTATGTTAAATAAAGGCAACCTTAGTATACCGCTGTTCGAAATTCACAAATCTTTTGAGAAAAAAAACAATTCTGGGTTACAAACTTATACTGAGGGAAACATATCAAATATAAGAGGAGAACAACCACACAACAGAAACACAACATTTAAATGTAACACAGAGAAACGAACTATAATATAACAATGGCCATTTTCCTGACTTGGTACAGGACAGTTTAAGAAACATAAATGGTGAGTTGAACCTGGTTTTGTGGCTAGTCAAACCTTCCGCTTTTATAGCAATGTTAAATATGACAGAAAAATGACAACATTTCATGACATGACTACAATACAAATGAATGGGAGAACATATAGGACAGAAAAAAACACGGTTTTTAAGTTAATACACTATACGCGCGTTTCGTCCACATAATGATGATACGAGCGTAATAAAGCATTGGCTGTCTTTACCATATAAGTAAACAATTCCGACTTAAAATTTAAATTGCAATAACACACAAAAAATATATATCTCTATATAACATATAATCTAAGGAGATGTTCCGTGATTGTAAATGTAACAACAATTTACACAGTCATAATAAAACGTATTTACGCACCTATATGTATCTGTTTTGTTTTTTCCTCGTTGACCAGCCAACTTATTTGAATAGGTCTTATTCCAAGATATAGTTAGAGATTGATTGTGTTCTTATAAAAAACATACAGTATATATGCCATTGGATGTTTATAGTTTCGCATCATAATTTATATCTACCCTGGAATCAATAACAACTATGAGACAAATCTTTGATAAACTTGATGTTAATGCTTTGGAAATTGTGTCTTTGGTTACTGATTTGTCTGAATTGTAGAAGTTCATAAATGAGTACATTATAATTGACTGGAATTACCAGGCTAAGTAAAGGTTGATAAACGACAATTACAGTGCTGTTTATATTCAATTATCTATTTTATATAACGTTTGTTTCGAACCTGTTCCTGATGTTCGTTATGGATGAATTAATTATTTGCAATTTTTGCAATTTTATTAGAACAGTGCACTTTCATAATGTATAGAAAAAAACTAAAAAAAAAAGATGCAAAAACTAAAAAGACTGAAAAGTCTTCTGTGGATTCATTGATATTAGTTGGGTACCAGTTTTCGTGGATTTTGGTGGTATAGGGGAACCACGAATAAAAATATTCAACGAATTGCAAATTTTCAAAAGGAATGTAAGCAAACTGAATCAAAATTGCGAAATTAAATATCCACACATTTTTTAAGTTTTTTCAAACCACGACAATTGGAACACACAAAAATAAATGAATCCACAGTATCAAAACACTACGTAAAGGAAACATTCAAACTCATAAACACAATATGCAAAAAATAGGCTGAAAAGGATGGTATGAATATCCAACTTCACGTCTAACAACCGTTGTTTTACTCATATATTTTCAATTAGTATTTAAATTATACACCATTTCATAACATATTACTGACTCCTATTTAACCCCATGTACATATTGTTATGTTTTATTCTGTGTATAGATCAGAAAAGGTTACCGGGAGTATAAGAGACGACGTGCCAATCAAATGGATTTAAAATTATCTACCGAGTGTACTAATAATGTGAGTATATAGATGTAAACATAGACAAAGACTTACAAGAAAGAAGCTCATACCAAAACTCGCCTTTTTATTAAGTTTATCGATATGCACTTGACATATCTGAGTAAACGAATACAGTGAGGCATTTTTCATAAATGTGTCTAAAAGAATAGTAAAGTGTTGCATGTATATGCAGTATATATCTCCTAAATGACACAGTCTGCAGACACTAATACACCATGTAGTCATACATATATGAACTGTAGACTATTTTGTAGGTTTCGTCAATAACTTTGTCAAAATTTAATGTATATCTTTTGTATCGCAACTAAAGAACAGAAACACAAATTAATAGTTTATGTTAATCATGTTTATTGTCTTAAATATTAATATAAACATATGGATCTAAATTATCTAGAATTACTGTTCATTGGTAAAAGTTAAAGCAATGAAATAATGTTTCTTTAACATTGATGATCAACAGTATTCTATTGTTTGAACCCTCTTTCAAAAATTTATGCATATTGCTTTCTTCTACTCAATATCAATAATTACTGATTCATAATCGTTCATTTTTGTATAGGACAATCTGAAAACAGCGCATCGACAACAAAATGTGTACACTGAAGAAATGGACAATACACTATAACAATATGTCTAGGCAATCATGTACAGTCCAATCTTGTTTTTTTTTATTATAAGTTTATCATTTTAGCTTATCTTTACAAATGTATTAATATGTCTTTAATTTACAGATAATAGTTATCAATTGCATGTATCATAATAAGTGTTTAGTTTTATCATTTTACAAGACGTTTTACTATTTCTAATCAAGACAAATCTTATATTATATTTCATAAACACTACAGTATCATTACAATCATGTATATATCAGATACAAACATTCATTAACGTGGCTAGAGAGACATTCTAGAAAATGTCACGTTCACATCTTATATTCATCAACTAAATGTTTATAACATATTGTTTCTTGTTGTGTCAAGATATACTGTTTATACTCAGATATTGCTCTATCTTTTTAGATAAAGAACTCTGATAAACAATGTATATCCATATCAACAGATCATCTTTATGCATTTTTTTAAGTTATGAAACTTTATAAAAAAATTATAACAATATTAATATATACAGGACATGTACACTAAAGAAGGGATCAATCATCAACTGTGTAAAAACAACAACATTTTGTTTTACTAATAACAGTTATTTAAATAACACCAAGTCTTCGTGTTTTCTGATTTTGATATTAACATAGACACTCAAATAAAAAAAAGTAAACATATGCCAAGTAAAATACGACTTTGAAGCTTTGAAGACCCGAGGTTTACTAAATACAGATTACTCATCAATTCCATAGTAAGAAAATAACTAGTATTTAGAAAGTCAACGTTTTGTAAACAGATTATTTACAATAATAACCATATAACACATCTAGTTCATGTAAAAGTGGGGCGAATGATACTAAAGGGACGGGACATTAAAACTTATAGATAGAACATAAACTGACAACGCCATGGTTAAAAAAGAAAAATGCAAACAGACACATAATAGTACACAAGAGACCTTCATGTAATCATATAAATATAATCACCTATTTGCAGTAAACACTATCAAACAAGACAGCTCCTACGATTTCTTAATGTTTAATAAAATAAGGTATAATTCATTGTTTGTAACAAACTCTTAAATTGTTTTCTCACTATATTCGAGAAAAAAGAGGTAAAAATTAATTTCACGCTAAAAATTTTTACAATTTTATACAAGGGATTTGTCATATTTTATCCCCCCCCCCCCCCCCCCCCCACCAAAAAAAAAGATACATGTTCATGTTTTTGTTAAACCCAGAATGTATAGCAAGTTCTTTTTGTCAAAATCGTTGCATATCTAGTATTGAAATATTTATGTTTTTGTTTGTGTAGCTAGATGCATACAATAGAACTAGTCTTAAAGAGAGCTTAACAATATATATTATATAGTTTTGTAAACCGAATAAAATGTTATTAATAAGAGACAACGAGAGATACATTTGCTTTACATATTTCTAAATGTTATAATGATTCTTGTTTTATATATTAAAATCTTAATACACCTAGAATTTCTTTTTTCTATATATCCAATGAAATAAACAAAAAATAATAAAAACAAAGCATTCATCAAGTTGACGTGTGCTCCACTAATAAAACAATATATTGTTGGTTTCGTTAAGTCCAGTGTCAAATATTTCATGCAGGTCTAGAACGACCACCAGTGATACAGTCTTCACGCTGAGTGGCAGCCAAGGCTTATAAAATTGTTATCGGGCCTGTAAAAATCATATCTACAGGCCAACAGAATCTAAATAAAAATTTTCAAAAACTGAGCTCTGGACCTGTAGATTTAACAGTTCATCGTGAATACTGGTGATACATGTAGTATTATCATTAATAGGACGAGTTTGTTATATACCAAGTTTGTAATGTGCCGAGATTGTAATGGGGCAAGTTTGTAATGTGCCGAGATTGTAATGTGGCGAGTTTGTTATGTACTGAGATATCTTTAAAAAAAATGTAGCTACGCATTTGTGATATTGATCAGACTTTTATGATTCCAACATTATTTAACTAGAGGCTCTAAAGAGCCTGTGTCGCTCACCTTGGTCTATGTGAATATTAAACAATGGACACAGATGGATTCATGACAAAATTGTGTTTTGGTGAAGGTGATGTGTTTGTAGATCTTACTTTACTAAACATTCTTGCTGCTTACAATTATCTCTATCTATAGCAGTACTTTCTGTGGAAAATGTTATTGAAAGTCTTCAAATTTTAAGAAAATTTTTAAAAATTGACTATGAAGGGCAATAACTCCTTAGGGGGTCAATTGACTATTTTGGTCATACTGACTTATTTTTAGTTCTTATTTTGCTGTACATTATTGCTGTTTACAGTTTATCTCTATCTATAATAATATTCAAGATAATAACAAAAAAACAGCAAAATTTCCTCAAAATTACCAATTCAGGGGCAGCAACCTTACAACCGATTATCCGATTCATCTGAAAATTCCAGGGCAGATAGATCGTGACCTGATCAACAAAAACTGCATTTTACCCCCATGTTCTATTTTTAGCCATGGCGGCCATCTTTGTTTGTTGGCCGAGTTACCGGACACATTTTTTTAACTATATACCCCAATGATGATTATGGCTAAGTTTGTTTAAATTTGCCCCAGTAGTTTCAGAGGAGAAGATTTTTCTAAAAGATTACTAAGATTTACGAAAAATGGTTAAAAATTGACTATAAAGGGCAATAACTCCTAAAGTGGTCAACTGACCATTTTGGTCATGTTTACTTATTTGTAGATCTTACTTTGCTGAACATAATTGCTGTTTACAGTTTATCTCTATCTATAATAATATTCAAGATAATAACCAAAAAGGGGCAAAATTTCCTTAAAATTACCATTTCAGAGGCAGCAACCCAACAACGGAATGTCCGATTCATCTGAAAATTTCAGGGCAGATAGATCTTGACCTGATGAACAATATTACCCCCCATGTCAGATTTGCTCCTAAATGCTTTGGTTTTTGAGTTGTAAGCCAAAAACTGCATTTTATCCCTATGTTCTATTTTTAGCCATGGCGGCCATCTAGGTTGGTTGAGCAGCGCACCGGACACATTTTTAAACTAGATACCCCAATGATGAATATGGCTAAGTTTGGTTAAATTTGGCCCAGTAGTTTCAGAGAAGAATATTTTTCTAAAAGATTACTAAGATTTACGAAAAATGGTTAAAAATTGACTATAAAGGGCAATAACTCCTAAAGTGGTCAACTGACCATTTTGGTCAAGTTGACTTATTTGTAGATCTTACTTAGCTGAACATAATTGCTGTTTACAGTTTATCTTTATCTATAATAATATTCAAGATAATAACCAAAAAGAGCAAAATTTCCTTAAAATTACCATTTCAGGGGCAGCAACCCAACAACGGAATGTCCGATTCATCTGAAAATTTCAGGGCAGATAGATCTTGACCTGATGAACAATATTACCCCCCATGTCAGATTTGCTTTAAATGCTTTGGTGTTTGAGTTATAAGCCAAAAACTGCATTTTACCCCTATGTTCTATTTTTAGCCATGACGTCCATCTTGGTTGGTTGGCCGGGTCACCGGACACATTTTTGAAACTAGATACCCCAATGATGATTGTGACCAAGTTCGGTTAAATTTGGCCCAGTAGTTTCAGAGGAGAAGATTTTTGTAAAAGTTAACGCAGGACGACGACGGACGACGACGACGGACGCCAAGTGATGAGAAAAGCTCACTTGACCTTTCGGCCAGGTGAGCTAAAAATAAGTGCAAAAGACACTTGCAGCTTTTAAATATAGAGATTATAGGATGTGTCAGGGAGAAAAAACAATTGCCTGTGCACCTCCTCCCCTTTTTTTACTTTCTACATTCAATTGCTTAATATATCTTAAAAAAACAACACATGTGAATCTAGCAGTTTGAAAAATGGATTCATATAACACATATTTTGGCTACAATATCTTGTAAAATGTACCAGTGCAATAATATATTGACAGTAAAGAAGAAGTATCATATTTCAACTCGGTCACCAGTCAACAGATTTGAACAAGGCGCCCTACACGGCAACATATGTTTTATTTTCTTGAAACATACTTTTTGTTATCATGGAAAACTTTTTTGACGTAATATGCAATTTATATATTACCTTTTTATTTGTTCTTGAATTTGAATCGAGCTAAATTCCACTGCAATTTGTATCACTGTTTTCAAAATCAGGCGGTAAAAGTGCGCATGCTCAGAGTTTTCGTTGTATGTGGCGGGAAAACCCGAGGACTGATGAACGTTCCGCTATTATAAAACTATTATAAAATTAAAATAATAAATGAGGCATTGACAAAACTTAAATGATATATTAAACAGTAAATATTCATATAAAATATTCATATAAAATATTTATATAAGAACATTTAATTTGGATTTGTATTATTTTCTTGGACTTTTTGGTGCAAATTATGTCTGTGCGGGGAAAAAGGGGAATATTATGAAAATCGAAAAAAATTGTGAATACATTTCATTGAAGGTGAATGATATATCTAGGAAGATTCATAACCACAAAATTCTCCAAATAACCCAGATTTTAATGTGTCAGCTGGTATGTACAGGGTTTTATTCATTACGTTATTATAATGTTGACGTTACGTCGGATTACGACAGTTATAAGCACGTTGTCACAACGTAATAAAATGTTACGTCCTGACATGGTAATAAATTGACGTAAATTCGACGTTATTTTATAACGTTGCTGTACGTCTGCATCCAACGTTGGGTTGTTATGTTCCCACAACGTTGATACGACAATTACTCACGACATGACGTTCATACGACCATTAACCGACGTTGGGAGTGCGTCGTGTCTTTACTGTACCAAGTCAGGAAAATAGCCATTATTATATCATAGCTCGTTTCAGTGTGTGTAACATTTTTACGTTGTGTGTTCCGTTGTGTCGTTTGTTTTCTCCTATATTTGAATGTGAGTTCACATTACTATAAGACGTGTCATGGTACTTTTCTATCCCAAATTCATGTATTTGGTTATATTGGTTATTCTCATCGGATTTTGTCTTAGTCTGTTGCTATGTGTGTTACATTTAAATATTGTGTCGTTGTTCTCCAATTATATTTAATGCATTTCCCTCAGTTTTAGTTTGTTTCCCTGATTTTGTTTTTTGTCCATAGATTTACGATTTTTGAACAGCGATATACCACTGTTGCCTTTACTTTACTGGGTAACTGAATAACGGAATCAATGGATCATTTATAACGTTTACCGATGTTGTGCTTAATACTAAAATATGGACGTTGACTTACAATAACATATAATTATAACACTACAATTGTTATAGACAATTAAATAATATAAGCGTCGAATCAACATGCAAACGCAGAACAACTACGAACTTATTTCATCAACGATCAACTTCTTTTCTTCGTATAAGCTTCCTCTGTTAGGAACACTTCTTTTTTTGGGGGAATATAAAAAGTATAAACAGTATTTAACTATGTACAGACTCCGTGAATATATATACACTTGCTAAAATCTAAAATAGACTTTAAGTTTCTACGTTGAGTGATAACTGTCAACAGCCATTACACACTTATCAGTTTTAGTCTCGAGTTATGGATCTTGTAGCACACATCTCTTGTGTGCATTTCGAGCTCTTTTATTTTGAGCTTGCTTTCACTAAATATATATGTTTGTACAGTCAAATATAAGGACTGTAATTTTATATTTATCAGTGAATGTCTCTTGCCACTTCATTTCTCTAATGAATTTGGTTACATAACTTTTAACTGAGTTGATGATGAGCAGGTAGTAAGCATATGCGTACGGTCTTCTGGTTCTTGATTGCACATTTGACAAGATGGAGCAATTTCATATCTGCTGAATTTATGCCGATCAGCTTGTAGGGTATACGTTCGTGTTATTTATTTATTCCGCCTAACAGAAATTCCATTGGAAACTTTGTTATAAACAACGTCATCCTTCTTTTGGTTATACCTTTTCGAACATCAAGACTTGTAGGTTGTAATGTGGTGTAGGAGATATGGGACTTTCCATTTTTAATTTGGTTTATAGCTTAATATTTAAGTGATGTCTTTTGGAGTGTGTCAATTTGAAGAACATTTGTTCCATGAAGACCGGAGCTTATTAAGGAGTAGTTTGTTCTTCTTGTTAGTTTAATGCGGTCATCAATGTTAATTTCATTTTCTCTTTGTTTTTATTCTTTAATTTGAAGACCTTAATGTGTTGTGGCATCTGTTGGTTCTATAGTTTTCCCTTTTAATACCCAACTGTTGTCTTTTTCTTTCGTATTACATTGTACGATTTTAGTTTTTGTTGGATGGATGTTATATTGATGCTGATCAGCACATCTGCCTATAATGTCAAGCATTTAAAATTGCATTTCCGATGTGTCCGAGCTCAATAAGGCAATGTCATCTGCACAAGTAGGAGCAACTATGTAAATATTTCCTAGATGGAAGCCAATGCAATAGAGTTGTTTTTGAGTTCTTCCAGTGGATCTTGGACATACACTTTATAGAGGTGTGTAGATAAAATGCCACCTTGTCTTACCCATTGTTATATTTTAAAACTATCACTGATATCCCCCATCCACTTTACTTTTGATTCTAAATCTGTATATAGTCCCTTAATAAGTTGTAGTAGATCTGGAGGAATATTTTGGTCTAGTAGTTTGTCCATTAGTATGATATGTTTGACTACATCAAACGCAGATTGAACGTCAACTGGTGTTATGAATAATGGTATGGTTTTTTTTTTGAATTTTCACATTTTTCTTTTGTTATAAGTAAGCTTACCATAAGGGGACATAATTCTTCTGTGAAGCGAAATTGTAAATCTGGACCCGGATGTAATTAAAGTTTCTTTAGAAAACTCAGTTCATTTACTTTTCCAATGATGGGAGTAACAGTAATTCCTCTGTAACTTTACATCTATAGGATTTTTGCCACTCTTTATAACAGGAGTAAGGATTCCTGCTTTAAAGGCTCTTGGAATAGAGTTGGTCTCTTTGATTTTATTGAATAGAGTTGTTAATACTAGTACTGGTGTTAATACTGATTTGGCATTCTTCAGATGTTCGGCAGTGAGCCCATATTCATCTGGTGATTTCCCTACATTTAGAGTTTCTATTGATTTTTAAATTTCTGTTTCTATGTATGGGTCAGATGTTACTGGATTTTCTTTATAAAATTTTTCAATTAGATTTTGACGTGTTTGACAGAGATCTATATAGGAGTTGTCATATTCCGAGTTTTTTTGGCATACTTAAGTCTTAATAATAATTAGCAAATACTTTTCTATGGTTTGAATGACAGTATTCCTTTTCACCATCTATTTCTATACAAGTTGTAGTACTAGTTCTGAAATTTCGGTTTCTATTTATCAGTCTATAGAAAAGTTTTGTTGTTGGTTTTTCCATGATTGGTTGGTAGAGTTGTTTTCTATCAACAGCTTGCTCTATTCTTTATGCGTTTCTCAAAAGTTTCTTTGCTGTTTTTAATTCAGAATGTGAAGGATGGTTTTGTGGCCGTACCTGATTTTTCCATTGTGAATATAGTAGTTTACATGATTTCAGATGTTTTAGTACTGTTGGCGTTACGTTCCATTTTGGCCCTTGTAATTTGATAGGTTTTGCTGGAACAACTACCTTTATTGCTTTCAGTAATTCATTTGTAATGGTTTGAAGTTGGTCTGAAGTTGTATCCTCAGATTTAATTTTAAGGAGACCCTCTGATAATTTTGAGATGTATATTTCAGTGTTTATTTCATCCCAGAGAAGTTTTTTGTATGAGTTTCCTTCAGATGGTTTTCTATTTGCAACACTTGTAATTGTTACAGTGGTGTTTGTTTCTACTGGCACATGAGCTGAGCTATTTGTCGCTGAACAGTCCCAAATTTTGTGTTCTTTGAAGATTGATATATTCCTTCTTAAAATGCAATCGATTTGAGAGGATGATTGTCCAGAATGATGAAAGAAAGAAACTTTTGAATCATAATTTCCAGCTGTTTGAAGGCCTAATTCCTGTACAAAGTTTTTCAGTAATTTATCATGCTTGTTTGATCTTGAATGTACTTAAATTCCATTGAGATCCCCACAGAGAATTATTTCATAAAGGTCCTGATATTTTTGTATTATTTCAAAGATTATATCTAGACATTCTGAGTCAACACTATACTAATTTTGTTGTACAATGTATTTAAAAAAAAACCACAATTTCACATGGGGAATGGTGGCATAAAGGGTTAAAAAATCAAAAGTGTAGTTAGAACTAATTTCAGGAAAAAGACTGAGATGCAAAATCATCCAGAAGTTTTTTTAGAATTTTTAAGAATCCACATATGGTTAATAGCACTACGCGAGTAAAATAATTTTTGTCGTTTAAAGTATTTTCAAAATTATAATAGAACAATAACATATTGGCATTAAAATAGAACAATAATATAATTGCGGGACAAACGCTTCGGACGCAATAAACTATTAAACGTGTTGTTTTATATTTTTAAAAGTACAGAGCCACATCATATGTAACAAAGAAACACAAAAAGTTACACGTACAAAACACACCAGCAAAAATAAAAGATAATACAAATTCATTGATGGGATTAAAAAAAAACCTTAATGACAAAGGAGTTCCGTGAAGCTGCCAAAGTGTTAACTGTAGCAATATTCAAACAGCACTTGTATATGGAAAATGTAGCTTCCACTTGATACACTATTTTTATGAACGCCATAATGAGTTGTTTGACTGATTTGGAATATCTGTTTCACAGACGACGACGTACATGCTTCAATTTGCGTAACTAAATTTCCTCCGGGTTTTGTATTTCTTAAGGGTTTGGTATGTTTTCAAGAGGAAATGATATATAGAAATTGTGTTTAAGATGCAGAGCTCAAAAGACAGTTAGATATTAATTATCTAGTTGGAAAAAAAGAATTTAACAAACTCTTTACAAAAATCTAAAAATAAAAATTGAACTTTATTCAGTGAAAGTACAAGAATCTAACTATACACATGATATATATGAGTAACTGCTTGAATATATTTATAATAAAGTAAAATAATTAACAGGAAATAATTTTAAGTAAAACAAAATTACAAAGATTAAAACACAAAGTTTACCAATAACATTATAACTGATATATTTCAATTTATTAAGATTAATTAAAATTTTATCTGTAGTTCTATGTTTTAAAACCTGTTATACATCATTACCCTTGATTAATACCTAATAAGTGTAGTAAACCTGTTTTGTCATCATACCACTTATCACACAATTTGATTTGATCAGATACCTGATCTATTATATTCGTTAGCGAGAATTAAATGTTGATTAGCCAAATATATAGTGAAACTAAATAATAGGTTTCTAAAGAATGCCTCAACTTATATTTGTTAGGCAATGACCAATCATTAGAGGTGCCATTTCACAGAATGAGCACAGCATAAAAAGACCCTATTTTGATTTCAAAATTCTAATTTTATTTTAAGAGTTATGTTAATATTGAAAAAAAAACTATATTCACTGTATATGGCTTTGAATAGTCGTTGTTAGTGAACAAAACATTGTTTTTGTTACCTCATCACATTTCTAAAGCTGGGGAAAACTATATGAAGATGTTCTATTGATTTTGATAATGTCAATTGCAAATGGTGACATAAATTTATATTTGATTTCAGTGATTATCTGTTATCTCTAATTCAAATTAAAAAGACAACAGATATGAGAACGAACGTTCTATCTTGACAGTGGAAACTATTTACCATAAGATTATGAAAATTGGATGTGAACCTGGTATTATCCTTCGGTGTTTACTTTATGGACTGACTATCTAACATCAATCGTAGTTCTCTTATATTTGATACGTTTCCCTCAGTTTAAGTTTGTAACCCGGATTTGTGTTTTTCTCTATCGATTTACGAATTTTGAACAGCGGTATACTACTGTTGCCTTTATTTATGCTATATGTATAACTAATGATATATATATATATATATATATATATATAATGTCTAAAAATAGCAACAATCAACATTCAATCTAATTAAGCGTGGATCAGTTTGTGAAAATAAACTGATACAGTTACTGAATTAAAATTATATAAATGTCTAAGAATATAACTAAAACACACTAATTGATACATTAAAAAGTTCTATTAGATGTTAAATAGAAATACGCAATATTTCGCTAAACAAATTAGCTTCATCAGGCGTGTGCATCTCTCAAGGTGAAATCGGATGCATGACAGAAAAATATTTTTGTAGCTTAATCTATACAAGATTTGAGGGATGGGTGTAACATATTAATTCGGTCATAAAATATGTTTGTAGCTACAACTACATGAAGTTGGAATAAAAGTTTAACACATTTATAGATGTTCGATTAATTGTATGAATTTTTATAAATTAATTTGTATGATTTCAAGATAACTATGGTTTTGATTTGCTTTGAAATCTTTTTTCGTCTCTCTCATTGAGTCCATCAGGTTCAAGAGTTCGTAACTGGTGCATCCAAAATCTCTCTCTTTTTTGTCTTCCTTGTGTATCCCAATTTTGATTTTTCTCAATGATTTGAAATGTGATGTTTTCAAAATCATGTCCTGCTCTTAAAAGGTGTCTTGTAATTGGGCAGTTCCTTTCTTTTGTATAAAATGACCGATGGTTATTTAGTCGGATGTTAAATGGGGTTTCTGTTTCACCAACATATTGTAATTTGCAAGTTCCACACGTTAGAACATAAATGCAATTTTGCGTTTTGCAATTTGATGTTATAAATATGTTGTAATTTCTCTTTGTGACTGTGCTGATGAACTGGGTTTCTATATTGGCGACTTTGCAGCACTTACAATTGCCCCTTCCGCATTGTTTATAACCTCCGATTGTTGATATCTCCCGTTTAGATACTTTGGATGATACTAGAATATCTTTGAGGTTTTTTGGTCTGCGGTAAGCCATAACGGGAGGTGATGGAAAAATCTCGCTTAAGGAAGGATCATTTTCAATAAGACGCCAGTGTTTGTGGACAATTGATGAAATATTTGTCAGATGAGGATGAAAGCTAACAACATAACTTTAGAAAACGGAGTCATGACAACAGACCTTCACACCAAAAAAACTGATAAACACCAATTTCTCTCTCCGAAGAGTTGTCACCCGAAACACTGCTCCCGGAGCATTCCGTACAGCCAAGCCATCAGGTTAAAACGGATTTGTTCATCGGAATCAAAGTTAAACCATCGTTTAGGGCAACTCAGACAGCAACTCAAATCAAGAGGTTATAAGAACAAAAGTATTTCAGAAGCTTTTGGAAAAGCAAACGAAAAAGAACGAACAAACCTACTTGAATACAAAGAAAAGACGGCCCAGACAAATAAAATCCCGTTTGTTGTTAGCTTTCATCCTCATCTGACAAATATTTCATCAATTGTCCACAAACACTGGCGTCTTATTGAAAATGATCCTTCCTTAAGCGAGATTTTTCCATCACCTCCCGTTATGGCTTACCGCAGACCAAAAAACCTCAAAGATATTCTAGTATCATCCAAAGTATCTAAACGGGAGATATCAACAATCGGAGGTTATAAACAATGCGGAAGGGGCAATTGTAAGTGCTGCAAAGTCGCCAATATAGAAACCCAGTTCATCAGCACAGTCACAAAGAGAAATTACAACATATTTATAACATCAAATTGCAAAACGCAAAATTGCATTTATGTTCTAACGTGTGGAACTTGCAAATTACAATATGTTGGTGAAACAGAAACCCCATTTAACATCCGACTAAATAACCATCGGTCATTTTATACAAAAGAAAGGAACTGCCCAATTACAAGACACCTTTTAAGAGCAGGACATGATTTTGAAAACATCACATTTCAAATCATTGAGAAAAATCAAAATTGGGATACACAAGGAAGACAAAAAAGAGAGAGATTTTGGATGCACCAGTTACGAACTCTTGAACCTGATGGACTCAATGAGAGAGACGAAAAAAGATTTCAAAGCAAATCAAAACCATAGTTATCTTGAAATCATACAAATTAATTTATAAAAATTCATACAATTAATCGAACATCTATAAATGTGTTAAACTTTTATTCCAACTTCATGTAGTTGTAGCTACAAACATATTTTATGACCGAATTAATATGTTACACCCATCCCTCAAATCTTGTATAGATTAAGCTACAAAAATATTTTTCTGTCATGCATCCGATTTCACCTTGAGAGATGCACACGCCTGATGAAGCTAATTTGTTTAGCGAAATATTGCGTATTTCTATTTAACATCTAATAGAACTTTTTAATGTATCAATTAGTGTGTTTTAGTTATATTCTTAGACATTTATATATATATATATATATATATAATGTTGTGTTTGTATTTGTTACCTCATTACTATGATTGTCATAGTATATTATTATTAGTAGAAATAAATAGATATGAACTAAAAAAATGCTAAAACTATACCCTACTTCTGACAGGCTTGATTTATAAGTCCGATTTGTAATTATGTAAGACATTATTTTACACCAGAACAAATAAGATAATAAGTATACATATAATAATAATTAAAAAGAACAATATTAAACTGCATACGGTTGATGTCATATGTATTCTAATTCTCTTTCATTTGTTTCTTCTCTTCACGAAAATTGTCGTTGAGACGATGTGTTTTTGAATTGTCCTATATGAAAATAAGAGAAAGTTAAAAACAAAAAACAGATCAACATGATCAAGTATACTTATTTAAGTTTCAACACAATTTTATTAAATGAATGGACATGTATATGATTTGGCGCTCTTTATAAGCTATAAAGTAACATAAAGCGCTGTTATATTGGGATAAAAATCATATAACAACATTCATATATGTTTATATATCAGAATGCTTAAAACCTTATGAAAAATGTGAAAAGACGAACAGAGCAAAAAATGCTACATAAAATAAATACAAAAAAAGATTGCTGTTCTTCAAGTTTTTTTTATATTACAGATATGCTTTGATAAGTATATTCATGAAAAAAATAAAACTTTGTCACACTATGCATGAATGTACTAATGTTTTTTCAAGTTCATAATGTTTGTGATCAGATTTTTCTTTCTTTTTGTTATGATAAAATAAAAGGAGGAAGATAAAACAACTTGAGACAGACATATATACGGAAATATTGACGAAATAGACCAAACAATATAAGAGGTTATGTAACTTTTGTAGTTTTGCTCTTGCATACTGTGTTATTTACAATGCATAATCTGCATATAAAGGTAACACTTGAATGTAGATTCAAACACATGTATGCAGAATACTTATCTATATTTATTGTTTTATTTATATCAGGTTGAAAAAGATGCACTTTCTGTTGATATATATTTACTTACAGTATTAGTAGAATCGGTAGGTAGCTTAGAATCCATACGATAGGCGTGTCGTCGTCTCTGGAAATGACGGTAGCCCAGTCTGACCTGTTTACAATATAAAACAATATTATACATATGTATACAGCTCAAATAGTGCACATTTTTGTCAGGGGTCAGCTGAAGCTCGCCACTTGTTTCGAGATTGGCTTGGTCGATTTCTACGCTTTGGTCGGGTTGTTGTCTCTATGACACAGTCCCCTTTTCCATTCTTTATATCAAATGAAAGTGTAATCAATATCACGAAATCAATCACATCAATTTTAGGATAAAGAAATACATGACAGCTAGTTTACGGATTTATTGGTGTCTTCAGGTTACAAAATCCATCACAGGTTTTCTTATGCTTTAATCTCCTATATAGCTTATCAAGTAGTCAACACCGAAATGAATATCAATAATGTGGTCATTTTTAAATTTTCCTGTTTCAGTCGGGGACACACTAATATATTAACAATGTAAGTGTCCTTTGATTATATCAACCATAATAAAGATACGATAAAAAAAAAACCAACAGAATTAGTGTTCCTTGCTTGCTTCCATTTCTTGCACTCAATTTAAGGATTCAATTTTTGTAAATATTCGAGAAAAAAAAGTAATAGAAAGTGAAAGTCAGATTTCGTTTCGGTTAAGCCAGTGGTCCCACAGGGGTCAATTATTGGACCAAGTCTTTTTATTTATAAATTAACTGTTTACAAAATTTTGAATTTTTTGAAATACTAAGGCTTATCTACCTCAGGCATAGATTACCTTAGCTGTATTTGGCAACACTTTTAGGAATTTTGGATCTCAATGCTCTTCAATTTCGTACTTTATTTGGCTTTTTTAAAACTTTTTTGGATTCGAGCGTCACTGATGAGTCTTTTGTAGACGAAACGCGCGTCTGGCGTATATATAAAATTGAGTCCTGGTATCTATGATGAGTTTATTTTATACTATATATACACGTTGTGGCATTCAGTATGTTGGAGAAACAATGGACAAATTTAATATTCGGCTCAATAACCATCGTTCATCATACAAAACCAACAAAAACTGTCCTCTCACAAGACATCTTCGTTCAACGAAACATCCTTTTGATAATGTTACTTTCCAAATTATAGAAGTCAACACCGAGTACTCAGACGTACTTATAAATATAATTATTTTCTGTGACTGTATATTACATTAATTTGTAGGATCCTTTACTATAGATAATTTAGCTGATCTGTAACAATAACATCTTCATGCCTTATATATCATGTACTGTAGTACGCCGCTAGATTAAAACTGACGAGGAAAGGTAACACACGGCCAGCGAAAGCTCTTTTTTTGAGAGCCCAGGTGGTCGTGTGGTCTAGCGGGACTGCTGCAGTGCAGGCGATTTGGTGTCACGATATTACAGTAGCATGGGTTCGAATCCCGGCGAGGGAAGAACCAAAAATTTGCGAAAGCAAATTTACAGATCTAACATTGTTGGGTTGATGTTTAGACGAGTTGGGGATATATACTTCGGTGTTGACATGAATATCAATAGTGTGGTCATTTTTATAAATTTCATGTTAACTAAACTTAGAATTTTTGGAAAAACTAAGGATTTTCTTATCCCAGGCATAGATTACCTTAGCATCTTTTGGCACAACTTTTTGGAATTTTGTATCCTAATGCTCTTCAACTTTGTACTTGTTTGACTTTATAAATGTTTTCATGAGCGTCACTAATGAGTCTTGTGTAGACGAAACGTGCGTCCGGCGTACTAAGGTATAATCCTGGTACTTTTGATAACTATTATCAACATAATGAATAGTAGGACGAAAATATGCAATCCGATTAATGTAAAAGTTAACAAAACAATCGATGCCCGAATAATGCAATCGAGTTGTGATGTTCAAATTCAACCTCGAAAATCAGAAATAATATTGACTGTGAAAACGACTTGTATAAAAAAAAGGTACAACACAAATGTGGTTATAAATAACAAATATTAAATGAAACATTACTACTTCAACTGAATCATAACATTTAGATCTTCAAATTATTAAGAATTCCAGTTTTTTGAAAACTCTGTTCAGTCACAAACGGCCGAGTATATCATTAACACAAGCAATGCATAATTTTCTTTCGTGTTATTGATTTCTATGGTAAAGATAAATACCTGCTCATTCAAGATACAGTGGAACAAACATATGAAGAAACCCTGTTTAAAGAATATTAAATATCAGATTATTTTATTATTATAAATTGAATGATACAGTGATGTAATATTAGACAGTTAGACGAAACACGCAGAGTTGATTACTTAACTTTGACAATGTCATTAACAAAATTTACGCGATTATAAAAAAAAATAAATATACCGACTTAAAATTTAATACGCAAGAATCAATTTTAGTTTACATTAGAAATTCAATATCTCTATTGCAGCATTTCAGCAGCACCTGCATATAATAAGAGTATCTTCAAGTTGATATTTCGGAGCATGTATTTCGTATTATGATTTCCTTGATATACAATGCTTCTTAAAAAGAAGCTATAAAACTAAGGTCCTTCATGAGTTGCTTAACCGTTATACGTTTTCTGTTTCAGAGATGACGACGGATATTTTCTAACTGTTCTATTCTCAATCCTGTTGTTTTCTTGAACTTGACATCACTTATTAATACATCGCTGTATCTATTCTATCATAAACATCACGACAAACGCTACACTTGGTGATTGGTTTTGAGTACATGATATCACATCAGGTTTTGGAAGGGTTATCATGCTCATTTTTTTGTTTTTTCAATGATGCGTTATTGACTATTATGAATGTTTTCGTTGTACTTTACTTTCTTAACTTTAAATTGTCAGTTTTCCTTATACTTATAGGTATCCATTTCGTATCTTCCATCCTTACTGTAATTATCTCAAAGTTATCATGATGAAACGAAGCTCATGTTGAAAAATATTAAACTTTAAATAATATATCATAGAACATTTTGGTAAATGATTGCATTTAACACATATTTGGTTTTGAAGTTCTTTAACACAAATTTGACTGAGTGATAAACAAGTAGATGTCTAATATACCTGCAGAGAGTTGAACGTTGCAAATAGGTATTGAAACATGACCAGATCATCGTTTATAGAAAACGCTCCTAGTACCCACGTTAATCCAAACAACGGCAAAATGACACAAATACTTTTTAAACCAATCCTGAGAAAAAAACAACATACATTTTTTTTGTTCTGAGAATTGACAGATACATTTTATTGTATTGACAAGACGACGATTTTTCCGTTTTTAATATTTATACTTTTAAAGCAATATGAAGTATTTACGTTAATGAATGTTTCGTTAATAAAGTAAAGTTATATCCTTTTATATGACTAACAATTTGTCAAGCACGCATAATCGACTGAATGAAGTTCTGATGGTTTCGTTCATAATTGTCATCCTCATATATACATTAATGATCAATCTCTCCCCCGATCACCGTTCAAGTCGATGTCCTGCTTATTTATGTGTCACAGTTGCTTACAATAACTGTCTTGTTCTGTTAACTCAGCTGTCATTTATTCTGTTATCTGCTCATGAATGGAGGTTTTCATCAACTCGTTGTATTTTGTTATGTTTCCTATAATCTTGATGACTATTCCCTGCTAATAATTACATGTTTTCTTATCTTCCTTCGTATTGAAAAGATGTATCTGATCTAACAAACCAAACTGTTATTTCCTATCTAGCTTTGGAATACTTTTCGGTTAGTAAAATAAAACATTTATATGTTCCAAACATATTGCAAGTGTATTGCAGAAAGTACTGTTAACCATTTTCCCAATATGACAATGACATATCATTACGGGTACCGATGACTGAAACTGACAAATTCATCATCAAAAGCAAACTTACTTAAATTTAACTTGAAGTGTTTTCGCAGCTAACCCTCTACTTGTCATCATTTTATACACCGTAATAATGATGAACATAAAATTAATCTATAAATAAACGATATACAAAAATTAATTGACAGTAAATAATTTTTAAAATATAGTTTTCCCTTCTGTAGATTTTTTTTTTATGTTGGTCACTTTTTCTAAGCGGTTATATATTTAAACTGATTTTTTAATAATTATTTCTTTGGTTTGGGTTATATCCATTCTATCCTTTAAAATGATACTGACATATATCTCAGTAGAATATACACATTCCGCGACATTATTGTTATCTATCTTTGATTTTTTACCACAGCCTTACGATTGTCAGTTAGATTTCGACTTTATTTTGATTATGTCTATAGTACATTCTGCCTCTTCCGTGAAGGTAATTTCATTTTTGTGTATATTTGTGAACCATTAGTAATGCAGTCAAAAACAGTATTAGGTGCATGTTACTGTCACTTTTTTTTTAGCAAAATTGATATCTTATCATGATACTCTAAAATTCAGATTGTAACGTTCTTATATAATCTGTACATACATACCAATATTACAAGTAGTGCTGGTCCAATAAATGCCCAGATGAGGTTCGATTCAAGGGTTAACCAACAACTAAAGTAATTAAATGAAGTTATCCTCTGGTGGTTAATATAAACCATATTTTTTATGACGTTTAATATTATTAATTGCAAATTTTAAGCAAATGAACAAAGGATTAAAACAGATGCTAATCCGGATCGAATATGCAATAAATAAATAGTAAAACAATATTACACAAGAATGTTTGACTCATACTTATATATTGTCGAACGATAAAAAATCAGTCGAACTCAGAATAAATTACTAACTGATATGGGAATACACCGTGAGAAAACACCATTGTCGCAGATTAGCAGAATTACGCCGCCTTCAAACTAATTTAACCTCACCACATTATGTGTGTGCCTGTCCCATATCAGAAACCTGTAATTCAGCGTTTGTCGTTTATTGCCGTATACCTGGTATTGCTGACAGACTTTAATCAAGTGATGGAAGCGCCATAACCTTCAATTTAAAACATTTAATAACTCGACCCTTCAATGTATTATAAAAAATAGCATAATAACGCGTTAAATACGTACAACTGTTGATTGCCATAGCCTTTTAGTTTAGTCACAGCAGCAGTAACTCCAACTATGCCAGCAGGAATAACTGGAAATAAAGATTGAAATATTTAGTATAGAGCAAAGGCTACTAACTGTCTCTACAATAAGCAGTGTTCAAGATGTTTTGCACGTCCGTACATTCTTGTTATCGTCCCTGATTTTAAACTGATATTTATTCCGGGATTTGTTAGTTTGCTGTTTTTAAATCACGTTTTCCTGGTTTTTTATTCTTCTCGTATGTTGATTTTTTAAAATGTTTTTGGTGATGATGAATGCCCTGAACTCACCTGAGATTATGATTACAAACTCTCTCTTTTTGGTATTGAAACCATGAATAAGTTTGCTGTTACCTTTTAGCCTTCATATCGATTAGAAAAATAAGTTGTTTATCATTGAAAGCATATGAGTTTTTTTTTTTTTTTTAAATATACTTTATTTTTAGATTTAACGCCGTCTATGTGTTAGTGTAATGTAAATAATTGTTTTTTTTTATTTCAACTTACTCCAACATGCTGGTATAAGCTTATGAATTATAGAACTTGCTGGGAAAACATATACTACCATTCTCACAATGAGAATTCCCTCAGCAAGCATCAGAGCAAAGTCTGTTAGGAAGATATAATGCAAAGCAATTGCAATCGCTGAACACACAACCTATAAATAAGATGTACAAAAAAACATCACAAAATAGCATATAAAATTGTTTTGTTTTGAAGGCAGTGTTTTTTCTCATTGACATTTGCAACCAACACTGCATTTTTCTGATCATAGGTTCAATAAAACTTCCTTTTTATTGCCGATTTTCACATACCAAAATGTTGACAAAGGTTCGTGACTTCATCGTAAAACTTTTTCCTGGAATCATGTTTATTGCATTTAGTATATTACGATTCATTTATATTGGCTTTTTTTTTTTGCAGGAAAGGTACATTCTACGTAGATGCTAGTACTTATATGGTAGCTCGATTAAGAAATAAAAAAATGCACCGTGAATTGGAGTTCTTACAACAATAATAGTTTTATTTTCTGTTCAATGCTAGTCAGTACGGATTTTCTGTAATAGAACTTAAACTATTTTTTTTTATATATGACTGAACATTTGACAAAACCTTTTTTTGTATGTGGGTTGTAATTTTGTTATAGCTTTTATGTATGCTATCATTACGTTGTGTGTATTTGCAGTATGAACATTTATAAAACCTTCAAGTTGGATGCTTCTAAATCAGTCTAAAACATTTCGTGATTACATAAAGGACTATTTTCTAAATCGCTTATGCAATAAAATTAAAATCTTTTTAAATACATCATTATATGTGTGTTTATATCTTTTTTAGTTAATAGCTATGGATATTATAACGCAATGTCATTTTGTGTCTGATGAAAAGTTGTTTTATTGGCAAGCATACACTATCTTCTGAAGTTGATAATGACAGCTTATTGTTGTTCCTGGATACCAACGTAGATATTCGTCGTGTTTATTATTTTCAATGGCATTGTCATTTTGTCCTCGACTTGTATGTTCAGATTGTTTCTTGTTTTCTTGTTTTCATTTTGATTCACAATGGTATTCTAATTACCAATAACGGTGTTTAATAAGCAATAAGCTGGCATATTCATGACACGTGTGAATAAATATTCATGTTGTGTTTTCTTTAAAATTTCAGAAAATTGACAATTACATGTATGCAAACATTATATAGTGTTGTTGTCAAATTATTCCAGGTATTTTTTTGCAGATTTGGCTACTAGTACCTAAAGAAAACAACAACCAAAATAACCCAATCTACGGTACTAGTTTTACAAATATATACTGTATGACTTATTTCCTGTTTTCTTACTTTATTCTCTGTTTGTGTTATACCAGCTAAGAATATGACATATGACATAATTAATGCGACACATAGGTTCATCAGTGTTTTTGTTCTATCAGTTTTCACATACCTACAACAATTACAAAACCGGTCAATACATGAGTATAATATATAGCTACAAAATCGCAAAAATTGGACACACAAATGTCAAATGAAGTATTTAGCACAACATTTTTATATTGTTGGACCCTAAATGCTCTCTACTTTTGTACTTGTTTGGCGTTTTGATTAATTGAGCATCTGGCGTATTACCTTATAAGCTTAGTACCTTTGATAACAAATTAGTATGCTTATCAATTATAATGTGCATGCTAACTTTTAGGAATAGTGTACAGAATATTGATTAATTTATTAATTGGTTCAAAACCCTCGTTTCGTTCCGCTGGTATTATCAAATAAATTAGATAAAGTGTTTATAACAACAACAATATTTTAATGACAATAATGCAAAAATTAAATTTGTAAATCTTACCTCCAAAGAATAAAATGAATAAGAATTGTAATAATCAGAAACAAAATGGACACTCCACATCCGATGGCAGATATAAGGCTCAGTGGAAAATGATGAGACGATGGCTTGTAAAAATAGAAAAAAATATATTTAGAAAGAAAGACTGATATCAAAGTACAATTTTGAATACTTGTGCGACTAGTTATCAACCAAGATTTCCAAATGGTGAAGTTGAAATCATCACTCCGTAATTTTACGGACGCCATCACGAGTTGGTTGACCGTTATGGAATAATCGTTTCACATATCGGATATGTTCCTTACGTCGTATCTACAATCCCGTTCCCTTTCATGAATTGACCTACCGATTTTTCCGGATTTGTTATCACATAAGCAATACGACTAGTGCCACATGTGGAGCAGGATCTGCTTACCCTTCCGGGGCACCTGAGATCACCCTAGTTTTTGGTGGGGTTCGTGCTGTATATTTATTAGCTTTATGTTGTGTCATTTGTACAATTGTTTGTCTGTTTGTATTTTTCATTTTTAGCCAGAGAGTTGTCAGTTTATTTTCGATTTATGAGTTTGACTGTCCCTCTGGTAACTTTTGTCCCTCTTTTGTACTGATTTTGTAGTATGGCTGACATGAATTATCATTGATTTGGTCATATTTATAAATTAATGGTTTCCAAAACTTTTAAATTTTTGAATTACTAAGGTTTGTTTTGATCTCAGGAATAGATGACAGTAAGAACAGTGACAATAGTTATAAAAAGTACCAGGATTATAATTTTATACGCCAGACGCGCATTTCGTCTACATAAGACTCATCAGTGACGCTCATATCCAACTAGTTAAAAAGCCAAACAAATACAAAGTTGAAGAGCATTGAGGACCCAAAATTCCAAAAAGTTGTCAAATTGACGTAAGACAGTTGACAGCTTAGACAAATTGTAAATGTTTTAAGAAATCAATATTTCTCGTTAAAAAATGTCATTCGACATAATTCATAGAACAGCCAAAACAAGCATTCATGAAAAGATGAAATAGTACTTTAATGTTATAATTTAATAACCCCAAATATAAATGCATATTTCAGACATTTTTACATTGTTAAATGCACGAATGAACTCCAAAGGGAATTGACCAATTATTCTTTATGACTAATATAAATCTTAAGGCAACTTCACGGTAAATACTCAAAAAATGAGAACTGTAAATATAAAGTATCCCGGTGCTATCAGGTGGAAAAAAATATGTAGATACAGCTAGACCCTTATCCATTGCAAACTAACTCCAATGACCCCCAACACGTATGTTATGAAAAGTGTATATTTCAGAACCATTATTTCAGTTTAAATCCATTAACATATTTGTACATGCAAATAATTATTATATTAATTGGAAAGAACATGCAAATGGACTTATGAACATCAACATTATTTCCTATCTCCATAAATACTGTTCCAGAACCTGAACATGAAGAACACGAAGTTTTATCGAGCACCAATTATATAGTTTTATTGTTGTAATTCCTTGGTATTATATAGACAGAAAAAGTATATTTAACAACTGTTACATAATTATTTTCAGTTACCTGTAGATAATAAAACGTAACTTATTTCAAAGTTGAGGTTTTTTCTAAAAGTGTTTAACGTTTCACAGTGATTTTAGACTTTTATTTTAATTATTCATCCCATATTTGTATTTACTATGTATTTACATTGAATCACAGATCAAATTTATTCGTTCAACGTGTGTTAATTTCTGTAACTGCGTTCAGTCATTCCAATTTATATTTTATAGTGTGTCTTTCTATGTTGTGATATTATGTTTCAGAAAAGGGAGACGGGTTTTAGTACCATTAAAACGTTTAATACCGCTGCAATTGTTTTCACTTGTCCTAAATCAGGAATCTGATGTCTAGTGGTTGTCGTCTGTTTATGTGGTTCCTAAGTGTTTTTCGTTTCTTGTTTTTTGTTTTATAGATTAGACCGTTGGTTTTCCAATTTAAATGATTTTATACTAGTGATTTTTGGGGTTTTCTCATGGTTACTCCTACCACATCTTCAAATATCTATTCGCTGCTTTATACTTCTATATGTCATCCCATTTCGTTTTTCCTATCGCAAGCACTTGATACATGTATTAGAGAATAAACATAATAATAATAGAAAGAAAAAATGGAGATATTTTATTGAGAAACTGTGAAACATTATCTAACAAAAGTAAACATACTGCTCTCCCTGGGCTCATCAATATGGCGAAATTAGTTGTGTGATTATATTCACATATCGTGTAAGAATCAGTAGCATCAACAACTTGTGAACCAAAAGTCGACCACGCTCCATTTACAGTTTTCCTATATGATGAAATATAAATGTCCCAAATGCAGTATTTTTGTTAACATAATCTTACAAAAAAGCACAAAATGGTAAATTCGAAAAAGATAATGTGTATCTTAACACAGGATATTTGAAACAATAATGTTTAATCAACAAAATCTCAAAATGCAGACTGAACATAATGTTGAAATCAACCAAGATGAATATGTTTTATGACTTTAATGAATGGTGACTACTATACAGTGTTAAAGTAAATATTTCAAAACAAATTCATTTCCTTGTGTGAAACGCGTATTTTAATTTATTACTGTTACAGGTTATATGAGTGTTGAGTGGTTTCAAATATTGTTTCACTACCACACGCGTAACCATGTCATATATAGGTGTTTTTCTTTTATTATTTAAGCAGAAAATATGTTTTCTTGTGGTTTCTTTTATTATTGTTGCAGGCTGTACGATCTACATCCAACTATTTTAGTAGTTTTATTGACCATCAAAACAAATGTCCTTACTTCAAAAAAGACTTACGGAGCACTGAAATCCCAATGTCCACAAAATGGTTTGGAATAGTTTTCCTTGTTGAATAGAATAGAAAAACAAGAAAGTTATTCTAAACATAACAATGCCATAGTCGCACATAATTGTATTTAATTAATTTCCGGAGCACCTGATTTCACTCCCGGTTTTTAGTGTAGCTCGTGTTGTTTCTTATTTATTATTTTTAACTATTGATGTAAATGTATTTGGTTTTGTGTGTCTTTGTTAATCCCTTGGTTGTTATTGTCTTGTATAACGAAGTAACTACCGTGAATGTTTAAACAAATGGCTGAACTGTGTTTCATATTCCTAATTATATGCCCTTCATGATTATAGTGCCTGCAAATATCGTACGCTATGCCTTACGTAAGTAGATTTTTAGAAAGGTGTTAGTTAGAAAATCATGATGTCTTCAAACAAAATGTCATCGAACTTGAAAAAGCAAAGGTAAAACCACACAGAAGATTGTCTTGTGCTTAAAAGTTGTGATTATTATTATTAATGTATATAATGTTAGGCTCAAATCAAATAGAAAAATATAACTTGTCTATCATTTTTTTCCGAAAAGAAGTGTATGTATTAAAATTAACGGTGCCAATAAACATCTTTGCAGTGATGATAGAGAGCAAACCTTGAATAAAACTTTACACCGATGATAAAACTAGCATGGACCAACATTATATTCAATGTTTAGACAGTGATATGTATGTCCGAGGAATATATTTTAATTTCTTTAAAGATAAACTGAAATTTCATAACAGCAAGTTTGAGAAGAACAATATCAGTATTTTCATTTCAGCATCGACGAGCTTTCTTCTGTAATAATAATTCCCTCGGAGGCGAGCAGTCCATCAACATTGGTTTACGTCGGTGGTAGTACAATGTAATAACGACAATGATACTAATTTAAATGAACACTATTCGCATTTCAATAATTAATGTCTCTTCACCAATGCCCGAGAACAAAACTTGTTGTGCATCCAAATAGATGCTGATAGATTTACTCACCAAAAGATGTTCGAATTTTATAATTAAGGAATAATCCGAACAAGTTGTCCCATGAATTGTAAAATCAGCTATAATAGAATTTACACCATAACTCCCATTAAATGGTTTGATGTACCTATCAATAGATTGAATAAATTTATAATGAAATTGTATTAAGCAAATACAAGAATGTTTACTGAATAATCAATTGTTAAATGGCATTATCATGTTTTATATCAAAGTGGCAAAGTGTTAATGTTTTTAAATATGCACGGGGCAATATTGATATCTAAGGTGTTTCAAGTTTTTAAAGGAACAAAAAACATTACCAAAAAGAAGTATAAGCCAAAATACCGAACTCAAACATCAATGCAAAAGGTAATGTTTCATTAAACTTGACAATATCAAATGCTCTGCTAAACATTCTACAAGACAGATTAGAGAGTCGTGGTATAGTGATTAGAGCATAGGACTACTAACACAAAGTTTCTTATTCGATCCCCCTTGCGAAATTCTCAGGGACTGAATTTTTGGCTTACTTTTAAAACTATTTACGAGTATCGGCTTGAGAAACCGTGATAGTCCGTCCGAAGGGGACGATAAAAGACTGACCCGTGTTAAGAACGAGCAATATCTCTGTGGCACGTTAGATACATCCTTATAATTTCAAAAAAGAGCAGGGTAATGAGGCAACAAGGCACCAATCGAACCTGCAAAGTTGAAAGGGATCAATATAAGATGCAACAACTTGTTTCCAAATCCACTATGAATAAATATGTTTTAAAATTAGACAGACGGAATACCACTCTTGTATCAAGCAAATATTACATATCTAAAAATGGAAATAAGGATGCGGGTAAAACGTAACGAAGGATAACTCAGAGTATAAAGAGTATGGAAGTCAACTTCTAGTTTTCAGGGTTTGAATCAACAAGTTGGAGTTGTATAAACAGTGTAGTTAATACTTGTCAATGTATATCTTGGTTATTATACCATCCCTTAAAAAAGGAGAGGAGCGGAGAAGAGTTTTTTGATTTCATAGGATTAAAACATCTGCAAATACGGTTTTAGACTTACCCATTAAGTATTAAATACTTTGGAAAAAAACGTGAAATATTTCTATAGAATGTGCTGCTATACCCAGTCAATCCTGAAAGAGACAAACTGATTATGTATTGTGTTTATCGCTTAAACTAATACATGAGTAAACATCCTTACACATTCTTCTTTCTCACTTGATAAGCAATACGAGAATGATGGGTAACTAGATTACGCATGTTACTCCTCACAGTGTAATGCAATTCATAAAATGGGGAATATGTCAAAGATACAACAACCCGACCAAAGAGCAGACAACAGCCGAAGGTCACCAATGGGTCATCTACCCAGCGAAAAAAACCGTCAACCAGATTTTTTTCGCAGGTGATCCCTAAATAAAATTGTGTACTAGTTCAGTGGAAATGGACGTCAGATTTAACTTAAAAACTTATACATGTATATTTATAACAATTAAATAAAAACATAATATAAACTGAAAATCTTTTCTGTGTATGTCAATATACTGTGCAAAAATGTTTGGGATTAAAAAAAAAACGAAAACTCGTCCTATCCAGACTCGTTTTACTGATTTTATGAACTTTTGCATTGATCTCTGGTACTTAATGGAGATGTTCCAAAATATCAATTACAGTTCTTGTCCATTCGTTTTTGATGCGTTTTGTATTTTAATTTTGCCATGTCATTATGGACTATCCGAATTGATTTTCCTCTAAGTTCAGTATTTTTGTGATTTTACTTTTTACTAGTTTGCATGCAAAACACCACGGTCTCTCTCATTAAAGGCAACCATCAATAAGAAACTACAAAGCAGTGACATTAAGAATAGGTTTGATTATTTTAGAAGTTACAATATGAATTATACTTATAGGGTCTTTGCATAGGAACTAAACACATTTATTTAAAAACCAGTTGTTGGCATGACACGGGTTAAATTCTTCTCATATATGTTATGATGGTATGATACTAAACCCCTAACGGGAAGGATTGTGCCTGATATTCATATGATGAAGACATCAGTTTAATCGAAGTCTAGAGCTGGCATGTCAGTTAACTGTTTTGGTAGTATGTTGTTATTTATGTATTCGGACTGATTCTTAAAACGCAACACTCATTTTGTTGAATTTTGTGTTTCATGTTTGATTTTTGTACAACTACTTTTCATGCTTATCATACTTCTTTCTCTTTAGAACAAATCAACATCTGACTTATCTGTGGTTATTGAACATGCCAGATTTTCGAAGTCGCACGAATTTCTTGAAGCGAAATTTGGAACCAATTAAAGGTTTTGTCAGGTTTTTTTTTTTTGCTTTGCGAAACAGTTCTTTTAATCTTTAGCCACACCTAAATCATTTTTAAATGTTTTATCTCCATATTGTCAAGACTGAGGAATAAAAACCTGAATCAGCCCCTAAGAAAAACGTGACATTCTGGAACCATACAGTTTGACTTCAGAAACTTGTCTTACTGTCCTTCTGACAATGATACAGGTAAACGGGATTCGTTATTGACCATCAATGGCCAGATCAACGTGAAGTGACACTGCAACTTCAAAAGAATTTGATTACGCAACCCCATTTGCGATTCATGTTTACGGTCGCAACGTCAACTGCTTTATCAAATTGCCGATTGACTTTGTGCACAGATTCATGCCATAAAAGTTTCTTGTGTACAATTTGGAATTTAGTATGGCGTTCATTATCACTGAACTAGTATATATATTTGTTTAGGAACCAGCTGATGGACGCCTCCGGGTGCGGGAATTTCTCGCTGCATTGAAGACCTGTTCGGGACCTTCTGCTGTTGTCTGTTCTATGGTCGGGTTATTGTCTCTTTGAAACATTCCCAATTATCTTTGATATATTCTCAATTTTATTAGGTAGCTAGTATTATACCTTTAGTGCGTACAAACCATCCATGTAATGACTAAATGAAATGAAATTAATAAGTATATACAACAGATTTACTAGCTAAATATCAAATAGTGGCAAAATTCATGAAAACAATTGCAGCAGGCGACGGCAATATTGACAGTAAACTACTTTTCCTACTGTTTTTGCACTTAGTGTTGATGCTTACAAAAATAATTCAATAATTTGACTTTAAAAAATGTATAAGTTGTTAATTGACGTCCTTCGTTCATAATTTTAAATACTTGAATATATTTGCTCCATATTGCTTTCGTTATGAGTGTATCTTGCTATTATTTATTGATAAAAAAATTGTTCATTTACCGCTACAAATATTCTTTTTCAGTTTAATTTCAGTTGCTGAATCTGATATCCACGAGTCAGATGTTTTTATGCGGTCAGGTACAGTTATCTCAACCGAACTAGCCTTTCCTACTTGCATTACTGAAATATTATATAGTATGGAAAAATATTCAAAACTGTAACATACTATAGGTATAGGAATCCTTTAAACAACTGTTAATAGTAGTATAATACCGCCTAACTTTAATGAACTGTTTTTATGTTGTTTCGGTGTTTACACTTATTACGAAGTATATATCTCCTTATTGCTATGATAGTCCTGGGCTTGTATTTTCTATCATGATTTTTTTTGATAGACGGCTGCAACAAGGAAGCGTTTAACCGAAGAGTTCCACATTGATGAATTTGAAATCATCTGATCGTGAATTTTACGGCATCCATCACAAGTTGGTTGATCGGTACGCAATATCAGTTTCACAGATGATATCGGATATGTTTATAATTTCGAAACTGTAATTCCGTTCCCTTTCCACAAATTCCACAGGATCTGCCTACCCTTCCGGAGCACGTAAGATCACCTTCAGTTTTTGTTTGGTGAGATTCGTGTTGCTTAGTCTTTAGTTTTCTTTGTTTTGTCTTATATACTTTTGTTTGTCTGTTGGTTTTTTAAGCCGTGCTGTTGTCAGTTTAATTTTCATCTATGAGTTTGAATGTTCTCCTGTATCTTTCGCCCTTTCCTTATCAATTGACTATTGAAATTAATATACTAAATGTAACAACTGCACACTACATTTGGTTCAAATGAAGTTGTAGGCTTCTTTTATTAAAAATTGATTGGTAAATGTATTTGCAATTATTTATTTTGAAGGAATATTTTACTCATTAAGTTTTAGTAAATGAAATGAGATAAAAGAACAATTGAAACGTTCTTGGATAATTAGTATTTAATGTAAGTATTTGATTGGAAACAATTTTATATTTTTTTAAAGTAAATGTGCAAATGATCATCCCAGTTTTCCTAACTTCAAGTGTAACATGCTAAGTTTCACGTAAGGGTATGTATACTCACTTCCATCCATTACGGGTAGACTTTACATAGATAAATAAAATCGTATAAGATAAGCAAAATGAGGATGTTAAATTTGATGTATGCCTGTTTGTGCTTCTTCGTTACATTTGTTGTTTTTATAGTGATTAAGATGATAACACAATGTTGACTGCTGTACCCCTATTTTTGTCATTTTTCCTCTTTGAGTATGTTTGTTTTGTTCACGCATCGTTGACAATGTAATGGAAGTTGATGCGACTGTCATACAAGTGAGAGGTTTAGCTAGCTATAAAACCAGATTCAATCCACCATTTTCTACATAAGAAAATGCCTGTACCAAGTCAGGAATATGACAGTTTTTATCCATTCGTTTGATGTGTTTGAGCTTTTGATTTTGCCATTTGATTATGACTTATATCTAGAAATTGACTATGAGGGTCGGTTGAAAACAAAACTTTACGACAAAAGAGAAGATTTCAGCTTCCAAATTGTGTGAATTTTCCATGAGTTCCAAATGGTGAAGTTGAAATCATCACTTTGTAAATTTTACGGACGCCATCACGAGTTGGTTGACCGTTATTGTATATCCGTTTCACACTCTAAATCGGATATGTTCCTTATGTCGTAACTACAATCCCGTTCCCTTTTCACGAATGTGACCTACCGATTTAGACTATTTACCCCCAATTTGTGACATTTTTTACCTATTGTTTTTGTTGTTTTGTTCACACATGGTTGTCAATATAATGGAATTTGATGCGACTGTCATAGAAGTGAGAGGTTTAGCTAGCTTTAAAACCAGGTTCAATCCACCATTTTCTACATTAGAAAATGCCTGTACCAAGTCAGGAATATGACAGTTGTTGTCCATTCGTTTGATGTGTTTGGACTTTTGATTTTGCCTTTTGTTTTTGGATTTTCCTTTTTAAATTTTCCTCGGAGTTCGGTATTTTTGTGTTTTCACTTTTAACACACACACACACTTAAAATGGAACTAATAAACCGAAGCACATAAGTCACCAGAGTTTAAAAAACCTACCGACATTTTCCTTTGCAACCACCAAGGATGATTCACCGTCAATAACATCGTTATATGCATTACTATACTCCGTAACTGCATTTACTAGTGGAGTAACACCACCTAAACCCTGGTGAAACAAATGAATGGACATTCCAGAATATAAAATAGTTGTTTGGCAAATATTTGCACTATTTACAACTTGTCCTTTTATAGAGGTTTATTTTCTTATGTTTTGATATGGAGCTTTGTTTTATAATAACGTGTTTCTTTTTTTTCTTTTGTTTCAGCTTGCTTTTATTTCTCTGGCAATGCATTACTGGTCTTTCTTTTTTTAAATATAACTTTTGTATCTTTTTTAGTATTATTTGTTAACACCAAAAGATACGTGACACATATTAAAGGACGTTCTAACCCAAAAGTTGAAAATACACCGACAACACCATGACAGACCAACACAAAAAGTACACAAAACATGCAACACAAAACTTCAAAAACTTTGGTAATATCAGGTACTTATTTCGTGTTGCTCATTCAAGTTCAATCCCGTTGATCGGTCTAGCAGGTTCGGGAGAATACTTTCAGGTAAAAGGGAACGGGATTGTAATTGATTTGATTGTTGGTGATTATCGCCATGATGTTTTGTCACTAAATAATTCAAAATTTGGTGACTATGTTGAACGCAATTATCCCATCGAACTAGAGATAAAGAATACAACAGATACAGTTAAGTCGGCCTCATATCTTGACTTATATCTAGGAATTGACAATGAGGGTCGGTTGAAAACAAAACTTTACGACAAAAGCGATGATTTCAACTTTCCAATTGTGAAATTTCCATTTCTAAATAGCAACATTCAAGCAGCACCTGCAAGCGGGGTATATATCTCCCAATTGATACGGTATTCCCGTGCTTGCATTTTCTATCATGATTTTCTTGTAAGAGGGTTGCTACTCACAAGGAAGCTATTAAACCAAGAGTTGAAATCATCCCTTCGTAAATTTTACGGACGCCATCACCAGTTGGTTGACCGTTATGGAATAACAGTCTCAAATGATATCGGATATGTCCCTTACGTCGTAACTACAATCCCTTTCCCTTTCATGAATGTGACCTACCCGATTAAGACTATTTACCGGACTTGTTATAATAAGAGCAACACTACGGGTGCCACATGTGGAGCAGGATCTGATTACCCTCTGGAGCACCTAAGATCACCCCTAGTTTTTTGTGGGGTTTGTGTTGCTTATTCCTTAGCTTTCTATGTTTTGTCATGTGTACAATTGTTTGTCTGTTTGTCATTTTCATTTTTAGCCATGGCGTTGTCAGTTTATTCTTGTATCTTTCGTTCCGCATTTAGATATTACATACTTGATTTACATTGTTTAGTTTCAGCGTTCCTAGTGTATGCAAATAATCTAAATAAGTTGTAAGTGTTTAAAACATGAAAATTAAAATATTTGCAACTTACAATTGACATTATATCAACCTGATTATGAAACTTATATCGGTATCTTTCTTTAATAAAACATAACCATGATTTACGACACATAGACGCTAGTGTAAGTTATTTAGAACGTTATGGCAGAATAACGACGGAGAGAATGTTATAATGTTTTCCTTATCTAAATGTATATTATATAAATATAAACCTCGTTGTTAAGTTCTTCCCACAAGTGATGGTTTCTTTCATCAAGTAAATTGTCGCATAGAGATCCAAAGATCTGAAACAAACAGATGACTTTGATTAAATAAAGATAATTAGTTATAGATCGTTAGATACATAGTTATCATTTCTCTACCATTTACTTCATAATTCTTATAATTTACAAATATTGACATTTAGAGAATGTTAATAAGAATAAATAAATCTTGAAATTTATTGTTCCATGTGAAAATTTTGCATATTTTATGTATAACCTAAGTAACAAACCTCTAGCTGATCAACTGAAAGGTCTTCTGTGTGGTTGGTAACATACTTGGCAATATCATTCAGTACAGTTGATGACGTCAGTAGATCACCTGACCGTAATTCATTATTATCTCTTGTTATGTTTTCTAGATCGTCCAGAATAATGGTCACAGGATCAGTTATATTGTCTCCAGACAATAGCTTAGATGTCTAAAATGATTTAAAAACACCAATATAAAAGTAGATCAAATAGCAATTTGCAAACCCAAAAAAGACGTTAAATCATTTATAATGTCATCTTATCAGAACTCGGACTCGTTATGGTACTTAGAATAATAGCAATTAGTGTATGTTCGGTAAGGGCCATATTTGGGCTATTTTTGGCTCCGATTATAAAATTGATTGGCACAAGATAAAATATGTTTTAAGTTGTCTTAAAGACATGTGAGAAAGTAAAAAAGGACTAATTGTGTCAAAGTTTTCTTCTAATGCGATGATATTTATCAAAGGTACCAGGATTATAATTCAGTACCTCAGACTCGCGTTTGATTTCGACATCCAAAATGCGCTCTATGTTTCCTTTCTAATAATCCATGCAAAATAATCAATTTCCTTTGATTTTTTTTTGGAAAACAAAAATAAGTACTGTTTGTGATGTCATCAGTAAAAGGGCAGGAAGGTAAATTTTTCAACAAAAAAGCTCAATTCCTATTTCATTAATGTATAAGCTATGATTCAGTGTGGTAATGGTCAATAAATCCTAATTTCAAATTTAAGGTAAAAAAGAGGGCCATTGTATGGCCTTATCGAACCTACTCTTTCAACGAAGACACTGGCGCACGTTGTTTTTGTTTACAATTGATTATAGTTTTCACCACCAGTGTTTCGTTTATCAATATACTAACCAACGAAAATAAGAAATTATATATTTAGGCACAAGTAGTTGGAATGGTTTACGTTAGAAACACTATGTACAGCGACACCAATAATCAAGATATATGTTTAGTTATAGACACAACATTGTTGACAAGGTAAGCTTCAATTATCTATTGTATGAACATAACATTGTTATTTCATATATCAAAAAACAAGGAGTATTATTCAACAAGACATATTTATAATCACAAAGTGACATTAAAAACCGAAGCGTAAACAGTGTAACGTCCGTTTTCATTTAACTGGTACATTATTTTATTTAGGACTGAGGACACTCGCCATGTGCTGGATTTTCTCGCTGTGTTGGCGACCAATTGGTGACATTCGGCTGTTATCTGCTCTTGGGTCGGGTTGTTGTCTCTTTGACATAATCCATTTCTCAATTTTATGCATCTTTAATAAACAACTGTTAACACCAAGCTATTAATTCCCTGACTCTCAAAAACTTTGGAATAATTTGTTTTAAATGAAAGTTTAATCAGGAAAGGATACGAATTACAGTCTTGTTCAATAAAGGATTATAAGTTTTTATGAGATACCATAAAAATCTAAATAAAATGATTCTAAAAATGAGAATGTGTTCATAATACACGGATTCTTCATCCGCACTATAATTTTCTATGTTCGGTGGACCGTGTAAATGGGATAAAACCTCAAATTTTGCATTAAAATTAAGAAGATCATATCATAGGGAACATGTGCACAAAGGTTCAAGTGGACTGGACTTCAACTTCATCAAAAACAACCACGACCAAAATGTTTAACCTGAAGGGGACGATCAGACGAAAGGATAAATGAACGGACGAGCAGACAAGAAAACATAATGCCCATAGATCGGCATAAACATGTTGTTTCAGTAATAATGAGATCATATCAAGATTTGAAAGAATAATTGTATTGAACTTAATTCATATCAACACCTTTCGGCTGAAATCTTAAACTTCCCTAAAATTGACAAAATTTGGTTAATTCTAAATCAACAGTTTGATCATCACAAATTATTCTGTGTAACGCACTATTAAAACTATGGAATAATACTGACTTTTGTTCGTAAATCTTGACCTTCACATTACAATGATACTTAAAGGAAATATACCACGTATGAAAGACACTTAAAGAGGCACATACAAGCTACTAGTATGTGCTTTTTTAGTTATAAAGACTGTATGTATGTATGTATTTTGTTGTTGGTTTTTTTTCAATGGAAAAGAGCATCATGTAGTCGTCAGAGAACGATATGATCATTGTATATGAATTTATATACATGTATATACTGCAGCTATGCTATTTTAGCAGTCAAATTGCATTGACCGTATATTCATATGTTATATACAGTCACTGACCTATATCGCATTGTTTATGACGTTGGCATTGCGTTTTCGTATAGTTTTATTTATGACGTCAATAAAACATACAGGTCTTTCGCTCAAAATTAAGAAAGGATGGTTTTTACCCTAAATACTTCATTTAGAACAGTAATAAGAGTTGCAGTATATAAAGAATATATACACAGCCTCGTTTTCTACCTGTTTCTAAGCCGTGTACAAATAACCTTAATATTTTGAGACAATGAATGGTTATTCTTTATGAACAACACCTAGAACAATATATATATATCAATACCAAGTATTCCTATCTTATTATTTTATTGATTTGTAGATGTAGATGTCATTTCATGTCAAATAAAGGCAACAGTAGTATACCACTCTTCGAAAGTCATAAATCGATTGCGAGAAAACAAATCCGGGTTACAAACTAAAACTGTAGGACACACATCCAATATAAAAGGAAAAACTAAACTTATCATGACTTGTGATGAACAATTCAACATGCATTAACTATTGCGTCTTCTAGTTCCCTGAAGTTTGGTAGTAAACAAATCCCAGGATTATGAACAGCAGGGTAGATATGTCTGCATGTCTAATTGCAAATACCATTTTTGTATAATAAAAAAGAAACATTCAACAATGAATATAGAATTACCATGATTCTTATAGCGTGTTGTTTGATACCGAAATAATCTAATAGTTTTTTTTATATATATCTTATTGACAACGTTACCGCTATGAGAAGAAATCATTATTATTTGAAATACATACTACTCTCTTGTATGTTCTTGATGACCTGATATAGTATTTCGTTATATGCTGTAAATAAAGGAAATACCCCACGTATGAAAGACACTTGTAATCATAGTATATACAGGATTTACCTCTTCTTTAATATGTTCTATTGAGTTACTTGTACAATTGCTGTAGTTCGGCTCTTGCCATTTTCCATCGCTACCACAATATCTTGAAGCACTACCTGTGTATTGGCCAGTGCATTCTACGGTAGCTAGTGTGCTTCCTGCTGTCTTACTCCAATTAGTATGAAAGTTGTCCACATTTTCTACGCAATGATTTGCCGATTCTTCATTTAAAATACAAGTACAAATATATTTAAACCTCAAATGTGTCTTAAAGTACATCGATGTGAAGAATAATTTTAATAAGCACATTGTGGCATTTTAAAGAAGATGTGTTCATAAAGGCGTGTGCTTTTTTGAAGACAAACTACACTCATTAAAAAGTATAAAAAGGTAGTAACGAAAAAAAAATAGTAAAGATTAGCAAGGTTATCTGTACAATAAACTCAGTTATCTGATCTTAGACACACTCAGTTTCTTCCTTGCAAATCGTGCTGCTTGGAACATTATGAAGAGTGATACAGCTGCAAACATTACACGTAATGAAATGTGCTTGTGACGTTAATCTAATTGTTGCATCAAGTCTGATTACAAGATGTGACGATCTAACACTTTATTTAAAATACAAAGGATGGAATGCTTTTTCATAGCTGGTAAATTGTCAAACTGAATGATAAAATAGCAATGTATGCTGATTATTATATAAAATTCTTTTTGTTTCAGAGTCTCTATTCATATGAGAAAAATCATCATTGTCATTGTTTTAATAAATGCCAAGCAATGAAATAGAATCTGCAATTTGTTTCTATAGTAATCTTATATTTGTTAGACTCAGATCGACGTCCGTTTTTCAAATCGACGTCCAAAGCTGACGTCACATTCTCAAATCGACGTGCAATTGTTTGATCCTCTAATTGACGTCCAATGTGCCGTCATGTATTTCCAAAACGACGTCCGATTGATTGTAGTCTTCTCTAATCGATGTCCAATATCAATTAATAACAAAATAATTAATTGCTGCACTTATACATGTACTTGCATATTGATAAATGGCATGCGAGTACTAGTAAATAAGGATCCAACGACAAAGAAAATAAAACGACATATATATAGGGCAACACCCAGTCTTCAACAATGAACCAAATAAAGAAGTAATGCCAACTGTTTTGAGATTACCGGGGTATTATAATTTGGATTCTGTAAGATATTTTTCAACAAATTAATTAATTTTACACCTTGATTGAAACATATACAAAAGAAATTGGCATTATGTTTTTATGTTGTGCTGTTCCACTACTGCTCCAGGTAAGGGGTAGCTATAGGTTAAGCGCTCACAAACATGTTAAACCAAGCCAAATATTTTATGTGCCTGTAGTCGTGTGGTTATTGTTGATTTATGTTTGGCATATTTGTTTTTCGATATACTCATGTTATAAGTTAGTTTTTAGTTCCAATTGTTTACCATGTTTAATTTTCGTACCCTTTAAATACCGTCTTTATCATTGTTAAAGGACGTACGGTTGACTATAGATATAGGTTCAGATGTGGTATATGAGTGCCAATGAGACAACTCTCCATCCAAATCACAGTTTATAAAAGAAACCCATTATAGGTCAAAATACGGTCTTAAACACGGAGCCTTGGCTCACACCGAACAGCAAGCTATAAAGATAAAGGGCTATATAATTGCTTACACCCACTTCATTTAAACTCTGGTGTATAGTTGTCCGATTAGCAATCACACCACATCTCATTGTTTTTAATAAACTCTTAAATTACATAAAAAAAAAAATCTCGTAACCTGTAAAAATCGGTAATACATTTAAAAAAAATATTTTAATATTTGTCACATATACTTAGTTTAGGTCGTAAAAATATTGACCTACATGTAGAACTGTCTTTACTATTCTCTCGGACAATCCAAGTTTCAGTTCTGTAATAAACCGTGTTTGTCCCCATTTCGGCAGTTTTTTTCATTTGTTTAAGATGTATTTCCGTATAATACGGCATGTTGGCCCAAAATGTCTCGGCGTTTTGATCTTTCCATAGGTTCATTAAAACGGACGTCGAATAGAGAAGCTAAAAATTGGACGTCGATTACAGGAGCCAAAAATTGGACGTCGATTAGAGGAGCCAAAAATTTGAGAGGGGGATACAATTCAGTGGCCGTCGATTTGGAATCTTATTTCATTGTGACGTCAGCTTTGGACGTCGATTTGAGGGACGGACGTCGATTAGAGACCGGACGTCGATCTGAGTCTTACATATCTATAGTGTGTAATCCTTTTGTCATTATTGAACAATAAGATATGTTGTATTTGGCACACTTTTTTTTGGAATTGTGGATCCTAAATGCTCTTCAATTATGTACTTGTTTGGCTTTATAAATATTTTAAATGAGCGTCACTGATGAGTCTTATGTAGACGAAACGCGCGTCTGGCGTACTAAATTAAAATCCTGATACCTTTGAGAACAATTAACACCACTGGTTCGATGCCACTGCTGGTGGACGTTTCGTCCCCGAGGGTTTCACAAGCCAAGTAGTAAACACTTCGGTGTTGACAGGAATATCAACATTGTGGTCATTTTATAAATTTCCTGTTTAAAAAACTGAATTTTTCGAAAAACTTAGGATTTTCTTATCCCAGGCATAGATTACTTTAGCCGTATTTGGCACAACTTTCTGGAATTTTGAATCCTCAATGCTCTTCAACTCTGTACTTGGTTGGCTTTATAAATATTACGATATGAGCGTCACTGATGAGTCTTATGTAGACGAAACGCGCGTCTGGCGTACTAAATTATAATCCGGGTACCTTTGATCAGTATTTAAATTTAAACTTAACCTAATGTTTGCCTCTACACATTTACTTTGGAAATTCATAACTTTAGTTTTGCTAGATATCAAAATAAATGTGTACACAAACACTTAATTTGACACTGTTTTTATAAATGAAATATCGTTAAATATATTTTGGGAGTTGTTAATGTGTAGAAATTCTATATAGCATATGGTTGAGATCTCATAAACATGTTTAACCCCGCCGCATTTTTGCGCCTGTCCCAAGACAGTAGCCTCTGGCCTTTGTTAGTCTTGTATTATTTTAATTTTAGTTTCTTGTGTACAATTTGTAAATTAGGATGGCGTTCATTATCACTGAACTTGTATATATTTGTTTAGAGGCCAGCTGAAGGACGCCTCCGAGTGCGGATATTTCTCGCTACATTGAAGACCTGTTGGTGACTTTCTGCTGTTGTTTTTTCTATGGTCGGGTTGTTGTCTCTTTGACACATTCCCCATTTCCATTCTCAAGTTTATGTCTTATACTGGTCATGTTGCCTACATGGTGGTAATGTTGGCTTTTTTGCTTGTTATATTGATCGTATAGAAGTTACTAATAGTAGTGAAACATGATGCAGGATATACGTATGTACATTTTATCCCTGCCCTGTAGTCATTAATAAACGCAACTATTTGAAATTTCGAAGTTTCGACATTGACTTACTGGAAAATTAATTTGAACATTCATATAGTAGTCCGTGCCATATGAGCATAACTTTGTTTTTATGTCTTACCTGTACATGTTGCACCGGTCCATTCAACAGCACATGAACATGATAATTCACCAGAACTGTCCTGACTACAAGATCCTCCATTTGAACAGTAATCAGTATACTGACAGGCATTGTCTGTGGACAAATAAACAATCTTTATCGAAACCTTTCATATGCAGTTCGAATATTTGGGGTTTATCCCTATAGAAAATGTGCACATTCTTAAATGTAATATACCAATTATATTTCGATGACTATGGACAAGTTTCAAACTATATGAGTTTAGGGATAATACTCGGATGGTAGTTATTATATGCATGTACTTCTATGGTTCAAGCCCCCTTTTATAGACCAAACCGGCCACTATCTTATATTCTTTATCTTGGACGTACCGGTTATTGTACCTTTGTTTAAGTAAATAGTTAGTGCTTTGATGCTTTCCGTTAGTGTAACGTATGCATTTTTTTCCGCCGGTGTTATATTCTTTTAAAGTTATTTATTTTATTTGGTTTTATTAATACTTGCATACAATAACATTGCTTTATCCGTGCTTCTCCTATGTTCAGATTTTCAACGATATAATAAACACATTAAATAACAAAACATGATTTGAAATAATTTATTAAAAATAATAAAGAAAGAGGATTTAATGCCAAACAGGGCTTGTGCAAATAAAACCAAATTGACTTTTTGTTTATCGGTTTGTTTAGATTGTTGTATTAAAAAGTCGAGAACTATTGTGTTTCGTAATGAAACCTTGGGATTAACCATTTACAATTGCCTTTACTGACTTGTAAGAAAAAATCATTTATATAAATATTAGTTTAACTATCTTTACCACAATCATTTTTTAATTCGTTAAAAGTGTGTTTTTAGAAACTCTCAACGGATGACTACTTCAAGGGCCAGTCATACCTTAGGCAATTAACAGTAATAAGCAACATTAACGTATTATGTACCTGCACCATATGTATATACGCATATGATAATGACCATACGCGTCTGGTCAACATACTAATTCAATCCATAACAGTTACACAATCATAGTGTTGTTTGTCTCTTGCTTCTTGTTATTTGTTCAATCTTTCTATATAGTATTAATTCAAGTTAGAAATAATCATCGTGATATATTCTTCTTGTTTTCAATTTTAAATCACTGTGTTTATACCGCTACAACCAGTCGACGTTGGTATCAGGAGCCCAGTAGTCAGTACTTCGGTACTGGAATGCTTTGCTACAACTATTTTTGAATTGTTGTGTTCATACTTTTAGAAATTACGGTTTCTAAAACCTAATATTGATTTGTCTAAACATTCTCATCCGTCAAATATTAAATTTTGAGCGATCCTGATGAAGTTGAATACATAAAGGCGCAAATGGGATTCATACAGTGTTTTTTTTATATTTTCTGTAATACAATTTTTACACGATATAAATACATATTTTAAATTGTGATATCTTAACTTAAAAACTGATTTTTAAAGCAGCCTTTGATAACTTGAATTATCGACTAATGGGTACTCGGCAAATGTAGTTTAACATATTCACCATCTGCACATGTTTGTAATATTACAATGATTGTAAATGCAAACACATGCGTCAGTACTATTAATTATAGAACACATTTCAATGTTAAAAAATGAAAGAAGTAGGGCACAGTATGAAATACAATTGAAAATAGCTAAAAGGTAACACCTCCGGTTACGAATGATTATTTTTATCCGGTATGGTTGTAAAAGGGTATATCAAGGCTGTTTTGCATTGTTATACGGCGTTTCCATAATAGTAAGATAGCACGAAGTATAGGTTCAAGCCCAGTAAATGGATAAAACAAAGAATAAGATCTACACTACCAATTTAAAGTTGATTCTCTTTGCACCTTATTTAAGCTTATATGGTTTATCCTTATACCGGTTTCTTCAAATAAGTAAATATAATTCATTTAAATTAATAGTAACTAGGACAAAGTGACAAGTTACCTCAATCATGTCATTTTGTTTATTTCGTAACATCTAAAAACCAACTAATCTAAGCATATATAATATTTATTAAAACGAAAACATTTATCATAAAAACTGCCTTTTTTTCATCGTGATTATCAACTACATAGACTTCAAAATTGTAAAACAGTTACATTGTTTATGTGTTTCTCGCATTACTACGTACATTTGGCATATTGTCATATGACTATACATTATACGCCTCCACAGAATATTACATATTTGCGCTAACGATTTATCAAAATTAATTTAACCAGGATATACTACTTGATCACACATGTTTTCAATTTTATAACAATACTTACAGGTACAATTATCAAAATCACTGGCATTAAGACTTGACAGCTGGACATAATTCCGATCCAAACAGTACACCTTTTCGTTAGTGATCGACTTTGTTTTCAGCCAGGACCAAAATGGAACGTTACAATCACAAAATAATCCAACATACCTGTTCATACAATGAATGAAAAGAAAAGACATAATCGTGTGAAAAAAGGACTATGAAGGGTAAAGCAGCAATACCACAAACGTGTAAAGTATAGTACAAAAGGAAATTGTTTTTTTTTCTACACAAAACTGTCAGCAAATATTAGGCGTGTACTGATGACATAAAAGGACAAAAATAAAACAAAAATATTATTTTCTTAAATTTGACATGGATTTGAAACCTAAGTTATATTTTTTTTATCAGAAAAGTCGACAAAAGAAATATACTAAAATCAGTATTCAGCTGTTGACGATATAGTTATAAATCATTCATTCTAATATGACGTGTTTTTTTGTAAAAAACACCGTGATAAAATTAATGATATATCTATACATAGGGCAACCTCAGATATATATATATTTATATATAACTCGTCTAAACATCAACCCAACAATGTTAGATCTGTAAATTTGCTTTCGCAAATTTTTGGTGTGTCCCTCGCCGGGATTCGAACCCATGCTACTGTGATATCGTGACACCAAATCGCCTGCACTGCAGCCGTCCCGCTAGACCACACGACCACCTGGGCTCTATATATATATAATAGCTATTAACTCCCACGAAAATCCATATATATCGTAAACTACATGTATGTGCAAACGCTTTGCAAATTTCAATGTATTGAACTTTGCAATTGGTAAATAAAAAAATAATTTAAATGCCTTTAGGTTGCACTTTGTAAATACAGCTGTTTCTCAAAACACGCCTCTTTTGGGGAGATCTTGAATATTCATAGAAATTTAAGTTTGTTTTACATACTGGTTCCCAGTCATGCTCTCTGTGTTCCATCTCACAAAGACTTAACTTGGGAATGTTACCAGTAAATAAACATGTGCATATTGTTTACATTGAAATTTGTGGTAACCTATCATTCTAGGTAGGGGTAGTTAAGAAAATAAGTGTTAGTTTAAACTCTGAGAAGTTTAGGGCATATAAACGTTGAAAATATGACGCACAGCCCTATATTTTGACCTTTGAAAAAAATTGTGGTGCATATGAACTTTCAATTCTAGGATACGATTTTTTTCAAAACTTCATAGTAAAAGTGGTACAGTTTTAGCCGTAAAAGGAGTTCCTATGGCAAATTGCATTATCAATATTTACAGAAATACAACCTTTAGCGTCATACGAATAAAAAAAGGCTAAAGCTGAGTTTTTTCTGTTTCTTGAACCATCAAAATTTGAATAATTTTCTATTTAAATGGAGGTTTAAGGTACGGTTTGCCTATTTTCTATTCTTTTGAGCATTTTTACTATCAGTTTTTCAAAAGTCAATTAAACCACATATTTACCGAAACAAAAGGCAGTAATTGTTTTATTCCTTATTTTAAAAGAAAACAATGAATTTAATGACAAATATCTATCCAAACCAAATTTTACATCAATTTACAAACATTTTACCATAACGTCACATGTAAAAGCGCGTGACGTTTAGCGCGGTGAATAACACTTTTCTCCAGGTGAATATGCATTTTTTTATTTAAAATCCAATTCATAAAGAGAAACTTACTAAAATTATACTAAAATGGAATAATTAGCTTTATCTAACAGGAGGTAAAAAAAAAGCCAGGCAAACACACTTCAACGTCACTATCGCTTCAACTTTTTAATTACCGTTTGTGTCCCATTACAATTGAAATAGTTCGTTGAAGCCATATATTTGTTTAACATTCACACAACAAAACAGCATGGCTTTGGCCGTGATATTCGTTATTTTACTCGCTTACGTGTACTCTAACGATAAAATTCGAATATCACGGCCCATGTCATTGGTTTATTTTGAACAAATTTTTGGCTTCAATGAATTATTTCATAAATACAAACGTTCTACTTACAGGAAATGTAAATTGGTGATATATGCAAAAGTGTCATTCCTGACATATTTCAAATTGCTTTCACTCATATCTCTACAATAATAGATATAAAACAACTTAAAATTACATGTATGAAATATATCACGTTAATTCAAATTACTGATGATGTTACATCATGTTGGTGAAATAAAATTCAAATTCAAACTATTGATACCTGTTTGGTCATGTAATGATTTAATTAAAGTCTCTTTGTTTGTTAATAGGTATAGTATTTATTGTAATGACAAATAGAGAATTCCGATTCGTGTTTAAAGAAACCATATATACATGTGTAATATAAAAGATGAAAACATTTAAGGTGGCAAGGGTGTCTTCCTCCAACTTTGATTTTGAAAAAAAGCAGATAACAATCGGTCTAGATCTTTATATCAACCTGCAAATTTCGTGAGTAGTATGTAGTCCATGTGTAAGTCTGTTCGTGATTATGTAGGAAACTAACGGCTATATTTTACAAGAAAAAAGAATGTTTTCCTTGATTTACTATTTTGTCAACTTTACAAAATAAGGAAAGGTAACTGATATATGAGGGGATATAACTGATATTTTTACGTTTGGGCTTGTATTATATTTGCCTTCGGATTTATATGATCCGTTCATCCCATTTCGACTCTTTTAAATTCAAGAGTCTATCCTATATTGAGATAAATTATATGACCTTCAAAATACCGTTTCGATTCCCAAAATCACTGAAGAGACAGTAATTGACGAAATCGGGATATGGTGTACAAAACCATTTGCACCTTTTGTTTGCTGTTTACCATCTTTTCCGAAAGTTTATTGTTTTCCGATTGGTATTAAGGTATTATAAAGATCCATTTGTAACATCATGTGATCCTTTTATTTGACAATCGCCAATGGCAGTAGGGTTTAAGAGCATTTGTTGTTCGAACTGTTAGTCAAATGCGTTTTGTTAAAATATATAGATTTTTAATTTTCAATTTGTTAAATTTTTCTTCTAAATGAACTGTAGTCCAATCTTTTAATGGCCGCATATATAACTGATTGCCAAAAATCTGGAACCTTTCGTCACTGATGAGTCTTATGTAGACGAAACCCGCGTCTGGTGTACTAAATTATAATCCTGGTACCTTTGATAACTATTTGTATGTACTGGTTAGCTGAAATCAGCCTCCTAGTGCAGCATTATTCTGTCGGTTAAAGACACACTATAGACTGCTTACTGCTAGTGTGTCTTTTTGGCAAATTTCCTATTTCCATTCTTCATTTTATATGTTATCATTTCTATTTTATATGATTTATTTTTAAGTCTTAAACTTGATGATACTCTTCAGTGTATACGATTTTTAATTAGGATGTTTTCTGACAGTTTTTTGTGCTTAATTTTACTTCCTATATTATGCAGTCTCTTCACTTAAATGTGAAGCATTCAGCTGATTAGTATCGTCTGAGAATCTAGAAGGCATTCATAGGTAAAGTGACACTGATAACAAACAATTGTAACGCCACTTTTGAGTCCTGTGGTACATCAATGCATCAGTTTTGTCAGAAAGACATATATTATTTTTTGGTCTACTGAATAAACGATTACAATTAAAAACATACATATGATTTAGCGCTGGAAGGTCTTTAAATGCTCCAGATTGCACTGTAGTTATTATATTGCCATTTAATGCTCTAAAACAAGAACGGAAACACATGTAATACTGTATTATAAATATCAGTCAGAATAACGAACATCCTAACCTGATGGGATCGATAATTGACAAGTTATGAAATTTGTGTCCTACATGTACGTCTTTCAAGTTTCAACTTATTATTCAAAGATCTTTATGATCATATAAACAACAAGTGAAACAGCTTCAAATAGAAATGACCAAGCAAAAAAAGAATGAGTTTAACAAAGACAATATTTCATGTGTTCAAGTGTCTGCTTCAGATAAATTTCTTGTTATCTCAAGTTTATATCACGTGTTTTTATATTCAACGTGAATATCATGTTGCAGTATCATGTTTATAACATGTGACTTTATACACAACACTGAATATCACGTGTGACGAACGTTGATATTACGTAGTACTCACTTCGTGAAAATTACATTTCTGCTCGTTTCATGTTCTACTCCGTTGTGTGGACAACGTGAATATCGCGTGATTCTCATATAAAAATAAAGTTGTAAACAATTGCCTGTGTACACGCGAATCAATATCAAATTAATTCTATGAAGACTAATAATGTTTATAATGTGTGCATCTTTTCTCGAACTATGAAAGCTGGATACAAAAGAACTGATGCACAATGTTTTGGTTGTTGAGAGGAAAAAATGGTAATTATGGTCGACAGCTACCGGACGTTATTGCTCCTAATATGTTCTAATTTGATGTAAATTGAATGTAACTTCATTCTGGTACATTATAAACATGATACAATGTTTGCAAACGATAGGTTATTATATGACCTTGCAATTTTAACTAAAAGAGATCTTGCGCAAACAGGTATTAGTTTATTATGAAGTATTTCAATGGAAAATCACAAAGAAAATATATCTTCAGACTCACTGTACAACTATCTTTAAATGACACCAAACGTCACCTTTCGTGAACCTCCTTTATTTGAAAGACATCAGTGCATATAAAGCTATCCTATGAGTCTGAAAATGATATGTCCTTAACCAAAAGTAGCAAAATATCTCCAAATTTTGGGTCAAAAGTATATAAAAAAGTTTTATTTAGTATTATCAAACATTATCAAAACAGATTAAATAGAAATTATGCTTCTTGATAAAAATTATGTTAAGCTTATACATACATCGTTTGGAGCGCTGGTAGGTCTTCAAATGTTCCTTGTTGTAAAGAAGTTATTCTATTGCCTCTGATAAATCTGAAAAGGAGAAAATTCTATTATTTCTATTATATAGGTTTCATTGTATATTATTGATTTAATTCTTCAGGGATAGACGTATAAGTTTTTAATATTGAAATCATGTGTTGTTTAATTTTGTGTCGGAATTTATCTTATATTCCCGGTAGTTTTATTTAACTATTAATTGTAAAGCTTTCTTCATTTGAAAACACATTTTGAAGCATAAGAAACATACGTTGATATACTGCGAACCTTCGAATGTTAGTTGGAGCACTAGCAAAAAGTAATATAACATGATACCAAACTCTGAGGAAATGCTGAATTGAAAGATCGTAGGCAAACAGCAAAATTAAGAGCTAAAACACTTCAAACAGATAGATACCAACTATGATATTCCTGACTTGGTACAGGCATTTCTAATAAAGGAAATGATGGTTTAAACTTGGTTTATAGCTATCAAAAGCTTTAACTCGTATGACACTCGCATACAATTTCATTATATTGACAACGATATTTGAAGAAAACAAACAGATATAATCGGCAACAAAGCCGGAAAGAGGAATTCCGTAGTCAAGGTTGTATCATTATATCAATTTACTATGACAGCAAATAAAATATATCAGCAAACAAAAAAAGAAAAGTCATAAATACAAAGAACATTTACAATATGAAAGCAATATCCCAAATGTTTATTAAAACCAAACCAAACGTTTATATTTTTTTTTCAAATATAAACTGTATAAACATTTGCTGTCATCGAAGAGTTCACAGATATTATATTTCACTTCAAATATATTCAACACATATCTACAACATGTATACATTTTGCAATCACCGCTTGTGTTTCAATACTACAAACTGAAGTGTGCACTGTAAAGTCGTCTTTAGACACTTTAAGTAAACAAACAATGTGCGCAATTAATTCTCAATGAGACAACTTTTGACAGAGAGACCAAACAACATAGACATTTACAACCATATGTCACCATAGGATATTTATCAATGCGTAAAACCCATAAAGCACAATCAACTACAACAGACCACACGTAGATAATTAAATAAAATAAAATTCAAAGGAGAACTCATCCGTTGAATGTCGAATAAATTATTGAAAAATTTTATACATACAATGAGTAAAGTGCGGTTAGGTTTTCAAACGCTCCACTTTGTATTGTAGTAATATTACTGTTATCAATCTGCCTGAAAAAAGAAAAGAAATGCTTTGGTGAGGAAAAAAGTAAAATCACAAAAATACTGATTTTAGAGGTTCATTGTAGTGTTACATCCCTAAAGCTCGATGGTTCAAAAGGAATTGAACTATGATAACATCATTTATATGGTTATTCATAATATGTACAATTCTTAGAGATGTTTACAAACCATCGCATGTTTTACGATATATAAATTAAGGCAACAGTAGTATACCGCTGTTCAAAACTCATAAATCCATAGACAAAAAACAAAATCGGGGTAACAAACTAAAACCGAGGAAAACGCATTAAATATAAGAGGAGAACAACGACACAACACCGAAACGCAACACACACAGAAACGGACCAAGCATCAGACAAAATACCACGAGAATAACAAATATAACATCAAAACCTAATACATGAACTTGGGATAGACAAGTACCGTGCCACGTCTTATCTTAATATCTCAAAAATAAGAAAAAACAAACGACACAACATTAAAATGCAACACACACAGAAACGAACAATAATATAAGAATGGCCATCTTCCTGACTTGGTACAGGACATTTTTAAATGGGAATAAAAATGGTGGGTGAACCTGGTTTTGTGGCATGCCATACCTCGCACTTTAATGGCAAAGTTAAATATAACACCGAAATGACAACATAACATCACAGGACCACAATACAAACAAATAGGAGAACACATTAGACAAAGAAAAACATGATTAATAGATAACAAAAAGCATCAGATTTAAAATTCAATACGACAAAAACGCGCCTCGTCCACACAAGACTCACCAGTGACGCCCAGATATAAAAGATCGAAAGTGAAAAAAGTACAAAGTTGTACAGCACTGAAGATCAAAAGTTGAAAAGGTTGTGCCAAATACCGCATTGTTTTTATGCCCGGGATCAGAAAATTCTTATTATATAGAACAATACATGCTATTGCAAACAGTAAATTTTATCAAATGTATATGAAACAGATATACATAATGAAACTGAAGTGTTAACTAATTACAGAAAACTAAACCCGAATAAATAAAGCTAAGTCCAACACAGAATAGACACACCCGAATCAGTACAGGCGTCAACGCAATTAAAAAAAATATGACGTCACATACGATGGCGAAAAGGCACAAACGTTATGTCACATTTGAATTTATGAAATTTAGAAACAGCATGACGTCACATATGAAAAACTTTAATTAAAAGTAAGATATAATTAGGATTGATTTAAGATTATAATAGAACTAAATACTGATATTACATTTAAACAAAATGCAATACTTATTAATAGCAATTAACTGTAATATATATATATATATATATAATTGAGAATGGAAATGGGGAATGTGTCAAAGAGACAACAACCCGCCCAAATAAAAAACAACAGCAGAGGGTCACTAACAGGTCTTCAATGTAGCGAGAAATTCCCGCACCAGGAGGCGTCCTTCAGCTGGCCCCTACACAAATATATACTAGTCCAGTGATAATGAACGCCATACTAATTTCCAAATTGTACACAAGAAACTAAAATTAAAATAATACAAGACTAACAAAGGCCAGAGGCTCCTGACTTGGGACAGGCGCAAAAATGCGGCGGGGTTAAACATGTTTGTGAGATCACAACCCTCCCCCTATACCTCTAACCAATGTAGTAAAGTAAACGCATAACAATACGCATATGTCCAGTTTGAATCCAACTTCAAACGTAAATAATCGTACAAAATTAAATATAATTAATAAAGGCGGTGATTAATTTTTCTATCCGTAAAACCTAAATATAATAAAAAGACGTCAACACATTTGACAAAATCCGATGAGAATTACAAATATAACATTAAACATTTAAACTAAATACATGTATTTGGGATAAACAAGTACAGAAACACGTCTTATAGTAATGCGAATTTACATTCAGCAAAACAGTCACAATCGGGAATAAGTCACGTTTGGTAATTAAAAGATTAGACGACGTAATGACAAACCACAATCTACCATGTGGTAAAAATGTCCATAGCTAGTTTGGTTAAAGACACATCGTATGGATCCACCAGTTCGTGATGGTGTCCATAAAATTTACGGAGTGTCAATTTTAATCTGTTCTCCTCATAACTTTGTTGGAGCAATTTCTGCATAAGAAGCACACTCCTGTATATGAAGTCCGTATAGTGTGAACAAGCACGTGAATAACGTATCAATCGTGATATGTAAACACCATACGAAGGGGCAGAGGGTATGTTACTGCTGAGAAATGGGAAATTGATAATTGGGAAGTTGAAATCGTCCCGTTTATCATAGATTTTCGTGTGAAGTCGTCCATCTACGTCAATATTGAGGAAAAGATCAAGGTATGAAGCAGTCCTTCTAGTATCAGTAGTATCCTTCATTTCAAGTTCACTGGGATATATGAGATGTAAGTATTGGCTGAAGTATGGGTTGTTCAATAATAAAACATCGTCAATATATCGGAAAGTAAAATTAAAGAATTTCGCAAGGTGCTTTTTCTTTTTGTCTTTTAAAAGGTTCTGAATAAATTCTGCTTCATACGAGTACAAAAACAAATCAGTACCCATTGGAATACCGACTGTCTGTTGAAATATAAATCCTCCAAACTCAACAAATATATTGTCGATCAAAAAGTCCAGCATTTTAATAATATCATCTTCAGTATATTTTCTGAAAGATTCAGTGTGATTCTTCACAAAATATGAATTATTGTATCCCAAAACAAGAAATTTGTATCTACGATCCCCATTTTTATAGAAAAAGCTATAAATCAGATGTTGCATAGTTTTAGTTGTTACTTGATGTATAAAAAAATCATCATAGTTACAAAGATAGAAATTTTGTATTTGCACCAGACGCGTCTTTCGTCTACAAAAGACTTAACGCTGACGCTGGAATCAAAACCAGTTGAAAAGGCCAAATGACGTATGACGAAAGACGGAGATAGAAAAGCTTTACTTATTCAAAAATAAAAAAAAAGGTTTACAGTTAATTTAAAATGTTGACCATATCAATGATAATGCAGGTCAACACAACTAAATAATTCTTATTAATCACTCCAACTTCAGATACAAAATTCTTGATTTCGTTGAATTCTTTCATAACGCTCTCATTATTCTAAAAACACCTTTTACCCCTTCCTTTGCTATCTATTTTTTTTATGAATTTTCTTTTTGCTATTGTTATCATTGACTGTATTATGTTTCATATCTATTTCTTTGCTATTCAGCATGTATTCATAGCTTGTAATTTTATTTTTGAATTTAGGGAGACCTATTTGTATAAAAGAACTACTCTTGTTTCCTAATCCCAATTATTGAATCTTTTGTTTATTTCGTCTTTATGTCTTTACCCTTGTAGCTATATATATAAATAACGATGTCTGCAATAAATAAAGGCAACAGTAGTATACCGCTGTTCGAAATTCATAAATCGATTGCAAAAAAATAATAAATCCGGGTTACAAACTAAAGCTGAGGGAAACGCATCAAATATAAGAGAACTACGACACAGCAGAAACACAACATTAAAATGAAACACACACAGAAACGAACGTTAATATAACAATGGTCATTTTCCTGACTTAGTACAGGACATTTGAAGAAGAAAAATGGTGGGTTAAACCTGGTTTTGTGGCATACCAAACCTTTCGATTTTATGGCAATGTTAAATATAACATTAAAATGACAACATTACATGACAAGACTACAATTCAAATAAATGGGAAAAGATATAAGACAGAGAAACTCACGAATAATAGCTAACAAAAGGTATCAGGTTGAAAATTTAATAAGCATTAATAAAATAGAACAAAGAGGGGTGTGATATTTCTAAAAAAAAATAGTACAAATGTTTGTTAAATGGCCAGCTAAAGATCACTGCTAGATGCGTCATTTCTGTGCTATGTTAAAGACCTATCGCTGTTAAATATCCCGTTGGTATCTTTTACGTCTCTTTTACTACTTAATGACAACCAGCAATGAATATGTTGCATACAGGTGAACGATTTTTTTCTTCTTTTTTTTAAAGTTACAGACACATTAGTAGATATAGAACTGCTTACTGCTTGTTACGACACCAATGTGGTCAGAAGGCATGTCTATAATTTTGAATTATACACCTGGAATCTATAAAGAGCTGTTGTTTTTATCCTGCAATGAATTCATCTCAACCGTTTTTAAAAGGAATCGTCATTACTCAAACGTAGAAAGGTCGATTGCAGTTTAAAAATCTGGTGCGTTGTGATGCATTTAGTTATTATTTATTGATAGTATAGAACATACGCTGCTTCCAAATGACTACGGTTGTGTATTACACAGCTTCAAAACGAAATATAGTTAAACGATATACACACATGGTAAAGAGCGCTGGTAAGTCTTTAAATGTTCCTTGTTGTATTGTAGATAAATTATTGCCATTTAGATATCTGAAAAGGGAATAATTCTATAAATTATGTGAGTTCTATTATATTGAAGTGAATGTAGTGATATTTGTATTCTTAAGCCGATCAGTTGTATCAATTAAGATGTTTTATTATTTTTGTCAAAATTTAAGTATATTTCCTTGAAACTTTTTGTTGTGAAGCTTACTTTAGCATTATTGGATTTATTTTCTTGAGATGCCTGAAATATTTGCAGTATATATTATTTGTATAACAGCATCATCATTATCCTTTTACAGGGTTGCTGCTCACAAAAAGAAAGCTATGAAACCCAGAGTTCCAAAAGGTGAATTTGAAATCATCCCTTCAATAATCTTACGGAAGTCATCACGAGTTGATTAACCGTTATGTAATAACTGTTTCACAGATGATATCGGATATATTTTAAATTTCGCAACTACAATCCCCTTACCTTTTAACGAATGTGATATTCCGAAATACAATATTTAACGGGTTTGTAATAACATGAGCAACATGACGGGTGCCAAATGTGGTGCAGGATCTGAATATTCTTCAAATGCACCTGAGATCACCCCAAGTTTTTTGTGGGATTTGTGTTGCTTAATTATCTTTAGTTTTCTATGGTGTGTCTTGTGTACTATGTTTTGTTCTGTTTGTCTTTTTCTGTTTTAGCCATGGCGTTGTCACTTTATTTTCGATATATGACTTCGACTGTCCATCTGGTATCTTTTGCCTCTCTTTTGTATTATCGGTGTCGTCTATATCTCATATAATGTGGAAATAATTATGTTATCGTTATTTTCGTCGTACGTCATATACAATGTAGTATAGTTTAAGAGTTTTATTTGTATTTATATTTGTTCACATATCAAATCAGCTAGTCATCGCTTGTCTACGGAAAGGTGCAGGAAATCGAGAATTGTACGTCGTGTGGTATATTTTTTGATGATGCAAAATTGCATAACATTGATTGAGTTATCAAGTCATGAAAATGCAATTGTTATCTTATAGTTCCTTTCTTTGTCTGTTGCATTGTCGTTTGTTTTTTGTTGCACTTCAGTGATTCTGTTGTTTCGTTGTTTTCCTCTTAACGTTGAAGTGTTTCCCTCTGTTTATGACCAGTGAACTAAAAACTGTTAAATTTTATACATACATATTTCTCAGAGCTGGAAGATTTTTAATCGCTCCGCTTTGTATTACAGTGATATGATTGCCATCCAGATCTCTATAAAGAAAAAAAATAGTAATGTTTTGATTACGAATTAGTATAGGGTTACTTCCGTATAGCTTGAGAGTAATCAAAGGGTATTAAAATGATCATTGTTGACAGGTTCATGGTTTAATGCTAGTACCATTAATATATATCTTTTTATTTCTATATTATTTGTTTAAGATAATCATGAATATTAAGTTTAACTATTAGTATTGGAAAGCATTTTTTCGGATTTACCATCTATGCAAACACCGCTCTTTCCATTTGTTGTTGGTCCACAGGTTTTCAATGAATCGTTTGAATGTACACGTTTCAGGGAAAAGTGTCTTTTCGAGAATGATATAAATAAAAACAAAAATTATCTTTCATCTTTTCTGTTAAGTGCTTATACGATTACAAAGGTAGAAGTTTATTTTACACAATCTTCCGAAACCAAATAATCTAGTTCGCGATAGCTCTGACGTCCAATAGCTTTTTTGCCCGACAAGCTGAGGCCATTGGACAACATTTCAGCGGGAAACGTTTGCATCATTAAGAAGAATGTATTGCTGTTATGCATGAAAACACATTTAGATAATTCGTGCAAATACGTACTTAAAAACAGAACATTTAAAAAGTATATATTTTTATGTAAAGAATGAGAAGAAGAATTGTAGCAAGACGACGAAGAAAATACCTCGAAACCCTATATTTTTTAATAGTTATTATTACATTTTTTCTACTAACATGTAAAAGTTACTTAATCACTAAGGGGTAATATAAAGAAAAATACTTCAAGTAGTATTTTTGATTCATTTATGTATGGATTTCGATTTGTGATTGAATGTCATACGCATGGTTTTATCTATAGAAAGCGATATGTATGGAGTATTATTCCTTTAAACACGTTTTTCTCGTTTTTTATGTAGATCAGACCCTTTGTTTTTCCGTTTAAATGGTTTTCCACAAGGCATTGTTCGGGCCCTTTGTGGTCTGCTGTTCGGTGTGAGCAAAAGTTCCGTGTTGAAGACCATACTTTGACCTATAATTGTTTTCTTTTATAAATTGTGACTTGAATAGAAAGTTTTCTCATTGACACTCATACCACATCTTCTTATACCTAGATAATCTAATTTCATATTTAAATACAGTGATGATGTTCTTTTCATTCACAATCCAAACTTTTCTGATTGGGTGCCATTAGTATATCCCCAGAACTATAAATCGAAGAAACAACAAACATTTTTAAACTTTTACCTCGAATTTGTCCTACAAAACATCTCAGTTTTAGAACATATGACACACGAGACGATTTTAGTTATCAATTACCCCCACCTTAGAAGCAATTACCCAACTTCACCTACATTTGGAAAATACATTTCCCAACTTATTCGGTATTAAAGAGTTTGCAGCTCCTACTCAGACTTTGTAAATCGTCAGCAGTGACTGGGTAGAAACTTAAAGAATCAGATGCATGTCAAAGAACGCCTTGTCCTTTTTCTTAAAAGTTCATCAGCAGTACCGAGACCGTGTTGATACATATTCCGTTACGTATAAAATTCACAAATAATGCATAATGGTCTTGAAGTATAGATTCTAGGTACTGACGTTATTTTTATCATCTAAGTGACCTGTTATAGTATTCTTCTATTTGTAAAATTTTGAAAATAACTTTTACTGTTTGGTCTGTTTAAGGTGATCTCCATTTGCCGTGGATGTGTACATCCCGTCATTGTGTTATTGTACTATGTTTGTTTTTCATTTTTGCTTATATTGCTTTTTGTATTTTTTGTTACATTTTTGTTTGTTTTTGTTGTGATTTACATGGTAACACAATATTGACTGTAGAGCCCTATTTTGACATGCATACATATTACGTCTGTTTTGTTGACACATCGTTGTCAATACAATTCAGTTTAAGGCAATCATTCAGGTTGAAGTGTACCTAGTTATAAGACCAGGTTTAATCTACCATTTTCTACATCAGAAAATGCCTGCACCTACAAATGTATTTTGGAGTACGACAGTCGTTTTCATTTTGTTTAATGTGTATAAACTTTTGATTTTGCCTTTGATTAGAGACTACACATTTGAAATAGAAGATAATTGTTTAACATTTTTATACCAAATTGTTTGTTTAATTCGTTCTAGTTATTATGAAATATCAAGATGCCTACAATAACAGTAGTTTGACTGTGATTGACTCTTACAATTTCTGTCATTATGTTGTGAAATATAATTCTACTGATCTGTATAATAAAATTTAGAATAGAAATAGGAAATATGTCAAAAGACAACAACCCGACCAAAGAGTATACAACAGCCGAAGGCAATCAATGGGTCTTCAACAAAGCCAGAAAATCCCGTACCCAGAGGTGGTCCTCAGCTGGCCCCTAAATAAAGTTATGTACTAGTTCAGTGATAATGGACGTCAAAATTAACTTCAAAACATATTAATGAACTAAAATTAAAAACATACAAGACTAACAAAGGCCAGAGGCTCCTGATTTGGGAGCAACTTGACCCAAATTTCCGACGGGTTAAACATGTTTTATGATATCGCACCCCCTAATACATTTAGCCAATGTAGAACTAATAAAGACATAGCAAATATCACAGTAAAACTCTGTTTAAAAGAAGTATACATACAAATACTCGAGTGCTGGTAGGTCTTCAAACGTTCCTTGTTGTATTATAGTAATTCGATTGCTACCCAGATATCTAAAAAGGATGAATGATATTATTGATATATTTTTATAGGATTTATTGTAGTTTTATTTCATGCGTTAGTTTACTGATTGTTGTATATGATTTCGTTTTATTTAGGTCCTTTATTTGTTTTGTGTCTTTATTTAATCTGTATTTCCTTATTTTTTTTTTATTTTTGAGTGAGATTGAAAGTAAAATTGTAGGCGAATGTAAATAGTGATGTTACAACTTACAATATTATAGTTGGATGACTATTTTTTTAGGGTGCCTGTATTTTAGGCGTGAAGATTTGTCAACTGAAAATCTATAGCAGTTGTCATTATATTCATCACGCCAGATGATAAAAATATATATATATATATATATTTAACTCGTCTAAACATCAACCCAACAATGTTAGATCTGTAAATTTGCTTTCGCAAATTTCAACTATAGATAATTGAGCTGATTTGTAACAATAACATCTCCATGCCTTATATATCATGTACTGTAGTACGACGCTAGATTAAAACTGACGAGGAAAGGTAACATACGGCCACCGAAAGCTGTATTATTGTAGAGCCCAGGTGGTCGTGTGGTCTAGTGGGACGGCTGCAGTGCAGGCGATTTGGTGTCACGATATCACAGTAGCATGGGTTCGAATCCCGGCGAGGGAAGAACAAAAAATTTGCGAAAGCAAATTTACAGATCTAACATTGTTGGGTTGATGTTTAGACGAGTTGTATATGCATTATGTACACAGCCATGTATCACCATCATTGATGGCGATCCGATGGATAAATCTGTTGTAGAGTTGTCACTGACTCAGACGTACTTATATATATATATTTATATATAATAATGTTTTATCATTAAATCAACGTCTCATTCAATCATCTAAAATGAATACATACGAATGCTATACTTTTGTTGAAAGTATTTTACTATATATGCACATTACAATGTGAACATGCATTTAGGAACACGAGGAGCGAACATCAAAAGTCTATGAAGGTTTGCAGACCCTTTATACTATGTCGAATCGTATGCTTGTATCACATATTGCGTTACTGCTTTAAACCTTATATTGGCTGACTGATTGACATCGATGAAGCTTCGTGAAAGCAGCAGTGTGTTAAGTGCCAATGCAAACAAAATATGTATCGTCCCTTAAGAACGCTTTGTGACATTTCAGTGACCCGTATACACATATCGGGAAAACCTTAGTACAAAGCTTACACCATCGTTTTTTGGCTGGAAAAGCTTACAATCTGCTTCAAATCAAAATCGGAGTTAAACATACCATCTGAAGTCTGATATTCAAAATAAAAATATCAAAAGTGGATCTGCTAGATTACTTTGAAATTTTTATTTCGTCCAGACAAATTTGTTTTCGAAGTTGAGACGTTGCATTATTGCACACATTTTCCTAGGAGTTCGGTATTTTTGTTTATTTTATTTTTTGATTTGTTGCCGAAATCTGCCTATTCTTGAATAATCTTCACAGATTGTTGTCTTAGTATGTCATTATCTTGTGGGTTTTCAATAGCAAAATTTATTTATCGTCGTTTGTTTTTCTTCATGGGGCATGTACTTTAAGAATAAAGAAAAACTTTTCAAAGGTAGTGTATGACTTATGTATGTTTAAATAATGTAAGAAGTAAAAAATGTACATTCTTAAAAAACAAATCTCATGTTATAACGTTTACTCATGGGACTCTATTTATGTTATATACTAAGGTCGATATTAATCGAAACCTTATCAACAGTAAACATTCTTTGACCCAGAATGACAATTGTTGTTTAAGTATGCGTTAGATGAAAAAAATGACTGTTATAATGGTTTAATTTTGTTACGAAATCTAGTTTACGAATTAAGTGACGTGTTTTGTTAATCTTGTAGACCATGTTGACGGTTGATAATATTAAACATTTATTTAAAAGCCCTTTCTTTCTCACCATGTGTAGTGACGCTAACTATTCAATGCAGAAGATATATCCAATGGAAATATTTAACGACAATTGGAACTTATTCTTTGTATATTTTTTTTTTTTAACAAATGTGTCTGTCATTTGAAACAATCGATAAAAAAGTGCTAGGTACAAAGTTGTATTTTGACTTTTCTTTTTTGGTGAGGATAAATATTTTCATATATTTTATTTGACAACATTACTTAAGTCAATCTAAAAACAAACTTTTCTGTTTAATCTATCATACTAAAATTTTATATCGATTTTTTTTTAAATTTGAGTTATCTATTTAACTTTCCATTCCTATGCGGGGTGATTCATTTTCGATTTAGTAATTTTTAACCATAATTTCCCAACAGTTATTTAATCATTGACATCTTTTTTTACATATTCATTTCTAAGATTGTAACTTCCACTTTTATGTTTCTTTTCTATATAAGAAAATGCCTGTATCAAGTTTAGAATGTGACAGCAATTCGTTTGTACTGTATCAGCATTTGATTTTGTCATTTTATTCTGTGTTTTCTGTTTTGATTTTTTCTCAGAGTTCAATATTGTTGGTTATTTTACTGTTTAGAACGTTTGGCGATCGAGCATATTTGTCTCTTTCGTTTTTATCCTTATCTTTTCATTTTATTTCGATGATTAAAAATGTAATGGCTTAAATTAATGATCATTTCTTCGTTTAAATTATTCAAATGCGCATGATTTTGAAGTGCAAATAGCTGTGAAATGCAGGAGAAGCTTGTGTTCCCAATAGCGTACAATAGTTTCAAATTTTTATTTTTGTTTTTTCTAATAAGGAAAAACCCGATTTGAATGTTAAACAAATCATAAACAACAATATCGAACTGTAAGGTAATTTCAAAATCTATCAAATCAAACATTTTGACTATATGAACCAGTGAATAGAATATAAAGCAACCCTTATATTCCTTATTAGGTATGGCCATTTTCAAATAATATTTGAAAATGGCTATACCTAATATTATGAATATGTATCTATGCCTTCTACTTGTATCGGGGAACATTGAATGTAAAAAATGATTCATTAAACACTAGATCTCGCAATCTAAACTATGTAAGTTTGTTTCAAAGACACACGAAAGCAACTGTCTTTGACATGTTAAAAATGCAAACAACCTACAAATAAAATTGAAACAGAAACATGTTTGGTAGCAGATTGTAATGTATGATATAAACTCAGATGCACCTTCTCTACATTCTATTATCATGTGTGTGTTTAACTACAATCGACAGTGTATGCATATGGTTAGATGTTCCTCCATATATTATTCAAATGATAGCACTTCCTACGCTTGATTGACCCTAAATATAGTTTATTCTGCTATTGAATAACATATGTTTATATATTTTAAACATACAGCGAATTAAGTCCTGGTAGACCTTTGAAGGCACCACTGTGTACTGTAGTTATGTTTTGGTAGCTTAAAAAACTGAAAGAAAAAAATTAAAACGTGTTAGTATACTTTAGATAATAAGCTAAATGACATTCATTCATTACTTGTTCAATAAAAACTATGGAGCCTATTATTTCCAATAAGTTATTGTCGTCAAATACGACGCTACTGTCTTCAACTACATATTGAAAGATTTATATTTCAATTCAGTGAATTTTTTGTCAATATCTAGTCATTTCTAAGTACTTTGTTATGAAGAACAATATCTCATAGTTTTGATTTATCACTTGATTATCGGGATTTCCGCTGATTTTTTTTAAATGGCATTTGAACAGTCAGATTGCGAACTTATATGTTCATACTCTTTAATGTCATTTTTAGTAACAACAGTAAACAGAAAACACACTGATTACTCAATCAGATCAATCTATTCTGATTTTTAAAGGAATAGTAAACGTTATATCAATTGAAAACTTTTCTGATATAATTCTAAAATTCAAAGTTAACGCTGGTTAAGTATTTACAACATAGACTGTATAAGTAATCATCCCACGAGAATAGTAATATGCGATTTGAACAGGTATAATTCTAAATTGTCACAGGTGACAACATTAAAGTTATCACAATAGAGTCTGCGTAGATGTACATCCTTAACACAATTATGATTTGAACTTGAATAGTTTTCGGATGTCAAGGTTGACGTTGGTTAGATATCAACAACAGAAGCTATTTATTGATGCATTCGATATGAATAGCAATGTTTCAATTGAACTGATACCAAATCTAGAATTTTAGAGTTAAATAAATAAAAAAGAAGATGTCGTTTGATTTCCAATGAGACAACTCTCCACAAGAGACCAAAATGTTTAAAATTTAGTAATAAAACATAGAATGCTTATTTTTACAATCAAAATGAATAGCACTACGTGATTAGCAAAACAGTGTGATGGTAATAGTCAATCGATTAAAATCTGCTTTGGTATGATAAGGGAATCTCATATGCATTCCTAGTCACTTCTTACGTTTCTGAAATGATTGTTCTGTCTCATCACCTGTTTACCTCATTTGATTATGGAAGATACACATCATTTGTAGTCATGCAATTAACTATAAAACACATGGTGTATTTCGTATCAGTGAAGTGACTGATAAAATCCTGGTATTTTGTATTTGATTACAGGTCAGCTATATGTTATTCCCATAAACCTAACTAGAGATAAAAAGTGAAACGTCTGATAAAGAAGATAAAAAGTAACATCACAAAAATACTGAGTTCCGAAAGAAATTCAAAAAGGAAAATGGGGATAAATCAGCTCTCAGCAGCAAGTCTTTAATGCTGATATGCCTTCTTTAAGACAGAACGGGTGAATTTCATTGATATTTGGGATGTTTTTTTTATGTCCTTTCAAGTTTTGCAGATAGGGTGTGATGACTTAGAAAATTTAGCATAATATAAAGTAAAAAAAAAAAAAAAATACCGAGCTCTATGAAAAATTCAAAAGGAAATCTACATAATTTCATTAATTGTCAGAGGTTCAAACGCATCAAACGCCCGAGCTACACGTTATAAACATTAATTAACGTCCTCCCACTCTGTAACCTGATTTTTACATCACATATAATAACTAAGTCCATGTAATTTCCTTATTCCAGTATCATTAATGTAGCAAACCAAGCGTTTTTCAGATGAACTTCATGTAGGGTGCTGTGTGTGTAATGTTTAAGAGAACAACTCAGGGGGGACAATTAATGAGGTATGACGATCGGATTCACAGGTATTTGAGGCATGGGCCCCCCTTTTACGGAACCTCACTGTTAGAAAAAAGGAATGATTATTTTCCATTTTTACAATTTTCTACATTGTAAAGACAAGTCCCAACAATCTATTACTATTCGGTTACAATACATTTTTTACTATCCACACGAACCCCAATTCTATACATTGTAGAAAATTGTTGATAGGTAAAAACGGATGCAGATCTGGTCGATCAAATCTGATAATGTTCTAAAAAAACAATTGTTTAATGTTCATTAAATTATTTTTGAAAATTTGTTGTTTAAATACGATCAATAGTACAAACACATATTTATTATACACATTTTATTTAAACCTTCACATTGAATACAACATTTAAGATAACAGCAGATGGAGTATTGTATGTGTGTTTCCTTACGGAATTAGTGATGGAGGGGTGTAAACATCACAAAACAAAACAATAAAAATAAATCTTTTAATTTGAATTTTCAATAAACATGTTTTTTCCATTCTGTTTTTATTACCTTTCTAATTCGATTGAAAAACAAAATGTTCAAAAAACGGATTTAACGGATCTAACGAATCTACATTTCTACTGTACATGGTGCTTATTCTAATTATTTCAATGCACATGGTTGTGAAATCATTGTAAACGTTTTCTTAAACTGCTTATTTAGAAAGTATTGTATACACTTTTAAAATACACCTTCTGTAAATGCATGTTTCTATTCTTATGTAAAATTGAGAATGGAAATAAGGAATGAGTGAAAGAGACCAAATACCGACCACATTGCAGAAAACAGCTGAAGGCTACCAATGGGTCTTCAACACAGCGATGAAAACACTACCCGGAGGCGTGCTTCAGTTGGCCCCTGAACAAAAAAGTGTACTTGTTCAGTAATAATGAATGTATAACTTAACTCCGAAATATATAAATAACTTATGTGTTCATTCAATGTTTATTCATTAGATTTATTAAAGTTACAACTCTGCCCATTCATGACTAGTTTTCTTTTCATTTTGCGTCAAACAAAAATACTTAAAATGCAATGAAGAATGGAAACGGAAAGTATGTCAAAGAGACGACATTATACTTACAGAGATTTCAGCACTCGTAGATTTTCAAATGCTCTACTGTGTATTGTAGTAATTTTACTGTTGTTCAGTCCGCTGCAAAAAAAAGTGATGTTTCGATAAGTTAGGATATTAGGTAGTGTTACATCCCTAAAGTGTGTGGGAGGTATCAATTCTCCATTATAGGTCCTTTTGTTTTTCACATACTTCACATTACCAATTATAACCAATACCGAGACTAATTACGGTAGAAAAATAAAATTAAAAAAAAATATTTTGAAAACATTCGGGAAACTTTCCCAAATTTTCTTTCTACTGATGAACTCAAAATTGTGTACTTTTTTTCAGACTTTTTAAAATCCCCGCATCCGCGCTGGAATCTACTTCCTTTTCCAGTGTTGTTGGAATGAGACCTTGGATGAAATATATATTTATTAGTTTACTAAAATATTAATATATGTCAAGTTACCTATTACTTAATCTATATATAAAATCATTATAGGTACCAGGACTATATTTCAGCTCTGACAGTTACATCGCCAAACGGTGTATTTGGGATTTGCTATATACACGGGTCATAATCACACACGATCTCAGTCTTTTAACAGGGTTTGATACTACTGAATTAAATGTTTGTTACATATAGTTTCCGGTTGTAGTATAAAGCAGCATGACTTTATCAGATGACCAAATGAATCCTTAAACTATATCGTAGGCAGGCAGTTTTCAATTTCTCAGCCGGCATGACAAAAACACGACGATTAAACAAATTCTACTGTAAATATACATTTAACAGTAATAGAGGACAAGCGTATTGATTAAAAATATAATAATTCCAGGCACTTTTGTATTCCGCATGATTATATATATAACCAATAATTATTAAGTTCCGGATGATGGTGTTTAAGTAGATAGTTTTTAAATGCAGAGAATATTGTGCACCTTATAATGAGCATTGTTTTTTCAACGGAAGATATGAATATTAACAATCATGGCTGAAAATAAGGCGTAGGTGCTTTAACCCAGTCAGGGACCCGAGATGTCACGGGTATGTTCTAGCATCTTTTAAAAGTATAGCCTTTGTATTCTAGGCTGTGATTTATATTGCACTATTCGTTCTATCAATCGGAATTATTTTCCCTTATATAAGTAAACCGAAGCGCGTATCTTCATCACACACATGAGAAACGCTCGAACCAAAACATTCGAATATCACTATGTATTATTACCAAGATACTCAGAAGCTTTATCACAAAGGTAAAGGAAATTAACATAATAACAAATATTAAAAAAAAACCCACTAAATTTTTCCTAAACTAGTTTAATAATAGTTATTTGTTACTAACAACAAAGGTACCAGACAAAAACTACAGTATTTGGATGCGTTTCTAGAAGCTAAAGGAAGGGACAGAATGTTTTGTTGCACCGGGTACCTTTTTTGTTCCAGAAGCATGACATACAATATACATTTTTATAATATAACCAGCTTTTCAATTCATAGAACTTTACAATTGTTGTATTAAACAATATAAAATGGTATGTCACCAGACTTCTACAATGACTTTAGATGCATTTATATTTAAATCATTAACCTTATTCTGATCATTATTTAAAAATTTAAGGTTTTTTTTCTAAATCCTTTACACCTTCGATTGTATGATATATTAATTAAAACTCTTTTTTTTTTTTTTTTTTTTTTTTTTTTTTTTTTTTTTTTCTTTTGCAAAGAGTTTTCTTATATGTACCAGTAGAACTACAATTTAAATTCAACATTAGAAATGTAACTTTTTATGGAATAAAAGAATACGTTGTTCTTTGGTTTATCCCCAACTGCTACAATGGTCATTTAACAAATAATTCATTTTATGCAGTTTTGTTTTTATTGCAAGGGTGTTGAAAGTACATATTTATTTCTGCAAAATCTAAATTCTTGAGGCAATTACAACATGTATAATGCATCTCTATTTTGAATAAAACAACATTACACAAAACAACTGTTTCTGTTAACAGCAACTAGTTTAGAATTTGAAATATTGATGAGCTATTTCACATTTGCGTGTAGGGGCCAGTTGACGCCTGCCTCCTAGTGCCGTCATTTCTCACAATATCGATCTTACGCAGTGTTCTGATCTTTTGTAGACTTGTTGTCACTGTGACAGATTCCCGATTTCCATTCTCAATTTTATATGTAATCGTTTCTATTTCTTAAGATTTATAGTAGTTTTCTTTTTAATCTAAATCTTGATGACAGTTATCGGTATATACGATTTTCAATTAAGATGATGTTGTCGTTTTATGTGCCTAAATTTAACTCTTATTTCATGCCGTTTTCTTAACTTTTTAATGTGAATATTTGACATAGATTGAGTATTGTGAACGCAGACATCGGGAAAGTGAAACTTAAAAAAAAAAAAAAAAAATGGAACGCCACTTTTATGTCCTTTGATATATCACGTCGATCAGTATTGTCAATGTCCCTTCAAATATATGCAACCATTTAAATACCTAACCTAAATAACCTTGTATCATGTCTATATTGATAGTTTTTTTTCTACTGAATAAACGATTACAATTATATACATACAGATGATCAAGCATTGGTAGGTCTTTGAATGCTCCAGTGTGTATTGTAGTTATTTCATTTGAATGCAGTCCTCTATAAAAAAAAAAAATGGTAATACATGTAATATTTCGTTATAATATACATTTCCAATAAAATAACAAACATGCGTAACTCGAATTCCAAATTTGATGTGATCGCTAATTGCCAAGTTATGAAAAGCTTTAGTTAATCATTCTATTGCTATACACAAGAAATTTCTTCAATATCAAGTTACTAGTAGTTCTAGGAATTGAAAAGCAATAGTAACATAGTAATAATTATTTATTCGTGGATACATGTAGATGATTTTAAAGGAACATTTTTATAATGTCAGAAATATCGTAATCAAAGTCATCTGCGTTTGCATCTTCATAAAAACTGGAGTGCAACATGTTTTTTAAGCACCATTTCAAACGTTCTGGGTGCTGCAAATTATCCGTATCAAAATAGCATTATTTGGATTTCTTGATTCCTTCTAGTGTTAGCTGTTATATATTTTCGTGGGTTGTGTGGTACGAACGAAAAGATCTGTCTATTTATAATACATACAGGTTTTAATGGAATAATTAACTTGTCGTTATGTTATACCTAGTTATAATGCTTCTTGAAGAAATGATGTTTAATAGATATGGGAAGATGTGGTATGAGTGCCAGTGAGACAACTCTCCGTCCGAGTAACAATTTATAAAGGTAAACCATTAAATGTCAAGGTACGGCCTTCAACAAGGAGCCTTCGCTCACACTGAACAGCACGCAACGGGAAACCCAACAGTTTAATCTATATAAAAACGAGAAACGAGAAAACTTATGAACCACTTAAACAGACGACAACCACTGAACATAATTTGCCTAACTTAGGACAGGTGCAAACAATTGCAGCGGGTTTGAACGTTTTTATGATACTAAACCTTTTCCCTTTTCGGAATCAATAGTATTACATACATATTTCGGAGAGCTGGTAGGTCTTCAAACGTTCCTTGTTGTATAGTCGTAATTTTATTGCCTCTGATAAATCTAAAAAGAAAAAAAAATAATATTATTTGTATCATATACTTAGGATTGATTGTAGTCGACGATATTTACGTTTTTAAAATTAGGATTTGTTATTTGTTTTTTGTCGTTATTTTATGTGGCACCCAATTTTGTTATTAAGTCTATGTCAAATACATCGATTAATGCACGGGATTGTTGTATTGACATTTGGAAAACATCCGTCATCAACTGTGAACAAATTTTCCATAACGGTCAACTAACTTGTGTTAGCGTCCTTACAAATTACGAAGGTATGATTTTCAACTCAACAACTTGGTGCATATAAACCAAAAGAGCAATTAACAATTAGTAAAATAAAACATTGAATATAATGGATATTGTGTGTATTACTATTACAGTCCTGTGCAAATAAAAGACCCAATTCTAAATGAATTGCCCTAGAAAAGAACATATAGATAGAGAGTTGTCTCATTGGCACACGTACTCATACCACATCTACTTATATATATAGCATGTACTAGATAGAGTATCTATCAACTGAAACGGCTATTATGGTCTGAACGGCTTTTTTCGTTTGTCATGTGCAACCTTTCTGTCTCGATTACGGGTCCGAATTAATTTTCGACCCTCTGGTCTGTTATGTGCACAATAGCGTATTATAAGTTACATAATCAAGTATTGACCTCGTACGGCAATAATCTCAGCAAGTTCGTTTGATACCTGGCGAGGCGAAACCGAGTCAAGGTAAAATCCATTCCCGGTCAATAATTGACAATGAAACGAATTTACCCTATCGATTCAAATATTTGAAACGACAACCACCAAGATAAAGAATACACATGTACCACTCAGACACGTTTCAATTCCCCGCACACGAGTCGGATTCCCCTAAACGTTTCCATCTGACGTCTCTGAACTACATAACATGTCTAGTCGACAAAGGGCGCCAACAAGTTTTTTTTCATGAATGCCAAAAACGTGTTCTTTTTATGAACGCCATATGGTGATCAATCTAACCAAACGTATCATACAAAAACAAACACGTTTAAAAAAAAAACAAAAAAAAAAAGAACCCACAGTTGCAAGAAGCTGGTGTATCAATACCCTCAAGGATAAATAGGCCTTACCAGATTATATTAGAACAACATAACTGTCTAAGGAAGCAATGAACTAAACTGTACAAAACTAGTTAATTGCAATTTTTAGTTTTGGTCTAACATGTCCTAATATGCATGAAATATTTGTCTTCTATCGTATCCGCCATTATTGAATTCCCATAAACGTTATTCACTTCAATGAGGACATAATAGCACTAATAGTTTTGAGAGGTTTTGGTGTTTTAAACTGGACACATTTTGGCGAATAACAATAAAACAGGACACGTTTGGTCGATTTGATATTTTACGAACACGTTTGGGCGAAATATACACGTTTTGGGAGATCGGAGTCGTTTGATGGGACGGACACGTTTAGGAGTACACAAATATGGAATAGATCAGAAAAATAGTACTTCATATTCTTGTTTATTAGGCGGTAAAAATAATAGATACCACTTTTTTTTACATTCATGTCAATCTTTCTGGCGTACTGGTCGAAGTCTCACGTGTCAAAGATTCTATTTTTTTTCAAATACAATTAATGGTTTTAAAAAGCAAATTAGGTGTTTCGTCTTAAAGAGAAGTTAATGATATAAATAACTATCAACGTGTGCTGATTGAAGTGTAGAAGCACATGGCTACCACATGGGAAAAAAAGAACACACAAATCATGTATTGAAATTTATTACTAAGTTATTTATTTGAAGACAGTTCGCACCTTTTGATTTTAAGTCTATTTTCTAAAGACGGTTATTCAATTTCTACTGTATGCATGATAGTAATATACACCCAGGTTCTTTATTGTGTTCGATGAAACGAGCTGATTTTCTTTGCCGTATTTTTATCTATTGTATGCGATTAATTTAGTATAGATCATAAGCACTGTTGGCCTACACTCGTCCAAACATTTGGTTTAACAGTAACCTGGTATGCTTTTATTCTATTCTATCTTTTGGGAATTTATTGATATTGTTTATAAAACACATTCTGAGATGATATGACACCTACTGTTATCTAGTGGGGGTTAAATGTTTTGAATAAAAAGAGAAGATACACCCACTGTAATTTATGATTTTAGAAAATATTCGTTAGGTTTTGCTTTAAAACTGGAGTTCACCTGATTAAGGGGCAGGACAAGTAGATATATGTATTCCAACCACAGTTTTATGCGTACTGTATTGATTATTTCAAGAAACGAAGATATTTGAATCTATGTTATCTATCGACGTAAAGCCGTCATGGTCACATGTTAACTGATGTTGAGCAGACTAGCTAAAACCTGTATTGTTTAACCAGAGTATTCAAAGTTGCAGTTAACTTATTGCAACTCCGTAATGAGTCAATTAGACATTTGACTTATTTGTAGCCCGTACTTTACTGAACATTTTTACTGTTTATTTTGTCTATCATAATATTCAAGATTATACTCAAAAACTGCAAAATTTCATTAACATTAATAATGTAAGGTCAATAGCCCAAAAATCGGTAGTCTGATTCGTCTGAAAATTTCAGGGCATGACCTAATGAACACTTATAGCCCATGCTTTAATTTTTGAGACATTAACCTGCATTTTACACCAATGTTCCATTTTTATCTGTGGCTGCCATATTTTTTGACAGACCATAAAAAAGCACAAACTTTATACTAAATACCCTAAAGAACATTCAGGTTAAGTTTGGTTGAAATGGATTCTGTAGTTTCAGAGGAGAAGACGACGACATACAATGACAACGAAAGACGAACAATGACGACGGACGAAAAATGGTGGAAAAGTGAGCTAAAAATGCAGTTGGTGATTTGTTTCTCTTTTTTATTTATCTGTTCATAAAAGATTATTACGGCTGAAAAGATTTTTTAGAAGACATTTTTCGAAGATACTCATACATATTTTGACAAAAATGTTGTCAGAATCTGATTTTTGTACAAATATTAGAAACTGTTGTTCCATCATATATTTTAAATTACAATATAAAAAGATAGAAGTGCCACATGTGGATCAAAATCTGCTTACACTTCCGGGGCACCTGAGATCAGTTTCTGGTTGGGTTTGTAGTGCTTAGTCTTCAGTTTACTATAATGTGTACTTTTTTTATCTGTCTTTTTGGTTTTTAGCCATGGCGTAGCCATTCTATTTTCGATCTATGAGTCTGAATGTTCATCTGGTATCTTTTGCCACTCTTTAGCATCTCCCTTTACATTTTTAATACTTTGATATAGTTTTATACTTAATTTTGGTTTTATAATTTTGAAAGGTCACATTTTGAGGAGATTGCATTTTACTAAAAGTATTTGGTTTTTGTTTTCCTCAAATGGTTGTTTATTGTTGGTTAAAACATTTAATATTTGATAACAAAATATCCAAAGATGTAAAATAGTACAGTGGGTTGATTTTCAAATTAGATATAAATTTCTACAAAGCATATTGATTAAAAAAGCAAAAAGGAAAATAACAACAACAAAAAACAACTTTAAGAAATTTGTAAGAAATCTCTTAAGCGTAAGCAAATTGTTTGTTCTTTCCTCGCCGGTATTCGAACTCATGCTACTAAGATATCGTGGCACCAAATCGTTTTGCACTGTGAACGACGTGCAAGACCACTCGAATACCTAGGATCTAAAAAAAGAAAAATCTTTCGGTATGGGTGTTACCTTTCCTCGTCAGTTTAAATCTAGCGTCGTAATACAATACATGATATATAAGGCATGAAGATGGTATTGTTTCAATTCAGCAGAATTATTTATTGTAAAGGATCCTACAAATTAATGTAATATGCAGTCACAGAAATAGTTATATTATAAGTACGTCTGAACCAGTGACGACTCTACAACAGATGTTATCCACCGGAACACCAGCAGTGATGGTGATACAAGGGTAAAACACATTTTGTATATATAAATCGTGTAAACATCAGCCGAGCAATGTTAGATATGTAAATTTGCGTAATGATTTTTTTTGTTTTTGTGGCCGGGATTCGATCTCATGCTACCGAGATATAGTTGCACCAAATCGAATTGCACTGTGACCGACGCGCTAGACCATTCGACCACCTAGGCTCTTAACATTCAAGCTTTCGGGGGTTTGTGCTTCGTTTCCTCGTCAGTTTAAATCTAGCGTCGTAATACAATACATCATATACAAGGCATGCAGATGGTATTGTTACAAATCAGCAGAATTATCTATTGTAAAAGATCCTACAAATTAATGTAAGATGCAGTCACAGAAATAATTATATTATAAGTACGTCTGAACAAGTGACGACTTTACAACAGATTTTATCCATCGGATCCATGGTGTCATAGTTCCCAATTATCAAACCCGGTAGTTATTTTTTTTGTCTACAGAACGGTGTTGCAAATTGGGGATTGTTAGTCTTGTGGTATTTTTTTTTCGCTGATGCAAACTTAAAAGGATTGAATGATCAGGTTGGTTAGATGCTGTTAAACAATGTCGTTTGCATTGTGGTTGATGTCTAATCAATGGCCGCACATACGTTGATTTGGACTTCCTATCGTTTCACCAACGTTAACTCATCTGCAAAGGTTTAGACGACATTTGTAGATTGGCAATTCATATCATCATTACTTTTTAGTTTTATTGCTAGTGAATCGATAATATGAATTCCATAAGTTTTGCAGCCATTGCTTCAAATTTAGATATGAGACAGTGTTGTTCAGAGTCAAATATGACATGTTGAAGAATTGAACACGGATACGTTCGACGATAACTGCTGTTGTTATTATTATGATGATCTGAATGTGTCATGCAAGGGATATGTGTCAAGTCTGATAATGAGGGGACATCATCCACATCAAAACGACACCGTGTCCGTGGTTTCGTTTGCCGAATTAAATTTATGATACTGCCATAAATAGTGTACAAGTATGGTTGTCCAACCTGAGTTTATAAATTAAGAGTCAAAATAAATTAAAAAAAAATTAATAAAGATGCTATTTCTCTTGAAATATTTCTTCTACGCTTCAAACTTCAATGTACGCATTGGAGTAGGTGTTCTTTCATTATACTTGTTTAAGTTAATAAGACGTGACCATGAATGACTCTAGATATTTTTTTCATTTTGCTTCCGAACTAAAATGGTAAAACTTTATACATACAGGTATTTTAGAGCTGGAAGGTCTTTAAACGCTCCGCTTTGTATTGCAGTGATACGACTGCTATCCAACTCTCTGAAAAGGAAAAGAAAAGAAAAACAGATTTCGGTATAGTGAGATTTATTATAGATTACTTATGTTAAGCTTGTTAATAATCGAAGGATATTAAAAAGATTATTTATGACAGGTTCTTGTTTTTAATGGAAATACCATTACTATATATCTTAAAACTATTTACATAATACTGCCATGTGTGCTGTCATACTGCAATCAACTGTCCTTACCTTCGTATCGCTTTTCAAAATAATAGAAAACCAAAGCGCGTGTTTGGATTTCTATTAAAAGGGAACGCTAAAACCCAAATCATTGAAATTACAGGATGTATATGTAACCAGATACAATATAAGTTGTATTATCACATGGAGGATAAATGAATAGCCAAATCAAAACGATTAATGTTGCTTGTATACATTGGTACATTCATGAAGATCAAAACTCGTGTCTTATTATATTTCTACCGCCCGTGTAATTCAAATAATGTACGCTTTTTGTGTATTAAATTCATCAAAAAATATCATATCATACATGCACATAATCTGTAAATTATCTGTTGGTGTATGTTTGTTTTCTGGTTTGAATTCTTTTACATTTGTGATTTCGGGGCCTTTTAAAGCTAACTATGCGTAATGGCTGTTATTAATTGTTGAAGGCCATACGGTGACCTAAAGTTGTTAATGTCTGTCTCATGTGGTCTCTTGTGGAGAGTTGTCTCAATGGCATTTCTACCAAATCTGATTATTTTTACATTAGTTATTAAAAAAAGTAAAATTTTACTATCAGTAACAGAAGCGATGCTTTAGATTGACCTGTATCGTCTTAGTGACATGTTATAATATTATTTTATTTGTCTTTTTAAATATTACTATTAATATGTTATTGCTTTGTCTTTTTTTGGTGATTTAAATTAGACGTGGCTCGGTACTTGTACATCCCGTCATTGTGTTATTGTGCTATCAAGGTAAATTTTTGTATTCTTGTCTTTCATTTTTGCTTATGGGCTTTGTCTGTATGCCTTTCTGTGTCTCTTTGTTACATAATGTTTGTTTTTGAGGTCATTAAGATTGTAAAACAATGTTGTACCCCTATTTTCACATTTTTACCTTTTAAGTCTGTTTGTTTTGTTCACGCATCGTTGTCAATATAATGGGTTTTTGTGCGGCTGTCATACAAGTGAGAGGTTTATCTAGCTATCAAAGGAGTTTTAATCCACTATTTCTACATCATAAAAATGCATGTATTAAGTCAGGGATATGACAGTTGTTGTCCATTTTTTTGATGTGTTTGAGCTTTTGATTTTGCCATTTGATTAGGGACTTTGCCTTTTGAATTTTCCGCCGAGTTCTGTAGTTTTGTGAATTATTTTTTGATATATACATGATATAATTATATTTAAATTTGAAATAATGGATCACTTATCTTTCAACCTTTTTTTTTATGACAGACCAAGGCAAATTGTATGTTTAATTCTTTCTAGTTATTGCAAAACAAGAAAACCATGCAAAATCAAAAAAAAATTATGAAAGGGGTTGTGGAGTTTTCAGCTGATTTTGGGTTCCTAGTAAAGTATTAAGTACATCTAATAGTTCTATGTATAAAAATTGACAATTTATTTCAAAATATGTGAATACAGGGCAATTCTATTAAAGTACCAAATTTGCTGAAAAATGTTGTTGAAAATGGAAATTTTTGGGTTTTTTTTATTGAATAGTTCAAAGTATTATATGACAAAAAAAACAGTTTTACCTTAAAATTCAGACTTTCTACTAAAATAAACTGTAATTTTGATCTTATTTCAACCTTTATTTTTGTTTTTATTTTTATTGACATAAATGTGTTTTTCTAGAATTTGAATCCAGCCTGTACTGAAAATGTCCATAAAACCTCAAAAGTCACTCAAATTGAAACAATATTTTGTTAAACGTTATGGTTCACTACAAACTACTATTCCTTAACGGGATTTTCGTTGCAAATTGATATAAGCTTATTTAAATAAATGATGAAAAACTGAAAAATATACCTAAAATTATCTCCCTTTGTAAAACTCTTCACAATAAAAGGTAGATTTATTGTCAATAACAGAAGGAGGGAAATCAACAAATGTGCAAAAGGATAGAAAATAATGGTATTTTTGATGAATATAGTGTAGCCAAAAACTTATTTTCATTGAAAGAGTGTAACAAAAACATAGTAAACCATGTGGCCAAGACATTCCAACTGCCATTGGGATAAGTCTGATCCTGATCAGATAGTCTAGACATGACATGAGGCTAGACTCACTATCATGTCTAGGTTTCAGACTCACATTACATAATTTTAAATGCATATGCTGCAAACATGGACAGGAGTTGGATTGCAGTGGACAAGAAGACAAAATGAGTTGCTGCCATCCTTTCATTACCCTTGCAAATCTAGCAACGGAAATTCGTAGGCAAAACTTTCAGTTTCATTTGGTTCTGGTAAGTTTGTTATTTATTTCTTTTGGTTAGAAAAATCAATTTGACACCATAAAAAGACCTACTTTAGAAACATCACATCAACTCATAAATATAGGAAGAAGAGCATTGACCATTTGTCTTTGGGAGAAAAAAGGGGGGGGGTGTATTTTCATAATTTTCTGGAAGCAAAACACTGATTTAATTTTCATTGACATACATTTATAATGATTTAGAATTCTTCTGAAATTTATAATAATCATGATAAAAGATATATTCGATTACAAAGTTCGCCCTGAGTTTGTTTTCAAAATTGTCAATAAGAGTCCGTTGACTCAGGTTTTTTTCTCCTAATTCAAAATTAATGGTTGCTTCAAATCCCTGTTTTTAAATATAACCCATTGAAATAGTAAACATTCAGTAGATAGATATAGGAAGATGTGGTATGAGTGCCTACATGTATTCATCCAAATAACAATTTATAAAAGTAAACCATTATAGGTCAATGTACGGCCTTCAATACAGAGCCTTGCCTCACACGGAACAACAAGCTATAAAAATGATAAAGGACCCCAAAATTACTAGTGTAAAACCCTTTGAACAGGAAAACCAATGGTCTAAAAAGGAATAACAAGAAACACGTACAAATTAATGTACATAAACATAACGAAACTACTGTACATTTAGGCCAACTAAAAAGTATGTGTGTTAACCGCACTACCCTTACCTACCATTATTTTTATCCCTTACCTAAAGATTTTTGTAAGGTTTTGATAAAACACTGTTCAAGTCACAATATAGCTCCCGAAGAGTTGTGAATTTCCTGTCTTTATTCATTCCTTTACCAATACTACATTGTACAATGCAACTAGATTGATTCAATATATGGTTCTCAAACTCAAAAACATGTTTTACAGACTATGAGCTTGTTTTTTTTTCTCTCTAAATATTTGTTACTGTGAATCTTTTTTTTTATTTTCCGAAGTGAAGGTCATGTATCACAGTTATAAACATGGGAAAAGAACTTGTACATGTAATTACTTCTATCAGTTAATAAAATAGAATCAGAATAGAATATGCTTACAAACTAATCCAAATTAAAGGGCACAGAACGGGCAACATGAGATTATAACATTACAGATTACTCAGATAAAACAAATTTTAAATGACAATACTGAAGAAATGAATTACTTGATGGTGTGATTGATATCGTAGCATTTATGACATTTACACAGATTAATTATCATATCTACCAAACTTTTTTTTTCAATGATCCGATGCATTATTTTATAAAGCCAACTCAATTTACAATGTACATATACATGTAGATGTAACTCACTGTACTGATCATGCAAATGCACAAATATACAATATTTTATTTCTTATCAACAGGTTAATGTTGAAGATGGAAAGCACAAAAAAAAATATAAAAATGAAAGCAGATACTGTGGATTCATTATTATTCGTTGGATACCAATTTTCGTGGATTTCGTGGGCACAGTCAAACCACGAAATTAAATATTCAACGAATGATAATTTTTCTATAGGCTTGTATGCAGACTTCAGCAAAACCACGAAATTAAATATCCATGAATATGCAAGTTTTTCTTAATCCACGAAAATTGGTACCCACGAAAATAAATGAATCCACAGTACATGTATGATAGGAGATCATATAGGTAAATATATGATATAATTGATAAAAAAATGAATCAAACAAGTCATAACAAGAGACTACTAAATAGACAGCAAATATGACCTGTGTTGTGGCATTATTTGTGAAATTAATCATATATAGAAATTGGAAATTGACCAGTTACATTTATTATTGTAAAAACATGATAAATGTTCAGAAATTAGATTAACCCTTCAATTTTAAAAGTTGAATCTGGTAAACAAAAAGTAAAAATAACACACAGAACACTCAAATTCTTATTTTATGATCAATTAAGGCATGTAAGGGCCATATCAGTACAATTTACACAACAAAATTTTCCTTACTCATCATATTGAAATTGTTTTCTTTATTAGAATTAAACCTAGAAAAAAATATATATGTTCTTGTCAGCTTGACAGATCCTCATTGATAGTATACATGCATACATTTGTATATTGTAAACCTGAAGACTACATTTGCATTTTTCATTTTTGAAAAAGCACTTTAAGCATTATTACAGCTATTTTCCTACTGCATGTAGAGTAAAACTTTGGAAGGTTTGCTTGCTCCGTTGTATATATATTAATTCAAGCTTTGTAATTAATGTTGATATCTTCTTGTAGAGTACTTTTAAATTTGATTAGACGTTATGCCAATTGTAATTGTACAATATACAAACAAACCATGCAAGCTAACCAAAGTCTTAGATTTACATGCCTTTGGAATTTAGCTGTAAAATTAATTATATATTTGTTTTCAATGCTTATTGTTTTACAAATTTCAAATGTTTTGGCTTGTTTTTAAATGATCCATATCAGCTATAGGGTCAAAAGCATCCAAAGTTAAACTTTAAGTATGTTTTACTTGTGTCTGATGCTTTTTTGCTTTGAGCAAATAAAATATGTTTAAATCTAAATAAAGTTAAACTTGATTTGATAAAACAATGGAATAGTTGGTGTTCTTTGATATTATGCAAAATTAAACAGTGCATTGTAGTCATATTTTTCTAATTTCGGGCATGTCTTAAAAGCTTTAAATTGAACCATATCAAGGTATAAGGGATTCAGAACTAAACTTAGTTTGATTTTTTTGTCGAGCCTGCACCTTTTGTTGCAGAAAGCTTGACATAGGGAAAGTGATCCGGCGTCGGCGTTAGCTAACTTCTTAAAAGCTTTATATTTTAGAAGGTAGAAGACCTGGATGCTTCATACTTTGTATATAAATGCCTCATGTTACGAACTTTCCATCGGTCACATGTCCAATGTCCTTGACCTCATTTTCATGGTTCAGAGACCACTTGAAAAAAAAGTTAAGAATTTTTGTAATGTTTAATTCTCTCTTATCATAAGTAATTGGATAACTATATTTGGTATGTGCGTACCTTGCAAGGTACTCATGCCCATCATACAGTTTTCACTTGACCTCAACCTCATTTCATGGTCAGTGAACAAGGTTAAGTTTTGGTGGTCAAGTCCATATCTGAGATACTATAAGCAATAGGGCTAGTATATTCGGTGTATGGAAGGACTGTAAGGTGTATACATTGTATGTCCAACTGGCAGGTGTCATCTGACCTTGACCTCATTTTCATGGTTCAGTGGTTATAGTTAAGTTTTTGTGTTTTGGTCTGTTTTTCTTTATACTATATGCAATAGGTCTACTATATTTGTTGTATGGAATGATTGTAAGGTGTACATGTCTAGCTGACAGGTGTCATCTGACCTTGACCTCATTTTTATGATTCAGTGGTCCAAGTTAAGTTTTTGAGTTATGGTCTATTTTGGCTAATACTTTATGCATTAGTCAACTATATTTGGTATACAAACACCACCAACCTCATTAAGGTGCAATCTCTGCGTTGTAATAGAATGTACTTGAGCTGTTTAAATCTCATTGTTGAAGGTTGTACAGGGGACTTACATTCATTTCATTTGATCTTTTGTGGATATTTGTCTCATTTGTAATCAATACTCATCTCCCTATTTTTGTGTTGTCATAATGTCATTAATTAAATACAAGATGAAATCTGCAAATTTAACTTCATTAAAATTAAGTTTGCTGCAGCTTTTTAGCTAGTTTACTTTATTTCTTATTTTATGTACTGGAATGTCAGAGTTGTGATAATCGAAACACATTTACACTAAGACCAAGTTAATAATTAATTTCTTTTTTAGGAAATTTCAATCATTTAATGGATAACAATTGTTTTCTTATTTTTTTTTACAGACATTTGGTGATCCAAAAATAACTGGAGTTCATGAAACAAGACTGATTGCTGGGACACATTTTTGTTGATAAACATGTTTATGATGAAGAAAAACTTGGATAGTATTACGGATACTTGAATAAGGCTCTGATCTGTCTTTGATTTTTCCTGTTGGTGTTAAAAAATTGCAAGCTCAAATAAAATTAAATTGAAATGGAACTCATGGATATGCTTTGAAAAAAGAAATAAACAGCAATGTGAATCTCGCCGAAGTCTTACCAACAACCAAGTCAACACACAGTTGCAACACTAATGAGAAGAGAGAGACATTTGCAAGGACTTACAGTGTTATCACTGTCTCACCATTAGAATGGCTTTCTCATCAGCAAAGAAGAAGTCTAAAAATTACTTCTGCATTAAAAGGTCATCAATATTGAAGAAAATCAAGAAGATTACGGTTGTACTTGGCCATTTGATAAACATTATAATATTTTCATTTGTCAGAAATTGTTACTTAGATTGACTAACTAGTTTTATTGATTGAATTGTTAGTAAATTACCTTTCGTAGTTCATGTAGTTACATGTATGTAAATCTTTATCAGATAGTATGGAAATAATTTAATACGTCCCTAAATTCCATACCTAATGCAACAATTGTCTTGTGCTGCTAAGTCAATTTGAATTAACTTTTATGTATGTTTATAGTAATCTTATTCTTGCATTTAAGCATCATTTTGTGTTATTGTATCATCTACATTGATTGTTAAATATAATACTAATGGTATAAATAAAATAACATTTCTGATCATTTAAACAGATTGAAATATTTATAAATATATCAATGCTAAAAGGAATTTAGACATTTTTCGAGGAGAATTTAAGACAGTACTACAACAAAAGCAAACGAATAGTATATGCTCAACTGCAATATTAACTTTCTCACCAGATAACCAAATAGAGATATATTTGTATTTTATTAAATTGATGAAGCGTATGTTAGTTTAAATAAATATGTACATGCAATTTTAAGGTTTTTAAAAAACGACATTTTTATTGGATTATCTCCCTTTGTACAATAGAAATTCAGATTTTATCATCACCGTCTCAGGTACTCATGATCAAAATGACTTATATTGTTACCAGCATGCAAGTAAAAGGTTGCAACTGTCTTATCTTTGTTTACCTATAGAACACATATTCTGAATGTCAATACTTAAGATTTTTCAATATGATGAACTTGACATTAAATTTCATATCATTTTTGAGTAACCAGAATAAAACTTTAGTAATTAGCAAGCTGCAATAACCAAAATAGGATTACTAGGAAGAAATGAAAGGATTTTACTCTTTAAAGTAATAAGGACAAGTGTACTGAAGGAATTTGGAATAAAAAAAATACCAACAAAAATTTGTCTTTGGCAGCTCCCCCCGTTTTTAAGCCTGATGCTTACTATTGTTTGTGACACAAAAATCCATTTTACTTTGAATTTTCTATTTGAATTACCTATTTTGCATAATACAATCTGTATAATTCAAGTTTTTATTTTTGAATGCTTGGTTTAATTGAAATATGAGACTTTCCTCAATTTATTGCGAAAATACCCCAAAAAAAGGGGGGAGGCTATCTAAATGATCAATAAAATCTATAAAACTAATTTGCAACCGAAATCCCTTCAAAATATTTTGAACCAAAGAAAATGCAATGTATGTCTGAAATTTAGGGTAAATTAAAGTGACTTTTGGGCTGTAGTGTCTATTTTAGTGTGATTTGATGAAAAGGCCATATTTTTTATCACTTTATGTGTTTTGCCACGCCCTTATTTTCTATATATATCATTATGTTTAATAAAATTATGTGATTTATACTTCATACACATCCTATCTGTGCTATTAAAGTATTTAAACACTCAGAAGTATTATAGTATTTATTTCTATTTGAGAAATCTATGAAATCTATGCATTTCAGTAAATGCATCTATAAATAAACTGGGAAATACCCTAAATCCCTATCGTTGCCATGGTTACCAGCAGTGTAAGGGCTTCAAACTTGCATGACTTTCATATAAGGTCAATCTGAACATGTTAGCAAAGTTTTATCAAAATCAAACAACTTTGCATGGAGCACCATCTGCATGGTTTTCTCATAGATGTCCATTTAAACAGACGACAACCACTGAACATAATTTGCCTAACTTAGGACAGGTGCAAACAATTGCAGCGGGTTTGAACGTTTTTATGATACTAAACCTTTTCCCTTTTCGGAATCAAAAGTATTACATACATATTTCGGAGAGCTGGTAGGTCTTCAAACGTTCCTTGTTGTATAGTCGTAATTTTATTGCCTCTGATAAATCTAAAAAAGAAAAAAAAATAATATTATTTGTATCATATACTTAGGATTGATTGTAGTCGACGATATTTACGTTTTTAAAATTAGGATTTGTTATTTGTTTTTTGTCGTTATTTTATGTGGCACCCAATTTTGTTATTAAGTCTATGTCAAATACATCGATTAATGCACGGGATTGTTGTATTGACATTTGGAAAACATCCGTCATCAACTGTGAACAAATTTTCCATAACGGTCAACTAACTTGTGTTAGCGTCCTTACAAATTACGAAGGTATGATTTTCAACTCAACAACTTGGTGCATATAAACCAAAAGAGCAATTAACAATTAGTAAAATAAAACATTGAATATAATGGATATTGTGTGTATTACTATTACAGTCCTGTGCAAATAAAAGACCCAATTCTAAATGAATTGCCCTAGAAAAGAACATATAGATAGAGAGTTGTCTCATTGGCACACGTACTCATACCACATCTACTTATATATATAGCATGTACTAGATAGAGTATCTATCAACTGAAACGGCTATTATGGTCTGAACGGCTTTTTCGTTTGTCATGTGCAACCTTTCTGTCTCGATTACGGGTCCGAATTAATTTTCGACCCTCTGGTCTGTTATGTGCACAATAGCGTATTATAAGTTACATAATCAAGTATTGACCTCGTACGGCAATAATCTCAGCAAGTTCGTTTGATACCTGGCGAGGCGAAACCGAGTCAAGGTAAAATCCATTCCCGGTCAATAATTGACAATGAAACGAATTTACCCTATCGATTCAAATATTTGAAACGACAACCACCAAGATAAAGAATACACATGTACCACTCAGACACGTTTCAATTCCCCGCACACGAGTCGGATTCCCCTAAACGTTTCCATCTGACGTCTCTGAACTACATAACATGTCTAGTCGACAAAGGGCGCCAACAAGTTTTTTTTCATGAATGCCAAAAACGTGTTCTTTTTATGAACGCCATATGGTGATCAATCTAACCAAACGTATCATACAAAAACAAACACGTTTAAAAAAAAAACAAAAAAAAAAAGAACCCACAGTTGCAAGAAGCTGGTGTATCAATACCCTCAAGGATAAATAGGCCTTACCAGATTATATTAGAACAACATAACTGTCTAAGGAAGCAATGAACTAAACTGTACAAAACTAGTTAATTGCAATTTTTAGTTTTGGTCTAACATGTCCTAATATGCATGAAATATTTGTCTTCTATCGTATCCGCCATTATTGAATTCCCATAAACGTTATTCACTTCAATGAGGACATAATAGCACTAATAGTTTTGAGAGGTTTTGGTGTTTTAAACTGGACACATTTTGGCGAATAACAATAAAACAGGACACGTTTGGTCGATTTGATATTTTACGAACACGTTTGGGCGAAATATACACGTTTTGGGAGATCGGAGTCGTTTGATGGGACGGACACGTTTAGGAGTCTTACACAAATATGGAATAGATCAGAAAAATAGTACTTCATATTCTTGTTTATTAGGCGGTAAAAATAATAGATACCACTTTTTTTTACATTCATGTCAATCTTTCTGGCGTACTGGTCGAAGTCTCACGTGTCAAAGATTCTATTTTTTTTCAAATACAATTAATGGTTTTAAAAAGCAAATTAGGTGTTTCGTCTTAAAGAGAAGTTAATGATATAAATAACTATCAACGTGTGCTGATTGAAGTGTAGAAGCACATGGCTACCACATGGGAAAAAAAGAACACACAAATCATGTATTGAAATTTATTACTAAGTTATTTATTTGAAGACAGTTCGCACCTTTTGATTTTAAGTCTATTTTCTAAAGACGGTTATTCAATTTCTACTGTATGCATGATAGTAATATACACCCAGGTTCTTTATTGTGTTCGATGAAACGAGCTGATTTTCTTTGCCGTATTTTTATCTATTGTATGCGATTAATTTAGTATAGATCATAAGCACTGTTGGCCTACACTCGTCCAAACATTTGGTTTAACAGTAACCTGGTATGCTTTTATTCTATTCTATCTTTTGGGAATTTATTGATATTGTTTATAAAACACATTCTGAGATGATATGACACCTACTGTTATCTAGTGGGGGTTAAATGTTTTGAATAAAAAGAGAAGATACACCCACTGTAATTTATGATTTTAGAAAATATTCGTTAGGTTTTGCTTTAAAACTGGAGTTCACCTGATTAAGGGGCAGGACAAGTAGATATATGTATTCCAACCACAGTTTTATGCGTACTGTATTGATTATTTCAAGAAACGAAGATATTTGAATCTATGTTATCTATCGACGTAAAGCCGTCATGGTCACATGTTAACTGATGTTGAGCAGACTAGCTAAAACCTGTATTGTTTAACCAGAGTATTCAAAGTTGCAGTTAACTTATTGCAACTCCGTAATGAGTCAATTAGACATTTGACTTATTTGTAGCCCGTACTTTACTGAACATTTTTACTGTTTATTTTGTCTATCATAATATTCAAGATTATACTCAAAAACTGCAAAATTTCATTAACATTAATAATGTAAGGTCAATAGCCCAAAAATCGGTAGTCTGATTCGTCTGAAAATTTCAGGGCATGACCTAATGAACACTTATAGCCCATGCTTTAATTTTTGAGACATTAACCTGCATTTTACACCAATGTTCCATTTTTATCTGTGGCTGCCATATTTTTTGACAGACCATAAAAAAGCACAAACTTTATACTAAATACCCTAAAGAACATTCAGGTTAAGTTTGGTTGAAATGGATTCTGTAGTTTCAGAGGAGAAGACGACGACATACAATGACAACGAAAGACGAACAATGACGACGGACGAAAAATGGTGGAAAAGTGAGCTAAAAATGCAGTTGGTGATTTGTTTCTCTTTTTTATTTATCTGTTCATAAAAGATTATTACGGCTGAAAAGATTTTTTAGAAGACATTTTTCGAAGATACTCATACATATTTTGACAAAAATGTTGTCAGAATCTGATTTTTGTACAAATATTAGAAACTGTTGTTCCATCATATATTTTAAATTACAATATAAAAAGATAGAAGTGCCACATGTGGATCAAAATCTGCTTACACTTCCGGGGCACCTGAGATCAGTTTCTGGTTGGGTTTGTAGTGCTTAGTCTTCAGTTTACTATAATGTGTACTTTTTTTATCTGTCTTTTTGGTTTTTAGCCATGGCGTAGCCATTCTATTTTCGATCTATGAGTCTGAATGTTCATCTGGTATCTTTTGCCACTCTTTAGCATCTCCCTTTACATTTTTAATACTTTGATATAGTTTTATACTTAATTTTGGTTTTATAATTTTGAAAGGTCACATTTTGAGGAGATTGCATTTTACTAAAAGTATTTGGTTTTTGTTTTCCTCAAATGGTTGTTTATTGTTGGTTAAAACATTTAATATTTGATAACAAAATATCCAAAGATGTAAAATAGTACAGTGGGTTGATTTTCAAATTAGATATAAATTTCTACAAAGCATATTGATTAAAAAAGCAAAAAGGAAAATAACAACAACAAAAAACAACTTTAAGAAATTTGTAAGAAATCTCTTAAGCGTAAGCAAATTGTTTGTTCTTTCCTCGCCGGTATTCGAACTCATGCTACTAAGATATCGTGGCACCAAATCGTTTTGCACTGTGAACGACGTGCAAGACCACTCGAATACCTAGGATCTAAAAAAAGAAAAATCTTTCGGTATGGGTGTTACCTTTCCTCGTCAGTTTAAATCTAGCGTCGTAATACAATACATGATATATAAGGCATGAAGATGGTATTGTTTCAATTCAGCAGAATTATTTATTGTAAAGGATCCTACAAATTAATGTAATATGCAGTCACAGAAATAGTTATATTATAAGTACGTCTGAACCAGTGACGACTCTACAACAGATGTTATCCACCGGAACACCAGCAGTGATGGTGATACAAGGGTAAAACACATTTTGTATATATAAATCGTGTAAACATCAGCCGAGCAATGTTAGATATGTAAATTTGCGTAATGATTTTTTTTGTTTTTGTGGCCGGGATTCGATCTCATGCTACCGAGATATAGTTGCACCAAATCGAATTGCACTGTGACCGACGCGCTAGACCATTCGACCACCTAGGCTCTTAACATTCAAGCTTTCGGGGGTTTGTGCTTCGTTTCCTCGTCAGTTTAAATCTAGCGTCGTAATACAATACATCATATACAAGGCATGCAGATGGTATTGTTACAAATCAGCAGAATTATCTATTGTAAAAGATCCTACAAATTAATGTAAGATGCAGTCACAGAAATAATTATATTATAAGTACGTCTGAACAAGTGACGACTTTACAACAGATTTTATCCATCGGATCCATGGTGTCATAGTTCCCAATTATCAAACCCGGTAGTTATTTTTTTTGTCTACAGAACGGTGTTGCAAATTGGGGATTGTTAGTCTTGTGGTATTTTTTTTTCGCTGATGCAAACTTAAAAGGATTGAATGATCAGGTTGGTTAGATGCTGTTAAACAATGTCGTTTGCATTGTGGTTGATGTCTAATCAATGGCCGCACATACGTTGATTTGGACTTCCTATCGTTTCACCAACGTTAACTCATCTGCAAAGGTTTAGACGACATTTGTAGATTGGCAATTCATATCATCATTACTTTTTAGTTTTATTGCTAGTGAATCGATAATATGAATTCCATAAGTTTTGCAGCCATTGCTTCAAATTTAGATATGAGACAGTGTTGTTCAGAGTCAAATATGACATGTTGAAGAATTGAACACGGATACGTTCGACGATAACTGCTGTTGTTATTATTATGATGATCTGAATGTGTCATGCAAGGGATATGTGTCAAGTCTGATAATGAGGGGACATCATCCACATCAAAACGACACCGTGTCCGTGGTTTCGTTTGCCGAATTAAATTTATGATACTGCCATAAATAGTGTACAAGTATGGTTGTCCAACCTGAGTTTATAAATTAAGAGTCAAAATAAATTAAAAAAAAATTAATAAAGATGCTATTTCTCTTGAAATATTTCTTCTACGCTTCAAACTTCAATGTACGCATTGGAGTAGGTGTTCTTTCATTATACTTGTTTAAGTTAATAAGACGTGACCATGAATGACTCTAGATATTTTTTTCATTTTGCTTCCGAACTAAAATGGTAAAACTTTATACATACAGGTATTTTAGAGCTGGAAGGTCTTTAAACGCTCCGCTTTGTATTGCAGTGATACGACTGCTATCCAACTCTCTGAAAAGGAAAAGAAAAGAAAAACAGATTTCGGTATAGTGAGATTTATTATAGATTACTTATGTTAAGCTTGTTAGTAATCGAAGGATATTAAAAAGATTATTTATGACAGGTTCTTGTTTTTAATGGAAATACCATTACTATATATCTTAAAACTAACATAATACTGCCATGTGTGCTGTCATACTGCAATCAACTGTCCTTACCTTCGTATCGCTTTTCAAAATAATAGAAAACCAAAGCGCGTGTTTGGATTTCTATTAAAAGGGAACGCTAAAACCCAAATCATTGAAATTACAGGATGTATATGTAACCAGATACAATATAAGTTGTATTATCACATGGAGGATAAATGAATAGCCAAATCAAAACGATTAATGTTGCTTGTATACATTGGTACATTCATGAAGATCAAAACTCGTGTCTTATTATATTTCTACCACCCGTGTAATTCAAATAATGTACGCTTTTTGTGTATTAAATTCATCAAAAAATATCATATCATACATGCACATAATCTGTAAATTATCTGTTGGTGTATGTTTGTTTTCTGGTTTGAATTCTTTTACATTTGTGATTTCGGGGCCTTTTAAAGCTAACTATGCGTAATGGCTGTTATTAATTGTTGAAGGCCATACGGTGACCTAAAGTTGTTAATGTCTGTCTCATGTGGTCTCTTGTGGAGAGTTGTCTCAATGGCATTTCTACCAAATCTGATTATTTTTACATTAGTTATTAAAAAAAGTAAAATTTTACTATCAGTAACAGAAGCGATGCTTTAGATTGACCTGTATCGTCTTAGTGACATGTTATAATATTATTTTATTTGTCTTTTTAAATATTACTATTAATATGTTATTGCTTTGTCTTTTTTTGGTGATTTAAATTAGACGTGGCTCGGTACTTGTACATCCCGTCATTGTGTTATTGTGCTATCAAGGTAAATTTTTGTATTCTTGTCTTTCATTTTTGCTTATGGGCTTTGTCTGTATGCCTTTCTGTGTCTCTTTGTTACATAATGTTTGTTTTTGAGGTCATTAAGATTGTAAAACAATGTTGTACCCCTATTTTCACATTTTTACCTTTTAAGTCTGTTTGTTTTGTTCACGCATCGTTGTCAATATAATGGGTTTTTGTGCGGCTGTCATACAAGTGAGAGGTTTATCTAGCTATCAAAGGAGTTTTAATCCACTATTTCTACATCATAAAAATGCATGTATTAAGTCAGGGATATGACAGTTGTTGTCCATTTTTTTGATGTGTTTGAGCTTTTGATTTTGCCATTTGATTAGGGACTTTGCCTTTTGAATTTTCCGCCGAGTTCTGTAGTTTTGTGAATTATTTTTTGATATATACATGATATAATTATATTTAAATTTGAAATAATGGATCACTTATCTTTCAACCTTTTTTTTTATGACAGACCAAGGCAAATTGTATGTTTAATTCTTTCTAGTTATTGCAAAACATCAGGATTTACGGGTGCCATCAATTTCATGAATGCCGACAACATCAGGAACCTTAATGTCATTCGGTATCGTGTAACCTTAATTGACTATACAAATTTTTTATTATGATGTCGAATACATCTTTATACATACATATACTCGAGTGCTGGTAGGTTTTCAAACGCTCCTTGTTGTATTGTTGTAATGTGATTGCCACTAAAGTATCTGAAAAGGAAGGACATTTTTAACCATTTTATAGGATTCATTGTAGTTTAATTTCATTCGTACGCTTATTGATTGTGGCTGATATATAATTTTGTTTAATTGATGCCTTTTTTTTTATTTTGTGCCTATATTTAATCGGCATTTCCTTTCTTTCTTTAACTTTTGGGTGAGAATGAATGTAAAATGATAGGCAAATATAAATAGTGCTGTTACAACTTCTATGGGTTCTGTTTATTTTAGATGGGAATTTTTGTTAAAGGAAAACATGTGGCAGTTGTCGTTATCTTCATCAGATCAGGGGATTAACGTATATAATCAGTATTTATGTTTTAAATTAACGACTCATCCAATCATCTAAAACTAATACAAACGAAGCACTAATCTTGTTTTAATTATTCGACTGTATATGCACATAACAATTTGAACATGCGAACAAGAACATGAGTCGAACATCAAATGACTAAAAGGTGTGCAGAACCTTTATATAAGGTCGAATCAGATATCACGTTACGGTTTCCAAGTTGATTAACTGCTTGGCATCGATTAAGCATCGTGAAAGCAGCAGTGTATTAAGTGGCAGTGAGAACAACATATGTATCGTCACTATTAACGTCATTCGTGACAGTATAAACTATAAGATAAGACATTAATACTTCGCTTAAATCATCGAGCTTTGGCAGGAAAAGCTGGCAAACTGCTTTCAATTAAATTCGGAGTTCAACATACCACACAAAGAGATATTACTGTGACTAGACTTCATTTAACAAAGATATAAGTATTTTTGCATTTTGGACGTTGCATGATTGCATTATTTGTATCATTGTCGTAATAAATGGACACATTACCAATCGATATTATACTATACAGATGTCTTTTTTTATCAGTTGTATATCATTATCTTGTGAGTTTTAAATAGAATAATATAGTATGCGATAGAAAACAAACAAAAATGCCAAATGTGCATGTAGTATTCATATACACGTGTAAGTGTTTTTATGTTTTCTCGTATGTTTAAAAATGTTGTTCTGTATGATAGGATTAAATGACGTGTTCTTTTCAAAACCTTATTGAAAGTTGACGGTATTAAATATTCCATCTAAAACTCTTTCCATTTCATCATTTGGTGTGGGGCTAATTATTAAAAGCAAAAGAAAAGGTCAACTGAAATAATTAATGTTTGACATTATTCTGTGTGTATATTTCAATTTCAACAACCCTTGTTTGATAAAACAATCAGCAAAACATTAAAAGAGATAAAGTTATATGTTGACTTTTCTTTTTTTGTGAGGATAATACGTTTTACTCCAGATCAGTTATTATTTCATCTTTGTAAAGCACAGATTATTTTATTAAAACAATTTATGACCATATAATCCATGGATTTGGTTTGAAAAAATTAGTTTATGTTTTCCTTAACATTTAGTCGAAAACAAACTTTTTTCCGTTAAATCTATCATACTTAAAATGTATGTAAGATTTTGAATTATTTATTTACTCTCAAATTCCTATACAAGCTGATTCGTTTTTGCTTCAGCCATTACGATTATATTTTACTATATGCTAAAACATGTGTTGATCAATCTCCCTTGATCCCGTATAATCTATATTTGAACACTGTTAATGATGAACGATGACACCTTTTGTAAACCTACTTTGACAAATTCCAAACAGTATTTTTATCATTGTTCGTTTTCGCCACGTATGCACTTCTGAGTTTGTAATTTCTATTTTTTATGTCTCCTTTTTGGAATATTTGAGGTTGGAGAGTATTTGTCTCTCTTCTTTTTTTTTTTTTTATCTTTTTTTATCTTTTTGTTTAATGTTTTCGAGGATATAAAAAAAAAATCTCTGAACCCGAATATTTGACTTTTGTTAGTCAGATTCACATAACTTCTAAATATACATAGTTACGAAATGCAGGGGAATCTTGCTATAGTTTTTAATCCATTACTACTTCTTTTTTAATAAGGAAAACAATAACGATACGAATTTTAAACTAATCAGAAACATCAATTCCTAAATTTAAGTTAAATTCAAAAACTTGCAAACTAAAAACAATCGATTATATCAAGCAGAAGCTGCGAAACCGTAGCTCTTATGTCTCTTAAATAGTTTTTTCACTATCTAAATAGTCAAAAGATATTATAAGAACATAAGAGCTACGGATCCGCAACAAATCAACAAGTTAACGATACGTAAAGCAACTGTCATATTCATGACTTGTTACAGCAGTTTTCTGAGAGAAATTGTTTGTCAAACATCATTGTATAATATCTACACCTTTAACTTTTTGACAGTCGTTTTAAATAGGTTAAATTTTCGTAATGAATGTATTGATAACATTTGGAGAGTAACCCAAACAGATCAAATTTCATGTTAAAAATTCACACATTATACAATTTAATTAGAAAAAGACGCTTGCAAAAGTGTTTGGTAACTGATAGTACATACAGTATAGTATAATGTAGATATAATAATAATATTAACTACCCCTGATTGACCCTAAATGTATTTTTTCTGCTATTGAATGACATACATTTTAATATTTTAAACATACAGCGAAATGAGTGCTGGTAGATCTTTGAAGGCACCTCTGTATACTGTACTTATGTTTTGGCCACTTAAATAACTGAAAGAAAATGCATGAATGAAATATGTTGGTTAACTAGAGATGATAAATAAAATGACACTTGTACATAACTTGATGAACAAAACCATTCGAACCGCTAGTTGCTAATTAATAATTGTTGTGAAATACGACGCTCATGTCTTAACTACGTATTCAACGATTAGTATTTCAATCCAGAATGTTCGTCAATATCTCATTTCTATGTATTTTTTGTTTGTTATGACGAACATCAACTCATAGTTTTGATTAATCGCTTGATTATCAGAATTACCGCCTAAACTTTTATCTTTTATCAATGCATAAACACGTATCACAAATGTCTCTTCGATCGTTCTTTGTTCTATCAATCTATTAATATTTGTAAGTATTTCTGAAATGTCATAACCAAAGTGTTGCCAAAATATGTCTCTTCACAAAAAAAAACCAATATGAATCTATCATATTGTAAAGGACTTAAAAAAAGAAATAAGACAAGTTCGTCCTGCTTTAACTTTGATATATTTTCAGACTGAATTTTAGTGTTATTGTTAAAATAAAATTGCATTTCATGAAAAGTTAATGATCTTTGTGATTACTTGAAAGTTTGCTGTCTATAAAATCATTCAAATTTGAAAAAGAATTAGATAGTAGACGTGGTTGATTTTAAAATTTGATATCCAAATTCCTGCAAATGTGTGTTTAACCAGCAAACCTCCCACAAATATCGCGATATTAAAAAAGGACTACAATGACAACATAACATGACAGGATAACAGTAAATATAAACACAAAAAACACGGAGAAATACATACATAAATAATACAATTGTACATTACAACATAGAAATTAACAGATAAAATAAACCGGACACCTCCCGATTTACGAAAGAACACCAAGACACCAAACAACGCGTTATACTGCTCGTCACACGAGTGTATCAACGCCACAAAAAATGACGTATCTGTGTGATGTTTATATTATCATAGGTTAATTGCTTAAATCAACTAGTTTCATTATAAACACGTACAAGAATATATCATTTGGTTTGTAATGGTGTTATTCTATGTAATGTCTAACCATGACAAGAATATCTAAATGGAATTCTGTTTGATATGGTATTATTATTTGTATTTTTCAGACCATGTCGGTTTTTCTTCTAAATCAAAAATAGTTATAAACAAAAAATCCTATGCTTACAGTTGTTTTAAACTTAAACTCATATAAATGAGATAGACAAATTAGTATATCAACTTTTACATACAGATTGAAATGAAAATAAAATAACTGTAATATAAGTCAAGATCATGTAAGACCAAACAGTAAACACACTTGAAAAAAAAAATTAAGACTGAATCAGATCAAGCTATTCTGATTTTACTAAAACAATCGTTAACGTTATACCAATAAGAAACCGGCCGTTTCTGATAATTCTATAATTTAAAAGTTGATGCATGTAAAGTATTTACAACAAAGGCTGCATGAATATTCATTGCATTTGAAAAGTAATGTGCGATATGAACCGGTATAATTCTAAATTGTCATAAGTGACGAAAATTAAGTTATCACAATAGAGACTGTGTTGATGTACATCCTTAATAATAGCACTGTTACAATTGGAATAGTTTTCGGATGCCAAAGTTGACGATGGTTAAATATTAACAACACTGGTTACTTGTTAATACGTCTAAAATGAGTAGCAATATTTCATTTGAACTGCTAAAAATCTAGAATTTTAGAGTTGAAAAAGGTTGAGTAAATACAACATAGAATGCTTATTTTTACAATCCAAATGAATAGCACTGCGCGTTAAGAAAAACAGTGTGATGGTAATAGTAAATCGATTAAAATCTGCTTTGGTATGATCAGGGGATCTCAAATGTAGACCAAGAGGAAGGTTTGGCTTGCATTCCTAGTCACTTCTTACGTTTCTGAAATGATTGTTCTGTCTCACCACCATACTGTTTACTTCATTTAATTATATATGGAAGATACACTGCATTTGTAGTCATGAAATTAACTATACAACACATGGTGTATTTCGTACCAGTGAAGTGGCTGTTAAAAGTCTTGGTATTTAGTATTTGATTACAGGTCAGCTATATGTTATTTCCATAAACCTAACTAGAGATAAAAAGTGAAACGTCTGATAAAGAAGATAAAAATTAACATCACAAAAATACTAAATTCCGAGGAAAATTCAAAAAGAAAAGTCCCTAGTGGGGATAAATCAGCTCTCATCAGCAAGTCTTTAAGGCTGTTGGGCCTACTTAAAGACAGAACGGGTGGCTCGGGGAAGATCTTAGATATTTGGGACGTTTTTGTATGTCATTTAACGTTTCGCAGATAGGATGTGATAACTTGGAAAATTTAGAATAATAAAAAGTAAAATAACAAAAATATCGAATTGCAAGGAAATTCAAAACGAAATCTACATTATTTAATTAAATATCAGAGGCTCAAACGCATCAAACGCTAAGGACTACACGTTATAAACATTTATCAACGTCCTCCCACTCTGTAACCCGATTTTTATATCACATCGAAGCACTTTTAATTTCCTTATTGAAGTATCATTAATGTAGCAAACCGAGATTTGTTCGGGTGAACTTCATGTAGGGGTGTTGTTTGTGTAATGTTTAAGAGAACAACTCAGGGAAGATAGGTAGTGACGTATGTGAATGGGTTCACAATATAGATCGGCAAATATGATTAGTTGTTCATACAACTGCATGCCAGTGTCAAGAAATTACATCTTAGAGGCGGACGTTTCATAATCTAATATCATTCACAGGCATTTGGGGCATGGATTCCCCTTTTTTGGGAACTCACTGTTAGAAAAAAGGCTTGTTTTTACCATATTTACAATTTTCTACAATGTATAGACAAGCCCCAGCAATCCATTACTAGTCGATTACAATACATGTTTTACTATCAACACGAACCCCAAGTCTATACATTGTAAAAAATTGTTAATAGGTAAAAACGGATGCAGATTTGGTCGATAAAATCTAATAATGTTCTAAACAAACGATTGTTCGACGTTCATTATTTTATTTTTCGAAATTTGTTGTTGAAATAAGGATAATAAACAAATGCATACATGTATACATACACATATTTGTACACATTTTATTTTACCTTCACATTTAATACAACATTTAAGATAACGGCAGATGGAGTATTGTATGCGTGCTTTCTTGAGGAATAGGGGGTATCATAACAAAAGCAAAACAAAATCTTATAATTGAATTTTCAACGAACAAGTTTTTTTTTTCCTTTTTGTTTTTATAACCTTTCTTAATTGATTGAAAAAAATGAATCACAAATCTAACGGATCTAACGGATTCATGTTGCTTACTGTACAAGGTGCTAATTTTAATTATCTCAATGCACATGGTTGTGAAATCATTGAAACGTTTTCCAAAACTGCTTATTTAGAAAATATTGTATACACTTTTAAAGTACACCTGCTTTAAATGCATGTTTCTATTCTTATGTATAATTGAGAATGGAAATGAGGAATGAGTCACACAAACCAAATACCGACCACAGTGCAGAAAACAGCTGAAGGCTACCAATGGGTCTTCAACACAGCGATAAAAACCCTACCCGGAGGCATGCTTCAGCTGGCCCCTGAACAAAAATGTGTACTTGTTCAGTAAAAATGAACGTATTACTAAACTCCGAAATATATCAATGAACTTATGTGTTCATTCAATGTTTATTCGTAAGATTTATTAAAGTGTTAAAACGCTGCCTATGCATGATTAGTTTTCTTTTCATTATGCATCAGAAAAAAATACTTGAAATACAATGGAGAATGGAAAAGGAAAATATGTCAAAGAAACAACTTTATACTTACAGAGATTTCAACACTCGTAGATTTTCAAATGCTCCACTGTGTATTGTAGTAATTTTACTGTAGTTCAGTCCGCTGAAAAAACAAATATTACTTATGTTTCGATTAGGTAGGATTTTTTCGTAGTGTTACATCCCTAAAGCTTGAAGAAAGTTAAAAATTCCCCACTCTAGGCCCTTTTGTATTTCACACACTTTACATTACCAATTATTACCGAAACCGATATTAATAGTATACTAGTATGTCAAGATACCAGTTACTTAATCTATATGTTCTAGCTCTGACAGGCACACCGCCAAACGGTGTATTTGGGTTTTGCTATATACACAGGTCATAATAATCACTGACGATATCCGTAATTTATCAGGGTTTGATACTACTGTATTAAATTTTTGTAACATATAGTTTCCGGTTGTAGTTAAAAGCAGCTGCATGACTTTATCAGATGACTAAATGAATTCTTAAAATGTATCGTAAGCAGTTTCCAATTTCTTAGCCGGCATGACAAAAACCCGACGATTTAAAAAATTCTACTGTAAATATACATTTAACAGTAATAGAGGACAAGCGTATTGATTATTGTTTTCCGCATGATTATATATATTACCAATAATTATTAAGTTCCGGATGGTCGGGTTCAAGTAGATAGATTTTAAATGCAGATAATATTGTGCACCTTATAATCAGCATGATTTTATCAACGGAAGATATCAGTTCTAAAAATCAAGGCTGAAAATAAAGCGTAGGTACTTTAATTCAGTCAGGGACCCGAGCTGTCACGGGTGTGTTCTAGTATCTTTTAAAAATATAGCCTTTGTATTCGAATCTGTGATTTTATTTTGCGCTTTTCGTTCTATCAATCGGAATTATTTTTCGTTATATTAGTAAACCGAAACGCGTATCTGCATCACACACATAAGAAACTCTCGAACTAAAACATTCGAATATCCGTATGTATTATTACCAAGATACTCAGAAGCTTTATCATAAAGGAAATGGAAATTAACAGAATATCAAATAATAAGAAAAAAACACTAAATCTTGCCTAATCCAGTTTAATATTAGTTATTTTTAAACTAAGAACAAAGGTAACAGACCGAAGCTACAGTATTTTGATGCGTTACTAGAAGCTTAAGGGAAGGGACAGAATGTTTTGTTGCACCGGGTACCATTTATGTTCCAGAAGTATGGCATATAATATACATTTTTTTAATATAACCAGCTGTTTGTTTTTTTTTGTTTTTTTGTTTTTGATTTTGTTTTGTCTTTTGCGAATAGTTTTCTTATATTTCTTTTGATCGGTTTACTCTGTATTTTTAAGGTAGCTAAATCCAAGTGCAACATATACATTGAGCTGCAAAATTTTCTTATTTTCAAAGCAGCTAAATTCAAGTGCTCATAGACATTGAGCTGCAAAATTTTCTTATTTTAAAGGCAGTTAAGTGCAACATAGACGTTGAGCTGCAAAAGTTTCTTATCATCTACATCCGATTTCACCTGGATAGATGCACGCTTGATAAAGCTAGTTGGTCTAGCGAAATATTGCGTTTATTTTCATCATTTTGTAAATATTTTAAACATTCTTATATTTACATACTAAATAGTGAGTTAAAATTACATTGTTAGACAATCTATATATATATATATATATATATATCTAACAAGTCAACCAGAACTACAATTCAAATTAAACATTAGAAATGTCACTTTTTATGGAAGAAAGAAAAAGGAATACGTTGGTTTTTTTTTTGGTTAATCGCCAACTGCTACAATGGTCATTTATCATCTTTTGCATTTAATGCAGTTTTGCTTTTATCGAAAGGGTGTTAAAAGTACATATTTATTTTTGCTAAAACTAAATTCTTGAGGCAATTATAACATATATAATGCATCTCTATTTTGAATAAAAAAACAACTGTATCTGTTGGCAGCAACTAGTTTAGAATTTGATAAACATTGATGATAAATGCACACAATATACACGCCTGTTCTATACAAAAAAGCACTGTTTACTTGCATCACCACCCCGGTTTTCTAGAAGAAAAAAAAAATCTTTATCGTAACGAAAAATCTTAAATACTCCAATTATCCCTGGACACATTACGATCGCAATTATCAGTTAGTTACGGAATATCTGTTCCTCGACAGCTATGGTCAAACGTCTTGACCTAAGACCCTGCCTTCTATTCATCCTGACCGATTGACACTTATCACAGGGGTTTTACGACGGTAACAGGTAGGGGTCTCGTTTCTCTGCTTTTAATTTGTAATGTTTTTTTGTTTTTTTATTTATTTTTCTTATCTTGTTGTCAATTTATTTTCGATTTATGATTTTGGGTGTCTCTTTGGGATCTTTCTCCTATCCGTTATGAATTTCCCTTGGAGTATTTTTGTATTTTTACTTTTTCCTCATTGTATTATAAAAAATGTTTTCTTCTAAATGTACTATCGTCTAATATTATATGAACGTATACCATGTGTGACGGTACGCTGGTATGTCTTTTGTTCTTTTTTAATTGTTGTTATCTTAGTTGTTTTCCAAAAGTCTAAAAAAGATGCCTTGTGCGTGTTCGTATATTCTGCATTGACAACAGGTATTTAGGGCGGGGGGGAGGGGGGTTGAGATCTTACAAAACACGAAAACACGACATGCTTTTTGCGCTTGTCTAAGGTTATTAGCCTCTGATCGTGTGTGTTTGTTTTACTTTAATTAATTTATATCTTTTAAAGTTATATGTGACGTCATTTCACCTGAACTATTTCACATTTGCGTGTAGGGGCCAGTTGACGCCTGCCTCCTAGTGCCGTGAACGCAGACATCGGGAAATTGACACTTAAAAAAAACCAAATGTAACGCCACTATTGAGTCCTTTCATATAGCACGTCAATCAGTATTGTCAATGTCCCTTCATAACATATGCAACCATTTAAATACCTAACCTGAATAACCTTCTATAGTGTTTTTTTCTACTTAATAAACGATTACAATTATATACATACAGATGATCAAGCATTGGTAGGTCTTTAAATGCGCCAGTGTGTATTGTAGTTATTTCATTTGAAGACAGTCCTCTATAAAAAAAAAAAATGGTAATACATGTAATATTTCGTTATAATATACATTTCCAATAAAATGACAAACATGCGTAACTCGAAGTCCAAATTTGATGTGATCGCTAATTGCCAAGTTTTGAAAAACTTTAGTTAATTATTCTATTGCTATACACAAGAAACTTCTTCAATGTCAAGTTACTAGTAGTTTTAGGAAATGAAAAGCAATAGTTACATAGTAATATTTATTTATTCGTGGATACATGTAGATGATTTTGAATGAACATTTTTACAATGTCAGAAATATCGTAATCAAAGTCATCAGCGTTTGCCTCTTCATAAAAACTGAAATGCAACATGTGTTTTAAGCACCATTTGAAACGTTCTGGATGCTCCAAATAATCCGTATCAAAATAGCATTCTTCTGATTTCTGTTTTCCTCCTAGTGTTAGCTGTTATATATTTTCGTGGATTGCGTGGTACGAACGAAAAGATCTGTCTATTTATAAAACGTACAGGTTTTGATGGAATAATTAACTTGTCATTGTGTTATACCTAGTGATAATGCTTCTTGAAGAAATGATGTTTAATAGATATGGGAAGATGTGGTATGAGTGCCAGTGAGACAACTCTCCGTCCAAGTAACAGTTTATAAAAGTAAACCATTATAGGTAAAGGTACGGCCTTCAACAAAGAGCCTTAGCTCACACCGATCAGCACTCTATAAGAGCCCAAACATTGCTAGTGTAAAACTATTCAAACGGAAAACCCAACAGTTACATCTATATAAAAACGAGAAACTAGAAACACTTATGAACCACTTAAACAGACGACAACCACTGAACATAAGATGCATAACTTAGGACAGGTGCAAACAATTGCAGCGGATTTTAACGTTTTACTGATACATGTACTTAACCTTCTCTCTTTTCTGAAACAATATTATTACATACATATTTCGGAGAGCTGGTAGGTCTTCAAACGTTCCTTGTTGTATAGTCGTAATTTTATTGCTTCTGATAAATCTAAAAAAGAAAAAAAAATAATATTATTTGTATCATATACTTAGGATTGATTGTAGTCGACGATATTTACGTTTTTAAAATTAGGATTTGTTATTTGTTTTTTGTCGTAATTTTATGTGGCACTCAATTTTGTTATTAAGTCTCTGTCAAATACATCGATTAATGCACGGGACTGTTGAATTGACATTTGGAAAACATCTATCATCAACTGTGAACAAATTTTCCATAACGGTCACCTAACTTGTGTTAGCGTTCTTACAATTTACGAAGGCATTATTTTCAACTTCACAACTTGGTGCATACTAACCAAAAGAGCAATTAACAATTAGTAAAATAAAGAAAATGAATATAATGGATAGTGTGTGTATTAATACTATGTTTCGGTGCAAATAAAAGACCCAATTCTAAATGATATGACCTAGAAAAGAAGATACAGATGGAGAGTTGTCTCATTGGCACAAGTACTCATACCACATCTACTGTATATATAGGATCCTTTACTATAGATAATTTAGCTGATCTGTTACAATAACATCTTCATGCCTTATATATTATGTACTGTAGTACGCCGCTAGATTAAAACTGACGTGGAAAGGTAACACATGGCCAGCGAAAGCTCTTTTTTTGAGAGCCCAGGTGGTCGTGTGGTCTAGCGGGACGGCTGCAGTGCAGGCGATTTGGTGTCACGATATCACAGTAGCATGGGTTTGAATCCCGGCGAGGGAAGAACCAAAAATTTGCGAAAGCAAATTTACAGATCTAACATTGTTGGGTTGATGTTTAGACGAGTTAAATATATATATATAGCATGTGCTAGACAGAGTACCTATCAACTCGAACACTTTTTCATTTGTCGTGTGCAACCTCTGTGTCTCGATAACGGGTCCGAATAATTTTTCGACCCTCTAGTCTGTTATGTGCACAATAGTGTATTATAAGTAACATAGTCAAGTACTGACCTGGTACGGCATTAACTTCATTAAGTTCGTTTGATACATGGCGAGGCGAAACCGAGTCACGTATCAAACCAACTGAACAAGATACAATCCGTTCCCGGTCAATAATTGAAAATGAAACGAATTTACCCTGTCAATTCAAATATTTGAAACGACCAACACCAAGATGAAGAATACACATTTTCTTGTTAAATCGACATGTTTATACTGTTTATAATGCCTTTTTGTTATTTTATATAAATTTTCACTTCTTCTTACTAAATTTGTATAAACTTCAAGATTTACCTGTATTATTAACACCGTTTTTTTTTTAAGGGAATATTTTCGAAGGGTTAAATATTTCGCAGTGGCTTCTTGCCGTGGCTTTGTTTGGACTTGTTTGTTTGTCGCTAATATTTTATTAACTGTGCATTTGCATTCAGTTATCGCCGATCAAATTAATTCGTTCATAGTGTATTAATTTACGTTTTTTGATTGAGTTAAGCCTGCCAATTGATATTTTATCGTGTATTTTTCTATGTTGTAATGTTATGCTATTGTTTCAGAAAAAGGGAGAAGGTTTGGATCCATTGAAACGTTTAATCCCGCTGCAAATGTTTGCACCTGTCCTAAGTCAGGAATCTGATGTACCGTAGTTGTCGTTTGTTTGTGTAATTTATATGAGTTTCTCGTTTCACGTTTTTTATATAGATTAGACCGTTGGGTTTCCCGTTTGAATGGTTTTACACTTGTGATTTTGGGGCCCGTTATCGCTTGTTGTTCGGTTTGAGCAATTGCTCCGTGTTGAAGGCCGTACATTGACCTATAATGGTTTACTTTTATAAATTGTTAATTGGATGGAGAGTTGGCTCATTGGCACTCACACCACATCTTCCTAAATCTATAAATTACCTTAGCCGTATTTGGCACAACTTTTTGGAATTTTGGGTTCTCAATTCTCTCCAATTATATACTGGTTTTGGCCTTTAAAATATTTTGATCTAAGCGTTACTGATGAGTCTTATGCAGACGAAACGCACGTCTGGCGTATCAAAGTATAAGCCTGGTACCTTTGATAACTATTAGACAATATTCTTTAGGTTTTGTTTTATGAATGGGGTATACCTGGTTAAAGGGGAGGACAAGTAGATATGTGTATTCCAACATCAGTATTATGCGTACTCTATTGTTTATATAAAAGACATTTTAAACTATGTTATCTATCGACTTTTTACAAAAACAAACTATAATAACATTTTCTGTCATCGATATTTAAACAAATGTTATATTTCTCTTGGAATACTTTCAACAAATAACTTAAGAAATCATACCTTTTTTTTATCAACGCGTGTGTTTTAATACTTCAAACTTCAGTGTGCACTTTTAGTTGATATTTAGTCACGTTAAAGTTAAACAAAGACTGTGCGCGAGTGATTCTAGAGTTTTTGGTTTTTAAATAAAAATAGTGTATGATTGCCAAAGAGACAACTCTTTACACAGAGACCAAATGACACATTTTACAAATATAGGTCACCGTACAGTCTTAAACCATGCATTAAACCCATACAGCACAATCAGCTATAAAAGACCACACAAAGACAAGTGTAAAACAATTGAAACGAAGGAATTATTGTACAAATTTATACATACACTGAATCGAGGGCAGTTAGGTTTTCAAAAGCTCCACCTTGTATTGTGGTAATTTTACCGCTATCAAGCCATCTGAAACACAGAAGTAATGCTTTGGTAATGAATGATTCATTATAGTGTTACATTCCTAAAGCTCGTTGCTTAAAAGGGACTTTAACTGTTCTTGTTACTGTGTATAAATCAGATAATGCATAGTTTAACATGTTTACCATGTTTTACTGTCTAAAACTTTTCTTCAATTTTTTCATGCACTGTTCCAATTAAATGATTATAAGTTAATTCAAGACATCTAATTAAACACGAAGCATGGTTATGTCATACTATAAAACATGATCAGACAAGGTTGCACCAAGTCAACTTTATGCCAAAAGTCGACAAAAGAGGTATAATGGGGATGTTAATATGTTCCCATCCATGTATATCTCTGCTGTATATTTGTGCCTATCCAAAATCAGGAGTTACTGGCCTTTGAAAGTTTTCATTGTTATTTTTATTCTAGTTCATTTATACGTTTTGGAGTTTCGTATGACGTGCATTTTTACTAAACTATTACATCTGTTTGCTTAGGGACCAGATGAAACCCGACAGCTAGTGGGGTTGGTTTCCTCGCTGTGTTGAAGACTCTTTGATGCCCGTTTTCTGATCTTTCAGTGGATTGCTGTCGTTTTTAATTATGTTTTTAATTTCTTTTGAAAAGCTTGGAAGATATTCTTTTCTCAACTTTACATACAATTTCATACAATGACGTACTAGAATACAAATTTAATATGTTTTAGTAACTTTTTCACCATAGAATTTTGCAGTTTGAAGGAGTGCTTTTCGATGTTGAATGTCCCTTTTGTTTCTTTTACAAATTGACGACAAATATAACTAAATACCCTGGTTAATTGCATACACGAACATGCCTATTGTCTTTTCTTCAAAAGTTACAGATGATATTTAGTAGATAGAGAACTACATTTTACCAACTGATTCTATATATTAGGCACTAATGTTTATGATGTAGTTTAACGCGTTTCTTTTCTTTTTGATTATAAGCCTGGAATCTCCTATAAGTTCAAACGCATTAAAGCTTTCTTTTTCACTCATAGTATTGAACGTACTCTGCCTCCGAGTGACACTTGTCGTTTTGACAACACGTATGAAAGACTTATAGTTTAATTTTATACATACACAGTTTTGAGCGCTGGAAGGTCTTTGAATGTTCCTTGTTGTAATGTGGTTATTTTATTGCCTTGTAACTTTCTGAAAAAAGGAAGAATTGTACTATTTCTAGTATATAGAAGTCAATGTTTAAATGCCGATAAGTTTTTTTCACTTACGATTTATTTTAATATTTGTTGCCGCATTCTAAGCTATATGTCCTGTGAAGTTGTGTTTCAAATTGATCGATTTAGACTCATTATGTATCGGGCTTTTGTTTAAGGAAAGACAACAGTAGTAGATCGCTTTTCGAAATTCATAAATCGATGTAGAGAAAACTAATCCGGGTTACAAACTAAAAATGAGGTAAACAGATAAGCTTTAAGAGGAAAACAACGAAACAACAGAAACACTGAAGTGCATCAAAAAGCTAAACGATAATACAACACACACACACACACACACACACACACAGAAACGATCTATAAGATAACAGCTGCCCTAAACATATATAAAACATTTTGCAGAGAAGTGTTATTGACAATGTTTTTGTCACTGTCAATAACATGGCCAGATGGAGTAAATGTGAATCAGGGACTATCACATGTGTAACTAGGAGGTATAGACTTGTAATTGAAAATTATAGTTGCGATTGGTTTAGTATAGGTATAGGTAATGAAAGGTACATACTTATCTTAAATAATGGAGAAATTTTAAAGCGAACTGGTTTATAATGAAAAATAATACATTGTAATACCAAAAAAAGGAAAATCACAAAAATACTGAACTCCGATGAAGATTCAAAACGGAAAGTCCCTAATTAAATGGCAAAATCAAAAGCTCAAACACATCAAACGAATGGATAACAACTGTCATATTCCTGACTTGTTGAGGGAAACAATGCCTTTGTTTGCAAAGGAAAATATACGAAAGGATTTTTTAACCTTTTCATCTTTTCCAATGCAAACTGGTTTGAACAGTCAGTGACTTACAATATTCGAAATAATAGCTGTACGTTTGCATTGGTTTGAATAAGGGTTAGTAATAGTAGTTTCCAAACATAAGTTATGAGGAGAATACGTTTTGAAAGTGCTGATGAATAAAGTTTCTTGTGAATGTGATGAATAACGCTTTCATATAAATGGAAGACGGTTACTAAAAAAGATATCATTGATAGAAGGCGATATATAATGACGATGACCATGACTATGTCTACGTCGAGGAGTAGAGTTAAAAATATTAATCACATTCATAGAGCTAGAAATAGGATTAACTAGAAAACCTATTCCATCAATTTAGTCATTCTAGACCTATGGTGTCGTAGTTCCCAATTGTCGAATCCAGTAGTCATATGTGTGTCTATGAAATGTGTTATCAATTGAAAATTGTGAGTACTGTGGTATAGTTTTCGATGATGTACACTTGCATAAAAAGGATTGAATGATCAGATTTAATAAAAAGATGGTATACAATGTCACTTAAATTATGATTGATGGCTGATATATGGCTGCACATACGGTTATTTAGAATTCCTTACTTTTCACCAATGTAAACTAATCCGCAAAGATAATATATTTAATATCTAACTCATAGACCACATAAGTTGATATACAGGTCATATTATTATTACTTTCTGTAAAATAGGACTGTTTAGTTAAATTGCTAGTGGTAATATGTTATTTAAATTCCATAAGTGTTGCAGCCATTGGCTTCACATTTTGAAAATGTGTTGTTCACAGACAAACAGGTCTTGTTAAAGAACTGAACACAGATGTGTTAAAAGATTGTTGCTGTTGTTATTAGTATCATGATCTGAATGTGTCATGAAAAGGATATTTGTCCATGATGTCGTTTTATCACTATTGATATATAATATTCATTTTTTAAAATATGGGTCTCCAGCCTGAGTAACAAAATTTTTAGTCAAACTAAGATGTTATTTCTCTTTTTTTTTTAACTAACATAAAAAAAACTGATTTAGGTTGGTTTTATGTAAAATGTATCCGTTTTTATTCTGTAGTTAGTCACCACTTCGGTTTTATCATGTGTATCTATCATTTAGTCATTTTATGAAATTTACTGTTTGCAGAAGTATGAATTCTAAATAATCAGGATGTTCTTATCCCAGACAGAAAACCCTAGCCGTATTGGGCATAACCTTTTCGAACTTTTGGTCCTGAATGCTCTTCAACTTTGTACCTGTTTTGGCTTTCGAACTTTTTTCGTCTAATATTCACTTGTAAGTCTTGTGTGGACGAAACGCACGTTTGGCGTATTCAATTTTAAACCTGGTACCTTTTGTTAGCGATTATTTGTGTGTTTCTCTGTCCTAAATGTTCTCCCGTTTATTTGTATTGTAGTCCTGTCATGTAATGTTGTTATTGTAATGTTATATTTAACATTGCCATAAAAACTGGAGGTTTTGGCATGCCACACAACCAGGTTCAACCCACTTTTTTTCTCTTCAAATTTCCTGTACCAAGTCAGGAAGATGGCCATTGTAATATTATAGTTCGTGTCTGTGTGTGTTACATTTTAATGTTGTGTTTCTGTTGTGTCGTTGTTCTCCTCTTATATCTGATGCGTTTCACTCAGTTTTAGTTTGTAACCCGGTTTTGTTTTTTTCTCTATCTATTTATGAGTTTCAAACAGCGGTATACTACTGTTGCCTTTATTTATCTTCTACTCTTTAAACTTCATTGTATACATATAAATCGGTGTTATTTCATCATACCAGTTTAAGTAAACAAGATATGACTAGGAACGACAAGATATTTTCACATTTTACTTTCGAACAAACATTGTAAAACTTTATACATACATATATTTAAGAGCTGAAAGGTCTCTAAACGCTCCGCTATGTATTGTTATGATAGGACTAGTAGTGCCATCACACTCTCTAAAAAAAAATTAGTAATTATTCGGTATAGTAAGTTTTATTATAAGATTACTTCCCTAAGGATTGTTAGTAATCGAATGATATGTTAATGTTCATTTTTTCTTGGTTTTGATGCTTATACCATTAATATGGATCTTTGAAATATAAACATCATATTGCAATGTGTACTTTCATACTGCTATCAATATTCCTTTCCTTCGTATTGCTATTTAATATATTGGAAAAACCCAAGCGTGTGATAACATTTCTATTAAAAGGGAACACTTAAACCAAGTTATTGAAATTTCAGGATGTATATGAAACCAGATGTTTAAATTATGTATGTTTTTGTATATTTATTTGATCACAAAAACACATATCATACATATACATAATCGTATAAACTGTTAAACCGATTAGTAGATTCTAATTTTTGAATGAAACAATGTTTATAGATTACCATGACAATCTGCTTTGATATGCGTTCAATACAGGGAGTAAACATGCGTTCCATATTGATAAAATTCGAAAATGCGTTTGTTTTCACGTTTAAACGTTCTGTTAAACGTGAATAATAAATGTGACAACCAACCTGTTCAATGTCAATGTTTGATGTTTCATTAACAGCCCAGTAGTCAAACTTTTGTGTTGAAATCAACTATTATTGATATGTGTATTTTTGTGAATTATCTTTTAATAACATGTTAGTTTTCTTGTTTTAGTTTTTTTTCAATTGTCATTTCTGGGCCTTTGAGAGCTAACTATGCGATATGAGTGTTACTCATTGTTGAACTATAGTTGTTAATGTCTGTCTTATCAGATCTCCTGTGGAAAGTTGTTCATTGCAATTGTGCCACCTCTTCTTTTTTTACGGTATAAAATGACAAAGGAGAAGGTCCGATATGAGCCGATTTTGGCTTCAAATTTCAGGTTCATCTGACGAGAGATTTTGGACACTTTTTTAAACACTTAAGTGTTTATTTCAATTGAATCAATTAGTTTATGTTAAAGATTTTAACTGATTTAGTCATTTAATACGCTCCGATTCAAGCCTAGATATGGAACATATATCAAATATGCCAAAAAATGCCACTTTTCAGATGTTTTTGTCAAAAATGAAAGTGGCCGCATCCGTGTTCATCCTCAACCAAATAAATAATTAAAAGTTTGTATTTTAACAGTTATGTAAAACTGCTTTATATTTTGTGGCCAAAAAGGGGTTTTGCTGGAACTACTCCTTTCATTTCATACAGATCGAATGAACATTTAGGGTCGATTGCCCGTATGTCTCATTGTTGACTTTTTCCTTATTCCGATGTAGCTGTCCTTTTTAAAGCTTTTAAGATGACTATGCTTTTGGTTTATTTTAAACAAGATTGAGAACCATATCGGTGTTATAATTTTAAACGCTTAAAACAAAGTGAAATTTGTTCGGCCAACATTACATACATGTATTCTTCGATTGTTCTAATGTCAAGAGCAATCTCGGACTAAAATAACCAGGTTCAACTTCTCTTCGTTTTTATTGCATGTCTAAAAAATATGTTCTGTCTAATTTTATACCTCTGCTTGTGCGACATTTTATTGCTAAATTCTATCGGTATTCTATTCCAAATCAATTTCCTATTATCTTGGAAGCTTTTCGATTACTATTTAAATTAAAAAGGCTTCTTAGCGGAATTGCATTACTTATTGTACCATTCCTTGTAATTCCACACATTATCATGCGTATCTAAAATTTGGATTCCTACTTCCAAAACAACATTTCATCGGAAAACGGCATGCATTATTTAGAAAAATGTATTGCCAAACAAAAATAAGACTGTTATTCATACAAACACATATGAAAAATTATACAAATGCTAACTTGTCAATATTTTACAAAAGAGCATTTAAAAAGTATATACACAAATGTAAAGAATGAGAAGAAGTATGACAGGAAGACGACGAAGAAATCATTTCAAATAATTTCTCCCACTTCAGTATCAATATGACCTTCACCTGCATATAGGATATATATTTCAAAACTTTTACATTCGGTATTTACCTTCACAAATAATAAATAATGGTCACGAAGTATAAATTCTGTGTACAGACATTGTTTATCATCTTAAGAATTGTCTCAGTACGTTGAAGACCAATTGATGGTCTTCGGTTGTTATCTTTACCTATTATGTTTGTTTGTTTGGTTAACAAATCGTTTTCAATATAATTGAATTTTAAACAACTGTCATACAAGCGAGAGGTTTAGCTAGCTATACCAACAGGTTTAATCAACTATTTGCTACATGAAAAATGCCTGTCACTTGTCAGGAATATTACAGTTGTTTTTAATTTGTTGGATGTGATTGAGAGTCTAATATTGCAGTTTGAATTTCCTTGCAGTTTGGTATTTGTGTGATTTTTTTTATATATAATCATACATATATTCATAATTGATATAAGAGTTCATCTATCTTCCAACATGTTCAAAACAGACTCAGACAAACTGTATGTGTTATACGTTCTAGTCATTATACACCATCAGGATGTCGACAACAGCAGGAACGATAACTAGTGGCGTATCGTCAGTTGGTATCATGCCCCCGTTATGGACCTTAACAAATTTATAATTAGGCGGTTGAATTGTTGAATACAGTATTGTTTATCTTTATACATACATTGACTCGAGTGCTGGTAGGTCTGCAAACGCACCTTCATGTATTGTAATAATTGGATTGCCACTAATGACTCTAAAAAAGAATAGACTAGTGTGATCTATTTATATGATTGGTTGTAGTGTCATTTCATTCGTAAGCTGAATGATTGTTGCTGATATATACTTTTATTTTCTAGGTTTTGTGCCTATGTTTTATAGGTATGTCCTTTAGTTTCTTCAACTTGTGGATGAGGTAGGCCTTTGACCATTACATTGACATGTAATGCTTCACATTACAATTAATTTGTGATTCTTCCATTACAATAACAAGTATATTTGTTCTCACATGTAATGCATTACATTACAATTACTCTGTCTGTTTAATGCATTAGATTACACATAACTTTTTTCAGTATAAAAACAAAAATATTTCAATAACAGATTTTAATAAGAAATTGATAAATATTACCAGGTTAATTTAACATGTATATACAGTGTTAGTGACATAAACCTCAAATACTGGTTAATTTATATATCTCTTGCACTTAATCATCATAAGTGTTTCAAACGTGCTGTTATTAAGAAAACAGCGATCAGGTCTAAACACCTTTCCTACAGTACTGAAAAGACTTTCTTCAGGAGCTGATTTGGAGATAATGGCTAAATACCTTTGATAAAATTTCATTAAATAATTATCATGTTAACCTCCTAAGGGCTCTGCGAGGACAAACAGAAGTTTAAAACATTTTGATATCAATTAGGTGAAATAACAACACAGACAGGATCCAAACTACAGTTTGGTGTAAAACTGTTGATTGATATATTTGATGTTTCATTGAAATTCATTGAGGTGTGTATAGAATTATGAAAATTCCATCTTCATATTTTTTCCATTCATGTACATAGTTTTGTTTAATAATTTTTTTAAAGATTTTTCATGGACCACCAAACATCAAATTATTCCCAATATCATTTCATACATAATCAGAAACCAAGATCAAGACTTTTTTTCTCATTTGCTAAATTAAAGTTTAATTTACCTATATATATAGCTAGGGGATTAGGTAATGGATCCTTGAAGAAATTTTTAAGGGAAAACTATCTATAATGATTAATTAAATGTGAAAATAATTTTATTCAATACTTTCTTTTGTTTTTGGTAATATTTTATTTTAATTTTACTATATCTTCAATTTTATGTATATTACCAATTTGTAATGAAAAATAATGTACAGAAATGGAGGCATAACATTGAGTTTTAACTAAAGTAATCATTACATTACATGTAATTGTAATGCAGAAGATATGCATTACTAATTACTTTGCATTACATAAAAATATGTAATATAAATTGTATGTTACCATTACCCCAGGTCTGGGGATGAGGGTTAATGTAAAATTCAAGGTAAATGTAATCATTTCCCCAGGTCTGGGGATGAGGGTCAATGTTAAATTCAAGGTAAATGTAATATTACTTTTGCAACTTCATGTTTCATGACCATTTTGTGCGGGTGCCTTTTATTTAAGGTGTGAACTTTTGATAACGGAAAATCTATTATAGCAGTTGTCATTATCTTCATCACTCCAGATAATTATCTTTATATATATATCAGAATTATATCAGAATTATATCAGAATTATTTATCTGTAAATTAAGGACTCATTCAATCATCTAAAATTCATACATACGAATGCTATACCCTGGTTTTCATTATTTTACTGTGTATGCACATAACAATTTGAACATGCAATTAGAAACACGAGGACAACCATCTAAAGACTAAAAAGGTTTGCAGAACCTATATATTAGGTCGAATCGTATACATGTGTGTACATACATGTATCACCTTTCTTCTGTAAACCCTATATTGACTGACTGATTGAAATCGATGAAGCATCGTGAAAGAAGCACTGCTTCAAGTGACAGTGCAAACAAACTATGTACCTTCCCTATATGCACTCTGTGTGACGTTCAAACGACCAGTATTAACATTTCGGAAAAACTTAAGTACTTTAAGAACTGAGCTTACACCATCGATATTTTGCAGGTAATGCTCGCAATCTGCTTCCAATCAAAATCGGAGTTGAACATACCACGTGAAGTCCGATGTTTGAAAAAAAAAAAAAAAAACTAAAAAAAGGGATCTGCTAGATGAATTCGAAAACCTCATTTCACAAAGACAAGCATGTTATCATAGTTTAGACATTGAAATATTGCACACAGTACATCCTTGGAGTGATTGATGAGGACACGACAACCGATCATACACTATAGAAGTGTCTTTCTTTTTAGTTTTCATGGTTAAAATATCTGTTTATTTTTATAATGATTCGGACTATGATACTATGCTGACTGATGTACCCTTATTTTTGACATGTTAATCTATTGTGTTTAATATATTGTTCACACATCGTTGTCAATATAATAAAATTGTATGATACTTTCATACAAGTGAGCGGTTTATTTAGCTATAAAACAGGTTAAATCAACTTTTCTAGATACGAAAATGCCTTTAACGAGTCAGAAATATGACAGTTGTTAACCATTTGGTTGATATAGTTGAGCGTTTTTTATTTACCATTTACCTATGGACTTTCCGTTTGGAGTTTTCCTTGGAGTGTGGGATTTTTATTATTCTTATTTTTGATGTGTTATTCAAAGTATACCTTTTCTTGACCAATCTCTACATATTTTTGTCATTATTATATCATTTATCTGTGTGTTTTCAAAAGCAGAGTTTAATAATAGTCGTTTTTTCATTGAGCATGTACTTAAAGAATGAGAAACTTTTAAAAGGAAGTATATGTACATGTATATGTAAATGTGTATGTTACATTTTAATGTTGTGTCGTTGTTCTCCTCTTATATTTAATGCGTTTCCCTCAGTTTTAGTTTGTTATCCCAATTTTGTTTTTTGTCCATAGATTTACGAGTTTTGAACAGCGGTATACTACTGTTGCCTTTATTTAAATACTTTTTGTGGTAAAATAAAATGTACATTCTAAAAATAATATGATCTGATGTTATGATTTTCAATTATGTGACTATATTTATGTTATTCTTTGGATTAATTTGTTATACAATTTATTTGTTTGTATGATCAACCCATTAACGAATGTATAACTTTTGTATTTTAGATTATTTTGGTCACGAGCACCACTGACGTAACTTTATTTGTCGGTATGCTTTTTCGATGCAGAAAGATACGGAAGCCCAGAAGGGACCTACACAAAAATAATATTATATCGTTATCTCAATATATATATCATTATTTCGATATAATGAACATGCTGAAATCGTTATCTCGATATATTGATATCGTTTCTCGATATTTATATCGTTATCTCGATATTTATATCGTTATCTCGATATTTATATCGTTATCTCGATATTTATATCGTTATCTCGATATTTTTATCGTTATCTCGATATTTATATCGTTTATCGATCAAATATTTATTTCGTTATCTCCATATAATCATTATCGTTATCTCCATATAATTATTTCGTTATCTCGATTTAATTGTATGGTTAGGGTGGGGTTATTGTACCTTTTTGTAAATAACTCAAAAACTTATACATATACCAAAATCTAGTAGAGAGTAAAATTGATCAATACATTATGATACCGAAATTTAAGTTCAGGTAAATCGGAAAATTAGTTTCAGAGTTATGGCCCTTTATCATGTTTATTTGCATTTTTTCTCATTATTTTATAATTTTGACAATATCTTGAAAATCATAAAAACTAGAGCCTTTATTATTATTATTCCAAAATATTTCCTGTTTACAATTATCTTGGTCGTCCAGGTAACAGATTAAGGTTATCGGTTTACAGAAATGGCGTCTCTCTAGGGATAACAGAAAGTAACAAAATCCATTTAAACCTTTATTTAATATTCAGTTTTAAAAGTCCAAGGCACGCTTGAACTAGTATCAGTCTAGAGAAGAAGCGAATCGATAAAAACGTTTCCTATATCACATAGCGATATTGTCAATTGTAAATATGCAGACATTCCATGCGGAATATGTTGTTTTCGGCAACCAAAAATTAAGAAATACGAACTTTAAAATATAAACAACAATTGAGTCTTAATATACATTCAGAAGTTAGTTAAAAGCAAGCGTTTTTGTCCGTGTAGAATTTGTAGTGCTATGTTTTTCTTATATACATAAACAAAAAAAACTATTAATTGTAATATCAATGCGATACTTATAAAATATCATAGCAGTGTTTTTTTTTTATATCATTATTAGTACTTATTAGTACTAATGTTAGACTGATGTACCCATATTATGACAAATTTACCTAGTATGTATGTTTTGTTCACGCATGGTTGTAAATATAACAGACTTTGATGAGACTGTCAAACACGTGAGAGGTTTAGCGCTATAAAACCAGGTTCATTCCACCATCTTTAAAATTTGATTCGACTAAATCCGACCGGTACTTTTCAATCTCGTATTTTATACAAATAAGACTGTTGGTTTTCCTGTTTGAATGGTTTAACACTAGTAATTTTTTGGGTCCTACATAGTGTGGTGGTCGCTGTGAGCCAAGGCTCCTTGTTTAATTTCGAACTTTGATCTAAAATGGTTTACTTTAAACAAATTATTACTTTGATGGAAAGTTGTCTCATTCGAACTCATACACCATCTTCTAATATCTAAACATCTTTAAAATTTCCCCTTATAAATAACTGCTTTCCAGTCCTCCAAAAACGTCATTTTGGGTGCTGAATCTTTATGTTAAGTAGTTATTTTGTAAAGTCAAAAAAGGTCAAATTGTATTACGTCTGAAGCTGTCAAACTGATTTTTACACCCCCTTAACACAGAATTGTCAATATTTTGAGTTAAGAGCTGGTAGAAGTTTCTATAATTTTGATATTATTTGTTCCACAAGATGTCGACTACACTGTAAAAATCTTTTTGAGAAAGAGCATGTGCGATTTTGTTAATTTGAATTTATTGTTTGAAAGAAATGCACTACGAAATAACTGTGTTTTCGGGCCAAAAGGAAGAAGTTTATTTGCAAGGCCTCTGAAAATTGAATAAAGTTGAGTATGGAAAAATAGTACTAGAGTACTGAACACCGAATGACCGTAAGTTCCTGTGGATGGTCACAAGCACTTGTCTTATAATAGAAAATAACAGTATATTACCTGAAAGTGAGGTTAATGTACCGAGATATATTTTTTCGGAGACAAGTTCGAGCGTAAATGGTGAATATATGATAGGCAATTCAATCTCATCGTAATAACTATTACATTGAAATGATTCAAATCACTATATATATAAAAGAAGATATGGTATGATTGTCAATTACAAATCTCTCCACAAGAGACCAAAATGACACAGAAATTAACAATTATAGCTAACCGTACGGCCTTCAACAATGAGCAGAGCCCATACCGCATAGTCAGTTATAAAAGGCCCCGAAATGACAATGTAAAACAATTCAAACGAGAAAACTCTCGGCCTGATTTATATAAAAAAAGTGAACGAAAACAACTCTGTAAAACATAAACAAACGTCAACCACTAAGTTTACAGCAGAATCTGCTTACCCTTCCGGAGCACCTGAGATCACTCCTAGGTTTTGGTGGTGTTCGTGTTGCTTATTCTTTAGTTTTCTATGTTGTGTCATGTGTACTATTGTTTGTCTGTTTGTCTTTTTCATTTTTAGCCATGGCGTTGTCAGTTTATTTTCGACTAATGAGTTTGACTGTCTCTCTGGTATCTTTCGTCCCTCTTTTACAGGCTTCTGACGTTGGACAGGCATATACATACATAATGTGGCGGGGTTAAACATGCTAGCGAAGTCCCAACCATCTTCTAACCTGGAACAGTGGTATAACAGTACAACATAGGAACGAACTATACAAATCAGTTGGAAAAGGCTTAACTCATCAGATGGACAAAGATACAAGTGGACGTGGCCGGGTACTTGTACATCCAAACAACAAAAAGACACTAGGAACAGATCTGAGAGTACTCGTTGTTAAAGGGGCACTGGCTACGAAATATATAAAAAAATCTAAAGTTTGATTTATTTTTTGTTCAATCAAAAATGAAAGTGAAATAGTGAAATAACAATTCGCTTTTTGCAGCCAAAAGGGATCAATTTTGTCAAATTACGCTAAGAAACATTGATAAATAGTTATTCACTTGCAAGTGAATGAGTCGACCTCTTTAAATCCGTATCCATGTGAACTTCAATTTTGACTCCTAGCTAGAGATTGACAACGCATGCATTGTACGTGTCCTGGTTATTTAAAGAAAAAGAATGTCAACAATGAAAGTGAAACTACGGTAAATCATTTGATTACTAATTCGATGCACATAAAATCATTCTTATACGGTTAAAAACAATGAGAAACATCTATTTGTATTCTATAAAATAAAATCAAACAGACCTATAAAAATCAAATTGCACGTGTTGGTTTAATCTATTCATATTTTTATTTATGTTTACATCGCTTATATGGTCATCTGAGGTCAAATCGATAGTTAATTAGATGGCGTCTGGACTAAAATACACACGAAATGAACCTATATATTATCTACCCCATGCTCTGTAAACTGTTTATTTTAGACTTTTGATAGTTTGGATGAATGTTTTACATTGTTATAAATCAAATATGAGAATTTGAGTCAAATCGGTGAGCATGAATATGACAGCTAGTGCCCCTTTAACTGACAGCTAGTTCAAAGCCATTAACAACTAATAACAAAATAATGCATCTAAGACTAAAGCATCAATCTGTACACATCCAACATCATTTCTAACGTCAAAAGACATTTACATCTTATCTATTTGTGTTTTAAAAATATTTTAATGAGTATTCATTGAAGAAATGAATGTATAACAAGCGATACGAATTGTTATTTTGCACTAAAAATGTCAGCGTGTATATGCGATCGTCAAAAACGAAAATCAAATCTCTGTGGCAACAATACATCGGAATGCCCTCATAGTCATCGCGATGTAAAAGAGCGTCCAAGCGGCGAGCTGATTATGTTCATAGAGATATCGAATAACCAACGGGAAAAGTCTTTGATATCCAACAAGAACTGTTTTCCTTCTCAATACTTGTTTTCTATGTTAATAATAACATGAATAAATACATTTTCTGATTTTTGATTTTCGTGGTATCTGAAGTTGTTCAATTTAAAGTCTGAAGCTACTCAATTGGTATCTTCAAAGTTGGGGACATCAGCATTTGTACATTTTAAGGGAGTTCGCTTCTCAGTTTCAAAGTAATTAACTTTTCAAAACACTAGTTTATATTGATAAGGAAATAACAAAGGAATCCAAAGAGCAAAAAAAATATATAGGTCACCGTGCTTGTTTTCGATATATGAGCCATTGAAATTTTGGCGGGAAAATATTCTCTCTTGACTTTTCATTGCTTTATCATTGACAAGTTAAAGTTCTCAAAAACTGGTAAAAAGTAATAAAAATTGTATAAGACTTTTACAGATGGCTTATCATTATACATGTTCAAGAATTTCAATAAGAAAATTGGGGGTCACCGGGCAAATTTTTTCAATGCATTCATATGGATAAAACCAGAGGATTTCGAAAATCTGACAAAAAATCCAAAACATGACAAGCCAGCTTCCTTAATATGTTTGCAATATTTATTTTACCATTTGAATATTCATTGTCAAGTGTAATTGGGAACTGTATTGGATTCGATTGTTTTAATGAATGTTTTTTCTTTTCTTTTAAGTAATGATATTTTTTGTCTATTTCGATATTACCCATGTGAATAGGCTAGAGCAGTATGACCTATATTAGAATCTAAAAGCTCGGTAGACTATTTACAGCCGCATTTAAATTCCGCAATTGCATCATCACTTCAAATGGAATTAGTCGATAAAACCATTATGATTGAAAACAATGGACTGAACAGGTTGTTAACACTGACACCTATCAATATGGTCAAGCAACATTTTCGAAATGATAAGTTCATGTAAGCGTTAATTTTGTTACAGGTACTAAATTTCAGTGATATTGATCCTCAAATATTAAACCAGTCATGAACTTAGTTTGTGAATCATGTTTGCTGTTTTTTTGACATGCATTGTGGCGTGTTATCGTATTGATTTTATATTAGAAAACTATAGCAGTTATATTAAAAAAGTATCGCATTCATACATTTTTTATATATAAGACAAATATCAATTAATATAATTGATATAATAAAATATAACAGTATCTTTGACTTATAGGTGATATTGGATTAGCAAATAATTGAATTCTACTCAATTGCTTTCCACTGGATTTGCTACATGATATTTATTGAATATGTACATTTACAAATGATAAATCGTGCATTTATGTTTCATCTTTTCAACAATTCAATTTTCTCGTATAAATACACCTTGCCTGTTATTATATAAAATAATTCATGGAAATTATACAGCACACATATATCGTGTTAAAAGTCACCTTGTTTTAAGAAAAGAGTCATTACTGTATACCGAGAAATCTACCTTTCTTCGTACAAACATCGTCTGAAATTTTCCACAATGCAACTCGTTGATATGAGACAATATCGCTCGTTGATATAAGAAACATTTATTTCGATTCGCTTATTCCATAGACTGAGTATACATATATTTAATATACACGAAGTCGTTATAAAAGAAATGTAGTAAGAGAATTAATAAGACAACTCTTAAATGGGAAAAATAGGCGTTAAGTTTAAAAATATGGACACAGGTGAATATAAATATAATGATTTTTGTCGTTAGGAGTTACTGCTACTATCGATTGATCATCCAGTGGGTACGAAAGCACTCCCCAATAGCAGTCCGACCTTGTGTATATAAATATACATATACTATTTTAAGCGTGTCTGGGACCTATTTTGAAAATAGTTCTATACATTTTTGCGTTAGCTACAGATTTATACAAAACCTTTAACGACATAACATTTTTGCACCGGCAGTGTGATCGACTTCCCTAGGCTGTCACTTTCTTTTTTTTCGTCCTGATAATGCATGAAATATTTGCGACTTGACGTAAATGCAAACAACAATAAAAATAAACAGAAACTGACATATCAAGCAAGCAAATCAAACTGCCAGGTCAAAATAATAAGCATGTTTAATGTATTTCATGTATTGCATGTCTTTTTATTTTATTTATGTAGTATAAAATTGAGAATGGAAATCGGGAATGGGTTAAAGAGACAACAACCCGACAAAAGAGCAGAAAGCAGCTGAATGCCACCGGTGGTCTTCAAAACCGCGCGAAAATGTCGCACCAGGAGATGTGCTTCAGCTTGCCGCTACACAAAAATGTATACTAGTCCCGTGATGATTGACGTCATACTAAACTCCTAAATATGTAGAAGAAATTAAAATTAAAAATCATTCAAGACTAGCAAATGCAAATTTAAGACAATGGGATAGGCGCCAAAATGCGGTGGGGTTATATGAAGTTGTGTGAGATCTCAACCCTCGCCCTATACCCTTCGTCAATGTAGATGAAAACAAACACAAAGCAATACGCACAGTAAAACACAGTTTAAAAGAAGTCCGAGTCCGCTGTCATAATAGGTAACAAAAGAAAATAAATAAAATAAAATGAAATATACATTAACAAAGGACTTCTAGCAGTTACTTACAGGCCCTTTCTAGACCTCAAATAAATTGTCTGGATCAACATTTCTAAATTGTCAAAGGTATATTTTATTTTCTCTAAAATGATTCATCAACCGACATTTTACATATAATAATAAAACAAAGTAATGCAATGTTTCTTTTCCTAATTTGACCACATTTACGACGTCGGAGAAATAACGGACAGCGACTGCTAACCCCAGTGGGATATTAATTGGACATTATTTATTTCGCGAGCTTCAGATGGATGCCTGACCTTGAAAGACATTAACCAGGCTTATTGTTCGCGCTTGCAGTTTGATTCGCTTGCTTGATATTTCAATTTCTGTTTAAATTGATTGATGTTTGCATTTACGTCCAGTGTCACAAATATTTTATGCATAATCAGGACGAAAAGAAGAAAGTGACAGACCAGGGAAGTCGATCGAACTGCTGATGCAGAATGTAATATCGTTAAAGGTTTTGTATAATCTGTAGCTAACCTGAAAATGCGTAAAACTGTCGATTTTTCAACTTAGGTCCCAAACACGCTTGAAATAGTTTATTTATCTTTAATATACACAAGTCGGACAACTATTGGCGTGCGCTTGTTAACCATGGCCACTAGAGGATCAATCGACAGTAACAGTGACTCCTAGACAAAAATCATTATATTTATATTTTCCTGTGTCCATATTTTTAAATTTAACGCCAATTTGTCCCAGTTAAGAGTTGTTCTTACTACAATTCATTTATTACGACCTTGTGTATATGGAAAATATGTATAAACTAGTTTTAGCGGCCTGGGACTTTTAAAACTTAATATTAAATAAAGGTTTAAATGAACGTTGTTACTTTTCATTGTCCCTAGATGTACGGCATTTCTGTTAACCGAGAACCTAAATTTGTTACCTGGACGACATAGATAATTGTAAACAGGAAATATTTTGGAATAATAATAATAAAAAAGGCTCTCTAGCTTTTATGATTTTCAAGAAATTGTCAAAATTATAAATAATTGAGACAAAAATGCAAATAAAGGGCCATAGCTCTGAAACGAATTTTCCGATCAACCTGAACTTAAATTTTGGCATCATAATGTACTGATAAATTTTACTCTCTGCTAGGTTTAAATATATATAAGTTTTTGAGTTATTTGCAAAAAGGTGCAATAACCCTCCCCAACTATATACTTATATCGAGATAACGAAATACTTATATCAAGTTAACTATATAACTATATCGAAATAACGAAATAAATATATCGAGATAACGATATAATTGTATCGAGATAAAGAAATAAAAAAATTGAGATAACGATTTAATTATATCGAAATAACGATACATATATTGAGACAACGATAATATATTATTTTGTGTAAAATCTGACAAGAAAGAGTAGTTTTTTTTTTTTTTCAGAATTACGTAACATGTTTTAATAAAGCTTCTTGAACTTGAATCTTTCTGCAGAACAGTTTTTTTTCAACTTTGTTAAACACTGATTTGGAAAAAGATGAACATAGAGTCAATGGATTTTATTTTAAAACACCAGTTTATGTTTTCCTTAACATTGAATATAAAAGCAAACTTGTTTTGTATAGTCTATCATACCATAATACTTCGAAAATTTATTTTAAATTTAGAGTTATCTATTTATTTTCACACTTTTCAACAGTCATATAATCATTAACACCGTTTTATAAGTATTCATTTCTCATTGTAATTTACATTTTTATGTCTCATTTCTACATTAGAATATGCCTGTACCAAGTTAGGAATTTTACAACTGTTATCTATTCGTTTGAAGTGTTTCAGTATTTGATTTTGTCGTTGTATTAGAGTCTATCCGTTCTGAATTTTTTTCGTAATTCGGTATTTTATTTTATTCTAATTTTAGAACATTATGGGAATGAGAGTATTAGTCTCTCGTGTTTATTATCCTGGATTTATCTTTTCGTTTAATTCGATGATACCAAATGTAATTACCTAAATTGGATATTATTTCTTCATTTCAATTATTCATATCCAAATACTTTGAAAATAGCTGTGAAATGCAGGGATAGCTTGCTTTCTTAGAAGCGTAATATTATGTAATCCTTTGTATTTTGTATTTGTTTTTCTTAAGGACAAGAATAACGATATTAATGTTAAACAAATTATAAACTAGAATAAAAAATTCTAAGGTAAATTGAAAATCTTTCAAATCAAACATTCGACTATATCAAACCATTGGAACGAATATAAAGCAACTGCCATATACCTGACTAGGTAACAATTTGGGATATTAAACACTCCATTTTGAACCATTCCAATTTCATAATTTGACATGTCAAAAACTAAAAAAAAACACACAAAATAAATAGAAACAGGCGTCTGCACAAACAAATGGTAGCTGAAAGTTCAGATTGTAAAATGTGATATTATTTCAGATGCACCCTCTTTACATTCTCTCCTCGTCTGTTTCTATTATGCAATTTGCAATGTATACATATGGGTGGATGTTCCTTCATATAATATGTAAATGATAAACTGTCCTACTCCTGTTTGCCCCAAAATGTGGTTTATTCTGCTAGTGAATAACTTATTTTTTAATATTTTAAACATACAGCAAAATTAGTGCTGGTAGGTCTTTGAAGGCACCCCTCTGTGCTGAAGTTATGTTTTGGCCACCTAAAAATCTAAAAAGAAATAATTATGAGTCTTATGTAGAAAAATACAGACTAAGCAACACGATCCCACCAAGCAATTGATGTGATCTCAGGTGCTCCGGAAGATTAAGCTGATCTGGCTCCACATGTGACACCCGTCGTGTTGCTCATGTTATTACAAACCAGGTAAATAGTCAAATTCGGGTAGGTCACATTCGAGAAAGGGGAACAAGATTTTAGAAAGAAAGGAAAATATGTAATATCATCTGTGAAACAGATATTCCAAAACGGTCAACCAACTCATGATAGCGTCCGTAACATTTTCAAAGGGATGATTTCAACTTTACCATTGGGAACTCTTGGTTTAACATAGTTAACATCTTCCTTGTGCGCAGCAACCCTCTATCAATAACATACAAGCCCGGTAATATCGTATCAATTGGGAGTTATATACTCCGTATGCAGGCGCTGCTGGGATGTGGTAAAATGTAAATAAAGGCAACAGTAGTAAAACTCTTTTGTAAAAGTCCTTTTTCGAGTGAGCGAATACAAATCAGGGTCTCACACTTAAACAGATGGATAATAGGAACTCAATGAAACAATAGAAACACTAATTTAGTGGAGACAAACACTTCCTTTAATTTTGAATTGTTAAAAATACGGCTAAAATAACAACAAAAGAAAGCTGGAAAACAGTAAAAATAAACGCAAAAACATTCAGGACAGAAAAATATACACAACTAACATAATTGTACATTACAAAATGGAAGGTACCGATAACAAACGATCACCTTCCATAAATTGACGACAGTACACCAGGTTAGTACGAACGAAATTTAAACTGCTGGTCACATAAATGTATCAACGCCTTAATAAGTGACGTATTTGTTGAGACATTTACATTATCACAGTTAAATTAAAAATAAAAAGTGTTTTCTGATAGACGCGTACAAAAATATAAAATTTGAATTGAATTTGTTTTTGTGTTATTGGCTTCTATAGTGTAACAAATTCATTTACTCGTTTATCTGTTTCTTTAATGATGAAGAGATTTCATAACAAAAAGAAAACCATTTTGAACAAATATGTTTTGTCCGATTATATATATATATATATAATATCATTTTGTTTTTGGTTAAAGACAAAATGAATCCCCTACCTAACGAGCCTACATTGCTTATTATTTTGATTCAATTTCTGATGGTATTTTTTTGTATATTAGTTCACATGGTTTTTAAAAATGTTCAATATCAAAGTATTGTAAACGTTTCCCTCAGTTTTAGTTTGTAACCTGGATTTTTTTTTTCTCTATCGATTTATGAATTTTGAACAGCGGTTAACTACTGTTGTCTTTATTTTTAGATAACTTCTGTAAACACATTAGAAGATTTTTTTCCCGAATGGCTATTAAGCCTTTGTGATATACATTTGTATTTTCAAAGAAAATTAGACGTTTGGGTTCAGTAAAATTTTAACACAGATTTCAATTTTCTATCGATTTTTCTATCGATTAATTCAGTTATTGTATCATCAGGCGTGTATTTCTATTCTGATGTTTAAATTCGTTGTTCAGTCGTAAAATATGTTTAAGTATAACACTTTGCCCATGAATGACCTTTTTTTGTTTGCTTCAGATAAAAGCATTTTAGATAAAATTGAGAATGGAAATGGGAAATCTGTCAAAGAGACTTTATACTTACAACGAATTCAGTACTTGTAGATTTTCAAACGCTCCATTGTGTATTGTAGTAATTTGATTGATGTTCAGCCGTCTAAAAAGATTAGTTTAGTTTCAATAATGTAACATTAATCGCAGTGATACTTCCCAAAATCTTGTGGAAGATTGTGGGGAATTACATCGTCCGACACATTGTTATATTGATTTCATTTTTTACCTATCTATACTATTAAACGAGAAGACCTCATTTTGTGTGTCGCTTCTCTTCCTTCCACAATAAATTAATCATCATGTCTCTGTGTTCTTTAGGTAACATGCATAGTCGCATTTGTCATCCATTCTTATGATTATTCAGATTAAGTTATTTTGGGAGAAAAACGACAAAATAGGTGTCCGGATATTGTTTCCGTTATCAGACTGATTTAGTCATAGATAAGACTTCCGGTTTTAAACATGCACAAGAACAACCAATCGTATGCTAGATAACAAAAATGAAAAATAAATAAGCCAATCAAAGCGTTCTCCTTATCATGGTTTTTAGATCGCAAGAACCACAACTATTATACATCCTTAGAGACAATTATGTTTTCGCGTTTATCCACCTGTAAACTACGATATACAGAGACTCTGTATTCTGTCTACTTTTTTACTATCTAAGGGGTCATACCAGTTGCATATATATTGAAATAAGTAAAACATGTGGAAACAAGAATGTGTCCATAGTATACGGATGCCACATCGGCACTATCATTTACTATGTTTAGTGGACCGTGCAATGGGGTAAAATCTAAAATCTTTTAATTTGGCATTAAAATTAGAAAGATCATATCATAGGGAACATATTTACTAAGTTTCGAGTTGGTTGGACTTCAACTTCATCAAAAACTACCTCGACAAATACTTTCACCTAAAGCGGGACAGACGGACGGACGAACGAACGAACAGACTAGAAAACATAATTCCCATAAATGGGGCATACAAATTTATTGTTGAAAGTGAAAACTTAAACCTGAAGCCGGACAGAAGGACGGAAGTACGAACGAACGGACGAAAAGACTAGAAAACATAATTCCCATAAATGGGGCATACAAATTTATTGTTGAAAGTGAAAGTAGTGATTTGTCCTAAATGAAAGTAGGGTACAGATTAGAGGGAGGCAGGACTTATTCGGGACGTCGAGATTAGGTGTTTTTAAGCTCGGGATTACGGGATTTATCTTTAAAGGATGCGGGAATATTTTTTTTTTAATTTGGGGATGTCGGGATATGCATTTCGTTAAAATACGCACCTCGGGATTTCATGTTTTTAAGCCCGGGATTTCGGGATCAGGGCCCCTCAGACCACCCCTCAAATGAGCCTTAGTCATTTATACGAGATTCAAATCCTACCATTGGCATGTTAAAAGGGCTCTCAAAAGGAAAAGCACTGATGGATTGTCCTAGAAGCAAATTGTATTACAATAATAATGGTCTATAAGCAGTTTCATTTATTTCATGTTTGAAGCGGTGCAAATTTTTAATTCAATTTGACTTTTACCAAAAATACATTGTAGCAAAGGGGAAGAATTATTGTGGTATAAGGCCAGACACACGAAAAATAATTAAATTTGACAGAAAGAAAACGCATAATGGACTTTGGAAAAAAGGGAGAGGGCTTTTGATACCCTATATGCAATTCTCCAGTCATAATATATTTTACAAAAATTCATCCTACAACAGTTTACAAACTGTATATGCCCGCGATTTCGCGGGTGTGTTCTACTAATACTAAAATAACGAAGTCCTATTTATTAGCCGGCATGACGTATAAACGACGAATCGAAATATTAAACTGAATGTTTAACAAATATATAACAATAGTCTTGATAAAACAATTTAATCACATTTTTTGTACCTATTAATTCTATTCTTTAATTTCACAACCATGAACCAAACTACTAAATAGATGCAATTTAGTTAGATCTATAACCAATTTAATTAGATGTGCTGATTCAGACCAGTCAAGAGTAAATTTGAAGGTCAAGATTATTCAAGACAGGTCAAGAAAGGTCGAGACTTGTCGAGACAAGTCAAGACTGGTGATGCCTTAATCTAGACAATTCCAGACAACACCAAGATCATCAAGTAATGAATCAGACTTATTAAGGAAAGTCGAGACCAAAGTCAAGTACAGTTAAGTACAGTTATATACTGTCGGAACAATATCGAGACTAGTCGAGTAGAGTCAGTGGTCGATTTTACTGGTTGAGCACACAATATGATCTTTTTTGTCTCTAAGCAGTTAGCAGTGTAAACATTTAAGTTTAAATTCCTTGATAAGATTTATAACAATTAACATGCCTTCATATAACCTCTAAACATATATACATATACATTCAGAAGTCAGCACTTCCGCGTTGACATGAATATCAATTACATGGTCATTTTTATATATTTCCTGTTTACAAAACTATGAATTTTTCGAAAACTAAGGATTTTCCGATCCCAGACCTTAGCCGTATTTGACACATTTTTTTTTAATTTGGGTCATCAATGCTCTTCAGTTTCGTACTTGTTTGACTTTATAACTATTTTGATCTAAGCGCCACTGATGAGTCTTATGTAAAGAAAATACGCGTCTGGTGTATTCAATTATAACCGTATAATTATGTCGTACCTTTGATAACTATATTGTTTTATGTTTTAATTTTTTTACTGAAAAAAGGTTTTACAATTTATTTATACATACATCTCATTTAGTGCTGGAAGGTCTTTGAAAGCTCCTGTTTGTATGGTAATCAATTTATTGCTATCCAAAGCTCTGAAAATAAGAATTGCAATAAATATAATATTTCGTTACACTATAAATTTCCAAAAAGTTATAAACCTATGTAACTCGACGGACGAGCTTTTAATTGTAACTAGGGTAATAACTAAAAACGCCAGATGCGCGTTTCTACACAAAACTCATCAGTGACTCTCAGATCAAAATAGTTTGAAAACCACACAAAAGCAAAGTTGAAGAGCATTGATGACTCAAAATTATAGCGAGCCATATTGCAGTGGTTAGTGCATCGGACTACTAACACAAAAGTTCCTAATTCGATTCCCGTTCCGCGATGGAAATTTCAGGGACTGAATTTTCGGTTCTCCCTTGAAACCATTTGCGAGTATGGTCTTGAGGAAACGATGATAGTCCGTCGGAACGGGACGAAAAATGGCTGACCCTTGTTGAGAGAGAGCCATATCTCTTACACATAAAATACACTTTTGTAGATTTCGACAAAGGGCAGACTAATGCCGCTATTAGGCAGCACTCGCACTCGCAAAGTGGAAAAGAATTAATATAAGTTGCAATAATTCGTTTCCCAATCAACTACAAGGAAAAAAAACGGGCCATTTTTTGGCAACCTCTCCAAATGAATTGAACTTTATAATTTCAATAAACTAAATATAGAAGCTTAAAAAAATGACAATTTTTTTTTGGAAATTATTATTTGTTGGTTGCCTAGCAACAGATTCCAAATCTGCTAATTATGCGCTATTTTTAACCATATTTATATATTAAAAATGTGTCTTTTTTATATGAATCAAAATGTATCTTTGTACAATACATATATGGAAATCTCGAACAGTAATGTCTCAATTATTTGAATTATTAAATACGAGTAATGATCATATCTTAGCCACCAGATGCCCTTTAGTAACAACACTGTATACTAAGCAACCAATAATAATCGATCAATAATACACCAAGATATTTATAAAAAATCAAATTCAAAGAATTTAGTGCAATATGACAGGATATTAAAGATACGTTGGCTTCTTTGAGTAATGCATATACCTTCAAAAGCGCTTCTGTGATTTTTTAAGCAAGGTAATGTATCTCTGCGGAAAAAATCTTTAGATTTTGTTCTGATTATTATTGTTTTCTTCCGCCAAGGTTGGTCTTGCATTAATTTCGCATAGTTAGTTTTCATGTTGCATTGAATGGTGTATAAGCTTTTGAATTTGACCATGCTCAACTGAACACTTGTATGTGTAAAAGATATTTCTCTATACACTGAATATATTATGCGTACATCTCTTCAATAGCATAAAAAAAGTTTTCAATAAATTTTATTACTAGTAGTTGTATTCAATGTGTAGCAAAGACATCCGTTGATAATTTACAAGTGTTCATTATCGAAAAGTATTTAGAAACCATATTTGTTTGGAAGAACTAAAAATAAAGGTATAATATGAGTCCGCATATGATATTTTCTGAACCGAATATCGCAAAGTATCAACCATTGTTAGGTCATATGAAGATAAAATAAACTCATCATATATACCAGGATTCATCAGTAACACTCGAATCATTTTTTGTTATTTTAATCAGTTTTGAAAACCTTTGAATGGACGCCACTAGTACATGTAACTATGCGCAAACAGGAATAAAATTGAGAATGGAAATCGGGAATGTGCCAAAGAGACAACAACCCGACCATAGAAAAAAACAACAGCAGAAGGTCACCAACAGGTTTTCAATATAGCGAGAAATTCCCGCACCCGGAGGCGTCCTTCAACTGGCCCCTAAACAAATATATAGCTAATAAGTAACTTCTTAACAGTTATTTAAAAATATTAGTAGGAAAGACCCATTTCTTAAAGCTTTCTTAGAGTTAAGGTTGAAAAAATGTTCGTTGTAGATTCTTTTCTGGTGTGTATGCCTCAAATTATGCATATTGCTAAGGCCATTACAATACAATTTCGACTTGTGTTTGAAATGTTAATATCAAACATGTTGACAATAATATACAATAAAAACACAGTGTTTAGGAATAAAACATAGCTGTATCTGGTTTTGCATTTATCTATGTGAAATCGGATGAAGAAAGTTTTGCAAATCATTTGATGCATTGATCAATGAGATGGAATTATTTAGGTAAAACGTATGACATCAAAAGTTGTTGCTAAATTTACAAAATGTGTAGTTAGGATAGGATAAGTACATTTACCAATATCAAAAACTGATTTGTATAGTTCGTTCTAATGTTGTACTTGTACATTACTGTGTCGGGTTAGGGGAAGGGGTTGGGATCCCTTCAATATGTCCAACCCCGCCACATTCTAATTCAATTGTTGTCATGTGCTGATCTGTTACTTTTATTTTTGTTTATTTTTGTGTACATAGATAAGGCTGTTAGTGTATTAATTGGTTAACATTTGTCATTTTAGTGCCTCTTATCCCTGACTATGCGGTATGAGTTTTGTTCATTGTTGAAGGCCGTACGGTGACCTACAGTTGTATATTTCTGTGTCATTTGGTCTCTTGTGGAGATTTTTTCGTATTGGCAATCAAACCACGTCTTTTTTATAATTATTATTCTTCTTGATAAAATAGTGTTTAACTAATTGATGTTATACATGTACATACATCTTTTCGAGCGCCGGTAAGTCTTCAAACGTTCCTTGCTGTAGTGAAGATAATTTATTTCCTCTGATATATCTGAAAAAGGGAGAATGATATGATTACTGTTTGTCAACATATAACATTTAATGTAGAGTTCTCTAGAATTTCGACGATGTATTTTCCAAATGAGGTTTTTTTATTTGTTTTGTGACGTAGTTTAATTTACATTTAACTATTTTAACTATTTGGTGTAAAGCTTTTTTTATTTGAATGTAAATATTGGAGCTACTGTTACGTTTTACATGTTCATTTTTGTCAAACCTCCGACTTTTGTTTCACAATCGAGACATATCAATCCTACATTCCTTCGTAGACGTCATCGTCATCGGTGTATGTTGTCCACAAAAGAGGGACGAAAGATACCAGAGGGACAGTCAAACTCATAGATTGAACATTAACTGACAACGCCAAGGCTAAAAATAAAAAGACAAACAGACAAATAACAGTACAGAAGACACAGCATAGAAAACTAACGACTTAGCAAAACGAACTTCACCAAAAAGTGGATGTGATATTAGCTGCTCTGATAGAGTATACAGATTCTGCTCCACAAATAGTACACGAAATCCGGTAAATAGTATAATTCTTCAGCTCACATTACGACAAAAGGAATATATCCGATTTCATCTGTGAAACAGTTCTTCCATAACGGTCACCAAGTCTTGATGGCGTCCGTTAAATTTACGAAGTGATGATTTCAACTTCACCATTTGGAACTCTTGGTTTAATAGCTGTCATGTGAGCAGCAACCCTCTATCAAGGAAATAATTCTTGATGTTTACCAAACATGGACAGCCGCTTCTTACAATCAAAAGATATTATCTAAAGAAAACAAAATAGAATTCTTCCCAAATTTTGTGAAACCTGAAACTCACAGCCAAAGTTGACTAGACACTGGGTTTCGCGGAACTCTTCAGAATTTTTCTGTTCCTACAATGTAACTTTAATTTAAAAAATGAAATTGATGTAAAGGATACATTGTAGCAGTTTCCATTGTATCAATTACACCCCTAGCCTTTGGTGGGGTTCGTGTTGTTTATTCTTTAGTTTTCTATGTTGTGTCGTGTGTACTATTGTTTTTCTGTTTTTCTTTTTCATTTTTAGCCATGGCGTTGTCAGTTTGTTTTAGATTTATGAATTTGACTGTCCCTTTGGTATCTTTCGTCCCTCTTTTACTCCATGTGTTAAACAGCGATTTCCGATATATGTCCTTTAAAGCCCCTGTCACACTAGAGCACGACTAAACCAAGCTCATTGCGATCTTTAATAATTGTAGATCGCGGTGAGGTCGCGGTATGGGCTGCATGAAAAAGTAAATTTTTGTTGTTTTCTCGTTGTACTACGATCTAATAACGATTATGTAACGATCCCGCTACGATTATACCACGTTGTCAACACGTTTTTACTGCAACCAAACTACGATCTATGATCTTACTACGCTCATCACGCTCTCATTACGACTAGCATGATTATCCGATTAAAATATGAACTTACCACGCTTCTAACGTGATTATAGAACGCTCTGCATGCACTTATCACTATTATAGTATGGTCATACTGCGATTTTCCATGTTCCATTATGAATTAATCTAAATAATAAGGATGTTCTTATCCCATGCAAAAAAACCTAGCCGTATTAGGCACAACTTGGTGGAATTTTTGGTCCTGAATGCCCTTCAATTATGAATTTGTTTTGGCTTTCGATTTTTTTTCATCATTAGTCTTCTGTGGACAAAACGCGTGTCTGGCGTATTAAATTAAAAACCTGGTACCTTTTGTTATCTATTATTCTTGTGTTCTCCCATTTATTTGTATTTAAGTCCTGTCATGTAATGTTGTCATTATAATGTCATATTTAACATTGCCATACAAGCGGGAGGATTGGTATGACACAAATCCAGGTTCAACCCACCATTTTTTTCTTCTTAAAATGTCCTGTACCAAGTCAGGAAAATGGCTTTTGTTATATTCTGTGTGTGTTACATTTTAATGTTGTGTTTCTGTTGTGTCGCAGTTCTCCTCTTATATTTGATGTATTTCCCTCAATTTTAGTTTATATCCCGGATTTGTGTTTTTCTCAATCAATTTATGAATTTCGAACAGCGGTATACTACTGTTGCCTATATTTACCAATCATTCTATTTCTCAGTAGTACGTAGATTTTTCGGAAATAACACAATCGTACCACCTCACATTACCTTTACGATTACCTGAATTTGCCATGACCGCACCAAGGTTGTTTTGAACATTTTTAAAGTTGGCCACGTTCATCGCGATCATGAAGACCCCATCACCACCCTACTACGACATCAATGCGATCTCTATGATCAAAATGTGCATCTTGTCACAGATTGTAGTGCGAACATGTCTAGTGTGACATAACATATCAAATCATTCAATTATTTAAATGTAATTCATGCCAAACAGTTATCCAGTTTTAGATCTGATAAATTGAATTGCCGTTTGATTTTGACGAAGGTCAGATGTCATTAGTACTATATAGTTTTCAAAGGTACCAGGATTATATAATTAAATACTCCAGACAACATAAGAACAAACTATAAAAGTCAGTTGAAAAAGGCTTCGTTTTAGATGCATGATTTTTTTTAATAGTTGTTAGTGTCTTTGAACTAGCTGTCAATTTACTGCGAGTACTCTCAGATCTGCATCTAGTGTCTTTTTGTTGTTGCGATGTACAATTACCCGGCCAAGTCCACTTGTATTTTTGTCCATCTGATGAGTTTAGCCTTTTTCAACTGATTTTTATAGTTTGTTGTACTGTTATACCACTGTCCCAGGTTAGGGGAGAATTGGGATATCGCTAACATGTTTAACCCCTCCACATTATGTATGTATGTGCTTCCCCCAAGTCAGGAGCCTGTAATTCAGAGGTTGTCGTTTGTTTATGTGCTACCTATTTGTTTTTCGTTCTTTTTTGGTACACAAATAAGGCCGTTAGTTTTCTCGTTTGAATTGTTTAACATTGTCATTTCGAGGCCTTTTATAGCTGACTATGCGGTATGAGATTTGCTCATTGCTGTTGGTCGTACGGTGAACTATAATTGTTCAATTGTGTGTCATGTTGGTCTCTTGTGGAGAGTTGTCTCATTTGCAATCATACCGCATCTCCTTTTTTATATTAACTCATCAGATGGACAAATTTGTTCAAGGGCAGACCAAATGTATTTTTATTCCAACTACATTTTTATGCGTACTGTACTCGTTATCTGAAGAAACATAGACATTTCAGAGTAAGTCATCTGTCGATGCAAAATGGTTCCGGTCACAAGTTAATTTAATGTTGAGCAGACTATTCAAAGTTAAACTCATCAGCAAATCTAGTTCAACTAGTGTTGTCAAAATTAACTTATTGCAGGACTGATTTTCAAATGTTAAATTTGACTAGAGAAAACAACTGGCTAATACGTTCATTTGCCATACTGGTTATTACTGCTGTATCGGGTTTGCATTTGTCAGTGTAAACTCGAATTCACATGTAATAAAGGATGGACGAAAGTTCCCACAGTGAGGGTCAAAATCATAGATTGAAAATTAACTGACAACGCCTTGGCTAAAAATAAAAAAGACGAAAAAACAAATAATAGTTCAGAAGACACAACATAGAAAACTAAAGACTAAGCAACATGAACCCCACCAAAAAATGGTTGTGGTTTCAGGTGCTCCGGAAGGGTAAGCATGACCTGCTCCACATAAGGCACCCGTCGTGGTGTTAATGTACTAACGACTAAGCAACACGAACCCCAACAAAATTTGGTGGTGATATCAGTTGCTCCGGAAGGGTAAGCAGATCCTGCTCAACATGTTACACCTGTCATGTTGCTTAATTACTAAATACTAAGCAACACGAACCCAACCAAGAACTTGGGGTGATCCTAGGTGCTCGGAAATGGTAGGCAGATCATGCTCCACATGTGGCACCCATCTTGTTGCTTATATACTGAAGACTTAGCAACACGAATCCCACCAAAATCTGGGAGTGTTCTCAGGTGCTCCGGAATGATCGGCAGATCCTGCTCCACATGTGGCACCCGTCGTGTTGCTTATGTACTAAAGACTAAGCAACCCGAACCCCACCAAAATCTGGTGGGATCTCAGGTGCTCCGGAAGGGAAAGCAGATAATAAAACTTGTGTAGCTCATTGTACTTTTTCGTGTCAATACGTCATTCATCCTTAAAGGGAAACTTCGCAAAAAAATCAAAAATTGATATTATGTTCATTCTGTATAAAAATGCTCAAATTCATAGATATTAAAGTTTTATTCCGCTAGATAAGCGATCACCATCGATTTTAAATTTAGAGTAACAATTCTCTGCGATCCGCCATTTTGTCTTCTTTCCCGATTAATAAAAACGATATGTCTATAAACCACAAAGAAACAAAACTACAGTAACCGATGTAGTCGTAATTGCGTGTCGATATCTTGTCAATCGTACGGTTGTTTTATCCGACTAACTTACTTGATACGAAAAATATTCTTACTTTTTTTAAATTACCATGGTCTGTTGTTTTTAAAACTGTTGATATTGGAATTAGGTGAAAAGTCAAAGTTGAAATCATAAATAAGTGTTCCGTGAAAATTGTTTTCGAAAATCTAATTTGGTCATAATTCTTTAAAGTAATAAACAAATATATTTTGATCTTCCCTCATCTGATCACCAGCATGGCTAAAGGTATTACTTCCAAAGGTATTGTGAGGGGTGTGAGGTGACACGTCCAGGTATTCAAGCGATTTCCTGTCGGGCTTGCAAGTTCATGCATCGTTTCACTTCTGCAGGTATTGATCAGTGTACACGGCTGATAACTTATAACTTATAACTTTCCATTTTGACCTATCAGATGAATAATATACAACTCTGTCTTACTTGTCATTTGTAAACTCATACGCTTGTTTATAAATAACATTTCTGGTGTAAAGAATATAATTCATAAACATATAAATAATACCCAAAAAATAAGATTTGATGAAATTAAAATCTATTTAAATATTTTTTCCAAGGGTGAATTTGGGAAAATGTAATATATAGTCATTGTCAATAGTGAAGGACAGATTGGAACAGACCAGAAATATTGATTTAAAAAAATGTACGCACTTGCCGACGATTCGTTTATACGACTGGATAGAAAGTTACGGAACTATAGCGCAATTTAAAATATATACATGTATACATTGGACATAAGAAAAAAACATATATTTTGAATAAATAGGGGTAAAAGTGTTGTAAATAGACTAGTCCACGTATGCCAACAGTATGTAATCATCGAATGTCGATAGACTATTGTATACCAGAAGAAGAAGAGAACCAATTTGATTTAAATACAGGTCGATGTATAACTTTTGCTTTGGTTCATTGAAGCTGTGGACCTAGTAAAATCACAGATTTATATTTCAATAAGATTGTTCTCGAACAAAGGAAGTAATTCGTCATCACAATTGTTGTATATGCCACTGGACGAACACTAATTATCCCCAGGGAATGTGAATATTTTGCTGGGAAACTTTTGAGTATCAAAGTTTCAAATTAATTTCGGGATTTATTTTCTTTCTTGGTATTCAATAACAGAAAAAAGAATAAATTACTTGTTCGCTAAATAGGGGTATTCTTGTCAGATAAAAGACTTTTAGTTATATTTAAAAAATAGGGAAATATGACATTAAATTGGTTCTGTCTTTTTTTTAAACATCGTTAAAAAGATGTGTGTCTAAGGTGAACGCCACAAGCACCCTGTAATACTAGTACGATAGTATAGCATGTAAACATTCCTTCTCAATAATATGGTTGTATTGGAAATCTTTTCATACAGATTGACAACTCATTGTCCGATATGCATGTAATATTTGCCACATGACGCCCATAGTTCTTTCTACCATCATCATCTTATTCTGTGATATTGCTGTAAACATCGATGGTATACACCCAAACAACATGGGAGTAATGGACCTTCAGAGCTTCTCCGTGTTATACACTTGTGAAATATATAGACGAAATTTCTGTATTGAAATGAATCTACATCTCATAAACCGGATTTTCAAATAACGATTGTGAGTAATCACCTTACAAACCAATATAAACGTATGGCAAGATATAACCATGAAGGAATTTAGTTTTTGTCAGACGCAAGAACTCATCACTATATATATCACAAACGTATACGTATATATGTGCATACAGTTTCAAATATTAAGAACAAGCGGTCGATGTCGATAGTCTGTTTTCTAACTGTTCAGAGTTAGACATGTCACTTGTTCATTCTTGGAAGCCTTCATATTCCCCGTCTAACGATGGGAACTCTTTCTGATTGTGTTGACTATAAATGCTTGTATGGTAATTATGTCGTTTATCTGTACAAGCGGTTGCATTTCCTCTCCTTTCCCAACAAACAAACGAACGAAACGCCACTAGTCTGATTTCTCTGGAGCTCATCCTCAATGGCTCTTATACGTCAGGAAACTTACATGTATACTAATAATGATTGTTTCAAGAACAACGATGTATGGACGAACTATTATAAATTCGTCAGTATCAGTTATGCATGACTAAAATATAACTTTTATTACAACTACTGTATTACTTATTTGGATTAATGACGGCTATCATGATCAACATTGCACAAATATTATCATAGAATTTTAAAAAAAATCATCAAAAATCATCAAAAGAAATAATGCCTTAGCTTAGATAATTGATATTCTTTTCACAAAAAGTTCCTGTAAATGATTGTCAAATGAATTTAATTATGTAAGAATAAAATGCTAAAAAGAAACTAAAAAAAAATCATGCATGTTGTATGTTGTATTTTTTTGTCAATTAAAAACTTTAAAACTGCAATAGTTTTATTAGCATTTAAACACAGCCAGATTTGAATACAAGTTAAGAAATTCCGGTAAAGTCAATGATATCAAACAGATGTACAATGGTATATCAAATTGGGTAATATTGCATTTAGTTTTTACAAAAGATTAAAACTACTATTTTTTGCTTCATATTTGAATCTTTACGCCAATTGCCGCTAAGAAAGTAATCAAAAATTGTTTCCTTTTATTTTTATACACTTTCGGAATTACGAATCTGAATTTTATTTTCAATTAATTTACACAATTTAATTATTGTATCTTTATTCTCATCGTGTATTAAATCTTAGTGTATTAACATCATGACAGCATACTCTTTCTAATCCTTTCTGTTTATCCTTTCCAAATAACAACATTTATACCTGTGTACGCTTGAACTCACACCTGCGGCTAAATAGCTACAAGGTAAACGAATTGACCTCAAGCCGAGAAATATACAGTGACCTTTACAAAATAATATACACACTTTGCTCACACATTAGTTGCATTGAAATGATTATCAAAACAATAACGGTAAATAGAACTGAAATATTTTCAGTTCAATATCAGTAAAAATGTTCAATAAATATTTTATGAAAAAAATCTCAACAATAATTAATTAAATTTATTTAAAAACATTTACTAGAGATAATTTTATAGGAGTTTAATTCAATCAATACAAAACGGTATATGCATATTCATTTTCGTTCATTCTTATATTGTGGTTAATAACTTCGACCATTCGTCAGCTGTGCGCTTTTAATTACGTATATTGTCGATAAGCTATAAGAGTTAAACAGATTTTATTTTTTCCCAGAATTCAATAAATCGGGCTAATACGTCACGACCCACTCGAGAATTCAACCAAAAAAGTTACAAATACTTGATTTGCTCCGTTATTAGAAGGAATATAAATTTAAAACTTTGCAAATGTGTTTTTTATGTTAAGATGAACATAATTAGATGATAAGTAAAAAATCGCGGAATTTCCCTTTAACTATTAGTTATTAACGTACACAGTGAATGCACAATTAATAAAAAAAAAATGCAGTTGGTGTTTTGTTTTTTCGGGTTTTTATGGAAGGGGGTGGGGGTAAAAAATAAATCATATCGCGCATATTTTGAAGTCTTGTTTCCCTTATACCTCTTATAAACATTCATTTTTTATAAATCAAAAAAATAAGAAACTCAAACCTGAATGATTTATATCGATTATCATTTTTTTTAAATACAAAACCAGGTGGTTTTTTTTAGTTATTAAAATGTTAATGGACAATGGATTTGAAATTTTAGTATGAGTTTGCAAACAAAGTTTATGGTGAAAATATTGTATTTGCTGTAAATGTTTTTCTGCTTTGCTCTTAAAGAAGAAAATTGAAAACAACTATTTGAATGCCAAGTTGTTTACTTAACCTTTCGTAATGTCTATTAATTCATTACATTTTGTACAATTTACATTTGTTCAGATAATGAACTATATTAACACTTGGATTCATAAACAGGAAATTAAAGATAATATTTCTTTTGAAATATCTTCAACAAATATCCAATAAATCAATTCCTTTTGTATTCTACATTACAAACTTCATCGTACACATTTGGGTCAATATTCCTTCATTATACATGTTTAAGTAAACAAATTCTGACCACGAATAACTCTACATGTGTTTAAATTCTGCTTCCGAATTAAAGACTGTAAAAATGTATACATACAGATATTTGAGCGCTGGTAGGTTTTTAAAAGCCCCATTTTGTATTAAGGTAATGCGACTGCTATCTAGCTCTCTGAAAAGAAAGAATACTAATGCGAATAGCATTTATATATACGTCTTGAAAAAAAGAATATACAGCCTATTGCAATGCGTGTTATCATTCTACAATCAACATTCCGTCATTTCTGATAGTTGTTTAATATAATAAAAAACCGACGTGCATGTTTGGATTAACTTTCATTAGGAACTCTAAACCTCATTTAAATTACATGATGTAAAAGTTATACCAGTAACATTACGAGATAAGCGAAATATAGCAAAGCTGTATTATCACATCGAAGTTAAAGGAATAACTAAATACAAATGACAATTTTTTGGCTTTGGAGATTAAATTTCAGTTTTGTTTCAAGTAACAGTAAATTCAACGGACCAAGCTACATTGTAACGGGTTTTCTTCTGCTTAAATAACTAACTTTTATTTCTTAATTCAAATACTGCTTTTTGTTCTCCTTACAAGTGAACAATTAAACAAAATCCGTATCCAAAGCACTATTGACTCATTTTAACACCTTAGTAATCCATATAAATAAAAAAGAACCAAATGCATTGTATTAACATGCTTCAGTCAAACATGAAGTCTTGGAAACCGGCAAACAGATTTAGTCAGTTAAGCGATATACATGAAACAGGGCGTGATAATTAGTTATCCAATGAAAGGAGTAGATCCGGTAAGGGCCGATTTTGGCCTCAGAGTTCAGGTACATCTGACGAAAGATTTTGGACACTTTTTAAGCTCTCAAGTGTCGACTTCAGTCGATTTAATTAGTTTGTGTAAAAGATGTGAACTGATTTAGTCATTAAAAACGCTCCAATTCAAGCTTAAATATGTCAAATTTATCAAATATGCCAAAATATGTAACTTTTTAGATGGTGTTTGTCAAAAATGAAGTGGCCGCATCCGTGTTCATTCTCAACCTTTATCATGTTTATATATGTTATGTATTTTCATCAAATATGTATACAATAAAATTAACGGTACCAATTTTCTTGCACCAGATGCGCATTTTGACAATACATGTCTCTTCAGTGATGCTCGTGGCCAAAATATTTGAAATTCAAAGCTTATATAAAAGATGAAGAGCTATAATCCAAAAGGTCCAAAAAGTATAGCCAAATCCGTGAAAGGAATCAGAGCTTTGCATGAGGGAGATACATTCCTTAATTTATAATAATTTATAATATTTTGTAACAGCAAATTTTAATAACACAAAAAATCCGTATGTTCATGCCAGTACCGAAGTACTGGCTACTGGGCTGGTGATACCCGCGGGGACTAATAGTCCACCAGCAGAGGCATCGACCCAGTGGTAGTAATAAAATTAACGGTACCAATTTTCTTGCACCAGATGCGCATTTCGACAATACATGTCTCTTCAGTGATGCTCGTGGCCAAAATATTTGAAATCCAAAGCTTATATAAAAGATGAAGAGCTATAATCCAAAAGGTCCAAAAAGTATAGCCAAATCCGTGAAAGGAATCAGAGCTTTGCATGAGGGAGATACATTCCCTAATTTATAATATTTTGTAACATCAAATTTTAATAACACAAAAAATCCGTATGTTCATGCCAGTACCGAAGTACTGGCTACTGGGCTGGTGATACCCTCGGGGACTAATAGTCCACCAGCAGAGGCATCGACCCAGTGGTAGTAATAAAATTAACGGTACCAATTTTCTTGCACCAGATGCGCATTTACAACTTGTCTTTAAATATTAAGGATGAACACAAATGCGGTCACTTCCATTTCAGACGGAAACCGTTTAAACATTTAATTTAACCAAAATGCTAAAATTTCGAAGATTGCAGTAATTTAGCGTGATGCTAGTACCCGATACATGTGTATTGTATTGTCAAAAAAGACCATATTTATGAAACAGAAGTATTCTACTTTCCAATAAATAGTTAAAAGTTCACATTTTAACAATGTTGTAAAACTGCTATATTTTGGGGCCAAAAAGGGGTCTTACTGGGCCTACTCCTTTGAATGAAAATAGTGTTGTCGTATATTGCCTTTCGAAATTTACTAATAGTGGGTCAGGTGAGAACTCAAACTTAACAGACTCATGCAAATGGTGATACTAGCATATACTCCGTGTTCAAGACCGTATTATAACCAATAATTGTTAGTTTGTGATGATTGGAGGGCAATTATGTCTGTTTTTTCTCCAGTACAGGATAAAAAGTCAGTTTTTAACATGCCTCTAGTTTTTTTAAACTAGTATTTGTTTGCATTCATACTTTTATGCATACCGCTGTTTTTCTGCTCTTTGAACTTGTTGTTGATCTTTGACACATTCGCCATTTCCATTCTTAATTTTATTTTAATTAAATCATAGAATCGGTTTCCTACTCAAACTTTCTGATATCATTAATATTATTAAAGGTTCTTGCAAATTGAAAAACAGTTATATAATGGTTCGAGCAATTTTGTACGTCTTTGTCTTTTACATTTTTCAAGACTAAAAAACTTTTTACCTTTGGAGGAACCAATTTGTTCTTGGAATACAATGCCATGTTTTCTAAATATTTCTAAAGTTTGTTATTGAATATTAAAGGCAACATACAGTAATTCCTCTACCAGTTCCCTTTATTTCCTACGTTATTTTGTGCCACCTGACTTATGTATAGGAGTTAAAAAGTCTTTACACCAAAGTTTAGGGACTATTCCACAAGTAAGGACAATATTGAATATTTTAACTAGAGGCTATAAAGAGCCTGTGTCGCTCACCTTGGTCTATGTGAATATTAAACAAAGGAAGCAGATGGATTCATGACAAAATTGTGTTTTGGTGATGGTGATGTGTTTGTATATCTGACTTTACTGAACCTTCTTGCTGCTTACAATTATCTCTATTTATAATGAACTTGGCCCAGTAGTTTCAGTGGAAAATGTTACAAATTTTTATGAAAATTGTTAAAAATTGACTATAAAGGACAATAACTCCTTAGGGGGTCAATTGACCATTTCGGTCATGTTGACTTAATTGTAAATCTTACTTTGCTGAACATTACTGCTGTTTACAGTTTATCTTTATCTACAATAATATTCAAGATAATAACCAAAAACGGCAAAATTTCCTTAAAATTTCCAATTCAGGGGCAGCAACCCAACAAAGGGTTGTCCGATTCATCTGAAAATTTCAGGGCAGATAGATCGTTACCTGATAAACAATTTTACCCCCATGTCAGATTTGCTCTAAATGCTTTGGTTTTTGAGTTATAAGCCAAAAACTGCATTTTACCCCTATGTTCTATTTTTAGCCGTGGCAGCCATCTTGGTTGGATGGCCGGGTCACCGGACACATTTTTCAACAAGATACCCCAAAGATGATTGTGGCCAAGTTTGAATTAATTTGGCCCAGTAGTTTCAGAGGAGAAAAATTTTGTAAAAGATTACTAAGATTTACGAAAAATGTTCAAAATTGACTATAAAGGGCAATAACTCCTTAAGGGGTCAACTGACCATTTCGGTCATGTTGACCTATTTGTAAATCTTACTTTACTGAACATTATTGCTGTTTACAGTTTATCTCTATCTATAATAATATTCAAGATAATAATCAAAAACAGTAAAATTTCCTTAAAATTACCAATTTAGGGACAGCAACCCAATAAAGGGTTGTCCGATTCATCTGAAAATTTCAGGGCAGATAGATCGTTACCTGATAAACAATATTACCCTCGTCAGATTTGCTTTAAATGCTTTGGTTTTTGAGTTATAAGCCAAAAACTGCATTTTACCCCTATGTTCTATTTTTAGTCATGGCGGCCATCTTGGTTGGTTGGCCGGGTCACCGGACACATTTTTTAAAACTAGATACCCAAATGATGATTGTGGCCAAGTTTGGTTTAATTTGGCCCAGTAGTTTCAGAGGAGAAGATTTTGTAAAAGTTAACGACGACGGACGACGACGGACGCAAAGTGATGGGAAAAGCTCACTTGGCCCTTCGGGCCAGGTTAGCTAAAAAGGACTAACAGAAATGTAGAATTCCATATTTTTGCATCTCATTTGATACTAAGTCAATTCAGCTGGTTATGTTCCAGTGCATCAAGAAGGGCTCATTAATTTTTTTTTAATCTACCTGAATAAATTGTTTACAGTTTTCTGTTTCAGCTAGTTATCTATTTAGATCCTGGTTAATTATATTCTTCGAAGTATATCATTTTCTCAAATATTTTTTCTTCCCATATCATGTATATATTGTTTTTTAACTGTTCTCTATCGGCCTCAGATCACAATTAATTCCTTTTGTTCGTGGTCTAGGAATCTAGTTCCCAATTATTATATTGGGTATTTCTTCATAAGTAATCTATCTACTGTTTTCTTTGAAATGTTTATTTAAGAGGTCCTATCAGTTGCATATACATTGAAATAAGTTAAACATGTCGAAAAAAAATATTGTTGAAAGTGAAAAGAGGGACGAAAGATACCAGAAAAATAGTCAATCTCATCAATCAAAAATAAACTGACAACACCATGGCTAAAAATGAACAAGACAAACAGACAAACAAAAGTACACATTACACAACATAGAAAACTAAAGAATAAGCAACACGAACACCACCAAAAACTAGGGGTGATCTCATGTGGTCCGGAAGGATAAGCAGATCCTGCTCTACATATGGCACCCGTCGTGTTGCTTATGTGATAACAAATCCGGTAAATAGTCTTATTCGGGAGGTCATATTCATGAAAGGGAAGGGGGATGGTAGTTACGATGTAAGGAACATATCCGATATCATTTGTGAAACGGTTGTTCCATAACAGTCAACCAACCCGTGATGGCGTCCGTAAAACTGACGAAGGGATGATTTCAACTTCACAATTTGGAACTCTAAGTTTAATATTTTCCTTGTGAGCAGCAACTCTCTATCAAGCAAATCATGATAGGAAATGAAAGCCCGGGAATATCGTATCAATTGGGAGATATATACCCCGTATGCAGGTGCTGCTGGAATGTTGCTACTTAGAAATGGAAAGTTCACAATTGGAAAGCTGAAATCATCTCTTTTGTCGTAATTTTTGTTTTCAACCGACCCTCATTGTCAAGTTCTAGATGTAGGTCAAGATATGAGCCCGACTTAACTGTATCTGTAGTATCCTTTATCTCTAGTTCGATGGGATAGATGCGTTCAATATAGTCACCAAATTTTGAATTATTTAGTGAAGGAACATCATCTATATAGCGGAAAGTAGAGTCAAAAGATATTGCTAACTTCTTTTTTTTCTTTCTAAGAAGTTTCTATATGAAGTCAGCCTCATAATAGTAAAGAAACAAGTCGGCCAGAGGAGGGGTACAATTTGTTCCCATTGGAATGCCGAGAGTCTGTTGAAAAACACTTCCTCCGAACGTAACAAATATGTTGTCAATCAAGAAATCAAGCATTTTGATAATGTCAGTTTCAGAGATTTTTTGTTTGAATCAGAGAGATCCTTTACAAAGTAGGATATATCCCTCCCTAAGACAAGATACTTGTATCTACGTTGGCCATTCGTTTTTATGAAAAGGGGGGGAGGGTATGAACCTATTAATTCAGTAGATTTTTTGTCAAGATAAATATCACTACTGTTTCTAAAAGGGAGAACACATGGGTTTTTTCTTTAGGAGCAGAATACCTAACTGACTCAATGGTGAAACCTCAATGTTCAATGTTAATATCATGCACTGAAAATGTTTCATTACAAGTATCTCATCAACTTAAGTTTTTGTTAAAGATCCATCACAATGAGGCAAAGGTCAGATAAATCCTGTCAGACAGACATGTACACCTTACAATTATTCAGTACATGAAAATAGTTTTTGCTTTTGGTAATTGCTTATGGTAATTGAAAAACACCAAAACACAAAACTTTTGACCAATAAATCATGAAAATGAGCTCGAAAACTAATTTTGCAATACATTAAAAAGATCATATTGGGCGTGTTACTGCCTAAATTGATCACAACATTACACGTAGCATCTCCTGTGGTTTGCTATTTGTGACTTTTCTTTTCATTATATTCACAATGTGCATGTTGAATATAATATAAAAAGGTTATTTATAACAGACAAAAATTCACAAATTTGACATTGGAAGACAATTTTACATTTCATTATAAGGGTCCATACAGTCACAAATATATTTTCAGACTCAGGTCCATAAAGATTTTGGATGTTGAATGTTTGCTTTATTTGCATAATACATTTTATATAAAGGCGTTTAAAAGACATCTGTGTTAGATGTACTAAGTTTGTAAACCTAAAACTTGTTCGTTAAGTTGTTGGAATGAACGACTAGATTAAAAACCAAAAGTACAAGAAATAAATGGTTGCGGAGATTATAGGCCTCAGAACACAATTACTAGTATTCTTTCCCTTGGCTACAATGGATTTTTTGGTCAAAGTCAAATTGAAGTAAAAAATTTGCACCGCTTCAAACATGAAATAAATTTAACTGCTTATAAACCATTATTAGTCTAATAAAATATGTTTGTCCCAGGACAATCCATCACTGCTTTTCTTTTGAGAGCCCTATTAATATGCCAATGGTAGGATTTGAATCTTGAACAAATGACGAAGACTAATTTCTACTCTACTCACCATTCTCCTATAATTTTAAAGAATACATACATTTTTCAATAACTCAAACGGTATTATCCCTGCCCTACGAACCTATCTAAAAAAGCTCATTTATGTATTATAGAGAGGATACTAGGACTGTTAGAGTTAACATCCAAAGGGAGTGACTAATATATTCAAAGGGTTATTTGAAAGTACAGAATCAATATTTAATAGGCTCCTAACAATGATCTTGTTCGGAAAATGATAGTTCGAACAAATATTGTTTAGGTTATTTGAAGTGAAAATTTTGAAAATCTAGGCATTTGTCTTCATGGCAACCAAATTTACTTTTCAACTTAATTTCTATATATTGAATAATTTGATAATACTTGATGGAAAAAATTTACAGAAATAAAATGCATGATTACATATTTTATCATTATAAAGCATACATTGATTAAAAATGTGTATTTCTCAAAATCGGTGTGTTCTGTTTCCATGGAAACTGGTGGTTTGATTTGATGATACAAATATATAAGTAACTGTTTTCTTTACTTTGTTATAATGTTTAGGTATAATAAAAGTTAAAAAGACATAATCAAAGGAATTGTGCTATAAATATATGAAGATAATTTAGCTTGCTGTAAAAAAATTATCAGCCAAAAAAAAATAAGACAAAAAAACGTTTTCTCCCGAAAATCTAAAGGAGGTTACAAATGATTATTTTTGATATGTTATAGACAAAGGTTCAATGAACAATGCAAACAAACAAGGTATTCATAGGACCCTGTTCCTGGAAGAAAATAGGATTGGAAAAATGTTATTTTCCCTCCTTTTATAAGAATACAATTGGTTGTCATGGAAACAAGAGTTGCCATAGTTGGAACTTCTGTTTATTAACATATAAACAAATGTGTAGTTATTTTAATATATATTTGTTATATCGAAATTAATGAGCAGTTTATACAAAATATTGTGATGAAACACGGACATGTTTGAGGTTAAGGACTGAAATTAAGGAGTTGTTATGTTACCATTGTAACCATAGCAACCAAATGTAAAAGACATGTGTAACTGTTTTTTTTTTCTATCAAAATAGAACACATGAAGCTTACGGAGCGTGTACTAGTTTTGGAAGGTAAAAAATCGCACTTAATGTCAAGAAAATGAGCAGCACCGTTAAAACAGCTAACAATACCAAGACAAGAACTAATCGCTGCCGTAATTGGAAGTCGACTTGTGTCTCATATTTTGTCTCATATTAATGTTAATTATGTCATATAATAGAGCGATAGCCAAATTGTGTTGAGCTGTTCGAGTTCGAACAAGACGTTTAAACATTATGTCGCCAATAGAGTGAAAGAGATCAAAGAACCGACAGAAAAGTTTAAACGGGAATACTCTCCAAGTGAATCCAATTCCACCGATTTACTATCAAGAGATCAAGTGGAATAACAACTTAAAAGATTAGAGACAACGTGTTATTATGAATGGCCCAAAAAACAAACGAGAAAAAAATGGCCTGAATGGAATATTTATGATATGCAAATTATGTTGGCATGTGCTCAACAAGAAGTTGTAGTTAATAAGACACAAATTCTGAGTACGCACGCAGGATATCAATACCATAACTGAAATTGACAGATTTAATTCTTTCAAGAAAGTTTGGAGAGTCATTTACTTATAACTATATATTTATTAGAATTAGACTATTTTCCGGATTTGTAACTCACAAGCAACAAGACAGGTGCCACATGCGGAGCAGGATCTGCTTACACTTCCGGAGCATCTGAGATCACCCCTAGTTTTTGGTGGTGTTCGTGTTGTTTATTCTTTAGTTTTCTATGTTGTGTCATGTGTAGTATTGTTTGTCTGTTTGTCCGTTTTATTTTTAGCCATGGCGTTGTCATTTTTTTTCCGATTTATAGGTGGACGTTTCGTCCCCGAGGGTATCACCAGTCCAGTAGTGAACACTTCGGTGTTGACATGAATATCAATAATGTGGTCATTTTATAAATTTACTGTATACAAAACTTTGAATTTTTCGAAAAACTAAGGATTTTCTTATTTCAGGCATAGATTACCTTAGCCGTATTTGGCACAACTTTTTGGAATTTTGGATCCCAAATGCTCTTCAACTTTCTACTTGTTTGGCTTAATAAATATTTTGATATGAGCGTCACTGATGAGTCTTATGTAGACGAAACGCGCGTCTGGCGTACTAAATTATAATCCTGGTACCTTTGATAACTATTTGACTGTCCATCTGGTATCTTGTGTCCCTCCTTTATTAAAATATAACTACGAAAAAGTGTTCTATTGTAGTAGAATAAACGAAATAAGGAGAAAAGGTCCACAAAAGACTGAGTAGGGCTTGTTCTGACTACTTAGATTCATAGTTGAGTCCTATTACAAGACAATTTTCTCATAAAATGTCATTTTGAGACTCAATTTACTCCAAATATTTCATTGTATGTGCAATTTCACTTACATAGCATGACATTTTAGCAAAGGAGAGTACCACAAGGCGGAGATGCATGGGCAGCTTCCCCCATTTGAAGTGCTATATGACCACAAATGACATAAAAAAGTCAATTCGATATATTGTCAACTTTGTCTGAAGGAGTTGAAACCTAAAAGCTAGGTTTGAATAATCGTATTTATAGGTTATCATTATTTCTGCTGAGTAAAATTAATTAAACTATGTCATCAAAACCAGGAAGAACATAGATTGTTAAGCTATAACTTTCTGACAACTAACAACGTTTTATAACTTTTTCTTTCTTTGTAATTTGATAAAGATGGTCATTATTTCTTTATTTATAACCGAATGTATGAGAGGGTAGCTGCATATATGTTAATTATATGCATATCAATGTAATGATTTGAACTTACATAACAGGTCTAAATGAATCTAATATAGTTCATTCAATTCAAATATTATATATTTCACAAATACTGTTTAGATCATCATTGATCATTGCACACATGCTTCGAAAACAGACACATATTTGCTTTAATTTATGATTGGCATATTGTTGAAATTTTTTTCTATCTCAGATCTCCAAGGTTAATGTGGGAGGTTCCACAAGTAATGGTGGATTGAAACTAATTTTCTCTACAATTTTATCATAGTTTAAAAGACATGTAAAACAAAGAAGAGTTAGACCTTCCCAGAGACACCACAACTCGCTTTCTGCAACCAATGATGATATCTTACTTGGACAGTTAATAAACCTTTAAGGTCAGAACGCGCTCTTTATAAAAATCATTTGGTCGAATCGCACAAGGTAGTTAAAAACATTTTAATATTTGCAGGTAATCAATGTTATGTGCAAAGGTTTAAATGTACATTAATCATACTGGGGATTCATTATTCGTTGGATTCCAATTTCCGTAGGTTTCGTGTGCACAGGTGAACCACGAATTCAAATGTTCAACGAATAACATATTTTCAATAGGCTTTGTATACAGAGATTGGCAAAACCACGAAATCAAATATCCACGCATATGCAAATTTCAGCAATCCACGAAAAGTAATACCCACGAAAATAAATGAATTCACAGTGTATAATATAAAAAATGTATGTTTTTGCATCTTTTCGGATATTTTTTTGTATAATGATGTGTTCTATGATATACATTTGAGTTGTTCTTATTGTAAATTTGAATATTGAGAGAAGGAACGTATAAATTCACGAGAGAAACAAAAAACTTATGTCTTACAATATTTCTACCACACATATACTACAAATAATGTTTCTGTATAGATTTCATTGAAATTTTTCAATGTTAAACATACACAAAATCGCTTATACTGTCAGAATGAATAACAGCTGTCATTGGTGAAATTAATCAATGTTTTTAGAATAACTTGATTAAAACTGCGTTGATCTGCGTAAATTTTTAACAAAATTTGAAATCCGCCTTTTTCACTTAAAAGCGAAGTAAAGGCGCATTTACCTTGTGTTTCATCAAGCATGATGTGATTAACGAAGAAAAAATGACGCGTATAAACGTTGTAAATTAGACTAAAGGTAATACACCGTATTTAAGTTTCCCGGCCCTGTCTATGTAATGCTTGTTTTGCAACAAACTGTTCAACGAACGACCTACAACAACATACATACCACATGATATGCTATACATAACCATGAAGTCTGCTTGTATGGTGTAATCTAAATTCTGTATATAATGATGTATATGTGTGTATTTTTAATATTTCTTTATAAGATCTGTCATCTCTTAGAGCACGGGTTTGTTTCCGTACTGTTATATGCAGTTTATAAAACTAATGAGTCTTTTGTAGACAAAACGCGCGTCTGTTGTACCAAATGATTCCCCTGACAACCTACTTGAGATTATCACTAGCCCAGTAGTCAGCACTTTTGTATTAGCATCAATGATTATCAATATGTACATTTTCTGTAAATCATCTGTTGATGGAAACATTATAATATATTACTACCCCTACAGGAAAACGTTCCTTAAATCGTACATGGAAATTTTTTTTGAATTTGAAATTATAATTCAACGAGTCTGTTGAAGACGAAACGTCCGTCTTGGAAACTTGATTAAAGCCAGGTGTCTGTAATGAGCATTATTTTAATATGGTTTGTGTCCATTCATGATAATGAGCATACTCTACCTAATGGATTCTAACAGTTAAAAGTTATTCTGTTGAATACACTATTGTTTAACTGTATACTCACATATACACGAGTGCTGGTAGGTCTTCAAATGTTCCCTGTTGTAGTATCGCTATTCGATTGCCACTCAAATATCTGAAAAAGAAATACGATATATGTTTTATGATATTAATTGTAGTTTTATTTCATTCTCAATCATATTTACAGGCTACGATATATAATTAAATTGAATATGGAAACGGAGAATGTGGCAAAGAGACATCAACTCGACCAAAGAGCAAAACATATATTAAGCGGACCAATGGGTCTTCAATACAACTAGAAAGTTTTGCCCCTAAAGAAAAAATGTAAAGTGGCCTAGAGAAAATTGACGTCACACTAAACTCGGAAACATATAAATGAATCAATGTATAACAAAATATACAAGACAAACAAAGGCTAGATGTTGCCGAAAAAATGCGCCAGGGATAAAGAGGTTATGCGATATATCAACCCTCCCCCCCCCCCCCCCCCCATAAAAAAAAAACCTCTAGTGAATTTAAAATAAACAAACACACAACAAAACGCACAGTACATATCAGCTAAAAAAACAATTCTAAAAGTTGGTATTGCTTTGTTCATAACAAATAAATGACCAACGTCAATACAAGTATCTTGTCTTAGGGAGGGATAAATCCTGCTTTGTAAAGAATCACTCTGATTCAAACAAAACATTCTTGGAAACTGGCATTATCAAAATTCTTGATTTTTTGATTGACAACATATTTGTTACGTTTCAAAAAACAATCGGCATTACAAAAGAAACCAACTGCGCCCCTATTTTGCTCACTTGTTCTTTTATTTATGAGGCTGACTTTCTTAGGAAGAAGGAAAATAAGTCAGCAGTATCTTTTAAGTAACTTTACTTTAAGGATGCCATCACGAGTTGATTGACCGTTATTGAATAGCCGTTTGACAGATAATATCAGATATGTTCCTAATGTCGTAACTACAAACCTGTTCCCTCTTTACGAATGTGACCTACTAAATAAGACTTAGTCTTTAGTTTTCTAGGTTGTGTTTTTTGTATTATTGTTTGTCTGTTGGTCTTTTTTTTTTCTTTCTTTTTAGCAATTGCGTGGTAAGTTTATTTTCGAATTATGAGTTTGAATATCCCTCTGGTATCTTTCGCCTCTCTTTTAAAAGAAGACTGAGTCTGATGTCAGATAAGTAAACAAAAGAAACTAATTAACATGACAATTATGAACATAAATTAGCATTGGACTACTAGCAGTAACCAATATGCCAGCTCCAATCCTCAATTAGTCTAATTGGAAGATGATGTCTTTGTCATATGGAAATAAGGTACAATTTCTTCCGTAAGGGATTTAGAATCATGAAAATATAAAATATACAAGAAGTACATAACCCGTATCATTTAAACAACTGGTTTTAGAATTGATGTGTTTATTTCCGATGCAATGGCCATAACAATGAAGGCAACAGTAGTATACCGCTGTTCAAAAATAATAATCGGTTGATAGAAAACAAATCTGCGTTACAAAGTAACACCGAGGTAAACACATCAACTGTAAGAGGAAAACAACGGAAAAACAGAAACACTAAAGTGCAGTATGAGGGAATCAATATCCATTTCTAAAAATGCCATCTTTTATTACCTGACAATAGTATCATTATCGTATTTCTTCTAATAAGTCTGTTTGGAATTGGTTAGTTTTGACGTGAATGACGACATTGTTTTGCTTTGTATAGAATACTACCTTAAAAGATGGAATCTGACATACTTGAAAGTTTAAGATGTCTACACGTTGATTTATATCTACGAACGAAGTCTTTGTATCGATGATAAAATTCAGTAAATGTTGTGACAAGTCTGTGATATCGATAAACCTGGTGTAATACATTTTCAGTAATGCAAAGATTTCATTTCTTTAAAATCAAATACTTCACCATCTAAAAATGGATAGTAAACCATAAGAAATAAAAATCGTGTCTTTTATCGTAAATTTTCCGGTAAAAGATAAAGATATAACGATTCAGAAAAGCTAGGTGTTCGTTGTTAGTATTAGCTTTATTGATAGTAATTTCAGCAGGATAAATCTCTTTGATGCACATACTCATGATACTGAATACGTCATTATTGAGAGCAAATATATTAGTTAAATGAATAAAAGTTGATAATTGATACAATTGATAATTTGTTGTTTTATCAGATGTTTTAGATTTTGAAATATATTGGTACCGAGCATGACAAGTACATTAATTTTCGAGCTGCTTATCCGGTGCAGAGAAATTGGTTCCAATTAAAATGTCAATAAGATGACAGAAATCAAACCGACAAAAACAACACAAAAACAATTACGTAGTCATGATCTGCTGGTAGAGATTTGTGCATCTAAAAACGAAAAAGACGAAAACACAGACAAAGTACAGAAAACACAACATAGGAAAACTTCAGATTGAGCAACAAGAACCTCACAAAAACTGGGGTTAATATCCGGGCTCCGGAAGAGTAAGCAGATCCAACTTTACACGTGGTACCCGTCGTGTTGATCAGATATTTAAGGTTGATGTAGACGGTTTGACATTTGAAAATGGATTGAGGCTACTTTTTTTTATTTTATCTTTTTTTCAAACAGAGACGAAGAACAAGGAGACCTAGTTTGCCGCTTTCTGCATCAAATTATGCAAACCTTATTTCAAATGTATAACACTTCTAACTCCGGTTCATGCTCTGCGTTAAAATTATTTGATTAAATCGTACATGAAAGTAAGTAAAAGAAAAAATAAATTAAATGTTTTGTGCAAACGGTTAACGTTTCTCCTCCTGTTTTCAAGTTCGAAGCACATGGACAATTTCTTGTATGACGTATGGTGTTGTATTCATTATAGTAAGTGAGCGATTTTTTTTTATAGTTTGGAATATTTGCAGAATTCATGTATGCATTCATGAAAACCAAGCTGGTGTTAGGGTCACAGACCAAATAAGAAATTACAAACTCTTATTGGTCATGATATGTTGTAAAACATTGCATCAAGCAAACCATGACAAACTGCATCAACGTTCGTGTACAATGAAGTATAAGAAGTAAATATGAATTTGCTTTTAATACAGTTTTAAAACGTACCTTTTTCGCGTTAACGCAGAGGTGACCGTGAAGTAAACTCACGTTCATATTTTGCTTCATACACATTTGTTGGTAAACGCAGAGTAAACTTTGTGTGTAAAGGTTGTGCATGAGACTACAGACAAGCTTAAAGTTTTCAAGGCCATTTATATGCTACGCTTGTTATATAAACTATAAAACTCTTAGAGCACATGTTTGTTTCCGTACTGTATTATTCACCACTAATAAGTCTGATGATGATGAAACCAGCGTCTGGTGAAATTAATTAAATCCTGGTATCTGAAATTAGTTTTGATACAAAAATGAATTAGTTCATTCATATAAATGAAAACACTGTGTTTTATTGACTACAACAGTTATAAGTTATGCTGTTGAATAAATTTATACATACATATACTCGAGTGCTGGTAGATCTATAAACGTTCCCTGTTCTATTGTCGTTATTTCATTGCCACTTAAATATCTGAAAAGGAAACAGGATATTTTTTTATTATTTAAAAAAAAACACATACTGTATAGTCAGCAATAAAAGGTCCCGCCATGATAAATATGAAGTAATTCAATTGAGAAATTTAGCGGCCTAATTTATAAATCAAAAAAGAAATTTACGAAATACGACAGACATGAAACAACGACAAGTTTAACCACTGCACTACAGGATCCTAACTTGGACAAGCACATATAGAATGTGGCATTATACGTTTGTTTAATTAGGGACTTTTCTTGGTTTCGTGCCTACATTTGATCGATATTTTCTTAAGTAACTTTAATTTTAGGATAAGAAGCTATTGTTTTCTTATTTCCAAAGTGTAAGACAAATTTAAATGTGTTGTTTCATATTCATTTTGCATGTTCATATTTCTGTGGGTGCCTTTATTTTAAGTTGTGTGAATGCGTTTAATTCGTTCCCCTAGTTTGCTTATTTCATCAAAAACTGACATGATCGTTTTCAGCTTGAATACAAATCAAATATCATCGGACAAAATGAGGGATATTATCAGCAGTTTTCTGAACTAAAAATATGTCCTGTAAATATTGCAGCATTTAAGTTTACACATACTATATTTAGATTTGTAGAAACATATACAATCTTATATTAAGTATAAGCAAGTTTCAAATCACTTACATGTATAACTAGCTAAACCTCTCACATGTATGACAAACGAATATAATTCAATTAGAAAACGATATAGGTAATATTTGTTTGGTGTTGGTATTTGCATCTGAATAATGTTTAAAAACGACAGCTTGTAATTCTATGTGTCTATTTTCTTAACAGGTCAAAGCTTTCGAACTTCTGAGTGATGGTGATAAATAATAGCTACGAAACCACCGACAAATTAACGCTTTATTTTGATTTAGTTGATTCTTTGCGTTGTTATTGACGTATAAGTTTTATTCTTCCTACTGAGAGTTTTTCGTTGCCCCCTTTTTTTTTATCCTTCTCCATCTTTAAATAATGCATTAGGAATAGTTATTTAAAAAAGAACAAATGTTATTTATAATATAACCGATTTATACTTACATTACATTTAATAATGTCATATTTTGAAATGCTCCTTCTTCGATTATGGTAATATTGTTATTAAAAATTTCTCTGAAATATAAAAAAAATCCTTTTACATTGAGGGGTGATGTGTTGGTTAATGAGGTCTTATCTAAACCTTGAAATAATCTTCGAATGTCCCAGCTATGATCATTTTGTATTTATGAGTCAATCGTTTTGTTCAGGTAGCTTAACACAAATGTCAAACGAACTTAACCTGGTGTACAATTCCTTTTAATCAGGAGAAGACATGAATGAGTTAGTTTTTAAGATAACAGAAAAGGCAATCGTATATTTTAATACTAACAATACATGTGGTTAGTTTCATTCATCATAATCATTTACGTTTGATTTCTAATTACTGATTTTAATTGGATTGCTATTTTATGAAGGTTTTGATCATGTTGACTTAGATTATCGTGTTCCAATTTGATTTACAGATATTTATAGGAAACATTTTTGATGAAAAAGTTGATAAAAAGTTAAAGACCATATTTCGAGAAAATGATATGAATACAAAGAGAAGAATATTTGTTTGACCCTACTTACATCGTGCATATTTGAATATCGAATGACAATGCGAACTTTGTGATCCTTCAATAAGTAAACAGAAAGATAGGCAAGGAATGAATACAAATGCTATTAACGTTATTTTATGATAAATCTTTACAAGTGTATCTTCATATCTTAAACTTGCACAGACTCTAAAGTTAGACTGGTTATAGGAGTTTGGTCATCTTTAAGTCGTTAAGGCAATTAAACAAGTGAAAAACTAAAAGTTTTATTGATTGTACCGAATGAATACATTTGCATCTAAGTGTGGTCGGAAGAAAAACGTTAAATCCGATGTCTAGTAAGGAAAAAGTGCCATGGTTTCTGCAACTTGCAGATTATGTTATAAATGAAAATCACAAAAACAAACACAAAATAAGAAATGGAATTTAAATCACAGCCTCTGTTTTGTCCACATGAAACGTTCTAGCTAGGTTAACTAAAAATACATTTTATTGAGTACTTTAATCAAGAACATGTCAATACATTAATTTGTTTTTCTTATACGAAGAAGCTTATCTTTTGACATTTATTTACACTTTCTGTGCTTCATGTTCAGTCTTGACCGATGCTGACGATTCCCCCAATGTCATTGCCACGGGAATCATTTCTAAATTTGGTGGGTCAAAATTTCAATAATTTGAAGGAGAATTATTTTTCAAATGACATGGGGAATTCTGATGTAACTGGCGTAAAATTGAAAGAATAAATCTAGTGTGGTTTTTGAACGAATACGCAATAAAAAGGTTAAAAAGTAAATTTGAGGTAGCAGCATATTTTAGATGGTACAAACATTAACGTCATTAGATAAGTTGATAAAATAATTACCACTATCAACACACTTAATTGCAGGTAATGCCGTTTACGTTTTCCTGGTTTTTTCATATACGAGACCAGTTGCTTTATAACCACTGTGACGTAAAAGTGGGTCAGTTATGTTTGAACAGAACACATATAGACTATGATTATATTTTAAAGGGTCCTGCCTAATAAAGAACTATTTGGTTTACTTCACAACTTATACCTATGAAATTGAGATAGGTAAGCAACACCTAAAATCAACCAGAAAAATCTTTGCTCGTCATTTGTAAACAATCAATATTATCATAAAGTGATCTACGTTGAAAAAAATGATTAGGACTTAAATGCTCTTAGCCAAGTTTTTGTCAGGTAAAACTTGCCCAATCTTTATATATTTCTATATGTAGTGTTTGTCCCTCTAGTTTATGATAGTGTATGTTTGTCTACTGATCTCTTTTTAACATACCGCTTGTGTTGTGTACATATATTATTATAACATTTGCTTACATAAAATATTCGAAACAAAAATCAATGAAGAAAAATTGTGTAACAAGAGACATATTACATGCGATATGAGTCACTTGGAAAGTCTGTTGGAATAACAGTCAGTCCTCCGCTCAAACATTCTACAATAACTGTGTTGTTCGTTGTTCGACAGGAACAGTCGGACGGACAAGATGATACTCTGCTAGTTGACACCAAAATAATAAGTAGAACTAGTGTTGTATAGTAAATTGTCTTCATCATGAGTTCATTCTGAAACATAAAACAAAAATTCCTTTAATGTCTTCATCATGTGAACAAATAATTAAGAAGATCAAACAAGTACACTAAAGAAGCCAGATAATTTATTTTCACTTTCAGATATATTGCTGATGTTATTTTTATAAACAAGCAAACTTTTCTGATTGGATTCGTTTGATATACATGTTCAGTACTGTATCTCCCAGAAATTGTTATACCTTTACCTCGAATTTGGCGTATATACGCAGTCCTCTCAGATACAGAATCTATAACAAACGACATGATTTTCAATTTCACTCAGATAAGTAGCAATATAACATCTTCACCTGCATATGTATTTTTCATGTCCCAACTTAACCGGTATTGAGAGCTTACAGCTCCTACTCAGACTTTGTTAAACGTCAACAGTGTCTGAGCAGAAAGTTGGGTATGTCAGAGAAAGTCTCGTCATGTTTCTAATAAAGTTCATCGGAATGTACCAAGACCATGTTGATAAATATTCCGCATCAGCTTCACAAATAAAACACGATGGTATTAAATATATAGTTTAAGAATATTACGTTTAATGCTTAGTCTATTTTATTAATATGTATTCGACGTGGATCGGACATCGTCATGCGTTATGATAATTCTCGTATTCGTGTCTTTCTATCTTGCTAATGTGCTTGGTCTATATTCCTTTTGGTGTTTCTTTGATACATATGACGGGACTCTGTACTTATATACAACCCATTACTGTGCTATTGTAAAACAATTGATATGCATGTCTGTAATTTTTGCTAATATGCTAGATTTATATGTCACTTTGTGCTTCTTTTCTACATAGATATAGGAAGATGTAGTATGAGTGCCAATGAGACAACTCTCCATCCAAATAAGAATTTTTTAAAGTAAACCATTATAGGTCAAGGTACGGCCTTCAACACGAAACATAAGCTCACACCGAACAGCAAGCTATAAAGGGCCCCCTAAAAAACAACGGTCTAATCTATATAAAAACGAAAAACGAGAAACACGTATGAACAACATAAACGAACGACAACTACTGTACATCAGATTCCTGACTTGGGACATGTGCAAATAATTGCAGCGGGATAAAACGTTTAAATGGTACCAAACCTTCTCCCCTTTCTGAAACAATAGTATAACATCACAACATAGAAAAAAATACTATAAAATATCAATCAGAAGCCTTAACTCAATCAAAAAACGCAAATTAAGACACAATGAAAGAATAAATCTGATTTTCGATACCTCAATGCAAACTCAAAGTCAATAAAATGTATAATGGATAGATGATAAAGGTCAAAAGTAAATAAACAGGTTTAAACAAAGTTAAAGAATTTTCCTCAGAGTTTAGTATTTTTCTATATTTTACATTTTATTTCCAGAATTTTGAAAATGACATTTGGCTACAGTTCGATATGATTGAGATATAGCCAACTCAGATGAATATATAAATAAAGGAAACAATTATGTTCGAAAGTCATCAATCGATTTAGACAAAAACAAATCAGTATTACAAACTTAAACTGATGGAAATACATCAACTATAAGAAGAACAACACACTAACAGAATTACTGAGATGAACATAAAAGAACGATCATGCAATACACCCAGAAACGCTTTATACGTTAAAAACATATAAACTTGTGACAACTTTTACTTTTTACTTTCACTTCCCTGTGGTTAGTACCCTAGACACAATTTATTTACATATTTCATGATGAAAGTCCTCGGTTTTTCTGATAAAATGTCGGACAAAACAGTGTATGTGTATGGGAGGAGTCTTTCTTAAAATTGAATCGCATGCACAATACGTGTATGTTTTAAACGTCCTTAATATTTGGATAATATTAAGTTGTAATTGGCATTTCGAATGACGTATAAATAAAAATAGAATTTAAAAGGTCTATGGTATATTAGGTTGTAAATATTTGAAACAAAGGGAATGTAACCGTATATTAGCCTATATCTACATGATTGAATTCAACTATATGTTTGATGATTATACAGTAATCTCAAATATAAGTTGATCAAATCCATATACAATAATTTATTTGATCATTAAAGTAGATTTAATTTTGTTTGTCATATACATTTACTCATTTAACCCTAGAATTAATTTAGAATATAAGTCGTAATTAAAAAAGATGGGCGAAGGATACCAAAAGTCAAACTCATATATAGAAAATAAACTGACAACGTCATGGCAAAAATAAAAAAGACAACAATAGCACAGAAGACACAAAATAGAAAACTAAAGACTAAGAATGTCATTCTTCATTGTTATGAATATAAATACCTTTTGAGGACTATAAATATTGTTGTTATTATACTTCATGTTAAAATGACATATTGGCTTAGACGAATGATATGATCTTCTCTATTCCATGGCTAAGCACGGGGGAAGGGGGGGAGGGTGTTGAATGTCACCTGCTCGTCCAGACCAATCAAAAATCAATGAATTGGATTTAAATCAAGTAGTTTAAGATAATGCTTAAGTTCTATTTTTTGGCTCAGATTTTATCATTTGACTGTCAAAATAAATAGAAAAAAATACATCCTGATTCACATCTGTTGAATTATCGAATACCCTTTACGTTGTGATGAACGTGGTGTCATACAAATTTAATTTTTTTAAATAAAATAAAATTGATCTGTAAAAGACAATAAAAGAGGGGCGAAAGATACCAGAGGGACAGCCAATAATGGTATGATATTCAGTATAATGGGTTAAATAACACATAGCTGAGAGGGGGATACAGCAGATTATAACTCCCTGAAAATAAAATTGAAAAGGGAAATAGGGAATGTGTTAAAGAGAAAACAACCTGACCATAGAAAAGACACCAGAAGAAGGTTACCAACAGGTCTTCAATGCAGCGAAAAATTTCCGCACCCGGTGGCGTCCTTCAGCTGACCCCTAAACAAATATATATAAAGCATTGTCAACCATGGCTTCGCCGCTGTTGACAGTATTTTCCCGGGGTAACAATCTGCTCTAACACCCTCTAAACTATGTGTTAATTCTATATTGGTTGATAAACAAGTGTTCGAACGATTTGATTTTGCATGCTCTCACATAATGTCATTTTATTTACCTTCGATTTGTGAATGTTATGTAACGTGTAACCGGGCGGGGACGTTTAGATATTTTTATCCCCGGGTTCGTACAAGTTTCACGAAAAGCTTTTGAAAGGGATTTGAAAAGCAATTCAAAAGTTCTAAAGCCATTAAAAAATTTACGATATCATTATCAAATATAAAACAAATACTATACTACATAAAACAGAGTTTCAACAACTATCAACCTAACCCGAACCTGTTAAATTAAAACTGTTTAAAACCCTTTCAGTCCGATACTGTTTAGGTCAACTGTTTGAAACTATAGTCTGAAACCTAAATGCATGGAACTGGTTTGAAACCTAAATGTATGAAACTGGTCTGAAACCTAAATGTATGGAACGGGTCTCAAACCTAAATGTATAAAACGGAGCTAAACCTTAATGTATCAAACGGGCTGAAACCAAAAGGTATAAAACGGGGCTGAACCGAAATGTATCAAACGGGCTGAAACCTATTAATTGGTTATCAAAGGTACCAGGATTATAATTTAGTACGCCAGACGCGCGTTTCGTCTACATAAGACTCATCAGTGACGCTCATATCAAAATATTTATAAAGCCAAACAAGTACAAAGTTGAAGAGCATTGAGGATCCAAAATTCCAAAAAGTTGTGCCAAATACGGCTAAGGTAATCTATGCCTGGAATAAGAAAATCCTAAGTTTTTCGAAAATTTCAAAGTTTGGTAAACCGGGAATTTATTAAAATGACCACATTATTGATATTCATGTCAACACCGAAGTGTTGACTACTGGGCTGGTGATACCCTCGGGGACGAAACGTCCACCAGCAGTGGCATCGACCCAGTGGTGTAAATAGTTATCAAAGGTACCAGGATTATAATTTAGTACGCCAGACGCGCGTTTCGTCTACATAAGACTCATCAGTGACGCTCATATCAAAATATTTATAAAGCCAAACAAGTACAAAGTTGAAGAGCATTGAGGATCCAAAATTCCAAAAAGTTGTGCCAAATACGGCTAAGGTAATCTATGCCTGGAATAAGAAAATCGTAAGTTTTTCGAAAATTTTAAAGATTGGTAAACCGGAAATTTATTAAAATGACCACATTATTGATATTCATGTCAACACCGAAGTGTTGACTACTGGGCTGGTGATACCCTCGGGGACGAAACGTCCACCAGCAGTGGCATCGACCCAGTGGTGTAAATAGTTATCAAAGGTACCAGGATTATAATTTTATTACGCCAGACGCGAGTTTCGTCTACATAAGACTCATCAGTGAAGCTCATATCAAAATATTTATAAAGCCAAACAAGTACAAAGTTGAAGAGCATTGAGGATCCAAAATTCCAAAAAGTTGTGCCAAATACGGCTAAGGTAATCTATGCCTGGAATAAGAAAATCCTTAGTTTTTCGAAAATTTCAAAGTTTGGTAAACCGGAAATTTATTAAAATAACCACATTATTGATATTCATGTCAACACCGAAGTGTTGACTACTGGGCTGGTGATACCCTCGGGGACGAAACGTCCACCAGCAGTGGCATCGACCCAGTGGTGTAAATAGTTATCTTTAAAAGAGGGACGAAAGATACCAAAGGGACAGTCAAACTCATAAATCTAAAACAAACTGACAACGCCATGGTTAAAAATAAAAAAGACAAACAGAAAAACAATAGTACACACGACACAACATAGAAAACTAAAGAATAAACAACACGAACCCCACCAAAAACTAGGGGTGATCTCAGGTGCTCCGGAAGGGTAAGCAGATCCTGCTCCACATGTGGCACCCGTCGTGTTGCTTAAGTGATTACAAATCCGGTAAATAGTCTAATTCGGTAGGTCATATTCATGAAAGGGAAGGGGATTGTAGTTACGACGTAAGGAACATATATATATATAAACAAATCCAACTGTTGTAAACTTTCGACTTATGAAACTTTATGAAAATATATTTATAAAACTGTTGGAACAGGGTAGCACTAAGGTATGATTTAGCAGCAAACACTCACTGCAATAGTGAGAGATGTGGAACGCAAAACCCTAGCACTAACCCTATTTATACAACTTCTACTGAACCAAAACTATCTATATTCTCAGCAGGTTTCAAACACTCCACTTTGTTTGACTATTCCTGCTACTCGTCTTTAAATATTAACGGTCCGATACCTTTCTATTCTTCTTCTTTCAACGTCTCCGATACGAATGACAACTCTTACTGAATAGCAACCCGGTATTTATACTTCGAACGCGGACCTCGAAGAGAGCACCCCAGCAACAACTGTACAGGTAAAGCGTCTTATAGCAACCAAGGATAAAGGGATGATTTTTTATGCCGTTTTCAATGATAAAATGATTAAATGGAAAACTCATTGAGATATTTGAAAATATATAACTGTAGAAATATTATAATATTATTAAACAGTTAATTCGTAGCAGTTATATTAGGTAACGCCGAGGATCTGTTTAAAGCTGCATATGTTTGTAATGGTATGTCTATTTCTTAATTATTATGCTTTTTAAACCTGTTTTTGTATTGAGCAGTGTCTTTTGAATGCTTCGTAAATTTGGTGAAAAAAAATATTACAGATAGACCTGCTATATATCATAGTAATACCGATATACTGACTGTTAAGTTGATGATATCCTTTGGCTCTGATAATTCATCTGACAGCAATATTGACGCAGTGCAGTGAAAATAGCAATATGTACAATTTTAAGTCAAGAACCCTTCGGGATTATCCTTCAGCAGGAATGATCCAGCCTCATTGTTGAACGCGAATGATGTATACACAAACACCTTATTGGTCGAAGGACATAATAACATATAAATATGATAAAGATAGATGAATGCAATAAAAGTCCAACTAAGGATACTTTTGTATTCATGTTTATGACACCGCAGTAGATACCTGAAACTCCTTCAGTTTAAGATTTCAATTAATCTACATTTAACTTTTTATCTCAAAATTAATGCTACCATTACTCCGCACTAACAAGTTATATTGTGAATGCTATATGCGATCATCCTTTTCAGAAAATCATTTAAAAGGAAATTTAAAAACAAATATGTCATTGATTAGTGCTTGTTACATTAAAAAAAAATCAGTTTCAACTTTCATTAAGTTAAAAACAAAACTAATCTGAATACAAATGTTTTAACATAAAATCGTTTTGACTAAACATACCTTTGACGTCTATTCCTCAACAAAATTGCACTTGGTGTGCCTTTTAAATTCTATAGTCCTTTTAAAGGAATTGATTACACAATTTGATCAATGCAAGATTATACTTATGCATTCTATTCAGTTTAATCATTGGAGAGGTATATTTGTCCTTCATTCACTAAAATTAAACATATGAAATAATATGATCTGTATAATGTTCAACATTATGCGATACACTATACAATATCTACAATATCTACACTTGTGTGTGCCATTCTGTCAGCATAGATACACTTATGTATGGTTGAAAAGCTCAGCAATTCTATAAAGATTATTTTGTAAGTAATGCAAGAAGGTAAACTTTTAAATCGAGGTGTCCATTTTTGCTCTGTGAAAGACATGTTTTAAGGCACAATTATATTATATATTTAGGTATGTCTTTATGATTAGTATTCTTGCGTATTTTTGTACAGTATTCTTCTTAAGTTATTTGTTCATTTAGGCGTTATTGTTAACTTTACAATATAAGTGAGCGTTTGGGTTAGATATAAAACCAATATCAACCCCTCATTGTTTTCTTAAAATGTCCTGTACCAGAACTCAAACAAAATACAGTAAAAGAGTCATTACAAATGTGAGTCATTAACGATATTAGTTTACATGTACCCCTAATCTTTTTAGTAATGTAGAATGCTATTTATATATATTAGCAGACATAAGTTATGTTGTTCTTGACATATGGTTTGCCGAGTTAGAAATAAAGTACATGTAACCGAACATGCAGTTATATTACATGTATTATTATATCACTTGTATACATATTTATTTTACAATTGACAAAATATACACTGCATGTCAAGACGAATATGCTAATCAAAAATTTAGATATGGGTGTTTGGTGTATCTTTAGGTGGGTGATTTATCTTAAGGGTGTATTCTTTTGAGGTTTCAGTCTCGTTAACATCTCGTTCTGGGATTATTTTATGTGATACAAGTGGAAAATATCAATGAATTTAAAATTTAAATTCAACTGTTAAAAATAGTGTATTCACAATGAGTAGTTTTTGAGTAATTCATTTTTATAATTTTGTTAACGATCAAGTCAGTTTTTTAGCAAAACTGGGTGAGAGGTATAAGAAATGATTTTACCAGAAACATGTAAATCGGTTTTAGTTTGTTACCCCGATTTTGTTTTTTGTCCATGGATTTATGAGTTTTGAACAGCGGTATACTACTGTTGCCTTTATACATCCCATTTCGTTTTTTCTTTTCATACTTCTTCGATATGTATTTTTCAATTATTTATAACAAAAAAGTTGAATTAATATGCATATTTTTCTTTAAAAAGAAAAACAAATCACTATTTTAAAAAATGAAAAGCATAGTAAATTTGACACAAAAAAAAAACCCCATCAAAATATAATAAAACTTTCTTATATCAATATCTACTACTAATAATAGTTTTGTAAGTTAAATTTAATCAGATTGGTCCACTTCATCTTTATTGAAAGTAGCTAAATAATAAGTAAATATTGGTGAAAAATTTGATAATCATAACAATTTGGTACTTTCAAAGGGCTGTAGGAAAACAGGAAGTGCACCACCATATTTTTTCTTCACGAATTATTTGTTTACGGTTATATAAACCCAAAAATCAGGTCAAGTACAAAAGATTAATTCTAGAAATGTTTGCCCCCTCAGAGGTGTACATCCTTATCCAAACATGTATAATTAAACTAATGTATTAATAGCTTTATTAGGTAAACTTTTTTTTCAATGATTAATTCAAATACAATTCTTAATTAATTTTTAGGGATACTGTTTACAGTTTTAATTAGATATACAGATTAAAAGGGTGTATACATCAACGATAGTGTAAAACATAAACGATCCGATGAAGTTGCAATAGCAAAGGACATGCACATCCAGTTGGTATGCAGCCAATACCATGATACTACTGAGGTCAATATATTAATCAAATTATTTTTTCTGCAAAACTGCATTAACAAATATGTAATCCTTTTTGAACCCTATTTAATTTACATAAAACATTAAGATAGCAATAAGAATCGTTTTGCTGAGTACCAAGATTTGACAATCATGTGAACAAACTTATCCACTCAGTGATTGTCAAAAATGTTATTACCCCTCCTTCTTGAATATTCGCTTCCACCATACTAATTCTAGTATTACTGGTTTTAATTTTTTTCTGCACCAGATGCTCATTTTAACAACTATTTCAAAGATAAAAAGAATCAAAATCCAAAATGCATAGGAAATGGAAGAGCCTATAAACGAAATTTGGCACACATTGTATCCAAAGTTACCAAGGAGTCAGAGGAAGAATATAGTTGGAAGATCAAATTAATCACGAAAAACCAACACCAAAGATATTATATTTCAAGATATATATATGGAGTGCTAAATACTGATCTGATCATATCTGTGGAAAGTTCACTAGCATTGGGTTATAATATCCACCAATGATCAATGCTTAAGATCTCAGTACGCGAATTGCATTTTTGTCTACAGCAACTCGCAGATGGCGTTAAAATAAAAACTGTCTGAATATTATCAATAGCAGACCCAAATGTTGCAAACCACCTATCATACCTCCATGTCAAATGTGTTGTTGTCCCCGCAGATAAAGCCCCAAACAACATCGTTTTTGTGTGTAAACTTATTATATTAACTGCTTGATAAACGAATTAGGTATTGACAATTCACTTGGAAACTCAACATATACCCTCATGACTCTTACCAAACAGCAAATCCTGGATAATCATAGGTCTGTTCTATGTTCATTTGGAAATTCAACCAAAGATGAAGAACTGGATCTTCCATCACTGTATTGGATACCTAAACTACATAAGTCTCCTTACAAACAACGGTTTATTGCTGGGTCTTCCAAGTGCTCCACGAAACCTCTTTCTAAATTATTAACATCTATTTTATCAGCAATCAAAGACGGGCTTCAAAGTTATTGTGAAACTGCCTATTCTAGAGGTGGCGTGAATCAGATGTGGATACTTAAAAATTCCAAAGAGTTTTTAAAGTACATACAATCTAACTCTCTTTCAGCTTGTAACAGTATTAAAACATTTGACTTTTCTTCTCTATACACGCAAGTATTCCACATTCCAAACTAAAAGACAAATTGAAAGAGTTGGTATCGCTTTGCTTCATAAAAAAGAATGGCCAACGTAGATACAAGTATCTTGTCTTAAGGAGGGATAAATCCTTCTTTGTAAAGGATCACTCTGATTCAAACAAAAAATTCTCTGAAACTGATATTATCAAATGCTTGATTTCTTGATTGACAACATATTTGTTACGTTCGGAGGACGTGTTTTTCATCAGACTGTCGGCATTCCAATGGGAAAGAAATGTGCCTCTCTACTTGCCGACTTGTTTCTTTATTATTTTGAGGCTGACTTCATGCAGGAACTTCTTAGGAAGAAAGATAAGAAGTTATCAATATGCTTTAACTCTACTTTCCGCTATATAGATGATATTCTTTCACTAAATAATTCAAAATTTGGTGACTATGTGGAACGCATCTATCCCATCGAACTAGAGATAAATGATACTACAGATACAGTTAAATTGGCTTCATATCTTAACTTACATCTAGAAATTGACAATGAGAGTCGGTTGAAAACAAAACTTTACGACAAAAGAGATGATTCCAGCTTTCCAATTGTGAACTTTCCATTTCTAAGTAGCAACATTCCAGCAGCACCTGCATACGGGGTATATATCTCCCAATTGATACGATATTCCCGTGCTTGCATTTCCTATCATTATTTTCTTGATAGAGGGTTGCTGCTTACAATGAAGCTATTAAACCAAGAGTTCCAAATGGTGAAGTTGAATTTATCCATTCGTAAATTTTTCGGACGCCATCACGAGTTGGTTGACCGTTAAGGAATAACCGTTTCACAAATAATTTCGGATATGTTCCTTTCTGTGCGTCGTAACTACAATCCCCTTCCCTTTCATGAACGTGACCTACCGAATTAAACTATCTACCGGATTTGTTATCACATAAGCAACACGACGGGTGCCACATGTGGAGCAGGATCTGCATACCCTTCCGGAGCACCTGAGATCACCCCTAGTTTTTGGTGGGGTTCGTGTTGTTTATTCTTTAGTTTTCTATGTTGTGTCATGTGTACTATTGTTTGTCTGTTTGTCTTTTTCATTTTTAGCCATGGCGTTGTCATTTTGTTTTAGATTTATGAGTTTGACTGTCCCTTTTGGTATCTTCCGTCCTTCTTTTATAGTATTGCACACTAAAACAAGGATTAGTTTTTCTAAGGACCATAATAGTGAATCATGTTAATGCCGAGGGCGATTACTGTTTACGTGATATTTTTGGCAAAAATCCCGCAAGAGTTGTTTAAAATAAGTTGCGTACACTATCATCAATGACTATAGGGTTAAGGTTAAAATGTTGATTGCAAAACGTGTTTATCATTCACAACCATACTTTTCCATTGAATTTAAATCAATGCACATGGAAATCAAATTTAATAAAGAGATAAATGAGCATTTACAACTAATAATTCAGCCGCATTTAAGAGCATATTGTATATATAATTTCATAGTCGTATAGTGAAACTATGCATAAGAACATGCACAATCCACATAAAAACCATTGTAAGAAATTCGAAGAGAGTAAGTTTTCAAAAGATTTACTATACTTTCTCCTTCAAGTTATATAATTAGCGTTTCAAAATAATATCATCATCTCTTCTAGGATTGAAATTATTAACGTCATATGCGCTTTTCGTGTACATAAGACTCTCCAACGACGCTAGAAGAAAAACAGTTAAAAAGAGCCAAAAAAAAATACATAGTCAAAGAACTTTGTAGACTCGAATTTTCTGAAGTTTTTTGCAAATTATGACATACTCATTGGGAAAATTTTCTTATATATTTCGAAAAATTCAGATTTACAGCTGCTTCCTTTTTCCTTTTTTTAATTACAAATACTTGGCCCCCGATCATTACTCATGATACATTATTCATCGACATTGGACTCAGCCTCTTGATTGAGCTGGAATTTTGCAAAATGATTTGTTGCACTATCTCTATTTATCCACAGTAAGTCGTTATAATTTTATGGCTTTTTTTATAAAGAAGAAAAATAAAAGTGTTGATAGAATACCAAATAAAATGGAGGCTTTTAATATAATTACAATACTGGAGGACCTTTAAAACTATGATATTTTTTTCTCCTGAATTTTACAATACTGAAAATAGTTGTTGGTTTTAACGATAAACTTAGAGTTCAAGTAAATGAAAGAGTACAATATAGAAAGAAATTATTTAAACCATTATTAACATAAAATCTATGTAAATAAAAGCCAACAAAATCTGAATGTTTATTAAATATATGACAAAAGAAACTGCCGGATATTTAAATATTTGTTACCGTACGACCTTCAACTGACTGTATTTAAACAGTTCATATTACCTCAACAAGTTACATTGTTCTGAAATACGACCTAAAATACGTTCACTGGGAACAACGCGAATCTACAAAATTGAGACACGACAACAATATGTTTGATTCAATTTTATGCCATCTTGCTTTTACATCGGAATTCTCACATTGTGTGTGGAAGTTAATTACATAGCAACGAATAAAAGATTTCATAAACAGCTCGCAAACAGCTCGGCATTTAGCTGAGGAACTATCAAACGATCTTAAAAAATCTCAAGGAGAAGGGATTATTATCTGATTTCAGTTCAAAATTTTAAACTAGGTATATTGGTGCTTCCATGTGCACACATGTATATAGAAAATAAATGTTGATGGTATTTTATTCTATTCATATTTTACGTAGGGGCTGAGGGGGATACACGATATTCGCCCTTATCTTTATGCATTGATTAAACAGAACCAAAACACTTATTGTACGTCATATTTTATTTTAAGAATTCAGAGGTCCTTTGTTTATCGAGAGTTCAGGTTTTATATAAAAATAAAGGCAACAGTAGTATATCGCTTTTCAAAAGTCATGAATCGATAATGAAAAATCAAATCCGAGGGAAACACATCAACTTTACAAGGAAAACAACGAAACAACTGAAATACTAAAGTGGAACAAAAAAATGAAGAATCTGATAACAACTGCCTTATTCCAGACTTGGTACAGGACATTTCAAGAAATAATGATAGATTGAACTGGTATGTATGGCTAGAAAAACCTCCTACTTGTATGGTAATGTTTAAAAAGGAATGATTTCTAGCTAAGGTAAACATTTGTATTTGAAATGAATGAACAAAATGGGGATGTTATTTGATTCTTATTTATTGTTTTTTATTCGACCACCAACGTATGCCACAATGCTACTTTCAAAAATAAGAAAACACTGACAGAGTAGGATCAGCCTACTGAATGGTTAAATCTTGAAAACATTTAAACCATCAGCAAGATTTATACTGAAACAATGGACCGTTAAACAAGAATAATAATAATTAAAAACCAATTGTTCAGAGAACAATTGAAGGTCTTTCCATATCAAAGAAATTTTGATAAGAAGATAGTTGTTCATACTGATACGATAAATAATGGTTTAATCATATTTTTAAGTGATATAAAGGAGATAATATGCTACTTCCGGTGAAATGAATGTCACTTCCGGTCTAATATGACAGCTTCTTTCACACTGATTCCAAAAATATATAGTTTCTATATACTTTTGTATTTAGAATGGGAGATACATGGTCACTTCCGGTTTGTTGGAAGTCATTTTTAGTCTTCAGTAATCAGTTTATGTATCTATATGACAAAATATATGGATTTTGAGTACTTTTATACGAAAAAATTGAAAAGAAGGTTACTTCCGGTTTTCTCAAGGTCACTTCCGGTAGTCATTTTTCAAGGTCATTTGTCATCCAAACTTTTGCACAAGGTCAAATGCCATTAAAATGGACTTAGTTGAAGTTATATTCAAATAACCTCATATCAAGACATTTCAGGGGCACTAACTCCTATTAGATGCTATTTAATTGTATCAGACCAAATGTAAAATATCTTCATAACTATATAGCAATCATTTTGCACTTGTTCTTTAATATATACCTTTTCAAGGGTTGGAGAAAATGCAAAAACATGGAAAATTCCGAATTTAGAACTTGACCTTGACCTTTGACCTGGACCCCATTTTCTAATAAAGGGCCTAGGGATCTCAAATAAATACATTCCAGGGTTATATGGTTGACGGTTTATTAGTTAATAACACATATTGAGAAAATAATTTTGTAAAGGTAGATAACTCCTATAAAATTTCATCGAATCGCTTCGATCCAAATAAGCCAAATTTTCCTTAGGATGTAACGAACAATTTGTAAAAAGAATTTTGTCGCTATCTTTTTTTGTTACGAAGGAGATGCACTCTGATGATAAACAGTGAATAGGGAGATAACTCTTACAAAGAAAAGTGTTCGGCTTAGCAGGGTGAAATGTAAAAGCGCATAAACTGTACGATACAATATGAGAAATATCTAAGCGACATATTGCGAAACAAACATTTGTCGCAATATCAAAATAAGCCGGAAGAAAAAAAAAAAAAAAAAAAAAATAATAATAATCAGAAGAAATACAATAGGTCTTTCCACAGAAAGGTGGAAAGACCTAATTAACCAACGAAAATTACAGGAATGAAGTCTCCTGATGTGTGACTTGCAAATAGAATATTTTTGAGCATTGTTGAAGGCCGTTCGGTGACATATAGTTGTTAATTGTTGTGTCATTTAGTCTCTTGTGGAGATTATACCATATCTTCTATTTCATATTGATACTCACGAAAATAAATGAATCAAGAGTCTTCAATTGAAAATAGTCTACACTAAAGACAAACTGATATATGTAGGATGCTATGTTAAAGTCATTTTGATCAATAGTTATAAAAAGTTTCTTTTCCGAAATTATATGCATATAATCAAAACATATATACAATTAATGTCAATCAATCGCTCTGTACTCATATGTCCCATCTTTGTGTTATTGTGTTATTGTGCTATGGTAAATGTTTGTTTATATATATGTTCGTTTTTATAGTGACTAAAGGGTGACAATAACTAGTTCATTACATACACTTTTTATATGTATTACTCTAAAATTATGTAAGAGGTCCGCTATTTGGAAACTTGTTTACAATAATACGTGTGCATTTTATGTTAACATGCTGCTGCTATTACATTTATGGTTGAGTAACCAGTTTGGTATGTCAACAGTATCGTTTCATATTTAAAAGGTAACTTTATTTCCATGTTATTGAATACACTTTATTTGGTATCACCCTGGTAAAATTCAATCTGCAAAGTCGGTGATATTCCAGGTGATCTGAAAAAAATTATGAATGAACCTTGTAGACTATTAGAATGTCTTTCCCGTTTAATCCATTTCATACAGTAAGTATGGAGTGAGTCGTGGATGATATTACGACACTCATTCCAATTAATAATTGACGGGGGACGATATTTAGGTCCTTTACTGAGGAATGAAGTATTCCACAGTGACATTCGAAACTAAAAACAAATTGAAAGAGTTGGTATTGCTTTGCTTCATAAAATTGAATGGCCAACGTAGATACAAATATCTTGTCTTAGGGAGGGATAAATCCTAATTTGAAAAGGATCACTCTGATTCAAACAAAATATTCACTGAAACTGATATTATCAAATGCTTGATTTCTTGATTGACAAAATATTTGTTACGTTCGGAGGAGGTGTTTTTCAACAGACTGTCGACTTGTTTCTTTAATATTATGAGGTTGACTTCATGCAGGAACTTCTTAGGAAGAAATATAAGAAGTTAGCAATATCCTTTAACTCTACTTTTCGCTATATAGATGATGTTCTTTCACTAAATAATTCAAAATTTGGTGACTATGTGGAACGCATCTATCCAATCGAACTAGAGATAAAGGATACTACAGATACAGTTAAGTCGGCCTCATATCTTGACTTACATCTAGAAATTGAAGGTCGATTGAAAACAAAACTTTACGACAAAAGAGATAATTTCAGCTTTCCAATTATATTTCCCAATTGATACGATACTCCCATGCTTGCATTTCCTATCATTATTTTCTTAATAGAGAGTTGCTGCTTACAAGGAAGTTATTAAACCAAGAGTTCCAAATGGTGAAGTTGAAATCATCCATTCGTAAATTTTTCGGACGCCATCACAAGTTGGTTGACTGTTATGGAATAACCCTTTCACAAACAATTTCGGATATGTTTCTTACGTTGTAACTACAATCCCCTTCTTTTTCATGAACGTGACCTACCGAATTAAACTTTTTACCGGATTTGTTATCACATAAGCAACACGACGGTGCCACACGTGGAGCAGGATCTGCTTACCCTTCCGGAGCACCTGAGATCACCCCTAGTTTTTGGTGGGGTTCGTGTTGTTTATTCTTTAGTTTTCTATGTTGTGCCATGTGTACTATTGTTTGTCTGTTTGTCTTTTTCATGTTTAGCCATGGCGTTGTCAGTTTGTTTTAGATTTATGAGTTTGACTGTCACTTTTGTATCTTTCATCCCTCTTTTATAGTATTGCACACTTAAACAAGGGTTAGTTTTTTCTAAGGACAATAATAGTGAATCATGCTAATGCCGAGGGCGATTACTGTTAATGTGATGTTTTTGGCAAAAGTCCCGCTAGAGTTGTTTTGAATAAGTTGCGTACAATATCATCAATGACTAAAGGGTTAAGGTTAAAATGTTGATTGCAAAACGTGTTTATCATTCACAACCATACTTTTCCATTGAATTTAAATCAATGCACATGGAAATTAAATTTAATAAAGAGATAAATGAGCCTTTACAACTTGATTTTCGTTGAGTCAAAAAAAAAATTTCTATAAAAGTTATATTTAGAGCATTTGAGAAAGAAGTGTTTTTCGTCATCAATCTCATTACAGAATTTGCAATATCTCTGATATCTAGGAATCTTAAGATGTCTGACCTTTTTTATTAAAAGAGTGTGTTCGATAATGATGAATTTTGTTAATAGTTTTCTGGAGGCAGAATGGTTATGTTTTAGGTAATTATTGTTTCAAGCATTGCCAAGAATTATACAGGAGTATACATTGCTATCTCAACATCCCAGCGTGCATGGTTACATAACGAGGTCTGGCAATTAACACCTTGTAGTTTTTGTCTCTTATCTCAAATTTATGTTATAAACATGCAAAATAAATTTGCTTTCGGTTTTGACAAGTTTACTAGTAAAATGCAACAATTTACGTGTCATCTTATTCTTCTTTAGATTTTAATGGTGATTTTTTTACTCTAATACCCCTATTTATTCAGATCTTCCTATTTCTATAGGAGGAATAGTGTTATGCTTTTTTTTGTATATATGCTTTTGTTTGTTCTAATATCACTTATTTTAATGGTAATATTTGAAGGCCTGTTTTTGTTTCTTTTGTCTCTTTTGTCTTTTTCATAACTTGAATATTTGCTTTAGAGTTTGGAAACATTCTTTTTTTTTTTGTTCTGGCTGTCTGTTACATGTTTATAAAATAAATAATGTCTACTCCCTTAAACAGAACAATATGTAATAAATAAGCATTTTATAGCAGCATGTGTTTTTGTTATGAATAAATTGTGATGTGTACGTCAATAAGTCCACAACCCAACTACAAAAATAAAAAGTAGACATTTAAAAAGGGAAAAATACCGTGGCAGTCCGGAACAATAGTCTATTTATAATGTAATGGGCACTTATTCGCCCAATATCAAAGTTTCTAATAAATTTAACTAAAGCAAGCAAAGAACTGTCATAAATTTCTGCCAAAAACTGAAGTTATAACGAAAACACTGACCAGCCGATGTTCGTGACTTTAAACATTTAAAAGAAAATAAGTGTGTTTACTATAGTACGACAATTTATTTCAAGACTATTATACTGCAATAAACAAGGTTAGCTATATCATGGAAGTAATATTTAAAAGGAATAACATCGAGTAATTAGCATGTATTAACGGCCTGTAGAGCCCTGTACTAAAGTTATATGATTTTATCCAATTATCACTGGTGGTAAGCGGATGGTCGTAACTAAAAGTTACGACCATCTGAATATGGGAGACAACTCTAGGGATAAGTTTTTCTTTTCCGATTTTCGTGCAGTAAAAGGTTCATTTGAGTCAAACCGCTTGTGTTATATACCCATATCGTGAGTGCGTTGTTTTTGAAACCAAATTTGACGCATAAAATCATTCCAATTTTCGTAAAATAGTCATTCAAAAATTCGAACATGATGGTCGTAACTTTAACTTGTGATGGTCGTAATGTCAACTATAGTATTTTGGATGATGGTCGTAATTGACAAAAGATGGTCGTAACTTTGAAAGAAGACCGTAACTCAAGTATTTAGACGAACTTTTATCAAATTATTTTAAAAGTACTGTGCATATGCATAACAATGTTAATAAACTCAGTTGTTATATAAAGTTTACTACAAAAAATATTATTTCATTTGTTACTCTGATAATGGTATGCAGAAATTAAGTTAAAGAATTATCAAACATACATTTTTGATATGTTCCAAACGACCATCATTTAGGAGAAACATTGAAAACTAATCAACTCGCATTAAGCCAAATAGTATGTTAGGGTTGAGTATTAATATATTTTTTACTGTACGTTAAGGCATAAAATTGTTGAATATTTGCTTTCAGATTTTTTTTTATTTACGACTTTTTATTATCTGCAATTATGTCGGCAGATGAAATTATTGAACGTACAATTTTGAACAATCTTCTTTAATTTTTAATCAGCTATTGCAGTTTTTATAAACCATTGGCTTTCAAATATTCGGCTTTTGGTGAATCATGATTAATGAAAATCCACAAATGCCTGGTGTTTTTAAAGTGTTGTCTTTATTTTTTATCGATTGCATGACGATCTTGCGGTATATCATTGATATTTGTTATAAGTATTGGTTTAGAATAAAAAAAAACTTAATCCATGGTGTCGCAATGAACATTGTGTTAACCTAGAAAGTATGAATAAGGTTGGTATATATTTTACAATGCTACACGCGTTGAATTTAAGAGTAAGATCAAATATTAGTAGTTTATAGACAGGCTTGTAGCCAGGATAATATTACAAGGTAGAACTAAATGTACTGCGGCAAATATTACATACATATGCATGTAAATTTTACAATGCTACACGCTTTGAATTTAAGAATAAGATCCAAAAAAAAATATTAGTAGTTTATTGCCAGCCTTGTAGCTAGGATAATATTACAAGGTAGAACTAAATGTACTGCGGCAACTATCACATACATATGCAGGTTGAAAATAATGTTTATATTATATGTTTATATTGTATAAATGTACTCAGATTTAAAAGACCAGCACGCTGAGTTGAAGCATAAAGTCCTATCTTTTAAATATTATCCTGGCTACAAGCTATGTATGAATACTGTTTGCTGAAATTCAAAAAAGACATATAGTAAACAATGTAAATTGCTAACCCCTTTGATATTCTTTAGAAAGAAGATTAAGGATTCATACTGTGAAGGATTTTTTTTACTCGTGTAGTAATTTTGACTCTAAATATGGCTCATCTAGTAGTTGAAAGATGATCCCAAATTGTCAAGCCTTTGCTAGTATCTGATCATAGACTTTGCAATGTCAAAATACAGAGTGAATCTACCGAGTTAAGAAAGATTGGCAAAATGTGTTGCTCTTTTGGGTACACCAAGTAAATGTTTACAAAATTTCATGCGTAGTCTTTCTGAAAGAATCTTAGGATAAGCCTGATCTACATTTGTAGTCATAGATTTTTTTTGTTGAAAGGGTTGAAATATCCCCAAATTTTAGTACTATATAAGAGAATAGGTTTTATTGTATGCTCAAAAACATGAAAACTGTTTTTTTTAAATTTGGATTTAGTGACAGAATGTCCTTGCGTAGCTTATAGTAGGCTTTTAACGCTTTATTATAAAATTCTCTCTGAGCGAAGGAAAACAATCCAGATGCACTAAAAGTTATTCCTTAATATTTACAATGTTGAGCACAATCAATAAGTCTGTTATTCAATATAAAAATCATGTTTGATATGTCTGCCTGTCTTGTTAAATACAAGCACCTTGGTTTTAATGGGATTCATTTTCAAACACCGATCTTAATCCATCAAGTTTACTTTGAAGTCCTTTTGCTGAAGTTGAAAAAATGGCAATATCATCAGCATATATATATAGTAAAGAATAAACTGGTCGTGAATAAACAACAGCTTGATCAGGGGAACTTTAAATACAATCAGGAAGTTCATTTATACAAATTTTAAACAAATTTGGAGTCAAATTGTCTCCTTGTTTTACTCCAACTTTAGTTCTATAGAGATCTCTTACCATACTCTTTAACTATATTCAATAGCTTAAGTTTTATCCCTGGGAGAATGACAGTATCAAAAGCCTTCTGGAAATCAACAAAGCAGGCAAACGCTCTACCTACTTTTGTATTACAAATGCTTATTAATAATAGTTTTTAGAATGAACATATGGTCAGATGGTCGCTTTTTTTTTTTGGTAAACCCAATTTGGCTGTCACCAATGATATGATATTTATCTAAGAATTTACAAAGATGTGTATCTTATTAAAACAGCTTCCCCAATGAATCAGTAATTGTAATTCCTCGATGGTTATTAAGATCGGATGCATCATTCCCTTTGTGAATTTGGAATAAAAAAACCTGTGGTCTAGGGTTCGTGGTATTTTCCATAAGAAACACAAAGATGTATAGCGGATAGCATGGTACCAATAGGCGTATTCAGAACTTTCTAAAACCACGGGTTATAATTATACCTGAACTTCGAAATTGCACCTTATAATCAGCTTGACTATATACCAAATGACAATACGACTTCTCAAAATCCAGGCTAAAAATAAGATGTATGTTCTTTAATTCGATCACGGACCTGCGAATTCGCGGATATGGTCTTGTCTCGATAACGACCCCCATACCATTATTTTGATTCCTTACTTATGCTATCTCGACTTAAAGTATCAATTTTAAATTGTAGATTTTTCTTTTGAATTTCACCTAGTAAGTACATACTAGTTTTTAAAAAGTTTATCTTTTCAATACATGCAAAATATAAAGAAAATAAATCAGGATACTGTTATTTCATGTGATGTCAAATTTGTTAAAAGCGCCTTTTCTTAATTCGTAACTAAGAATGCTCATAACCAGAGCTGTGTTTTAAAATGAATTCTCCACTTTTGAGAAATTATATTGTTATTAAACTTAACCGCTTATAATTAGTTGCCTCTTGGTCGATTGTATACATTATATTTTAAGTAACAGTGACTGGTCATTTCGTTTTGTATTGTTTTTTTTTTTTTTTATTCATTCCAATTTTCGTTCCTTTCGCACTTTACAGGTATCCCTCTCTTCATCCCTTTTAGTTTTTATCATTTAGTGAAATCAACTCCACAAATATATCATATAATATATTCATATAACAAAAGACACATTTAAAACTCTTAACTTGTCTTATTCGTTCCTATTTAATAAAGAGTTACGACAATCACAATTTTAAGTTACGACTATCCTGAACTTTTTTGTTTTTTTAGTTACGACCATCATGCTCGAATTATTGAATGATCATTTTACGAAAATTGGAATGTTTTTATGTATCAAATTTTGTTTCAATATCAACGCACTGACGATTAGTATGTATGAGACAAGCGGTTTGACTGAAACATTTTTTTTACTGCACGAAAATCGGAAAAGAAAAATTTATTACTAGAGTTGTCTCCCATCTTCGGATGGTCGTAACTTTAAGTTACGACCATCCGCTTACCACCAGTGAATTATAGTCTCAGCGGTACGACCCCTTTGGTTACTATCTGTGATACCGCGGTTGTAAAATGGCATCTGCAATTTCTTATCAGTCACGTGATTTTATCGAGTCCGGTAGTTTTAAAGTACCTGTGTGAAATCCGAGGTTTATTAATAAGAAGGTGGCGCTGTATCATATAAAACCTCTACCTTCAGATAAAGTCGTGTGATGTAAAAAAAACTTGAAAAACGGACAAGAATTGTTTAAACTACAGCAGTTTAACATGGAAAATTGTATCTAATTTAGCATATTTTTGCTTTTTACCGTTTGTTTTAAACTGTTCTAAAAGTATTTTCCGGTTAAAAGCGGATCCCGAGTTAAACAGATAAATACCGATGAATTGATCAGGTTTCACATGATGTTGAACAAAATAATGTAGGCAAATGTAGGCATATATTTTTTTACTGTTGAAATGTGCAAAGTTAATCGAGATTGAATAAAAGAATATTTACAGTACTTTCAAGTATTCTAAATTTATGTATATGTCATAAATGTCATTGATTGCATTATTGAAACTGGACAACTAAAATGGGGATAATATTTTCGTAAATATATATTATTGTGGAATGCTTGTATTAATATAATAAGCTATACAGCAAAAATTATAACAAACCGACGAAATGGGCTTGAATCTATCTGTCTTACGGTAAATTCATTTTTACACAAATTAGTTTATGTATCAAGAACTTAAATTGAAGGATAGAACCGTTTAGAATTGTGAATATTTTAATTGACTATAAATACACGAAGGATTTAGATTTTTCGTATTTAATAAAGGGGGTCCAAAAAAATTGGAGATAAAGGATACTACAGATACAGTTAAGTCGGCTTCATATCTTGACTTACATCTAGAAATTGACAATGAGGGTCGGTTGAAAACAAAACTTTACGACAAAAGAGATGATTTCAGCTTTCCGATTGTGAACTTTCCATTTTTAAGTAGCAACATTCCAGCAGCACCTGCATACGGGGTATATATCTCCCAATTGATACGATATTCCCGTGCTTGCATTTCCTATCATGATTTTCTTGATATAGGGTTACTGCTCACAAGGAAGCTATTAAACCAAGAGTTCCAAATGGTGAAGTTGAAATCATCCCTTCGTAAATTTTACGGACGCCATCACGAGTTAATTGACCGTTATGGAATAACGGTTTCACAAATGATATCGGATATGTTCCTTACGTCGTAACTACAATCCCCTTCCCTTTCATGAATGTGACCTACCGAATTAGACTATTTACCGGATTTGTAATCACATAAGCAACACGACGGGTGCCACATGTGGAGTAGGATCTGCTTACCCTTCCGGAGCACCTGAGATCACCCCTAGTTTTTGGTGGGGTTCGTGTTGTTTATTCTTTAGTTTTCTATGTTGTGTCATGTGTACTATTGTTTTTCTGTTTGTCTTTTTCATTTTTAGCCATGGCGTTGTCAGTTTGTTTTAGATTTATGAGTTTGACTGTCCCTTTGGTATCTTTCGTCCCTCTTCTTTTACACTTTATAACCCCTATAAAATCATTTGAATGATGATGCTTTGCTACCTAGACAAAGAAACACATTTTCATGTGCATTTCTACAATCTATTAGATATACACATATATATATATATACGGATAAATTTACATCATAGAAAAATACATGACAAAAAAGATTTCCATTTTCAGGGGTATACAAATACATAAGTTTGCAAAACTTTTGCGACGGTCATAAATATATATAAATTCTAAACTTCAAAATGGTTTGATTAGGTGTTAATATATTTTATCAACCGCGGTCTCTCATAACCGCCCATCGGAGGGTATAGCACAAGAAATATTGATATTTACAATATGTAAAGACAAGATAAATTAATGCAGCGGTTTGTAAATATATGTAAATGTCGGTCTCTGAATACATTTACATAACATTTGCATACCTCTTCAAAGCCGGTATTTTGTGTAGAGAAACAGAACGAAAATATCGAGCAGTCTATTATTTGGACATCTGTCGATTTTAGACAAGCCATCATGCGTCATATAGACCATCCAAAATCAACGAAACGACCATCGCTTATCTGCACAGACTATCGCACTTTAGCGTGACTATCGTACCCCAGCGTCCCAATCGCACCTTACAGTTCTACATGTTTAGATATATATGTATATCTAATAGATTGTAGAAATGCACATGAAAACTCAGGAAATCTTGTTGATTTAAAGAAAGGCACATGAATTATTTTATATGTTTTAAAGAGATCCTATATTCATAATATTTACAAAACGTTTTTAACTGAAATATGAAGCCTAAAAGTTTGTCTGCAAACCGCAAGTACTTGAGTTTTCAAACATCTGATTTGCCGAGCACACATTGGCCATCATGTAGGATATCTTTTGTCTATAATATTGATACAAGTTCACATACAAAAATATAATGTCTATCAAGATAGTTACAGAAAATGAAAAAAAGAAAATAATATTAAACGCTGCCATTGCAGCTTCTATCTTCTTTGAAACGTCAAAAAACAATTGTCTCTAGATAGGTTGATTCTGTAGAACGTTGCCATTGGTCTGGTTGAGAGAACATCGGTACGCATGCTTTTTCCCTTTTAAAGAAAAACCAATGTTATTGTTTATGGTTAATTTATTTCCGATGTGAAATGATTTGTTATAATTGTTTTTGAGTATGTCAAGTATTATTGATAAGAGAAAGCTGACGTATTATGTGTTTTGCATTTATCGTTAAAGTTCTCGTTCAAGTTTTAATTTAGTAAATGTTTTAGCTATATATTTAGATAGATAAAGGCAACAGTAGTATACCGCTGTTCAAACTCATGAATCCATGGACAAAAAACAAAATCGGGGTAACAAACTAAAACTGAGGGAAACGCACCAAACATAAGAGGAGAACAACGACAAAACACTACAATGTAACACACAGAGAAATGGACCAAGCATCAGACAAAATCCCACGAGAATAACAAATGTAACATCAAAACCAAATACATGAATTTGGGATAGACAAGTACCGTGACACGTCTTATCGCAATGTGAATTTACACTCAAAAATAAGAGAAATTAACGACATAATGTTAAAATGTAACACACACAGAAACGAACTATGATATAACAATGGCCATTTACAGGAAAAAATGGTGGGTTGAACCTGGTTTTGTGGCATGCCAAACCTCGCACTTTAATGGCAGTGTTAAATATAACATTGAAATGACAACATAATATTACAGGACTACAATACAAATAAATAGGAGAACGTATTAGAAAACGAAACACATGATTAATTGATAACAAAAAGCATCAGGTTTAAAATTCAATACGCCAAAAACGCGCCTCGTCCACACAAGACTCACCAGTGACGCCCAGATATAAAAGATCGAAAGTGAAAGAAAGGGTACAAAGTTGTACAGCACTGAAGATCAAAAGTTGAAAAAGGTTGTGTCAAACACGGCTATGTTTTCAGAATGTGATTTTGTGTGCAGTTGCATCGTTTCGCATGTGTTTACTGTAGGTAGTAGAAGTACATTATTAAAAATACCAATCTCCGTGGGTAATTCAAAACGCAAAGTTACTAATCAATGGCAAAATCAAAAGCTAAAACACATCAATTGAAAGGATAACAACTGTCATATGCATGTACCTGACTTGTACCAGACATTTTTGTACCAATAATGGTGGATTAAGCCTGATTTTAAAGCTAACTAAACCTCTCACTTGTATGACAATTGAGTAAAATTCCATTTTATTGACAACGATGTGTGAACAAACCAAACTGACATAATAGGCAGAAATTTTAAAAGATTGGGGTAAAACAGTCAAAGCTGTATTATAATCTTAATTACTTTAAAACAGACAAATGTGTATACAAAGAAAAGAAAAACCAAAAGGCTTATTGAAAAATTACATTTGCAAACACGATAGACAAGAATACAAAAAAAACATCAAATCTTAAAAACCATCGTGTATTAGTTGATACAGAATATTTCTCAACAAGATCTTCGTATCTTCCAATGAACTTATGAAAAAAAGGACAAGGCGTTCGTTAACATACTCATGGGATATCATTTTTCTGCTCAGACACTGGTGAATCTTTACAAAGTCTGATTCACAGCTGCAAGCTCTTGAAAACCGAATACAGGTGCAGTTGGTATATTGTTACTAAGGTGGTATAATGTTACTAATGTGAATTAAAGTCACAAAAATACTGAACTCAAATTCAAAAAGGAAAGTCCCTAATCAAATAGCAAAATCAAAAGCTCAAACACACCAAACGAATGGATAACAACTGTCATATTCCAAACTTGGTACAGGCATTTTCATATGTAGAAAATGGTGGATTGAACCTGGTTTTATAATAGCTAAACCTCTCACTTGTATGACAGTTGCATCAAATTCTATTATAATATACCCGATGCGTGAACAGACACAATAGGTAAAAATGTCAAAAATGGGGGTATAGCGGTCAACATTGTGTTATCATCTAAATCACTATAAAAACAAACAAATGTAACAAAAAGCACAAAAAAGCACAAAAAAGCACACAGTTTACTTTGTGGTCTTTCAAGTAGAAATGCACTACTCAATCATATACTCTATTTCTCTATCAATCAATCATTCTGATTTTAAGTTTCATGCAATAACATTTGAGTTTAATAACCACTGTTGGACACAAACGTAATTTTTCGTACATATAAAGAGAAATTATCAAGAAATCAAGCAAAGTTGCTCTAAAATGTGTTATTCCGACCTTTTTCTGTGTCCTTTACATTTTCATTATATATACATCTTTTGGGTTTATTTTTTTGTTTTGTTATGAACGTTACTAAGTACGATATTTAGAAACTGTGATTCGGTTGTATGCATTTATAAAAAATGATGTTATGTTGATTTAAGATTTAAGTACATTGTTAATTATGTGTTTTATGCTATTTTTTAAAAATAAATTTCTTGTTTACAAAACTTTGAATTTTTCGAAAAACTAAGGATTTTCTTATCCCAGGTATAGATTACCGTAGCCGTATTTGGTACAACTTTTTAAAATGTTTGGTCCTCAACGCTCCTCAACTTTTTCCTTCATTGGCTTTATAACTATTTTGATGTGACCGTCCCTCATAAGTCTTATATAGACAAAACACACGTCTGGCGTATTAAATTATAATCCTGGTACCTTTGATAACTATTTGTCTGTTTGACGGTTGTCAAAATCACATTTCATTTGACGGATTGTCATGTAGTTGAAAGTATTTAAATCGATTTATGACTATTGACTGTATACAACTGTTGCCTTTATTTAGGATGCAATGTATATATAAAACTAGAGGCTCTAAAGAGCCTGTGTCGCTCACCTTGGTCAATGTGCTTATTAAACAAAGGACACAAATGGATTCATGACAAAATTGTATTTTGGTGATGGTGATGTGTTTGAAGTTCTTACTTTATTGAACGATTTTGCTTCTTACAATTATATCTATAATGAACTTTGCCCATTAGTAACAGAGAACTATATTTGATAAAAATTTACATAAATTTTCCAAAGTAATGAAAATTGTTAAAAATTGACTATAAAGGGCAATAACTCCTTAAGGGGTCAATTGACCATTTAGGTCATGTTGATTTATTTGTAGATCTTACTTTGCTGAACATTATTGCTGTTTACAGTTTATCGTCATCTATAATAGTATTCAAGATAACCAAAAACGGCAAAATTTCTAAAAAATTACCAATTGGAGGGCAGCAACCTAACAACCAGTTGTCCAATTCATCTGAAAAATTCAGGGCAGATAGATATTGACTTTATTAACAATTTAACTCCTTATCAGATTTGCTCTAAATGCTTTGGTTTCATAGTTATAAGCCAAAAACTGCATGTTACCCCTATGTTCTATTTTTAGCCGTGGCGGCCATCTTGGTTGAATGGCCAGGTCATCGGACACATTTTTCAAACTATATACCCCAAAGACAATTGTGACCTAATAGTTTCAGTGGAGATTTATGTAAAAGATTACTAAGATTTATGAAAAATGGTTAAAAATTGACTATAAAGGGCAATAACTCCTAAAGGAGTCAACTGACCATTTCGGTCATGCTGACTTATTTGTAAATCTAACTTTGCTGAACATTATTGATGTTTACAGGTATCTCTATCTATAAAAATATTCAAGATAATAACCAAAAACAGCAAAATTTCCTCAAAATTACTAATTCAGGGGCAGCAACCCAACAACGGGTTGACTGATTCAACTGAAAATTTCAGGGCAGATAGATCTTGACCTGATAAACATTTTTATCCCAATCAGATTTCCTCAAAATGCTTTGGTTTTTGAGTTATAAGCCAAAAACTGCATTTTACCCCTATGTTCTATTTTTAGCCGTGGCGGCCATCTGGGTTGAATGGCCAGGTCATCGGACACATTTTTCAAACTAGATACCCCAAAGATGATTGTGACCTAGTAGTTTCAGTGGAGATTTTTGTAAAAGATTACTTTAATTTAAGAAAAATGGTTAAAAATTGACTATAAAGGGCAATAACTCCTAAACGGGTCAACTGACCATTTTGATCATGTTGACTTATTTCTAGATCTTACTTTGCTGAACATTATTGCTGTTTACAGTTTATCTCTATCTGTAATAATATTCAGGACAATAACCAAAAACAGCAAAATTTCCTCAAAATTACCAATTCAGGGGCAGCAACCCAACAACCGATTGACCGATTCATCTGAAAATTTCAGGGCAGATAGAAATTGACCTGATGAACATTTTTTTCATGTCATATTTGCTCTAAATGCTTTGGTTTTTGAGTTATAAGCCAAAAACTGCATTTCACCCCTATGTTCTATTTTTAGCCGTGGCGGCTATCTTGGTTGGTTGACCGGGTCACGCCACACATTTTTTAAACTAGATACCCCAATGATGATTTTGGCCAAGTTTGGTTAAATTTGGCCAAGTAGTTTCAGAGGAGAAGATTTTTGAAAAGTTAACGACGACGGACGCGACGGACGCCGGACGCCAAGTGATGAGAAAAGCTCACTTCGCCCTTTGGGCCAGGTGAGCTTAAAAAGGCGATGTGTACTAAGAACTGTATTAGACTTGAAATTAAATCGTAACAACAATCCATTCTGCCTAAAATATATGTACGAATATTCACTACGAATATTCACTGATCGGTAGATAGCACGATAACAATGATCCTATTAAAAGATTCAAAACACAGGGCCTTGCAGAAAGTACTTCTCGGGTCTCAACAAATTAAAATATATGTACTGACGTAATAAGTACTAAAAACGTCATACATTGACAATGGCTCCACGCATACTACTCTTTATGGTCAATGTTTGTTTATAAACAATCATTCCGTACACTAACGTATATCGTAAAATGTTTTCTTCTAATGTAAAACATTTTCCGGTGTTAAAGTATAAATTACCTCTTGAAATAACTGCAAAATTTAACAATATAAAAGGTTACAGCAACAAAGTAAGTAAAATCATCAACAGCGGCTCCGTTAATCGTTGTAAAGTAGTCGAACTCTTTGATGTTAAATCTGAAATAAATTGATACTTGATCTAATTATGTAATATTTTTCCTTGAATGATTTTCCACGAATGTTATCTACTGAATCAGACTTATAACCGGGTTTGTATTAACATGAGCAACACGATGGATGCCACATGTGGAACAAGATCTGCGTTCCCTTCCGAAGCACCTGAGATCATCCCTTGTTTGTTGTGGTTCATGTTGCTACGTTTTAGTTTTCTATGTTGTGTAGTGTGTGCAAATACTTTTCTGTTGTACTTTTTTTTTTCTTTTTAGCCTTGTCGTTTATTTCGATTTACGAAATGAGTGAATCTCTTGTATTTTTCAACTTTGTGTTTTGTCATTCGTGTGAACTTTTTTTGTTAGTATCCGTATCATGTTCAACTTTTCTTTTGCCTAAAAAAAAAAACAAATACCAATGGAAAAAAAAACACTGACAGACTAATACTGTCATGTTTTCTTCATTCGTATTTTTATGCGAGATATTCCTCATAAAACGGGTTAGCGTGCTTTCTATATGTGCCTGACACAAGCCAGAAATATAAAACAAAATATTCCTTCATTTTTCCAGTCAACTCCATTGAATACGTGTTACGATATTAGTCAGCCTATATGACCATTACGGTTTGATGTTTATTTTTTACTACTATGTTTATTAGTCCTGTTGAGAGTACAATGTGTACTTTCAGTACTGACACGAATTCTGGTCTTACCTTGAATAGTTCTTGTAACGCTGGTTGTAAGTCGAGTAGTAGTTTTTGTTGTTTTTTCTAGTACGTCTAATTATAAAAATAAACAAAAAAAAAGATAAGCCAAACACTTGATAAAAATTTAATTTTGAATCAGAGAATAGAAAATAACATATCAAAAAAGAATGCAATGGTTTACAAAATTGATATCAAAAACTAAACAAACAATTTCGTTTTCGTGTTTTAACAGGACTAGACTATGGCCAAGACTAATAAACAAAAAACAAAATCCTTCTGCATTCGTGGGTATATTAATTGGTATGTCAATGTCGGACACAAATTAATAAACGAGAAACCAATGGAAGGATTGTGACCAACAGTAACAGAAAAAATGTATAAAAACGTTTCTATCAATAAGTACAATGGGAAAATTACATGTTTCTTTCGTTCATATTTTTGTTTTTGTTTTTTCTTTTGTTTTTTTGTTTTTTTTAGTTTTCTTATTTCAAAATACTACGTCTGTAGAAAAACATGTAAATTCTGCTTGCTGTATGACAAGAATCATGTCGGGAACAGTTCGTGTAAAATGGTAGCAAAGATTGTAAAGCTACTATAGGAAAATTCAAACTCAAAAGTTTCCGACAATATGAAAAAGCCATGACAATAAAATTAAGGACAACTCAAAGAGAAACTAATCATCGATTTATCGGATTGTGTGTTTATTTTTTATGATAAAAACAAGTGATTTCTTTGTTTCACGAGATAGTCGGGAAATTGTGTAAGTTCAAGTCAAACTTATCAACGTTGTTTTTTTCATAATAACGTAAGTTATATATATCCGGGTCAAACAGTGGTAACACTGATAATGATTTTGATTATTTAAATCGACTTTCATAACAATTCATTTGGTAAATTTACAATTGCTTTGTGTTAACTCTACACATGTTGATGTGTTCATAATAGTCATTTGGGGGCTGTTATAGCTGGCTGTTCGGTGTGAGCTAAGGCTCGGTATTAAAAGCCGTACTTTAACCTATAATGGTTAACGTCACTGATGAGTCTTTTGTAGACGAAACGCGCGTCTGGCGTAAATATAAAACTTCAATTCTGGTATCTATGATGAGTTTATTTACTGTTAACAAATTATGATTTGGATGGAGAGTTGGCTCATTGGCAGTCCTATCACATCTTATATCTATATAAGGGTTTACTGTTTCTCTTTGTTATTACTCTATTTCTGTAGTTTAATACCTGTGCAGTTAGTGAATACAAAGTCAACTATCATAATCCCATCACACATTGCACCAGCATTCCCAAAAGCCTGACTTTGTAAATATAACTGTAGATGTTTCATTTCACAATTGGTGCAGTTGAGTGGATTGCCAGATAAACTTCTTTAATAACAAAACAGGAAAATATATGTATGCTTCATTTTAACATGTTTAACTATTGCGCAACTTTTACAACTAGTCACACAGATTTTGACATATAAATGTTAGATCGAATAGGATGAAGTTTCAGTTTATTTTAGTGTGACGTTTGTCAATGCATTCCTTACGGAAAATCGGATGCATTACATACATTCTAAACTATTAGCGAAAACAATCGTTTGAATAAAGACATACAAAAGTTATTGTACTTAACCTGCAACAAATTGGATGTAGATATGGGTATTTATTATTTAAAAAGGATCTGTATTAGCTTTTAGTATGTATCTATGAGCCACCATAAAGTATAGATCAATCGAAGATTATTTCACGCCGTTGTTAATGAAGCAAAAGTAGAAGGTCGTATTTTAGTTATACACAAAACATGAACAAGTTCAATTGTATGTGTTTACCAAATCAAAAAGGAAAGGACCTTATACGAATTTTATCTTACATGCAATCATGAGACGATAAATCTGCATCAATTGACGGAAAAGGATGTGATTGAATAAATATGCTTACAAGTTCTGAAGAGCGGTCAAGCCTTCGAATGCATTTGCATCAATCGTTGTTATTTTATTGTGTAGAAGGAGCCTGAAAAAAAGCATGAAGGTGGTACAGAGTTTATGTTAAAACTTGATAACCTGTATAATAAGTATTAACAGTAGCTCATAAAACGATACATAATGATTATCATTATTTGTTTATATCTAAGAATGAAATAGCTCCTAAACTTTAAGCTTTCTGCTGTCAGACAGTTTAGTCTTTACTTTATTGATTAAACTTGATTAAACTTGGAATGCAGTAGAAGACCTTTTTATACAAAGCCTAGGCTGATGCTGATGAAGACAGTTCCTAATTGAGCTATTCTGACGTCAAATATTAATGCACTCATTGATAAATGTATGATTTATATATACATTCATAACCAGTCTCGATAGAGAAAAGAGATGATTAAAGTTTACATCTGCTACTCATATATACATATGTATGCCGTCCCGAAAAAACAAACAAAACCCTTAGTTCATAACTTATGTGTAACAAAACGTTTTTTTTCTATTTTGATAAACTCATTTTTTGGAGAGGTGACAATCGGTATAATGCAAGGGCCAACGAGCAACATATGGTTACATATCGTATTTTGCTGAATATATTTACTTACAAGATCTGAAGAGCGGTCAATCCTTTGAATGCGTTGGCACCAATGGAAGTAATTTGATTGTACATCAGGAACCTGCAAAATCAACTTTTTGTAAATAAATTACTACATCATATTTTGCATCTTCATCAGTTAAAACTGCATTCACTAACACATAATTAAGCATGTAACATGACAATGAACTGTTTCTAAAATTATTTTTTAGAAATTTAGCTGTGACGTCACTTTTGTGCGTCGACCTATTCGGATGAAATACAATGCGTTGTTCGGCTGTGCTGTTTTTATGTGCTGTTCTAGGTTGTTTTACATATTCGTTTTTATCCTGAAGTTAGTCACCACTTCGGTTATAAATTAACTGTTTGCAAGAGTATGAATTATTCTTAATACTAAGGATTTTCTTATCCTAGGCAGATAACTTTGGCCGTATTTGGCACAACATTTTGGAATTTTGGGTCATCAATGCTCTTCCTCTTTGTTTGGCTTTCTTTGCTTTTTGGACCTGAGCGTCACTAATAAGTCTTATGTAGACGAAACACGCCTCTGGCGTATTAATTGTGGGCCTGGTATCTTTAATAACTATTAGGTTGTCGTCATGTTTTATTGTATTGTTTATTTGTGTGTTTCTCTGTCCTGTATGTTCTTCCATTTATTTGTGTTGTAGTCCTGCCATATAATGTTGTCATTTAAGTGTTATATGTAACTATCGTAAAGTGGTTTTACTAAAACTGCATGTAATATAACAAAGACGTCTAAACTGTATGAATTTGTATTGATGACTAAAGTACAAGATAACGTCATAAGTAAACGACGTTGGATATACAATAATGCCGCGTTACGTTAACGTTCTCTTCTGTGCGTGATTAACTTGGTTAAATGATTAAAGTCTCTCTGTTAACAACATGAAATAAAAATTAACTTTAAAGTCCATCATTAAAATTAAATCTTTTAACCACAGTTTGTTATAGTACGGTGTCATTTATTTCACGTTCTTTTTTCTTGAAAGTTTCTCCCTGTAATCCAATTTCTGATATAAGTTGAGCTGTTTGAACTGAGATTTTGATTTTCCCATTCCTTGTAAATCCTCGTAAAAGCGTTTGTTTTTGTTACTGTCTTTTGTCCACATTAAAGCTGATTTGTCTGTTTCATTTACTTTCAACGGATCAGTGGTTCTTTGTTTTGTCCTTGAAGTGTCCACAAGTGTAGAAATATGTTCAATGTTAATAGTATTCCTCTCTGTTGCATCATCGGTAGTGTGCGTCTCTTCTGTTTCTCCTAAATTTGTAGTACGAAAGTGTGTTTCGTTGATTGAATTGGTTCTTTTGAGTGGTCCTGAGAGTAGGTATCCTAGTTTGGACTTTACTGCTGTTGGTCCCTCGCTCCTAATGATATCATCCTCGACAATATCCCAGTATTGATCAGCTCCAACAAGCAGTCCAATTTCAAATGATGTATCTTCAGTTACGGCGTGTGCTAATTTTACGTTTTGCAAATACGGCAACTGTTTTGCAGTTTCAATGTTAGTCTTAAATGGTGCGGCGATTTTAGGTACAATCAAAACATCGACTGGTATTTCTTGGCCAGAGATAAATTGTATCTTCACTGTTGTTGTGTTTAGCTGTTCAATAGAGTTGTTCTCATTATCGTCTCCAAATTTAGATAGCGTAATTGCTTCACTTCCTCTGGTTTTTAACTCCAATTTCTCTGCTAAATGTCTTGTAATAAATGACCTTGTGGCGCCTTCGTCAAACAGAATGCTTGCATCAATCGGTTGTTCTTTGTAGCTTAGTGGTGCTATTGCGGTGTTTAATAAAACATTTGGGCGATCACAATTTAAAGATGAATATAAAACAGAAGTCTCCGATTCCTCCGCGTTGTGTTTTTGTATTGTACTTGTACTACTTGTACTTGTAGTTTCTTTATCATGATCGTTGTTGCATAGGCTTGTGTGGTGACGTCTATCACACTTCTTGCAGTTAGATTTTGATTTGCAAGCTACTACGCGGTGTCGCCCTAAGCAATTATAGCACAATCTATCTTCTTTTACAATTTTCATGCGGTCGTTGTGGTCTGTAAATTTGGCACATTCAGACGAAAAGTGTGATTCCTTGCAGTATGCGCAGCTGACTTGATAAGATTTCTGTGGTGAATTAGTCTTTGGCCAGTTTTCTCGAGATTTTGTGTTTGTGTAGAAGGTAGCTGTAGCGCGCGGACTTTCAAATGATTCTGTACTGTTACCAGACTCTAAAATTGCCAGTTCCTTAAAAATAGATCTCCTAAGATCACCAAGATACCAATCTGTTGAACCGTGCTCACGTGTTAAGTTTTTGCGTATTTCACTGGGCATTTTGTTGAGTATGACTGGTACTAATAACGAGCCGTATGAGTCTTGAACTTGTCCGAGAGATTCATGGCCACGTATGTATGTTTCTGTCCTGTCGTAGTAGCTTCTAAGGTGCATAAGCTTATTCTTTGGTACGGGTATGTCTAGTAGTGCTTGCATGTACGATTGAATGATCTCATGTTTTTGTCCGAATCTTTCATGTATGAGTTCAATAGCTTTGTTGTAGTTTGTGTGCGTAAGAGCAAATCCGGCAATGGTATATGACGCTTCTCCTTCTAGTAAAGATTTTAGGTAGTTGAACTTTTGAACTTCGGTTAGTGTGTTGTTGTTGTGAATTGCGGAATCAAAAGAATCCCAAAAGGATTGCCATTCAAGTACGTTTCCATCAAATGTAGGTAAATTCAATTTCGGTAGTTTATGAAAGTTGCTGCTATTGACGCTTGAATTTGAACGTAAAGATGTGAAATTGAGGCCAGTATTTTGTGAGTCATCTCTTATGTTATATACGGGGCCAACATTTTGAATGGGTTGTAGTGTCTCATTGTGCGGCGAAAAACTTCTAGCGGCTGCATTTAAATTTGATGTTTGAGCTTGAATAAATTTACGAATTTTGCGTATTTTCGTCTCTAAATTAAATTTATACTCATCTCTGTCAAATATCTCTTGCTCTATATCCTCCTCTTGTACACTATCTAAAATGTTCTTATCCAAATCCTTCAGAATATCTTGCTTTTCCTTTAATGTATCCAAAATTGTTTCCAACTCGTCCTCTTCCGGTTTTTCTTCTGTTTCACTTCTCTCCTCAAATCTTCTTAAAATCCTAGAAACTGCGCTTCTGTGTCCCGCTCGTATAGATTTCAGCTTTGAAGTCATCTTCTTCTGGTCACGGTACCAATATCGTAAAGTGGTTTTACTAAAACTGCATGTAATATAACAAAGACGTCTAAACTGTATGAATTTGTATTGATGACTAAAGTACAAGATAACGTCATAAGTAAACGACGTTGGATACACAATAATGCGACGTTACGTTAACGTTCTCTTCTGTGCGTGATTTCCAACAGTAACATTGCTATAAAAGCTGGAGGTTTGGCTAGCACAAAAAATCAAGATTCAACTCACCATTGGTTCTTAAAATGTCCCGTAACAAGTAAGGAAAATGGCTATTGTCATCTTATACTTCGTTTCTGTGTGTTTTAATTTAGTGTTTCTGTTGTGTCGTTGTTCTTCTTTATATCCCTCAGTTTTAGTTTGTAACTCGGATTTGTTTTTTCTCAATCGATTTATGAATGTTTAACAGCGGTTTATTACTGTTGCCTTTATCTAAAACTTTTATCCTTTTTATTTGTTTTGAAAGATTAACATATTTATGATCAGGGTTTTTCCTTTAAGCATGGTAGGCTCTTTATCTTTAAAATGTCCTAATTAATTAATCTGAAAATCTTTAGACATTCTAGATTCTAGATAAAGAAAAACTTTGATAAATGTCCATTGACCATGTTTTCAGTAACAAAGGCGATTCCATGGTGAGCAGACTTTGTTAGGCTTTTTCATATATGGTCATCACCAGTGGCAAATGATTTAAGATAAATAATCTGTATAAAACAGGCAAATGAATCTAAGGAATATTTGGACAGAGTATCTGTCAAAACTGTTCAACTTGGATTTTAAGATCATCATGATAAAACCAATAAAGGATTTAATTCATTATTAATATTTTTCAATGGTTTTTCTTGTTTTGTGTGAGAAAAGTATTTTTCAGTGGAAATAATGTTGGTTTCGCATGTTTTATCACATTTACGTGATTAACGAATAAGAAACGCTAATTATGCCAAAAGCGCATTTATTTAATGTTATCTCTGCTTCTGTTGAAAACTGATCATTATAAGGATGCAATGTAAACCTTCGCCATTAATAAAACACAACTATCGTATCAATTCACCTACAAAATGATTTAAATCTTTCTTTTTTTTGCATTTTACAGGAATGACATACATTAAATTAAAAGGGAATGTATAAAGTTCAAAATATTCTACGCAATATGATAGGAAAATAAGATAAAATAAATACATAATGTGTCGACAAACTATCAACACACAGTGGCAACAATGATGTAGCTGCAAGGACTTACAAATGTGTAACTGCCGTTAAGTCTTTGAAGACATGTTCACCAAGTGTAGTTATGTTATTAACAATCAGATCCCTGAAAATAACATTTTAGAATAACTATATTAAATCACATTTTTCTAATTGTTTAGATACATAAGATATGCATACCAAATATTGCTGAACTTAGATGTGAGATAGGGCTTAAATGAGGACTTGTTCTCAAATGGCATATGTATTGACAGATTAATACAATTAAATTTCATGCTCAATGTTTGTTATTATATATATTTTTCAAGAATATTAAGTTAGAAATGAGCGCTGGAACTTAAAAGAAACT